>CM045991.1:83871518-85071518 GCA_025175895.1 Wurfbainia villosa
TGTTCAGTAGACCTGCCTCTTGCAGTGCGATAGGAGTGCGTCGTCATTTGAGAGATACTCATTTCTCTTGTCGACCATGATGACGTTATGCTCATTGAGAATGAGCCTACCTCCTATCGAAGGCTGTGATGAGCCAGTTACGAGAAATGGCTAGAGGCCATGAGATCGAGATGGAATCCATGTACACCAACCAAGTATGGACTTTGGTTGATCCACGAAGGTCAAACCCATTGGGTGTAAGTGGGTCTTTAGAGAAAGACTGACATGGATGGACTTACGCATACCTATAAGGGCTGATTGGTGGCTAAAGGTTTCAAGCAAATTCATGGTATTAACTATGATGAAACCTTTTCTCTAGTGGCGATGTTTAAGTCCATTCGGATCATGCTTGCTATTGCAGCATACCACGATTATGAGATCTAACAGATGGATGTCAAAACTGCATTTCTGAATGGAAACTTACTCGAGGATGTGTACATGACACAACCTGAGGGTTTTGTAGATCCACAACATACTGGGAAAGTATGCAAGCTGCAAAGGTCCATTTATAGGCTAAAGCAAGCTTCTCGGAGCTGGAATCTTCAATTCGATGATGCGATCAAACAGTTTGATTTCATCAAGAATGAAGATGAACCCTGTGTCTATAAGAGGGTTAATGGAAACATAGTTATCTTCCTTGTATTGTATGTGGATGACATACTACTCATTGGGAATGACATCCCTTCGCTACAGTCTGTGAAGACTTGGCTGGGGACGTGCTTCTCAATGAAGGACTTAGGTGAAGCAGCCTGTATTCTAGGCATCAAGATCTATAGAGATAGATCTAAGAGATTTCTTAGCCTAAGTCAGAGTACATATATTGACACGGTATTACTACGATTTGCCATGCAGAATTCCAAGTAGGGACTTCTGCCGATGTCACATGGTGTGAGTCTTTTGAAGACTCAAAGTCCCTCTTCTAGAGAGGAGAGATACCGGATGGATAAGATCCCTTACGCATGTTCTATAGGATCTATCATGTACATCATGTTGTATACCCGTTCTGATGTCTCATATGCTTTGAGCATGACGAGTAGATACCAGTCAAATCCAGGTGAGCGTCACTAGATAGCAGTCAAGAATATTCTTAAGTACTTGAGATGGACTAAAGAATATTTCTTGATATTTGGAGGCGATGAGGAGCTAGCTGTAAAGGGTTACAGCGATGCAAGCTTCCAAACTGACCAGGATGATTATAGATCATAGTCAAGGTTCGTATTTTGCTTGAATGGTGGCGCTGTGAACTGGAAGAGTTCGAAGCAGAACAAAGTTGATGATTCTACAGCAGAAGCCGAGTATATCGCTGCATCTGAGGCAGCAAAGGAGGTAGTTTGGATCCGCAAGTTCATTACTGAGCTTGGGGTGGTTCCTAGCATAGCAGATCCCATAGAGCTCTATTGTGACAACAATGGAGCGATTCTTGTGCAGAACTAAGGAACCTCACCACCAATGACCAAACACATACTACGACGCTTCCATCTCATTCGAGAGATTATCGATAGAGGAGATGTGAAGATTTGTAGAGTACCCACAGAGGCTAACATCGCAGATCCCTTAACCAAGGCTTTGGCACAAAAAAAGCATGATGGTCACACTAGGTCATTGGGTATTAGATACTACGGTGATTGACACTAGTGCTAGTGGGAGATTGTTAGTGAAAGCCCTAGAGTCAATCATGTGATGATAGTTGTATGGACTTTATTGTATCATATTCCTATTTATAAAGGCATGGTTATTATATTTACTTGTATGGTGTCAAATAAACTAAGTATAATAACGTCCTTGAGTAGAAGGTTCTTATCTATATCAATCGATTGGTTGAATCGATAATAAGATGATATAGAGAATACTACTCTTAATCATTCCTAGTCAAGTATTAACATTCAGGGACAATGTTAATGCGTAGAGACTAGCATGTAGGTCAACTCGATGACTTGATCTCACAAGTCATAGATATGAGATATCAAGTTGACACATGGGTATGCATTGGAGAATGTATACTGAATGACCCACCATGAGAAAGTATCATGAATTGTTATATGAGTGTCATATACTTTTTCATGTGGCTATTAGTATGACTATTAGTCCTTAGACCTGAAGTCACCATGGTTCCCTACATAAGGAGTTGCATACTTTGGCTTCGTCAAACGTCACCCGTAAATGGGTGGACTATAAAGGTGATTACTCGATATGTAACAAATTATGCGGAGGGATGTGAGTGATGTAGATGGAATGTTGGGTTTCCAGCACCACGGCGTGTGTGTGTTCGATCACGTTTCGTAAACATGAACACAGCGGAAGCAATAAAAATAATAAATCTACATTTATTACAACACACACAACACACGCATGTATATTACAACAAGTGTAGACATAACCGTAAATTTAAATTTGCAATAAAAGGAAATTTATCTACGTTATACCTTTCGTATGACGTGTAGCGGGAACGGCATCAACCGGAACGATCCTCGCTAGAATCGTCTCTATCCGTATCCACGCCGAGTTCCTCGGGATGACTTCGCTAAGCCGCGAGCTTCGTCTTCGTACGGGTTACTAGCCTCGTGTTGAAGACGACGTGATCGAGAGATGATCACGATCCGAATCCAAATTCGGATCCTAATACGAGTTCTCAAAACTCGCTTCTCCGGAGAGGTATTCGTCAACCAATTGACGAATCCTTCGTCCTCCACCTCAGAGGATTACCGGAGATTGAATCCCCGGTAAGTTAGCCACTGTCGGAGCTCTAACCGTCGTCCAAACGACGCTCCGACGAGAGGAGAACAAGCTGTCCAGAAAACTGGACAGCTTTGGTGGAGGTGATAGGCGCCGGCCAACCAAGGGAGATAGAGCTCACCTTGATGCCAAACTTGAAGGAGATCACCGGAGCACTAACCGGCAGCAGCTCGACGCCGGCGAGGGGGAAGGAAGCAGCCTTCCGACGCGCTTGGAGGAGCTTTAAGGCGGCAATAGGTTGGCGCCGAGAGCTCCAAGGAGGAGGTGGGCGGCAACCTTAGGGCTAGGGGTTTTTGGATTAGGGCTTAATTATCCCTTAAGCCCTCTTTTATAGAGAACTAATTCTCTTAATGGTTATTGGATCATAACCATTAGGCCCGTTAACCCACTCCATTAAGATAAGTTAAAATAAACCAAACCATGATGGTTTATTTTAAGTTAAAACGAACCGAACCAACTTTTGGTTCATTCGTTTAAAATAAACCAAACCCTTTGGTTTATTCTCCTCCATTGGATTAGAACCAAACCATTTTGGTTCATCCATTACGTCTTCATAAGACTCGGCCCATCCACGCTTCCATTGCGACTGAAACGATTTCATGCTCGCTTTATGTTTGGTCCAACCAAACCTAGTTTCTCTCGGTCTGAGAATCCCATTCTCAAGCTCGTTTTAAATCCTTTGGATTACGCTCGTTGTGCGTGTGACCAAATAGGTTCTCTGTTTATGTTGGCCATCTATAATTAACCATTAATTATAGAACGATCATGAGTGGCACCTAGTAGTACATCATGATCCCCAATTAACCGAAAAGATCAACGGTTGATCCAGAACTATTTCTGAAACCCTTCAGTAGCTCGAATGATTCGTGCCCCATTCCCTTCACTCATCTTATACCCACTTGGTTCAGGACATGGTCTATTGTGTCAGTCCCCACTAGGCTGACTACGTCACACCTAGCCCAAGTATCATTTCCTCGTCCTACAGATTCTAGTTACTCCACATGTATCGAAGAGTACATTACTCTAAACATGTAATGCTTTGGCCAAAGACTTTAGTAACAATCCGACGAGAGGCCATGGGTATACATCTCCTCGCAAGGAGTGGTGAATCCTTTATAGGCTATTCAAACACCTTCGATCACTTCGACTTATACCCAATCATCCCGGGTCCACATCTCCTTAGAGATGCTTGCTTAAGATGTCAAAGCATAAGTCTCTATGATCAAGATGACTTGAATACCACAAGTCAAAGGAACATCGCACTTAAGCCACAGTAATAACTTCATTGACATATCTATATATGCAGAGAACCATATGAAGTCTTACGGCTGGTCACTCCAATGAACTAGTTACCATAACTAGCATCCACGATTAACTCCGGACATCACTATGTCTCCAGTCAGTGAGAATCAGCTGCTTGGATACACCAAGGAGTATACCTCGTGCTAGTCTCGACAGAATTGATGGTGTCCAAATCCATCAATTCATCGACTAGGGATAATTCCGATACATCACAATTACACATGTAGAGATACTCACTAGTTGTGATCCAATCACAAATTCTCTCATCTTTGTGAATCGTATCGTGGACATTCAGTAAATGAGTTTAAGATCCAATCAAATACATAAAACATGTATACTCAAATAGTGAATCTTCATTTATCATATAAATGGTTCATACATAAGGCGATTGCCTTAAGACATCTCTCATATATTACTAACAGACTCCCACTTGGCCTATTGCCAATCGCTACGGTATCCAATACCATAAGCTCAAACATGACCCTTAAACTTATTTTGAGGTATTGCCTTAGTCAAGGGATCCGCTAAGTTCCTTTCAGTGGGAATTTTCTCGATTTGTATTTCGTTCCTACTGATGATCTCTCTGATAAGATGATAGCGGCGAAGCACATGTTTGGATCGTTGATGAGACCTTGGCTCTTTCGCCTGTACAATTGCTCCATTGTTGTCGTAGTAGACCGGTTTTGCTTCAACAATGGCCGGAATCACACCAAGTTCATGAACGAACTTCTTGATCCAAACCGCTTCCTTTCGCTCAAGATGCAATGTATTCGCCTCGGTAGAATCACTCATCTCTTGTTTGGAACTTTTCCAACTCACTGCGCCCCCATTCAAGGTGAACACGTATCCAGACTGAGACTTGGAATCATCCTTGTTTGTCTGGAAGCTGGCATCCGTATACCCGCGTATCACCATGTCCCCTTCTCCATATATTAGGAACACATCCTTAGTTCTTCTCAAGTACTTAAGGATCGTCTTAACAGCCGCCCAATGATCCATTCCCGGATCGGACTGGTATCTGCTCGTGACACTCAAAGCGTACGATGCGTCGGGCCTTGTACATAACATAGCATACATAATAGATCCTATTGCGGATGCATAGGGAATCTTACTCATGCAAATCCTCTCGTCTTCTGTGCGTGGACACATAGACTTCGAAAGGTGTACCCCATGCCTGATGGGTAATAAACCTTTCTTGGATTCCGACATGCTAAACCTCTTTAGCACTCGGTCTATATATGTAGACTGTGAAAGACCAAGCAACCGTTTTGATCTATCTCTATAGATCTTAATCCCGAGGATGTAGGTTGCTTCTCCCAGGTCTTTCATGGAGAATGTCTTGGATAACCAAACCTTCACTGACTGTAAGATTGCAACATCGTTTCCTATAAGTAGTATGTCATCGACATACAATACTAGGAACACGACTGCACTCCCACTAACCTTCTTGTACACACAAGGTTCGTCTGGATTTTGTGAGAAATCAAACTTTTTGATGGTCTCATCAAAATGGATATTCCAGCTCCTGGATGCTTGCTTCAATCCATATATGAACCGTCGCAATTTGCATACCTTGGTTTTATCAACCGATGTGAAACCCTCAGGCTGTATCATATACACGTCCTCGAGCAGGTTTCCATTAAGGAAAGCTGTTTTCACATCCATCTGCCATATCTCATAATCATAATGAGCCGCTATGGCCAGGAGCATCCGAATGGATTTAAGCATAGCTACAGGCGAATAGGTTTCGTCATAATCAACACCTTGTTTTTGACGATATCCTTTCGCCACCAATCTAGCCTTATAGGTAATCACATTACCATCCATGTCGGTTTTCTTCTTGAAAACCCACTTGCACCCTATAGGCTTTATCCCTTCAGGTGGGTCAACCAAGTTCCAAACTTGGTTTTCATACATGGAATCCATTTTTGACTTCATGGCACCAAGCCACTTATCCCTTTCTAAACTTGTCAGCACTTCTTCATAACTGGTAGGCTCCTCATCATCAATGAGTAACACGTCGTTCGATTCACTTACGAGAAATCCATATCTCTCAGAAATATTGCGTGTTCTAGCAGATCTACAAAGATGTGGTGTTACAATAGGTCCAGCCGATTGCTCATCACTATGAGTTGTCGGCTGTTGTGCTTCACCAAGTATCTCATCAATGTCTATTTGAGTCTCTCGAGCCTCCTCAAGCTCAACGACACTCCCACTGTTTTCTTGCAAGAGAAACTCTTTCTCTAGAAACACAACATGCCTTGAAACAAACACCTTTTGTTCCACAGGATGATAGAATTGGTAACCCCTTGTTTCCTTAGGGTATCCAATAAATAGACATTTATCAGACTTAGCATCCAATTTGTCTAATACAGTCCGCTTCACATAAGCAGGACAACCCCATATCTTCAAGTAAGATACATGAGGTTTCTTACTATTCCATATCTCATATGGAGTAGTTGAGACTACCTTGGTAGGCATTCTGTTTAACAAGTAAACAGCTGTCTGAAGTGCATAACCCCAAAAGGACTTGGGAAGAGTCGCATGATTCATCATTGACCTGACCATGTCCAACAAGGTCCGGTTACGCCTCTCAGATACACCATTATACTGTGGTGTAAAGGGCGGAGTCCATTGAGACAATATACCATTGTCTCTTAGGTAATCAAGAAACTCCTGACTCAAGTATTCACCACCTCGATCCGATCGAAGTATTTTAATACACTTGTCATGTTGTTTCTCTACTTCATTTCTGAACTCTTTGAACCTTTCAAAGGCTTCAGACTTGTGTTTCATCAAGAACACATCCCCAAACCGTGAGTGATCATCGATGAAGGTAATGAAGTAGTTATAGCCTCCTAATGCTTGAGTTGACATAGGTCCACATACATCAGTATGTATTAGACTAGTAACTCTCCCACTCGTCACTACACCAAAAAATCGAATAGACAACGGTGAAAAACCGTTGTCTATTAGCCAAAAAATCTGTTGTTAATCGACCCGTTGTGAAAAGGGGGTCGGTCAAAGACAACGGTGAAAAACCGTTGTAGATTTAAGGAAAGACAACGGTGAAAAACCGTTGTCTATTAGAAAAAAAACCGTGGTAAATCGACCCGTTGTGAAAAGTGGTTTGGTCAAAGACAACGGTGAAAAACCGTTGTCTTTTCAAAGATAAGACAACGGTTTTTAACCGTTGTCTTTGACCAAAACACTTTTAAAAACGGGTCGATTTACCACCGTTTTTTTTATAATATAAAACGGTTTTTCACCGTTGTCTTTCCTTAAATCTACAATCGCTTTTCACCGCTGTCGACAATTTACCACGGTAACTTTTGCTCATAGACAACGGTTTTTTCATTGTCATTTCTCAACACATCTATACACATAATAAAGCGTTGTAGATGTTGCATTTTTAATATAAATCATACAACATCAATAAGAATTATAGAAAACACATATATACACTCCACTTGTAGCAATGTAAAATACAAGGTCACATTACATTTTAAACGATCACTTTTACCGATATATATGAAAAGTATCATGGCAAAACAACTACACATCATATGCACCAAAAGTATTTGCATAGCAAAACACTTATAGAATGTAACCAAAAGATGTATGTACACCTGAAATCTCTCCTAATCATCGATATGTAATCTTGTATGCAATCAGCCCACTCCGACGCATTTCATCAATTTCCTTTGCACCTATCACGTAATTTGCGAAAATGAAAATGTAATTAAACGCTATGGTATCAATAAGAAAATTTGAAAAAATATCTAATATTACTATTGATCGTAGGAAGACTTGTCAAAGGATGCGCGCCTTCAATTATCTCTCTCATATATCGTAAAACAAAATACCGCATTGAGCTCCATCCCGGTTGAAGGGAACTGTGATGGAAAAAAACATCATCTAGCAATGCGTAAGAAACACACGAAAGATCAAAATGAGATCGTTCATTGCCAATTTGATTAGTACAAATGTTTAACATGAAACGCTATGTTTAACAGAAGAAGAAGCTAAAGCGCATTACAGGGAAGAACAAAGCATGGGCTTCTAAATTGGTTCAAATCACGGGTATAGATCAATCTGTATATGCGTCTTGCTAGTATTTTTTTTTTTGCTTGTCAGTAAGGTTGTTTTTTTTACTAGTGACTTTTTGCAACTTTGCTGTAGTATTGTTGTAACATTTAGAATGAAAGAAGATTTTGGGTCTGACTTTTGATTCTTTTACTCACAATAAGAAATAGGAATATTGTTCTTAGAAAAATTGGGAAAACACTCAATATGCAAGATTGAAAAAAAAGTTCAGTAGAATGCCATAAATCATACTAATGGAAGATGAATTTCATATCATGATAGTACATGCATTGCCTTATCAGTTATGCATGCTTTAAGATACGAATAAATATTTGACTTTAAATTGCTAACTTTATATCCATAGGATGATAGGAGCAAAAATCCTTTTGAGACATTCCTCACAACTATCTGTGCAATCTACTTCATCATCATTGGAAAATTTATGCCCTGTTGGATTGCATTTTTCAGTGATGTGGTTACATTTGTTTGACACATGTTATGCTGAGCTCCAACAATTAAGAGCGATAGTGAGAAAATTGCAAATTAGAAGGGTAATACCAGTATCGCAGGCAATTCAGAGCACACTGTCATTTTGCTCCAGGAATCAGCATCGCAGCCAATTCAGAGCACAATGTCAATTTGCTCCAGAACACAATGTCGATTGGCAAAACACTCCAGAATAGATTGGAGTAAGTAGCCCGATCAGAGCACAATGTCAATTTAGCCACAGTCAAGAAGCAGATCAAAGGCAAAACAAAATGTCGGGGAGGAGGTCAGATTAGGTTATGCTTAACAAAAAAATAAGGAATTTGTAGATCTAACTCAAACTAATTTGATACCCACCTCACCAATTCGTAATAGATCTGAGTTATCTGAATATTATCAAAATGTCACTAAATAATTCACAAATAACTTGATTATATAAATGTCACTAAATAACAAATAACTTGATTATATAAATGTCACTAAATAATTCAAATTATATAAGCTTCCCACGATGTAAAACATACCTTGATTATTGCCCACAAAGGGTGTTTCTTCCCGTGCTTGCCAATGTCTGTGTTGAACAATTTCAAGGCCCTTCATAAAATCAAAAAAAATTATAGACTTTTAGTGCATATAGTATATATAAAAAAATTATAATAAATATTGACAATATTTTGCTACTAAAACTTACATCTTCACAACATTCTTCCAAGTCTCATCACGATTACGCTGACTGAGAGGATCCAATAACGAAACAACCTCTTTGTGAGGATCGATGACAGTCAAAATCCAATGGAAACTACATATATACACAATAGTAATGCATGTAATTAAGCAAGTGTTTATCAAAGTAAAAAAATTAGCATTCCACCTCTATTTTACACACCCTATGTTAACTGGAACCAAAACTAGCTGGTTTGGTGGTGTGCCATTCAACCTAGCTGCCAAACCAAGGGCCCTCTTATCAACTGATGTGAAATGACACCCAACAACATATGGATCCACAAATCTAAACCTCTCCAGCTTATCTTCCTCCTTCATCTTTTTATATAAATGCCTACCATTTAAACATACAACAAAATGCATAAGACCAAGATAAATAAAACTCATAAATCAATAGTCAAAGTGTTAGTACATGAAAACAATATACGTACCATATGTACACAACTATGCAATTGTATGAAATTGGTGCCAAGTTGCAGAAAGGAATGATGTCTTGAAGGCAAACACTGCTTCAACTTACCACCAAATACATCATACTCCAACATAAATTTCATAGACTGGTGATCATGAAGAGCACGCTTGCAATAACAATACAACAGCCATAGTGATCTAGGCATATCTGATGATCGCACTGTTAATGATTGCACATTTGGTGATTGCAATCGATGCTTCCTTTTGCCACAGTCAGGTTTTTTCCCCTTGACCTTCTAGTTTATGAAAACATATACTTGTTAGGCACTTGTATAGCTAAATTTAAATAGATTGTAGCATTTACCGAAGACTCTTGTGTTTGCATCAAGTGTCTGGGCCAAGCTACATGTGATCCGATAGCATCACCAATGCTTTGACACACAGGTGTTGGAATTGGCAAAGGGGCGGTTTCATCCAATGCTTCATCAACCATTACGAAACAATGGTTTGTATGCTTACTTGAATCACCATTAAGATGCTCATCATCTCCCCCAATATTAACAATTGTACCAAAAGCTACATGGATGCCAGATTCCACACTCAATGCAACTAATTGACCCTTGTAAGACAAAACATAATGCTTGTATAAAAATAAATGTATTTAAATTGGACAATTTCAATGATATCATTAAAGATTAAAGAGACCTGTAAAGGCTCAGCCTCGTTAATAAACTCCACATCGGCATCACTGTCTGCTTTCATCTCATTTGATAGACCATGATCATAGTTAAACTCATTTTCCTGCAAGGTTTGAGGAAACTTCACACTACAACTTCCCTTCTCATCATTCTCAATCTCGCATTTGCCATTTTTGAAAACCATTGCTTCTAACTTGTTTATCCGATCCTCCTGCTCTAAAATTTTTTTATGTTGCTCCAACAACATATTTTGTTGATCATTAAATACAGACTTTGGAACGCGAGACCCCCATTTTGACAAGCCAAAGTATGTACTTGGAGTGACGTAAGCTCCAACTGCCCTTATACGCCCACCATGTTCCTTAGATTCAAGTGCAACTATTAGAATGTCTTGTGTCGATTCACCAAGCATTAACTTTCCCTCCCTCTTTTGTAAGATACCATCATCCGCAATGCACAAAAACATATATTGACTAATATCCGGATGGGAACCATTAACATAACAAGCCAAAATCTAAAACATTTACTTACAATTTTTGAGGTTGTTGCCTTGATTGATCACCAACAAACTCCCTTCTTTATTCGAGCCTTTCTTCCAAAGGATAGCTCGGTTGATTTCATTATCAGTAGATAATTCATCCTTCTAATAACACTAACAAATCAATCAATATTATTTAAATACCTGTTCGTTAAGGTATAAAATTTATTGTAAGTGATAATTAAACATTACTTACTATCTCTTGACTAGGCGTGCATATCCTTCATTTGAGAAAGTCGATGGGGTATTTGTTTTGGGCTCTCCTTTCTGTTGTTTCTCACTTAGTTCCTTAAAAATAAACAAGACAACAATGCATTACCAATAACAATATTCTATTAAGAGTTAATTATTTGAGACATGAGATTTAGAAATCTTACTTTAAATTCATTAGACAAACGACTTATCACGAACTTGCTCCATATGTCTGGAATATTTGATCCTCGAGGTGGCATATGCAACTTCTCCGATTTTTGCAATTGGGATAAATATAGTTTTGCGTGAGACTGCTTTTCCATTGCCGCCACTTATCATTTGCCGAGGTCAAACATCCCTTTTCCAAGCAACATCAACCTTGTCGCCAACTACAAATCCATAAAAATTTAATAAACATCAAATGTTAATAAACATAAACAAAAGTATTAGTTTATATTTGAAGAATAAAAGTATGGTCATTTATATTTACATTCACGGCTTCCCACACACGCTCCTTGATGTCAATAGGAACATGCTTCCAAGTATTGTAAGTTATTGGTACTTTCTCTCGAACAATCTGGCCAAGTGAACTTTGCATTTTAACTGCATTTTCCCCAATAGGCTGTCCCCGATTATTGAATTCAACTTTCAGTATAATGCCCTTATTCCTTAGCCTTGAAATACTGTCCATATGTGTAGGACCTCTACTCATTTTGTTTGATTGGGTGGCAGTGGAATCCTGTGTGCAGCCAACATTTTCCTCGTATAATAAATCAGCACCAATTTTTTCCTTACCCTTGTCAAGGTTTCTACCTCCTCGTTTGCTTTGATTTTTTGTCATAGAGTTGACAACCTATTAATCACAAAATCTGCACTTTGCAAATATAAGGTAAATATCATAAATTACTGATGGAGATAACAATAAATATTAAACTTGCAACCATCTTGTGTGAGTTGACAACAAAAATTCACTTTAGATTAATATAATCTACAATAAGCAAGTTTTTTCCAACAGAATATAATCATGTTATTCCACACGTAGCTGAGATTGCTAAAATATGTGCAACTATTAAGAAAAACAAATAACAAGTAAGCAACATAAAGTTGAAATTCTTACAATCTCCTGTAAGGGTTGATAAATTTGGAGGTGCAGCGACTATCACAAAGAATAAAACTGGCATTTCATTATTGTGTTGCAAAATTATCTGACATATAAAGCGATTCATTTACTAAACCAGATTTAATGCCGGTGGTAAACCATCATCAAAATTATGGGATAAAGAGTATCATTTACAGATAATGGATAATAGATAAAGCAAAGATTCATCTACCAAAATGTAAATAATCGAGTGACAAATAAAAAAAGCAATCCCATAAGATATAGCAAATTTATGGGAAAAAATATAATTCCAAAGGTGACACAAAGACAAACCAAAACATTAACGTAGGATTTAAATTTAAATATAATTTCCACACTAAGGTAAAACATCATCAACCCAAGTTCCACACAATCTTCACGCATGCACGGTGGTTCATTGTCATCTAATTCACAACATCCATTATTGGGAGCCCTGAAAAACATTGATAGTTTGTTGCAGTTTCTTCCAAATTATCACCAATAATATTTTCAAAGTAGTCTCTACTAGGAGTTGCAAGTGCAATGCATCATGGGATCTTCGTGGTCTTCAAGGTAAAAAACTTGTTTCGCTTGACTACCTAAGATGAATGAATCGATTTAAACCCTATCCTTTTGAGGTTTACTAATGTGAAACCATGTTCATCTACTTTAATACCACCATTGTTATCAACCCAACTACATTTAAACACCGAATTCGATAGAGATGGTAATCGAGCTCCCATATTTCATCAATAACGCCATAGAATACCATGTCCGACACAATTGGATTCCTATCCTCGCTAGAAAGTTGCATAGTCTTTGCAACTAAGCTTACTCGAATTTTGCACTACCAACGTCATCACGCTCTTTTGTGTGATAAGTAACCCAACAATTAAATATACGAATACTTGAATACTGCGTGCTTGGTCCATGCGCAACCACTTTAATTGTTCGTAGATTTGATGTGTCGAATGGTTAATTGCATTTGCAACCTATAAATTGCACAAAAGTTGAATTATATATTAATCTTCATAAATTATAAATACCCCCATTAATTTGCATGTAACTTACAGTATCACGCAACCATGGAATAAAAGTCCGATTGTGCTCATCTTGTAACCACTTTTTTGACTTTGCTTTACGATGAAATGTTGCCTTCAAATGAGCCATGTGTTTGTTGAAGAAACGATTAGATACTATAATTTAATGTCGCATTTGAAAGTACCAATGAGTTAGAGAAATTACTCGATATATGGCTCTATCTCATCATTATTTTCTAATACATGACCATGTGCTTGCTCCCACTCCTCATGATTGGTGGAGTGCGCTCGATCTCGTGATAAAGGTCTGGTAAACTCCAATTGACGCATTCCTTGTTGGGATGCCAACGGTGTGCACATTAACAGTAGTACGAGCAAAATTCTAGAGCCTCCTCAAGAATATAACATTCGGCTATACAACCTTCGATTGCGGTTTCGCACATAACCTTTCAATGTTTTCATGAATCTTTCAAATGGGTACATCCATCTATACCAAACTGGTCCACACAATTTAACCTCACGTCACGATTTAGGTGAATAAATAAATGGAGCATGACATCAAAAAATGAAGGAGGAAAATATTTTTCAAGTAAGCACAATGTTGTCACAATATCTCTTTGCATATCATCTAACTTCGAGACATCTATCACTTTGCTACACAACTCTTGAAGAAAAAGCACAATCGAAAGTGATAGTATATCTAACATGTTTGGGTAAGACACCACGAATGGCAATCTGGAAGTAATCATGCATCAAAGTGTGACAATCGTGTGATTTCATACCAAAAAGTTGCAATTCCTTCATTGATACAAGGCTTCTAATATTGGATGAATAACGAGGAACCTTCATTCCCAACAAGGAGCTACAAAATTTCCTTTTCTCATCTTTACTTAATGTATAACATGTGGTTGGCAAAAAGTTTTCTTTTCCCTCCTTTGGTGCCAATTCCAACCTCGACATTCATATCCACAAGGTCTAGGCGTCTCGCTAATCCATCTTTTGTTTTCCTGGAATGCCAAGTAATGTGCCACCAGCTTTCACATATATTTTTCTCGATGTGCATCACATCAAGAACATGTCGGACATGTAGATGCTCCCAATACGCAAGTTCGAAGAATATTGATTTCTTCTTCCAATATGGATGACTACCATCCTCTGATGCTTGAAGTTTTTTTGTCATTTTTCCCCAACGACAATTAATTTTATTAATCGCTTTGGAAATATCACGACCACTCAATGGTCTCTGCAATGTTAAAGTCTTGCTTTCCATCAAATGCTTTCTTTTGCCTTCGATAAGGATGGTTCTCGGAAGAAACCTTCTATGGCCTATGAATGACATTTTTCTACTATGTTTCAATCTTTTGCACATGTGTTTTCACCACAGATAGGACATGCATTATATCCTTTCATGCGACATCCGTAAAGGTTTCCATATGAAAGTCATTAATTGTCCATAATAAGATCGCTTTAAGGGTGAATCTTTCTTGGCGATATGCATCATATGCTTCAATACCTTCTTCCCATAAATGCTTTAAGTCATCAATCAAAGGTGCTAGGTAAACATCAATATCATTCCCTGGTTGTTTAGGACCCGATATTAATAAAGTAAGCATCATAAATTTTCTCGTCATACACAAAAATGGAGGAAGATTGTAAGTGATCAACAGAACTGGCCAACAACTATACGTAGAACTCATCAATCTATGTGGATTTATTCCATCTGCCGATATGGCCAATCTCAAATTTCTTGGCTCATAAGAAAAATCTGGCCACTTATGGTCGACTACCTTCCAATTGGGTGACTCTGCTGGATGACGCAAATAACCATCACAAGTTCTACTATCAGCATGTCAGGTTAACACCTTAGAGGTTTCTTGGTTTCTAAACAATTTTCGAAATCTTGGAATAGGTGGAAAGTACCATAGGACCTTTGCAGGAACTCCTTCATTTACTTTTGAATTCTTGCATATCTTCCATCTTGAAAACCCACAAGTAGGACAATTGATACAATCTGCGTATTCCTTCCGATATAAGATACAATCATTAGGACATGCATGGATTTTTTCATATTCCATACCCAATACAGCCAAGGATTTCTTGGCAGCATACACTGATAAAGGCAAGTCATTACCAGCTGGAAGCATTTCTCCCAACAAAGAAAGAATGTCTGTGAATCCTTTATCGCTCCAACTATATTTGGCTTTCAAGTTGTACAATTTAACAATGGCAGATAACTTTGTAAATTTTGTACATCCAGGATATAAAGGTTTCTCAACATCATGGAGTAGGTTATTGAATGTAGTTGGATTCTCATCATATTCATATGTCACATTTACCATATCTACAAGCTTCTCATCAAAGAAATTCTGTTCACCTTGTTGGCCTTGTTCACTATCATTCATTAAGTTGGTAAATGAGGGTTTTTCTCCATGCCATATCCACACTACGTATGTTAAATCAATACCATTACTTCTTAAATGAGCCCTTGTGACATCAATACTGTTCCTTCTTAGGTTACCACACATGGCACATGGACAAGATATTGCATTAGAATCGCCAGAATTTTGCACTGCAAATTGCAAGAAGGACTCTACTCCATACGCATACTCAGGTGATAATCTATCCTTGAACATCCATTCTTTGTCCATTCTAGTGCATAAAAACATTAATTGACAATTAAATAAACCTTCATAATACTTAACACCACTAGATCATTAATAAAGCAGCAGTAGATGCTTCAATGTATCAAACTTATATTTCCAGGATAAGAAGGTAATATGAAGTAACTTAAATTTGTATATGATCTAATCCACCTAAGCTAAAGTTAGAAAGTACAAACAAAGCAAATTGCTCAAAGGAATAAAATATAAATGTACATTTTATATTATAGAAAATACCAAGAGAATGGCTTCTAGAATAGATAAATACGATGTACAAACGATGATATAAGGTGAATAATCTTCATGAAGAATAAGGTTGGAACATAATCGATTTTTACGTATGCGCAGATCTGATTATCTGTGGTTCAATGGATATAAACAATCCAACTCAAACCTTCTTAACCAATAAAGGTTTGAAGGCACAACATGATAACCCTAAAACAAGAGTTTATGACGCTAAACCCGCTGGGACTAATCAGATGTCAACGATGGACGAAGGCCGACGGACGGAGGTCGAGCAATGGCCGACGGAAAAGGAAGAGAACGAACAGAGGGCGACCAACCGTGAGAATGCAGCGCGGAAGAAGATGGGATGGACGAGCGCAACGGAGAACGGGGGAGGTTTTTTGGGAAGTAGGAACCGCGAAGATTTTCGGAAAGTAAGAACGACGGAGAAGTTTAGGGAAGATTTATTTAACCTAAATATATATAACAACTTTTAAAAATAAAATTTGTTGTAATATATTGTTTAAAAAATATATATAGACTTTTAAATATATTGTTGTAAACGTATATATTTATAATTTTTTTAAAAAAAACTTATTTCCAATAATTAAAAAAAAATAGTATTAATAATTAAAAAAAGAATTTCACCGTTGTTTTATAATAATAAAATAGTATTAATAGTATTATAAACTTTTAAAATTTTATTAACAACGGTTTAAAACCGTTGTAATATTATCACAACGACAACAAAAAAACCCTCATTCACAACGGTTGATTGCACCGTTGTCCCAACTGTTGTTAATATAAAAAAAAAATCTTAAAGACAACAGTTTTGGAAAACCGTTGTAAAATGTGTTGTTGATTTAAAAAAAAATATGCTCAACGACAACGGATACTGTAAAACCGTTGTCGTTTGTGTTATGTGGCCGCTCAAAGACAACGGTTTTGTCAAAAACCGTTGTCTTTTAACAAAAAGACAACGGTTTCTCCTAAAACCGTTGTCTTTGTGGTGTTGTCTTATGTCATTTTTGTTGTAGTGCGTTCACCTTTTCCAGTAAAAGGTAACTTAGTCATCTTGCCTTTTAAGCATGATTTGCATGTATCGTATGAATCCAATTCAAATGATTCTAGAATTCCACATCGGTGTAATTCGGACATGCGTTTCTTGCTTATATGGCCAAGACGACAATGCCACATATAGGAGTCTATTTGATTATCCTTTCGAGCACGCGTGTTGCTCGCTTCGATATTGAAAATGTCACTGGATACGTCCAACGTATAAATGCCATTACTCAAAGTTCCAGTTCCATAAAGTACGCCATTCAAAGTTATATAACAACAATTGTTACTAAACGTCAAATGGAAACCATTTCTATTTAAGCAGGAAATAGAAACAATGTTCTTTATTAGAGAAGGAACATAATAGCAATTGTCCAGTTCTAAGACTAGTCCACTAGGGAGCTTCAGCAAATAAGTTTCGATGGTGACCGCAGCAACCTTTGCTCCATTGCCAACTCGTAAATTTGACTCCCCTCTGACAAGTCTTCTTCTATTCCTTATCCCCTGTATGTCATTACATATATGTGAGTCACACCCAGTATCCAATACCCAAGTGTCTAAGGAAATAGAATGACAATCAATAACGAAGATACCTGAAGAGGATGGGGCATCAGATGCCTTCTTCTTCTTCATGGACTCAAGATAAATCTTGCAGTTTCTTCGCCAGTGGCCTTCCTTGCCACAGTGATGGCAAGTGCCCTTTTGCGCTAGTTCTGCCTTCTTTGCCTTTTTCTTCTTTCCTTTCTTCTGTTCTTTTGCCTTCCTCTTAGAACCTTTCTTTGAGGAATCAACTAACAGAACCGCCTTCTCCTCATGCTTCTAAGGCTCCACACTTTCAAAGATATCGAGGAGCTCGAATGGTGGATTCTAATTTGTTCATCCGATAGTTCATCACAAATTGTGAGAAACTCTTGGGCAAACAATGCAGAATTAAGTCAATACTTAACTCATGATCCATCACAAAACCGAGGGTGGCTAGCCGCTCGATATACCCATTTATCTTTAGCACAAACCGCACTACTGCATTTAACCTTGCATCTTCGTGGTGAAGAGGAGCCTAGAGACCTCGAACCTTCGGATCTCGCTTGCTCATCGAACAACTCATGAAGATGGAAGACTATAGTATTAGCATCCATATGCTCATGCCGCTTTATACCAGTACCATCGCCGCTAGCATGATGTAACTCACCACCAAAATCGCACATGCTTCTAATAGACCAACATTTGGTCCTGGTTGCGTCGCCCTTAGACGGCCAGAAGAGGCTCTTCAAGGACATATGCAAGCTTTTCCGCCTTGAGAACAATTCTCGATTTCTAAGCCACCCAGAAGTTAAGAATAGTTTGTTCGAATCCAAAATAGTGCGCAAATTCAAAGACGTCATGATCAATTTATTGACCTAGAAATACAAAACGAGCATATATGAGAAAATGATTTTAAAATGCATCAATATACATTTATAAATCTCATTCATTTTTCTAATTTCAAAAACACCAAAATCACTTCGGGAGATTGTAGGTCCATCTCCGAATGGGCTGATATCCATCATAGTTATGAACAACCTTGGATATAGTCCAACAAGTCATTCATAACTACGATGGAAGGTATCAAATATACTGATTGCATATCACGTATATGCAACTATAACAATGTGCAAACCACTAATTGAATGTTCACACAGACATCAGTTGTTAACACATTAACAAGTATGCATCATATGCATAGCACCCAACTTCACCTCCCTTTACATCGACCTTTGAGAGAGTCCAACAAGCCGATGCTCCAGGTTAAAGCCAACCCATTAATCGGGACATAGTTTTAATATGGTTAGAGCGCATTCAACCAATTAGCCCAGCTTGGAGAGAGTCCAACAACCAAAGCTAACGATTGACCTCGACTCTTACCATATTAGTATTAAACTATTCCATGGTTTGAACATGTTCGGGTTTGAGGGCTTGGAGAGTCCAACAACCCAAACAAGAAACGGAACTCTGGTTCTAACCATATTAATGGAAGGTGTAGGCTTTAATATTGTTTAAGGGTTTTTATGTCTCATCCTCTTTGCATGCAAATAACTATTATCTACATGGCATGACATACATGGCATACATCTACATGTCACGACACGCATGGCATAATGTTATGCATCTAATGCAATTACATGGCATACAATTATGTCATGTATATATTTCCTTATATGTCATAACTATTTATGGAAATAAAATATGTTTAAGATTTGATTTTTCAAATCAAATCATAATTAAATTAGGAAACAAATTTCCAAATCTAATCACATATTTTATTCATGGAATTATTTGATTAAGGAAAATCTATTTAGGAAACCAATTTTCTAAATCATTAAAACTACTTATGGAAATAAAATATTTTAAGATTTGATTTCCCAAATCAAATCATGATTAAATTAGGAAACAAATTTTCAGAATCTAATTCAAATATTTTATTTATGGAAAATATCAATTTCCATAAATACTTCCAACTTTCCAAAAGTGGAAGATTTCCATAAATACTTCTAGACTTTCCAAAATTGAAAATTTTCCATAAATACTTCTAAATTTCCAAAATTAGAAAATTTCCAGAAATACATTATGACTATCACAAAACCATTTTTACGATTATGTCGAAACACAACCTGGGCTCTGATACCACTGTTGGGTTTCCAGCACCGCGGCGTGTGTGTGTTCGATCACGTTTCGTAAACATGAACACAGCGGAAGCAATAAAAATAATAAATCTACATTTATTACAACACACACAATACACGCATGCATATTACAACAAGTGTAGACATAACCGTAAATTTAAATTTGCAATAAAAGGAAATTTATCTACGTTATACCTTTCGTATGACGTGTAGCGGGAACGACATCAACCGGAACGATCCTCGCTAGAATCGTCTCTATCCGTATCCACGCCGAGTTCCTCGGGATGACTTCGCTAAGCCACGAGCTTCGTCTTCGTACGGGTTACTAGCCTCGTGTTGAAGACGACGTGATCGAGAGATGATCATGATCCGAATCCAAATTCGGATCCTAATACGAGTTCTCAAAACTCGCTTCTCCGGAGAGGTATTCGTCAACCAATTGACGAATCCTTCGTCCTCCACCTCAGAGGATTACCGGAGATCGAATCCCTGGTAAGTTAGCCGCTGTCGGAGCTCTAACCGCCGTCCAAATGACGCTCCGACGAGAGGAGAAGAAGCTGTCCAGATGGACAGAAAACTAGACAGCTTGGTGGAGGTGATAGGCGCCGCCAACCAAGGGAGATAGAGCTCACCTTGATGACAAACTTGAAGGAGATCACCGAGCACTAACCGCAGCAGCTCAATGCCGGCGAGGGGAAGGAAGCAGCCTTCTGGACGCCGGTTGGAGGAGCTTTGGGCGGCGGCAATAGGTTGGCGCCGAGAGCTCCAAGGAGGAGGTGGGCGGCAACCTTAGGGCTAGGGGTTTTTGGATTAGGGCTTAATTATCCCTTAAGCCCTCTTTTATAGAGAACTAATTCTCTTAATGGTTATTGGATCATAACCATTAGGCCCTAACTCCGCTCCATTAAGATAAGTTAAAATAAACCAAACCATGATGGTTTATTTTAAGTTAAAACGAACCGAACCAACTTTTGGTTCATTCGTTTAAAATAAACCAAACCCTTTGGTTTATTCTCCTCCATTGGATTAGAACCAAACCATTTTGGTTCATCCATTACGTCTTCATAAGACTCGGCCCATCCACGCTTCCATTGCGACTGAAACGATTTCATGCTCGCTTTATGTTTGGTCCAACCAAACCTAGTTTCTCTCGGTCTGAGAATCTCATTCTCAAGCTCGTTTTAAATCCTTTAGATTACGCTCGTTGTGCGTGTGACCAAATAGGTTCTCGGTTTATGTTGGCCATCTATAATTAACCATTAATTATAGAACGATCATGAGTGGCACCTAGTAGTACATCATGATCCCCAATTAACCGAAAAGATCAACGGTTGATCCAGAACTATTTCTGAAACCCTTCAGCAGCTCGAATGAATCGTGCCCCATTCCCTTCACTCATCTTATACCCACTTGGTTCAGGACATGGTCTATTGTGTCAGTCCCCACTAGGTTGACTACGTCACACCTAGCCCAAGTATCATTTCCTCGTCCTACAGATTCTAGTTACTCCACATGTATCGAAGAGTACCTTACTCTAAACATGTAATTCTTTGGCCAAAGACTTTAGTAACAATCCGACGAGAGGCCATGGGTATACATCTCCTCGCAAGGAGTGGTGAATCCTTTATAGGCTATTCAAACACCTTCGATCACTTCGACTTATACCCAATCATCCCGGGTCCACATCTCCTTAGAGATGCTTGCTTAAGATGTCAAAGCATAAGTCTCCATGATCAAGATGACTTGAATACCGCAAGTCAAAGGAACATCGCACTTAAGCCACAGAAGAACTTCATTGACATATCTATATATGCAGAGAACCATATGAAGTCTTACTGGTCACTCCAATGAACTAGTTACCATAACTAGCATCCACGATTAACTCCGACATCACTATGTCTCCACCGGAGAATCACCGCTTGGATACACCAAGGAGTATACCTCGTGCTAGTCTCGCGAATTGATGGTGTCCAAATCCATCAATTCATCGACTAGGATAATTCGATACATCACAATTACACATGTAGAGATACTCACTAGTTGTGATCCAATCACAAATTCTCTCATCTTTGTGAATCGTATCGTGGACATTCAAGATAAATGAGTTTAAGATCCAATCAAATACATAAAACATGTATACTCAAATAGTGAATCTTCATTTATCATATAAATGGTTCATACATAAGGCGATTGCCTTAGGACATCTCTCATATATTACTAACATGGAATATATCCCTCCTATATGACGGGAGTGACATCGTTATTCTTTATAGAGTGAGACCACGAAGTGCATGACCATGCCCAAATGAGTCAATATGAGATATTAAGCTCATTTGATTAGAGTGAGTCTACTTAGAGTTCAAGATATAGATTGTACCAAGGATGACACGGTCTATGCCTCAATTGGTCAATCTAGATGTCAAGGATAGAGAGACATTGTCACATATTGTGAGAGCCACAATTAGTAGTCACAAAGGTGATGTTGGATCTCAACATTCTTGTAACTTGGATAGCAATGATGTGTTGCTAGATACCGCTCATTGCTTATGTTCCTAAATCCATTTAGGAGCATTGCCAACGTTACAAGAACCTATAGGGTCACACACAAAGGGCAATTAGGTGGAGATTAGGTTCATATGATGAACCATGAGGATTAGGTTCATGGGATGAACCAAATTGGATTAAGAGTAATCCAAATTAGACTAATTGAGTTAGACTCAATTTGATTCAAGTATTGAATGAGTCTAATTTAGATTTGATTCATTGAGTCAATTTAAATTAATGAATAGGGATTCATTATATCAAATTGACTTGAATCAAGTGGTTAGATTTGATCAACCATGGGAGATAAGAGGTCAAGTTTGACTTGACTTGAGAGGAAAGATGAATGGTCAATTTTGACTTGACCAATTGTCATGTCATGGTGACTTGGCATGGGGGCCGGCCAATGATGGTGTTCCACATCATCATGGACTTATCATGGAGTGTCACCTCATGAGGAAAACCAAGAGCCATTGGTTCTTGGAGTTACATGCATGCATGTAACCCCCCATCCAAGAGTGGTCGGCCACTTTAGTGTTATTCATGGGATGAATTCATTTTGTGGTAACTCCATCTTCTTCTTCCTTGGAACTTCCTCTCAAGCTCTCTCTTCCAATCCTCTCTTTGGCCAAAACTCTCAAGGGTTCTAGCACACTCTAAGGTTTCTTCTCCACCATTTGTTCGTGTGGATACTTGTAGAGGAGTGTGCACTTGACACTCTTCGAGATCCGACAAAGTGTTTGGACGAGCGGGATAAGCGAAGAACGTCGCTACGAGGGTAATGCTCTCACCATTTAGATATATGGTAGATCTAGGTTTTTCATAACACATACATGTAGTTTTATTTTTATACCGCATGCATCCGTGGCGGGCTTCCGAGGTTTTTACGCCTTGAAAAAGCGACACCTTCGACCATGAAAATTTCGCGTATTGAAAAGGTAGAATGATGCACTTTATTATGTGTGATTTTGATAATTGGATTAGTGTCATAGTAGGTTTCGACACTCCAAAGGACGAAGAAGGAAGAAAACTCAAGAAGAAGAATTGGAGCAAAGAGTAACTCCGATACTTCAACATAAATAATAAGGTAATGGGTATATTACTTAGCGTAATTTCTAATGATATATTGTGTAAGATAGGAGATTGTAAAGATGCCAAGGAGCTTTGGAGCAATTTGGCAAGATATCATGAAAACCCAACATCGGCCCAAGAAGAAGGGGAATGCTCATCGGCTCAATCGGAGGAGACCGAAGAAGCAAGTTCATCCTCACAAGAAAGTGAGGAGTCAAAGGTTGAGAAGGAGTCAACTTCCAGATTGGTGGAAGAAGAAGAATTGGAGGAAGCCTCCACCTCTACGATTGAGGGGGAGGAGATTAGGCCAATTTTCATGCCGGAGCAAGAAGAAGAGCTTTCAACATCCAGAAGAGTTGAAGAAGCTCAAAATTTAGCCACCATTGACCTAGGTAACTCAAGCACATTAATTCAAAATAAAACCATATAATGTGTTTTTAGTGTAGGGAGCAAGGACACTACAAGAGTAAGTGTCCTAAACGGGCCAAGAAGACGGCACAAGTTGTGCCAAAGACCAAGGAAATCGGTGCCCAAAGTCAAAAGAGCAAGGAGCATATTATTTGCTTCAAATGCCATCAAAAGGGGCACTATAGAAGCCAATGCCCTAGGAGAAAGCAAACCAAGGGACAAGAAGGAGCATCATATATAGGGGGAGCTTCTAAAGCGAACCCTAAGGTATATTTCAATAATGCACCTTCAACTTATGTTAAAAAGCATGCTAGAAGTTATGTTAATAATCTTGCTATTACTCATGAACAAAAGCATGCTAGGAATAATAGGCTTTACTGCTTATGGGATAAGCATATTGATTTTAGGTCTAAGGACAAGTCTAGAAATAATGACTCTAGACCTATTTCAACTAAGGAGAAATTTGGGACTAATGTCCCTAGAAAAATGCTACCTAAGGCAAGTATTAGGAAAATAGAAAATCATTTAGGTTTTAATCCAAAGAATTCTAGACATATGCCTAGAAAGAACAATCCTACTCAAAGAAATAATGGCCCCCACAAAATTTGAGAAATTAGAGTTAGAAAATCAAGTTTTAAGGTCAAAACTTGAGAAATTAGAAAAGACCCTTAAGATTATGCAAAATCAAATAGAAAGGTCTAGGAGTCAAAATCAAGGGTGTAAGAGGCAAGAACCATCTAGGAGACAAGGTTTGGGTCACAAGCTTATGTCCAAGAAGGCAATGCCTACTTATCATAGTGTTCCATTTGATTATGGAACACAACCTAGGTCTAGGAAAACTAAGGTCACAAGGGAAGTCATCCCTAGAGTTGACCATGGTAGATGCCTAGTGGCTAGGGTTTTGAAGAAACCTAGGAAAGCCACTAAGAAGGTTACAAGGGAGTCACCCCTAGAGTTAACCTAGGCAAGACCCAAATGACCAAGGCTACCAAGCCTAGAAGGGTCATTAGGAGGGTATCTAGGGAGGTCATCCCTAAGGAATACCTAGTTAATCCAAGGAGCTCCAATAGGTTTTGGATTCCTAAGAGCGTGATCGATTTACGCTAAATGGGTTAGGATATGCCAACTTTAAATGGATGGGTAGTTAACCTAACCATGGTAAAGGTGACACTTTAGGTCATTTTCAAGGTTATGGGTACCTTGGAAATAAGTTTGATCTTATATCCTAAAAGATTTTATGATGTGCCAATATCATTTGAGAATTATGATAAATTGATCAAATTAGCACAATTTAGGTCTTAGGTCATAGTATGTCATTTTGGATTTTTGGCACACTTGGGGGATTAGTAGTAATATGGCAAAATGGACTTAATAATAACAAATGGCAATTAATATTAAAATTTAGGTATTGTTATACCTATACCTTTTATTTTTCATGCTTTATTTGTCATATACCATATCATGACATCATATTTATTTTAATCATATAAAATGTCATGATCATGCTTAGAATTAGGTTTATGTCATGTATGCTTAGATTTATATTTTATGTCATGACATTATGATCATTGGCCATGTTTATTTATGCTATCATTTATGCTATGATCATAGTTCATGCATTAATAAAATTGAGTTAAGGACTATAGCATGACTTGAAGTCCCATGTATAAGGGAATCAAGTAGTGTTGCCTTAGAAAATGCATGAGGTCTTAAATTAGGATAACCAAAACCCACATCTCACATTACATTGACATGTGTGTGTATTGATACATCTTAGACACATGTGAGATGCTAGGAAATGAGTTAAGTTCAAGGTGCATAGTTTTTACATCTAAATGAACTCAAACTCATCTTATACCATGGTGGATCATAGGGAAAGCTAATGTGCAAGTCATGCGCATTGAGCCCATTGATTATGATCCAATATAGGTTTTCAAAAATATTTTAGGAAACCTTGGTGAAGTATATCTTCGATAGCAATCACCATTGATGGAGTTGATACAAAGTATGGTCAAAACATTTAACTTTTCAATGGTTTTAAAATTTGTGTCAATCTCCTAATTTTATGTGTAATTTAATTTTCAAATATTTTTCACCCATTGTATTTGACATAAGTATTATACATATGAATTTTTGTGATTTTTCGTATTATGAATAATTACTTATGAATTTCCGAAATTCATTTTCAATTCTCGATTTCAGATTTGCAGTAAATCACTGATCACGCTATGGCAAATGATTAGTGTCAATGACCAACTAGTGATCAGAAGAGTCGATTACCAAAGTGATTTCGTGTAAACAAGGTTTGTTTATCCCCGATTTCAGCTATGTTAGGTTACCCTAACTACTCCTAATCCCAGGATATGCTTTGGAAAGCATTAGAAAGGGTTAAAATCCATTGGATATAGATTAGGAGAGTTATTTAGGGTGTGTATCAATTTAAGGTGTGTGAGAGTTCATATTTGACCTTTTGCCCTTAATTTTGATGATTTAGAATTCCTATAGGCTTAGGGACTCTCCAAGGACATTGTTGGTGCAATAGTCAAGGGGGAGCAAGCCTTTACGGGGAGGTATCCATCATGGGATGATGGATGTGTTCTTCCTCATGAGGGGGAGAATTTTGGGAATGTGAGATGCCCAATTTGGAAATTGGGAAAGTTTATAGGAAGTCCCTCTTAAGTAATATGAGACTTATCACTAGGAAGAGTAAAGGCATCCTAGGTGTTTTTGGACCAAGGGGGAGATTGTAAGATCTCATTGGGATATGAGACATTGACCTCCTTGAGGAGAACCTTTTTGATGTATGTCAAAAAGGGGGAGAATTTATGGGATTACCAATTTGAGAGAATTGATAAGGAGATTTGAGTTAGGTAGCCTAACTCAATGGTTTTGTGGTTTTTGTCAAACATCAAAAAAGGGAGATTGTTGGTGTAATCGGCTTAGATCACGATTGACCAGACTCGAGTTGGACTCAAGTAGTGCTTTGATGTTTGATAATGTTTTGGGGAGATTGTTGGTGCAATCGACTCGGGTCATGATTGACTGGACTCGAGTTTGACTCGAGTGGTATTTTGATGTTTGGCGATGGTTTGACCATTGTTTGACTATATTGTTGACATGGGTTGACCATATGATGGAGAAGTCCAAGTCTTATATACTTGTCATGGAAAGTCCAAGTGGGACACTTGGCAATGGAAAAGTTCAAGTCATGGGTAGTTGGCATGGAAAGTCCAAGCATGGGTCTTAGCAAGGGAAAGTCCAAGCTTGAGTCTTAGCAAAAGGAAAGTCCAACATGGGTTGTCAAGGGGAGTCCAAGGGGTGATATTAGCGGCGTAAAGTCCAAGTGGGAGTCTTGGCAGCGTAAGCCCAATGTGCCTTGGCGGGATAGACCAACTTAGCATGACAATAGTCGATAGAAGCACCTGAAGGCTAGTGTATGGATGAACAAGTCATGGATGACTTGGAGGAATCCGATAGGCGTGAGGCTGACGGAGGTGGCTAGAAAGCTTAGATCTAGGCTAAGGGTGGTCTAGCAAGTATGAGGGCATCATACTTAGTGTTAAAACCTCATGGATGAGGTTATCAGTCGACCGATGGGAGTCGATTGGTGTTCAATCAGAAAATATTCGGCAAATGACTACCAAGATTGGATAGTCGATCGATAGTCGGCGTCACGCATACGTATAGTTCGAGTCGACTGTTAGAGTTTGACAGTCGAGTAATGGCTTGATTAGTCGATTGATGGGCATGATCAATTGATTGATGGTCTATCTATTGGAACTTATCCAATGTGGCTCGGGCCATCGTGAGACAACGGCTACAGAAGCAGTCGACTGATGGTCGTGATCAGTCGACTGCTAGGCAAAATTCAGCCCGAATTCAAGTTATAAAAGCAGTTCGTAGAGAAGGTTTTTGCCATGGTTTCTTAGGGTGATTTGCTGGTGCAATTCAGGGTCAAGTCAGTTCAAGAAACCAAACAAGCAAGCATCTAAAAGCTCTTTGTAAAGTTTTCTTTACTTGCATTCTATTGTATTTGCTTGTATTTTTGTTGTATTACTATTGTAATCTTTGTACGAGATTTCTAAGCCTCTGACGTGTTGTCGAGAAGGAGTTTTATTAGTGGTGTTGTCATCACTCGAGGTCGTTGAGCTCAACCCGTGGAGTAGGAACCTTGAGGTTCCGAACCACATTATATCATTGTGTTATTGTGCTTATATTTGTGATTGTTTATTTGTTTGTATTATTTCTATATTCCTCTGCGTACTAACAATCATAGGCAAGCACGCAAACGAATTCCATCACGCAACGACGAAATGCTATTCACCCCCCTTCCCCCTCTAGCGATCATCAATTTCCCAACAGAGATCATGTGGAAAAGGGGGACATTGAACTCAACTACATATAATCTAAGTCCAACCTTGCCGACATTTTCACCAAGGCTCTCCCCGAAGTGGATTTTTTATCACATAGGAGAGAACTTGAAATGTGCTTAGTAGAGTAGAGGTGTAGGGTTGCATGATCCTATAGAAAATCTAGGACTATGCTTGTAAGCATCTCACAAAACATCTAAGAATCCATGATTTTTGTATTGAGCCACTTAGACATCATGTGAGATGTTAGGAAGATGCACTTGGTTTATCATGCTTGTTATGATGCATTACTATGAACCAAAGTGTCATCTAGAGACATTGATCCTTCGTTGGACCAATCATTGGGAAGGCTTGTGTGCAATTGATGTGCATATAGCTCTAAGAACATGATTGAAAATGTCAAACAAAATATATTTTAAACTATATTTATTATATTTTGAAAAACAGTTTTCATTTGGTAAGCAAAAGTGGCACAAAGTTTCGAAAAACCTTAAAAGTTTTTGCTAGTTTTCAAATTTGTGTCAATTTCAAAATATGGAAAAAAAAATATTTTTCAAATTATTTTTCCTTGATATAGAATGACTTTATAAATGTGTCCACAAATTTTCATGATTTTTCGATGTTTCTTGAATTTTTAATGCATTTCTGAAGTCAGATTGAAAACCTGAACTTGGCGTTGTGATTGGCAAATGAATATTGAGTTTTCTACAAAATCATCCTTGACTCTTGTCTTGAGTCCAATGTTAGGTGTCCTAACCCTATGGTATGTTAAGCACAATAAATAAGGAGAAGTAGGACTAACTGATGCATGGATTTAGGGGGAGTTTTATTACGCAATCTTTTTCATCCCCAAAATCTATATTATGTTTATTGTTGGTGCAAAGTAAGGATACATTTCTTATCTATTGTTTCATGCTTTGCTCAACATGTTCTTTACACATCATGAACTATGTCTTGGATTAAGGGGAAGTCATATATCTATCTTATACCTTAGTTCAAGGCTTGATCAATTTTATTCATTCATGAACTTTTTTTTATGAGTTCTTCTCTTTTTGATGTATGTCAAAGGGGGAGAAGGAGACTTTAAGTTAGAATTCATATTTGATATATGATTTTTGTGCATGTTTAAATACCTAACTTAAATAATTTCTAAACATCAAAAAGGGGGAGATTGTTGGTGCAACAATGCCCCAATCATTTATGTATTTTGATGTTTGGATAATCATTTATAGTTAGGCAATATTTGTAATCTAACTGTGCATGTGTTAAGTGACAAGAAAATCTTAGTTTGAAGACTTGGTAAAGGAAAGTCCAAGTGTGATCTTGGCAAGGAAAGGTCTTAGCAGCATAAGTCCAAGCATGTAGTCTTGGCGGCGTAAAGTCCAAGCGGACCTTGGCAAGGAAGTCCAAAGGCAAGGTCTTGGCAGCGTAAGTCCAAGCATGTAGTCTTGGCGGCGTAAAGTCCAAGCGGACTTTGGCAAAAGAGAACCTCGAGGCATGATGAAACCGAGGGAAGCTCTTGGAAGCAAGCGCAAGGATGAAGGAGTCGCGGACTTGGAGGGATCCTGGAGGCGCAAGGCTGAAGGAAGAACTAGAAGGTTGAGTCTAGGTCTAGGGAGTCGATTTCAAGTATGATTTAATCATACTTGAAGTGTGTCACCAATCGTGCATTGTCCCTGGGCCGATCGATCGACAACCAATCAAGATGATCAATTCTATGGTCCAATGATTGCTAGGGTTTGGCAATGATCGTCCACCATCACCGATCGTTATAAGTGGACACGGGCACAGATATAGGGAATCTGATCACGCTCAGAAATATTTTACAAGCACTAAGCAGCAGAAAAATAAGATCCCTCCAGAGATCCATGCGAAAACTATATACTCGTTTTATCGATTCTATCCTATAAGAATCGTAGTTACCTTCAATGCGTGCTCTTCTCAATCCCATCAGCAACACTTGCATTCAAAGTTTTCGAATCTCAGCGCGGTCAGTATGTCCGCGCCTCCACGGTATCCACACAAACTGTGAGATGGAGTGGAACCAAACTGTGGTGCTAGCCACAAGGTTGGTTCGACCAAGAAGGTAGAAGAAGAAGAGGAGGAAGATCACAATCAAGCCACACCATTCAAAAACCCACAAAAATCTTTTATATTCAACCATTGAATATGAAAGGTTTTGACTCTTGGTTTCCATGGAATTAATAACCGATTAATTCCATCTTAATGATCATGCAACCCCTTCTTAATGGTGAGTCTCACTCAATCCGAATCTGACTTGAGTCTAACTCGAGTCAGATTCATTGGGTATACCTTGAGTCCTACTCAATCCGAATTTGACTTGAGTCTAACTCGAGTCAGATTCATTGGGTATACCTTGAGTCCCACTCATTGAGTCTAATCTACATTAGACTCAACCCAATTGAGTCTAATCTACATTAGACTCAACTCGATGGCCCAATGGCTTATCACATGAGTCATCTCCAACTCACATGTCCTAAGTGTGTGACCCAATAGGTTCTTGTAAGATTGGCAATGTTTATAAAACTCTTTTAGAGATATAAGCAATGAGCGACATCTAGCAATACATCATTGCTACCCAAGTTACGAGAATGTCGAGATCCGACATAACCTTTCCGTGACTACTATCATGTATGACTCAGTCCTTCTATCCTTGATATATAGATTAATTAATGAGACATAGACTGTGTCATCCTTTTATCAATCAAGAGTTTTTTGATCTCCAAGTAGACTACTCAACCAAATAAGCTCAATATCTTATATTGATTTATTCGAGTATGGTCATGCATTTTAGCAGTTCTACTCTATCATGGGGTCCATAGATATCACTTTCGTTACATGGAAGGGATAGATCTCATCTACATCACTCACATCCCTCCGCATAACTTATTGCATACCTAGTGATCGCCTTTATAGTCACCCCTGTTACGGGTGACGTTTGACGAAGCCAAAGTATACAACTCATTATGTAGGGAACCGTAGTGACTTTAGGTCTAAGGATTATTCATACCAATAGTCACATGAGAATGTTTATGACACTTATATAACGATCCATGAAACATTCTCATGGTGGGTCAATTCAGTACATAGTCTCTAATATGTACTCATGCGTCAACTTGATATCACATATCCATGACTTGTGAGATTAAGTCATCAATTGACCTACATGCTAATCTCCACGCATTAATATTATCCTTGCATATATATATATATATATATATATATATACAGACTCTCACTATCAATTCAACCAATTGACATGCTGTAAACCTGAACCTACTATTTAAGGACACTATTATATTATTCACATAGCACATATAAGAAATAATATAATAAGTAAACCTTGCCTATTATTAATGAAATATGATACATATGATCCCTAATCAATCATCTCATGATTGACACTAAGGGCTGACACTAATAATCTCCCACTAGCACTAGTGTCAATCACTATAATCTCTAAGACCCAATGACCCAGTATGACCATTATGCTTCCTCTGTGCTAAAGCCTCGGTCAAGGAATCCGTAATGTTAGCATCAGTATCTACTCTGCATATCCGCACATCTCCTCTATCAATGATCTCTCGAATGAGGTGATACCGTCGTAGTATATGTTTGGAACGCTGGTGAGAACGAGGTTCCTTAGCCTGTGCTATAGCCCCGTTGTTGTCACAATAAAGCTCTGTAGGGCTCACAATGCTAGGAACTACACCAAGCTCATAAATAAACTTCCTGATCCAAATAGCCTCCTTTGTCTCATCTGAAGCAGCAATATACTCGACCTCTATAGTAGAATCCGCGATTGTGTCTTGCTTTGAACTCTTCTAGCTCACAACACCACCATTTAAACAAAAGGCATACCCTAACTGTGATCAGTAATCGTCCTTGTTCGTTTGGAAGCTAGCATCGTTGTAACCCTTTACATCGAGATCCTCATTGCCTTCAAATATCAAAAAATATTCATTGGTTCTTCTCAAGTACTTAAGAATATTTTTGATGGCTATCCAGTGACTGTCACCTGGATCTGACTGGTACCTGCTAGTCATGCTTAAAGCAAACGAGACATCAGAACAAGTGCATAGCATGACGTACATAATGTTGGGATCGAGGCTCGCTAGAGGGGGGGGTGAATAGCGAGTTAAAAAATTATAACTCACTTTTGACTACAAAATAGAGGATTACGCAGCAGAAATAGAAAAACAAGAACACAAAGCACAAACACAACCAAACGCAGGTATTTATATGGTTCAGAACTCAGCAGTTCCTACTCCACGGGCAGCTCAAAAGGAAAGTCTAATATGTATGATCGGAATCGTTCCGGAGGTGAAAACTTCACCTCTTACAAGCTTACAGTACAATGAATATACTTTAAGAATAGTAAGCTAAGTATTAAAAACCAATTACAGATTGCTATCCAGCTTCTTGCTTTGAAGATGAAGTTGTGGCACTTGCAAGAAGATAATCGACAGCGCACTTGTTGGAGAGAAGGCCAGATGAGAGCGTGGTTTCTTCTTCTCCTTTAGTATGAATCACAGAGAGCTTGTTTTTCTCTAGATGAAAACTGGAGCATTTGCATTTTTTAACCAAGTCATTTTCCTCTTCTTTTTTTCTTCTTCTTTATATAGTCGTTTCTTCTAACAAACTTTCTATCTTCCACCATTGGAGCCCTAGAGACCACTCCCGACCAAACTCTGGTCACCTGAGCTTGTCCCCATAACTGCCTCAAACTTCTGGTGGTTTGCCAAGAACGGACCCTGCTCCTCCAACCGAAAGTCAGCGCATTTGAATATTTACTCAAAAGGGAAGCATCCCATTGCCGCCCATCACGAGCTCACCGAGTCCGACTCATGTCCTGTGCTCAAAATACTGGTCGAGCCCGCAACCATGCTGGGCTCGGTTCTGTGACTAAATCCATAGCTACCAGTCGAGCCGCTACCAAATCGACTTGACTAAAAACTGCTCTGGTGGAAGTGCCCTGGCGACAATCTGCCCAGGCGACAAAGTGCCCTGGAGCAATCGAGCTCGCAGTTGAGCTGGGCTCAGTTCTGTGTTGTTCCACGTAGTGAGAAGTCGAGCTGGTAGTCGAGCCAGCTCGATTTTGTGCCTTTGTACAAGAGTGCCAATCGAGCTGATCCGATGGTGGCTCGACTGATACTGGAAATATTTGAAGCACATGAGTATCTTTCCTAGTAAGCTGTCATTTCAAGCACCCTAGTAAGAGACCAAGCACGTTACGGTGCCTTCTCCAACTAACAAATGCTCTAAGTACCCTAGGAAAAGAACGAGCGTGTTACTATGCCCTCCTTGCCTAATGAGTTTTCCATGTACCCTAGACAAAGAACGAGTGTGTTACTATGCCCTCTTTGCCTAACGAGTACTCCCAGTACCCTAGACAAAGAATGAGCGTGTTACTACGCCCTCCTTGCCTAACGAGTATTGGGCCCATGTACCCTAGTAAGAGATCGAGCATATTACTGTGCCCTCTCTTACTAAAGAGTACACTAGCTAGAGACCGAGCACTCCCTTGTGCCCTCTCTAACTCCAATGGAGAACGAATACGTTACTATGCCCTCTCCATCACCAAGCTCCTGGGCCTTCGGCCAGCTTGTACTCTTCCTTTACCAAGGTTCCCCCTAGGATTTCTCAATTGCAAAGACTCGAGCTTGGACTTTCCATTGCCAACCCATGTTGGACTTCTCATGCCAAGACCCATGCTTGGGCTTCCCATGCCAAGACTAAGCTTGGACTTCCCATGCCAACTCCAGGTTGGACTTCCCATGCCAAGGCCTACCCTTGGATTTCTCATCCATGGGTCTAATGTCACTCTAAACTTCTAACTTAGTGACCTTAGGTTTGAATCAGTTAAGGTAATGTCTTGACTACACTCTAGCTCAACCTATATTTCAATTTCCTTGACTTAAACCTTGTTGTTAAACATTGAAACATTCGATGGGCTTGATTGCACTAACAATCTTCCCCTTTTTGATGTTTGACAACATGGTTTAAGTTTAGGTAATATAAATTCAGTTCGTCTCAAATTCTGAAATATAGCATGAAGTGCAGAAATAGTTCATATCAGAAATTTGGCATGAGGTGCAGAAATATTTCATATTAGTAATTTAGCATGAGGTGCAGAAATATTTCATATCAGTAATTTATCATGAGGTGCAGAAATATTTTATATCAGTAATTTAGCATGAGGTGCAGAAATATTTCATATCAGTAATTTATCATTCATGTAATAGGGATGATATAACTTGGAGTGCAGAAATTTTACATGTAATGGGAAGAAATTTTCCCCTTTGTTACACATCAAAAAACAAAGGCAACGTCTATTATATCACAAATATCATTAATAACTTTAAACCCATACTCTCCCCCTTTGTCACATATCAAAAAATTTCCCTAAGGAGGTCAACGTCTCATATCCAAATTGGGTAATCCAAGTTTTTCAATTTCTCCCCCTTATGAGGAAGAAACACTTCCATCATCCCATGATGGATAGTTCCTCCTAAAGACTTGCTCCCCCTTGACCAATGTCCGTGGGAAGTCCCTAAGCCTATAGGAGCTTTAAACCATCAAGGTTAAGGTTAAAGGTTCAACATTGAATTTTCCCTCACCTTGAGTTTGATACATCATTCTGACAACCCTCCTAATCTATAACCAATGAATTTTCCCCCTTTAAAATGCTTCCCAAAGCATATCTTAAGGTTAGGAGTGGTTAGAGAACTCAAAGATAGGCAGTTGATTCTGACAGGAATCATTCGACTGCCACACACATCATGATCGATACCAAGATCGATGATCAAACTCCGAGTTTCGGTAGTTTTTACGCCAGTAGTTCTTCATCGTAGTTCTCTCGTGTGGTTTGTCGTGGTGGTTTTGTGCCGGCGCGCTTTGTCGCGCCAGGCGCTTGCCGCTAAGGCAATTTTGCTCGCCACTGTGGCGATTCACGCCAAGGCGGTTTATCGCCAGTGGCAATTTTGTCTTGCCGAGCGATCTGCCTCAGGGTACTTCCACCAGGCGTCAGCCGCCAGGCGCGCCTACCGCCGAAGGCTCACGCCAGATAGTCTGCGCCGCCAGGTAGTATGCCGCCTTGAGTAGTCTCGTCGCCGAGGCGCTTGCCGCTAGGGCAGTTTGTTGCCCATCAGTCGAGTGTCATGGATGGCACTCGACTGATAACTAAAATTTCTAAATTTCAATTTTCAGAAATCGAACTTCGAAAAAGCATAAGTAAATGTAAGTAAGTTGAAAATTCATTAAATTTTATACGAACATTACTTATCATAAATACAATGGGTGAAAAATGATTGAAAATTAATTTACCCATAAAATAGTGAGTTTGATACAAAGCTCAAAAGTATTGAAAATTTCAATGTTTTGGTCCTATTTTGTATCAACTCTCTCAATGGTGATTGCTATCAAAAGATAGATTTCACCAAGGTTTTCTAAAATAGTTTTGAAATGTTATTCTAACATGGTGACACTCAGATCTTAGGGTATCTTAGGGTATTGTTAGGCTTGGGGTATAAAATATATGGAAAGCTCCCACTAATACTATAAATTTACCAAACCGTAGCTCCCCCTCAATCAAACATTCTTTTAGGGTTGATTAGGTGCACACATAACGATTGCACTAACAATGGTGGGATGGAGTCAAGGTTTGAGTTGTTCGGGTGACGCTAACAAGAATTGCACATACAACAAGAAGTTTGATAGACACTAACCGACTCAACCACACATAATCTATAACAGATCACACAACAAAAAACAAAATGAACAAAAAGTTGATGTTCCAAAAAACTGTTTCACAAAAACTATTTTACAGGAACAATCATAGTTAGAAGTTTGAACACACAATCAAATATTCATAGTACAACCATCCTAGGTGAATTGACACAATTTGAGATCATTAACGTGATTCTATTTGTTGGGGGTTGATGTAGAAGGTTCCTCCGAGCTACTTCCCCAACTGATCATGATCTCTTTGATTTCCTTCTGCTCTTGAATGATTTTATCTTGGGTGTCTTGGATTTGAGTTAATCGTAGGTTGGTTTGTAGATGGAAATCTGATATCGTCGTTGTGATTGTGTTCACAAACATCTCATGTGCTTCACGGAGTTGTGATAACTGCTCCGTGATAGTGGTCAGTAATTGATCGGGTTGGGAGTTCTTCAAAGAAGATCGTTCTTCCTCAAGATCCCTATGCTCCTCACCTTGATGACCATCCTTCCATTAAATTTCTCTTGTACGCGTGCGAATCATGCCAACTAAAAATAAATTCCTCCAATGGATATAGTCCAACCTTTTTACCTGCCTTACTTTTCCCTTGGATGTGTTTATGCCTAGTGACTCTAACCAGAATGTGAGGATGTGACCAAAAGGCATATAAACCTTTTTCTTGACTGGAATGGAGAAATGGATAATACACAAAAACATGTTCAAAGCTATGTTAAAATCAAGGTGGTTTTTGAGAAGGTGGAGAGCCAATAAATGATGTGGCCTAACTTTGGCTTGCCCTTTGGTGACTATGGGTAAAATGCATCCAACAATGACTTTGTATAAGATGTTGTCAGGAGTCGTTAGTGCCAAGGCTGACACAAAATTTACTCCTTCATCTCTAGGACGTCTAAATAAGGATTCGTGGATGGAATTGAGGTCAAAGCCTTCCAAATTTTTAGGAAGAGTTGGATAGCATTCTAGGTTAGAGGAGGACTCTCTACATCCTAGAAATGATCTCTAGATGGCTAGAGTAAGAGTGACATAAGTTTTGGCTACCCTAGACTTATAGTTAAGCCTATCTTCAGTGGGTTGTAGGTTGTTATAGAATTCGATAAGTAAGTCTTCATTGATATCGTGATTGTAGTAGACTAACTTATTGAGTCTATAGTGCTCAACCATCTCGCTAACATATGGTGCATTATTAGAGAAGAAATGACCATCTATGGACCGGATGCTTAGGAGTTCAAACTCGTGGGTCCTAAAGGTGTGCAAATAATATTCCGTAGGGAAATGATGGTCCGAGCAAGGCCTCTCTCCTGAGGGCCTAGAGGTGGAGGACTTAGGTTCCTTTCTTTTTAGTCTAGAATGGCATGTGTCAAATATGTCATGCGCACAAGATTGACCCATGAATGAATGCAAGGAATGAAATGATGCATGTCAAGTGGGGAAAGTGATTAGTTGCTTAGAAGTCCTCTAAAATCATAAGGAGAGTAAGGAAGAAGTCTTACTTGGGTGCCACTGAACCAAGAACAAGTGCTTGCTGCAGTAGACAAATTTTTCCTGCTAGAACCCTAGTTGTGGTCGAGTGGTCAGAGATTAGGGTTAGGGTTAAGAGAAAATGGCAAGGAGAAGGAAGAAGATCCTTAGCCTAGTCTAGAGAAGGCTTGTCTTGAGGTTGTAAAGCTTGGATGGAGATGAAGATCTCAACTGGCGCTTGTCGCAGTCGGAAGAGCATGATTGTTGGGAAGAAGAAATCACGGAATGAAAGGGTTTAGGGTTTAAATCCGTGAGACATCAGTCGAGGCAATGAGTGGGTCGACTTGACTGGTAACACCAATCGAGGCGATGATCGAAGCGCACTCGATTTTGAGTGTGATCGGAATTGGCCAGTCAAGGCGCCAGTCTAAGCACACTCGATTCTGAGTGTGATCGAAATTGGCCAGTCGAGGCACCAGTCGAAGCGCACTCGATTTTAAGTGTTAAAAACTCGTGCCAGTCGGGGTGCTGGTCGAGTCTGTCTCGGTTGATAGGCTTAAATAACTGGGTTTCAATATCTGAATATTCCAACTGAGTTTTGTGTAATTTCTAAGACTTAGGTAAGTGTTAAATACACTTGATATGATAACCTAAACACCCTTTTGATTGTTTTAAATAGTTGGTATCTATGTTCTTGGTCTCAAAGAGGATCCAACTAATTTTACTTAGTTGGAATGTCTAGTTAAGATCTTGGAACCACAAACACAAGAATGTGTAATGGTCTTCCCCATAACTAGTCACGTTAGTGATTTTTGTCTCGTCAACCTCTCTATCTCAGGGATGCAATGAGCATTTGAAATAGAGTGGTTGATTCTATCATCTCACCCCATTTCTAGCAATACAAAAATAGTTTTGTGATCCTTATCATTTTTGTGAGATGATCCCAGGTCTTCCCATTTTAAATTCCCATTTCTCTTGTTAAATGGACTTTTTAACCTAAGATCATGGAGGAATCCTCCTTCATTTAGCAGCACACATGCCCAACTCTCTTCTCAAATGGCTAAACTCATTTTCGGGAAGAGGTTTTGTGAATATGTCGGCTAGGTTAGACTTGGACTCAACATGGTTGAGTTCATTGTCTCCCCTAGCTACATGATCTCTAATGAAGTGATGCCTCACTTCAATGTGCTTGGTCCTTGAGTGATGAACCGAATTTTTGGTGAGATGTATAGTGCTAATGTTATCACATAGCACTTGTACATTCCTATAGATCAGTCCATAATCTTCTAAGGTGTGTGTTAGCCATAGCAATTGTGATACACATTCCCCCATAGCTACATATTCAGCTTCGGTTGTGGAAAGTGTTACACAATGTTGTTTACGGCTTGACTAACTAACCAAGGCCGAACCTAAGAAATGACAGCCCCACTAGTGCTTTTCCTATCCAACTTGCATTCAGCATAGTCGGAATCGGTATAGTCAACTAAATCAAAAGATTCAGTTCGGGGATACCACAATCCTACATTGATAGTGCCTTTCAAGTATCTCATGATTCTTTTTACAGAAATCATGTGAGACTCCTTAGCACAAGCTTGAAACCTAGCACACATACCAACAGCGAATAAAATATCAGTCGACTCCTAAGTACAATAAACTACCTATTATACTCCGTTAATTTTTCAAATCCACTGCCTTCCCTTTCTCATCACTATCTAGATGAGTATTGACAGTAATAGGTGTGCTTACTTCCTTAGCTTCCTCCATATGAAACCTTTTCAATAACTCCAATGCGTACTTAGATTGATGTACAAAAATTCCTTCCTTGGTTTGTTTTATCTCGAGTCCTAGAAAGAAGGTCAATTCTCCTACTAGACTCATCTTAAATTCACTTTCCATGTGACCAATAAACTCATTGAGATAATCCCTATTGTTTGAGCCACAGATAATGTCATCAACATAAACCTGGGCTACAAATATGTATTCACCATCCCTTTTTAAGAATAGTGTGGGATCTATCTGTCCTCTCCTAAAACCTTTCTCAATTAGGAAAGTTGACAACCGTTCATACCAAGCACGAGCTGCTTCTTTAAGCCCATAAAGAGCCTTTTTTAGTTTGTACATGTTGTCTGGGAATTGTGCATTCTCAAACCCCAGGGGCTGTTCAACATAGACTTCCTCCTTGATGACTCCATTCAAGAAGGCTAACTTCACATCCATTTGATATAGTTTGAAGCCTTTGTATGTTGCATAAGCAAGCATTAGTCTTATGGATTCTAACCTTGCTACAGGGGCATAAGTCTCATCATAGTCTAACCCCTAAATTTGGTTGTAGCCTTTGGCTACTAACCTTGTCTTATTTCTAACTATTTCTCCTCTATGATTTCTCTTATTTTTAAACACCCATTTAGTCCCAATAATGGAGGTTTGACCAGGTCTAGGGATTAAATCCCAAACTTGATTTCTTTCAAACTGGCCTAACTCATCTTGCATTGCAATAATCCATTCTGGATCAAGCAGAGCTTCATCCACTAACTTGGGCTCAATCTCAGAAATCAAGGCAACTTCATTTCCTTCATTTCTAAAAAATGATCTAGTCCTAACCCCATGTTGGATGCCTCCAATAATCTGGCTTTAGGAATGGCTAGAATCATTCCTAGTGGATCTTGTTACTTGAGATGGTTCGGGTACTACTGAAATTTGTTCAGGTTCTCCAACCTCAAGTGATGACCCTTGAGCTCTCACTCTCTCTTCATCAGAATCCACTCTTGCTTCCCTTATAGGGTTGCTATCTCCCAATTCCAGCTTCCTCAATTCTAGCTCAAACTCAACCGATTTTCTGTCTGAATCAATATTCATTCCTTTTTCTTCAAACACAATATTAGTTGACTCTTCTATGAGCTTAGTCCTATGGTTGTAGACTCTATAAGCTTTGCAAGTGAGGGAATAACCAACAAGGATACCCTCATCAGCTTTTGCAGAAAATTTTCCTAAATGATCCTTGATATTTAGGATATACACCGTACAACCAAATACCCTAAGGTGCTTGATTGTTGGTGGCTTTCCAAACCAAAGTTCATGTGGTGCTTTTCTTAAGAATCTATGTATCAAAACTCGGTTTTGAACATAGCATGCAGTGCTAACTGCTTCAGCCCATAGGTAGTTTGGTAATTGGTATTCATTTAGCATACTCTTAGGCTCTATTTCTCCTTTCTACAACACCATTTTCCTGTGGTGTTCTAGGTGTGGAGAATTCATGTTTGTATCCTTTCTCTAAACAAAAGTCCTTAAGTTTAGCATTTTCAAACTCTCCTCCATGATCACTTCTAATGATTTTAATTGTTGAGTTTTTCTCATTCTCAACTCTTCTACAAAAGAAAATGAAGGTTTCTACTGTTTGGTCCTTATGTTTAAGAAAATAAGTCCAAGTATATCTAGTGTAATCATCCACAATAACCAAGCAATATCTACTACCATTGATAGATCTAATAGTGCTAGTATCAAACCCTATCCTTCTCGTAGGTGATTGAGGACAGTCCTCTTACAAGTTCCTTCTTGGCCAGATTCTTGATGTTCTTCATGTTGACATGGGTCAATCTCCTGTGCCATAAACAAGACTCTTCTTCCTTGGATATGAAACACTTAAAAGGCATGTTAGTAGCACTACTAAATCTAACTTGATAAATGTTTTCCTTCATAGATCCTATTAGCATGGTTTCATTGGTGTCACTGTGGATCACAAGGCAATGAGTTGAGTGAAACTCAATCCTATACCCTGCATCACACAATTGACTTACACTTAACAAGTTAAATGTCATTCCTTTAACTAACAACACATTTCTAATTACAAATTTTCAGAAATGCTAATGTTACCTACTCCTACAACCTTCAATTTACCACTATTACTGAAAGAAACTATACCTCAGTCGTTGGCATGAATTGAGGAAAACAAAGAGGAGTTTTCTGTCATATGTTTGGAGCATCCGCTGTCCACAAACCATGTAGTTGGACGCTCCCCCTTGACGGGTCCCTACTAAACATGGAAAATTTGGTCTTTTGGAACCCACAAGTTGGGTCCCTCAGCATCTACTACAAATTTCCTAGGAATCCAAGCCTTAGAAGTTCTAATAAAAGGTGATCTAGTAGAAACAAAACTAGCAGTGATAGTTCTAACATTATCAAATTTAGACCTAGCAGTTCTTGCATTAACAGATTTTCCTTTAGCAGTTTTAGATCCATTAATTCCACCAAAAGAAACTCTGGATTTAGATGTATGTTTTCTAAACACTAAGGACATATAACTAAGTTCCTTTTGTTGTGTATTGAACCCTAGTCCAGCCTTGTTATGGACTGCACGTTGGGCTCCTAGTATCATGTTTAATGTCTTTGATCCATTGGTGAATTTCTCAAGTGTGCACTTGAGATCTTCCACCTGAACATTCAATGATGTATTCTCATCCTTAATCTCCTCCAAATGAGGATTTCCTGTACCACTGTCATTAGACAGTGTATTAGAATTCTTAACTAATTCTAATTCTGAGAATTTAACCTTAGTTTTGGATTTTTTTCAGAGTATTTGTCAAACAAGCAATAGTTTCATATAATTTATCTAGATGGGGAGAGTTTACCTAATCATCATCAGAAGATGATGATGATGAGTCCGAATTTGGTTGCTCCCCATCAGAATGCTCCAGTTCTCCATCCAATTCAGAATTTTCAGAATTCTACAATGCCATGAGAGCCTTTTGCTTTGCTCCCTTCTCCTCACTTTCTTCTTCCGATGAGGAGGATGAGGATGAAGTATCGTCCCAAGTAGCCTTCAATGCTTTCTTCCTCTTGGCCTTTTCTTCCTTCTTTTTGTACTTAGGGCATTCACTTTTGAAGTGACTTTTCCTATGACAATGAAAGCACTCTATATTAGATTTATCCTGATTAATTTCTGAACTTTTACCTTTCTTGGTAAAGTATGTCTTCACATCCTTCTTGTTGTATTTTTGGCTTCTTCTCATCAATCTCCTCACAAAGTTAGCCATCTCGCTAGAGGATGACTCATCGTCACCATCTGAATCTGATGATGAAGAGGAGGAAGAAGCTTCCTTCTTCTTGCTCTCCTTGCTGTGATCTCCTACAATAAAAGCTAGACCCTTCTCCTTTGGGCTTCGATTAGCTTGTTCATACAATTCCAATTCACAAAACAATTCATCAATCTTAATTATTGAAAGATCCCTTGATACTTTGTAGGCATCCACCATAGATGACCACAAAGTATTCCTAGGAAAAGATTTGAGTACATACCTGGCTAAGTCCCTGTTCTCAATAGCCTCTCCAACAGAATGGAGGCCATTGAGTATTTCTTTAAACCTACCATGCAGTTCACTTACAGTTTCAGTCTCCTTCATGCTGAAATTCTAAAGTTGGTTCAAGTAGAGATCCTTCTTCGCTGTCCTTGAATCTCTGGTTCCTTCATGTAGCTCCATCAACTTCCTCCAAAGTTCCTGAGCACTACTAAAGGGGCCAACTTTGTTGAGTTGGTCCTTGGCTACGCCGTACTGTAGAGTTACCATTTCTTTGGCATTGGCCTGGGCTCTTCTCCTTTGTTCTGGCGACCACAGAGAAGACACCAAAACCCTTCCTTTGTCGTCGGTTGGTGGTGTGAATCCCTCTGGAGACTGAGAACCACATATCCATGTTTATCATCAAGTAGTATTCCATCCGGCTCTTCCAATACTGGAAGTTTTGGCCATCAAAATACGGGGGTCGAGTTGTGATGAATCTCTCTTGCGCTACCATTCCTTGATGCTCTAGTGGAGGTGAATCCGGTGGAGATCCCTTGTTCTGATACCACTTGTTGGGATCGAGGCTTGCTAGAGGAGGGGGGGTGAATAGCAAGTTAAAAAATTCTAACTCACTTTTGACTACAAAATAGAGGATTACACAGCGGAAATAGAAAAACAAGAACACAAAGCACAAACACAACCAAACGCAAGTATTTACGTGGTTCGGAACTCAGCAGTTCCTACTCCACTGGCAGCTCAAAAGGAAAGTCTACTATGTATGATCGGAATGGTTCCGGAGGTGAAAACTTCACCTCTTACAAGCTTACAGTACAATGAATATACTTTAAGAATAGTAAGCTAAGTATTAAAACCAATTACAGATTACTGTCCAGCTTCTTGCTTTGAAGATGAAGTTGTGGTACTTGCAAGAAGATGATCGATAGCGCACTTGTTGGAGAGAAGGTCATATGAGAGTGTGGTTTCTTCTTCTTCTCCTTTAGTATGAATCACAGAGAGCTTGTTTTTCTCTAGATGAAAACTAGAGCTTTTGCATTTTTGAACCAAGTTTTTTCCTCTATTTTTTTTTCTTCTTCTTTATATAGTCGTTTCTTCCAACAAGCTTTCTGTCTTCCACCGTTGGAGCCCTAGAGACCATGCCCAACCAAACTCTGGTCACCTGAGCTTGTCCCCATAACTACCTCCAACTTCTGGTGGTTTGCCAAGAACGGAGCCTGCTCCTCCAACCGAAAGTCGGCGCATTTGAATCTTTACTCGAAACGGAAGCATCCCATTGCCGCCTCCATCAGTCGAGCCCCCAGTCGAGTCTGACTCGCATGTATGCTCGAAAAATACCTGTCAATCGAGCCCGCAACCAAGTTGGGCTCGGTTCTGTGACTAAATCCATAGCCACCAGTCGAGTCGCTACCAAATCGACTCGACTGAAAACTGCTCTAGTGGAAGTGCCCTGGCGACAATCTGCCCTGGTGACAAAGTTCCCTGGAGCAGTCGAGCCTGCAGTTGAGCTGGGATCGGTTCTGTGCTGTTCCACGTAGTGAGCAGTCGAGCTGGTAGTCGAGCCAGCTCGATTCTGTGCCTTTATGCAAGAGTGCCAATCGAGCTAACCCGATGGTGGCTCGACTGATACTGGAAATATTTGAAGCACATGAGTATCTTTCCTAGTAAGCTGTCATTTCAAGAACCCTAGTAAGAGACCAAGCACGTTACGGTGCCTTCTCCAACTAACGAATGCTCTAAGTACCCTAGGCAAAGAACAAGCGCATTACTACGCCCTCCTTGCCTAACGAGTACTCCCAGTACCCTAGACAAAGAACGAGCGCATTAATACGCCCTCCTTGCCTAACGAGTATTGAGCCTATGTACCCTAGTAAGAGACCGAGCATGTTACTGTGCCCTCTCTTACTAACGAGTACACTAGCTAGAGACCGAGCACTCCCTTGTGCCCTCTCTAACTCGAATGAAGAACGAACATGTTACTATACCCTCTCCATCACCAAGCTCCCGGGCCTCCGGCCAGCTTGTACTCTTCCTTTACCAAGGTTCCCCCTAGGATTTCTCAATTGCCAAGACTCAAGCTTGGACTTTCCCTTGCCAACCCATGTTGGACTTCTCATGTCAAGACTCATGCTTGGACTTCCCTTGCCAAGACCTAAGATTGGACTTCCCATGTCAACTCCAGGTTGGACTTCCCATGCCAAGGCCTACCCTTGGATTTCTCATCCATGGGTCTAATGTCACTCTAAACTTCTAACTTAGTGACCTTAAGTTTGAATCAGTTGAGGTAATGTCTTGACTACACTCTAGCTCAACCTATATTTCAATTTCCTTGACTTAAACCTTGTTGTTAAACATTGAAACATTCGATGGGCTTGATTGCACTAACACATAATAGACCCTATAGCAGATGCATAAGGGATTTGATCCATGTGTTCCCTTTCTTCCATAGAAGAAGGGCATTGAGCCTTCGAAAGGCTCACACCATGTGACATTGGCAAAAATCCCTTCTTGGAATTCTGCATGGCAAAATGTTTAAGCACCTTGTCGATGTATGCACTCTGACTTAAGCCAAACAATCATTTAGATCTATCTCTATAGATCTTAATGCCTAAAATGTAGGCTTCTTTACCTAAGTCCTACATTGATAAAAAATTCCCAAGCCAAGTCTTCACAGATCGCAAGTAGGGATGTCGTTTCAATGAGAAGTATGTCATCAACATACCAGATAAGAAAGATAACTATGCTCCCACTAACCCTCTTGTAGACACAGGGTTCATCTTCATTCTTGATGAAACCAAACTTTTTGATCGCATCATCAAATCGAAGATTCCAGCTTCTAGATGCTTGCTTTAAACCATAAATGGACCTTTGCAGCTTGTATACCTTGCCAGCATGCTTTGGATCTACAAAACCCTTAGGTTGTGTTATGTACACATCCTCGAGTAGGTTTCCATTCAGAAACACAGTTTTGACATTCATTTGTCAAATCTCATAATCGTAGAAAGCTGCAATAGCAAGCATGATCTGTATGAACTTAAGCATTGCAACTGGTGAAAAAGTTTCATCATAATCAATACCATGAATCTGTTTGAAACCTTTAGCTACCAATCGCCCTTTATAGGTATACATAAGACCATCAATGTCAGCCTTTCTCTTAAAGAACCACTTACACCCAATGGGTTTGACCCCTTTAGGTGGATCAACCAAAGTCCATTCTTGGTTTAGTGTACATGGATTCTATTTTGGATCTCATAGCCTCTAGCAATTTCTCAGAATCTAGGCTCATCATAGCTTCCTGATAGAATGTAGGCTCGTGAAGGTAGGAAACTTCGCTTCCCACTTCAACTCGGTCACTTGTTCATGGCGATCCCATCGACGTCCCCGGATTAAAAAAAAATTTAATCATAGACAAAAGGGATCACCCAAGAAACCATTTCATCGTCATGCTATTCGATTAGAGTAGTCACTTGAACAAACTTGTTGTTCAAGCAATCAACCTCTATTCTACGAATAGCCGCAGAATAGACGATGTACGGATCACCGGCTTTTGCGTTTGTATTTGGGGTCCAAGTATATTTAACAATAAAAACAGAATAAATAATATGTATATGATTGAAAAACAATTATAGACATGTTACAAAAGAAAATAGACAATCGTTATACCTCTTGGTCTTCTATTGTATGTTCTTCCTCCTTTTGGACGTCGTGTGGGCGACGATCTTCCAAAAGTCGAAGCTCCTAGATCACCAATCTTCCTATCTTTGTTCTCTCCGAACAAAGGAAGATCAATAACAAAACTCTTCCTCTCCTTACTTGCGCCATCCACCAAGCACCAACTTGGTGTGCGCCAGCCAAAGGATTGGATAAAGAAAATGGATGTCGGCCAAGAGCTCCAAGGGAAGACACTAAGCTTTGTTTCCATCGGCCAAGGAGAAGAGAAGGAGGGCTTGAACGCCGGCCAAGGAGAAGGGAGAAGAAGATGGGCGCCGGCCACCAAGGAAGAAGAAAGGAAACAAATTCCTTATTTGTGGTCGCCCAAGCCTCCAAACCCTAAGCCTCCCAAACCCTAATCCTATCTCTTTTCTAATTCATCTTGCTGCCCACCCTAAAGCCCCTTTTTATAGAGTTAGGGATAAGCCTTGTTTTAATCTCTACCATTGGTTCTAGGGATTTAATCTCAACCGTCGGATCTAAAGATTTAATCTCAATCGTCAGATCTAGAGATTTAATCTCTACCGTTGGATCTAGAGTTTTGTTTTCAACCATTGGATCTAGGCTTCATGAGGTTTTATTAGGATACAATAGAGACCATGAGGAGGAGTTGGATCTTGGCCACCCAATGGATCAAGCCCACATAAAGTCCGATCCATTAATGATAATCCAATCCACTAAAGGATTATCATTGATCTACCTCACCAACCCCCATAAGTTAATATGGGCTCCATATATTATTTGTACATTTATCTCCCCGTGTTTAAGATCTCGAATGTCCGTCGATTAATTAATTTACTGATCATTAATTAATCGACATCTAACTTCATGAGTAGTACCACTCAACCTTTTCATCATGCCAGACCAAGTCCACCTGCAGGGTTTACATGATGAATCTTATGAGCTCCTCAAGGGGACATCATCATCCTAATATATAGGACATGGTTTCCTCCTATAATCAACGGCACACCATATAAGTAATATCATTTCCCAACTTACCGAGCCTATCGATTTACTCTATAAATCTCGCCCATTGGTAAATCAAAGAAATGAATACTAAGTATATGTGCCCATTATTATATCGGGATTAAGAGCATGTACAATATAATATTTAAGGTCCGATTCAATTATGTAGTCAGCAATAAATCGAATCACCTCTAAGTCGGTCCTGCTCAATACACACAAAGTGCACTAGTGTGATTCTATAGTCAGGACAAACCAATATCAAATAACACTGCAACCATACCAATGGTTTGTCCAAAGCCATCTCGGTTGTGAGCCTTTACTTTTACTTTACAAGGAGCCGATAACATGATCTGCCATGTGACACTACACATCATGTTATCTATAATGTAATGTATTAGACAATATGCATAACCATAAATATGCAAACAATGATCATGTGATTCTTATTTCAAAATAAAGATGTTCATACAAAAGACAGACTTTTCAGTATACATCCCAACAATCTCCCACTTATACTAAAAGACTATGTTGTCCTCAAACTGTCATACATCTGATTCTCATTCCGTCCACATTCCTATCAAAAGCTCTCGTTGGAAGGGTCTTAGTGAAAGGATCTGTCAGGTTATCCTCTGATGTAATCTTGGCCACAACAACTTCTCCTCTCTTTACGATTTCTCGTATCAGGTGGTACTTGCACTATATGTGTTTACTTGCCTTATGGGCTCGTGGTTCCTTCGAGTTTGTAACTGCACCACTATTATCACAATAAATTGTGATAGTTCTGGGCAAACCAGGAATCACATCCAAGTCCATCAAGAAGTTCCTGAGCCACACAGCTTCTTTGGCCGCCTCGTAGGTCGCCATACGTACTCAGCTTCCATGGTAGAGTCTGCCACGCATTTCTACTTGACACTCCTCCATACAATGGCTCCACCTCCCAAAGTAAACACAAAACCTGAGGTAGACTTACTATTATCCCTGTCTGATTGGAAGTCGGAATATGTGTAACCCACGGGGATTAATTGGTCTGCCTGGTAAACTAGCATATAATTCCTAGTCCTTCTTAGGTACTTCAATATATGCTTTACCGCAGTCCAATGTCCCTCGCTCGATTACTCGATATCCGCTAATCATGCCCACAAAGAAAGCGTATATCCGGGTCTCATACATAGCATCGTATACATGAGGCTTCATACTACCGAAGCATAAGGAACCACCTTCATCTCCTCTATCTCCTCAGATGTTCTAGGACACATCTCCTTAGATAAAGAAACTCCATGTCTGAAAGGTAGAAAACCTTTCTTGGAGTTTTGCATGCTAAAATGATCCATAATTGTGTCTATGTATGAAGCTTGAGATAAGCACAACATTCTTTTCCTGTGATCCCTTATAACCTTGATCCCAAGGATGTATCCCACTTCTCGCAAGTCTTTCATATCAAACTGTTTGGACAACCATACCCTTACATCCGATAACACCTTGATATTGTTGTCAATTAACAAAATATCATCTACATATAGTACAAGAAATACCACTACGTTTCCGTCACATCTCTTGTATACACAAGACTCATCCGGACTTTAAATAAATCCATAAGACTAGATTACCTCATCAAAGTGGATGTTCCAAGACCTCAAAGCTTGCTTCAATCCACAAATGGACCGATTAAGCTTACACACAAGATGCTCTTTGCCCTTTGCAATGAATCCTTCTGGTTGCTTCATATAGATGTTTTTCTCAAGACTTCCATTAAGGAAAGTTGTCTTGACATCCATCTGCCATACCTCATAATCCATATGAGCGGCAATACATAAGAGAATCCGGATAGACTTAAGCATAACTATCGGCGAAAAGGATTCCTCATAATCGATACCCTCTTTCTAAGTATACCCCTTCGCAAAAAGCCTCGCTTTGAAGGTCTCAACCTTGACATCTATTCCTCTCTTTCTTTTGTAGATCCACTTGCAACCAATAGTTTTTACACCATCGGGTGGTTCTACTAGCTCCCAGACCTGATTTGAATCAATAGATTCAATCTCAGTATTCATTGCACTTTGCCAAGATACCGCATCTTTATCTTGGATTGCCTCGTCATATGTCCAGGGTTCAGGTTCATGTTCGCCAGGGACCAAATCAGAAGATTCTCCCAAGAACATGAATCTATCAGGCTGTCTAACAACCCTCCCACTATGATGAGATATCACTTGTGTATCCTCTGTGACACGCGGTGCAGTGACTTGTGGTATATCCTCTTGTACCGGTGATACTGAAGAAGTGACTTCCCCTTTCAATTCCTCCAAAATAATCTTACTCATGGGCTTGTGGTTCATCACATAGTCTTCCTCTAGAAATCTAGCGTTCATGCTAACGATCATCCTCTGATCTCTAGGACTATAAAACAAACCACCTTTCGTTCCTCTAGGATAGCCAATGAACATGCGTACTTTTGTATGAGGTTCCAACTTACCAGCATCTGCCTTCAACACATGTGTTAGACTCTCCCAAATTCAAATATGTCATAGACTAGGCTTTCGCCCAGTCCACAATTCTGTGGGAGTAGAAGGCACTAATTTAGATAGAACCAAGTTCAGAATGTACACTGCTGTATCTAGAGCATATCCCCAGAACAAATTTGGCAACTCAGAATAACTCATCATCAATCTAACCATCTCCATAAGAGTCATATTCCTTCGCTCTACTACACCATTCTGCTGGGGTGTGCAAGGTGCAAACAATTGGGATTGAATCCCAGCCTCTGATAAGTAATTCCTAAACTCTCTCAAGAGGTACTCACCACCACGATCAGATTGTAGTGTCTTGATACTTTTACCTTGTCGTTTCTCCACATCAGCCTTGAATTCTTTGAACTTGTAAAAGCATTCAGACTTGCGGCACATCAAGTAAATGTATCCATATCTCAAATAATCATCTGTAAAAGAGACGAAATACTCAAAACCACCTCTAGCCTGGATAGACATGGGACCACACAAATCAGAATGAACCAATTCTAACACATCTCTGGCTCTATACCCCTTGGCCTTAAAAGGCCTCTTGGTCATTTTACCCTCCAAGCAAGATTCGTAGGTTGGGAAATCTTCCACCACTAATGAATCCAGAGGTCCATCAGCTATCAACCTTTGAATTTTTCTTAGGTTAATATGACCAATCCTAAGATGCCAAAGATATGTTTGGTTCATCTTCGAAGATTCTTTTCTCTTATTAGAATTAGAAAATGAGTTATTAACTTCTATTTGCATCGTAGGAGCTTTTGGTTCAAGTGTATACAAATTGTTTCAATGACTAGACCAAAAGATATACCTTTGTTCTTCTTGCAGTTGGGGCAGTCCTTCTTCCAGTGTCCAGTCTGCTTACAAGTGAAGCACTTGTCTTTCGGCTTCTTCACTCCTCCCTGAGTTCCTCCCACCGCCTTTGCCCCAGCTTGTTTCTTCTTCTTCTTGCCTTTCGGCTTAGAAGTAGAAACCTTTTGGGCAACCATGGCTTCTCGAGCACTCCGAAAAATCCTCTGCCTCGAGTTCGCCGAAGCTCCAACGAATACAACATCTTGTTCATGTTGTAGTTCAGGCGAAACTGCTCAAAACTCCTAGGTAGAGACTGAAGAATGATATCGACCTGGGTTTCCCCATCGATCTCAGCTCCGAGGACTTCCAACTCATTCAAATGAGCCATCATCTTGAGCACATGATCCCTCACGGGTGTTCTCTCGATCATGGTGGTCGTCATCAAGTTCCTCATGGTTTCCTACCTGGCAGCCTGATTCTGGTATCTGAAAAGATCTTTGAGATCGAGCATCATGTCATAAGTAGTGGGCATGGCTTGATGTTGATGTTGCAGTACATTTGACATAGATGCCAAAATGTAACACCGCGCTATCTCATCGGCCTTGATCCACTTCTTATAACTCTCCTTCTCCTTTTCCCCAGAATCATCTGCAGGCTCAGCAGTCAAGACAATGTCAAGATTCCTCTTCCAATCAACATAGTTGGGTCCAGTAAGTTTATTTTCTTTCAGTATCACAGCAAGCGGGTTGAAAGTCATTTTGAAAACAACCTAAGAATCACATAGATCAAAACATTAGATTTCAAAAAATTATTGATTCCTCAAATAATAAAATTTTAAAATCAACCAACACCTCAAAACACCGAGAATATCGTATGCCACGATAGTGTGGACGTATACGAATTATTCATTTGTAAGAGGAGGTTTCACCCATTAATTTTACTATCTTGTCAACCTAACTTTTTGACAAATAAAATTAATAGTTGGTTCCTCTTCAGCCTTACAAATAAAAGTAGTGACTTCGATGGGGAGGATACTTATATTTGTATCTAAGTGTTTGCCATTACTCGGTACCAAGGTAATTATCTCTGGTTATGTGCCTTCCGATGGGGAAGTACACACGCTCCTTAATAATTTCCTATAACCATATTCGACCTTGTGATCCGCAAACAAACTCATCCGATGGGGAGGAAGGCACTCAGAGCCGATGCACAAGTTTGTTTGCATCACATGTCAAATTGTAATGGAGGTCGTGGGAATTTATAAAAATATCCCTCTCCCACTTAGTAATTTAAAATTGAGGAATTTTATAGCCTACGACATGCATATCAAACAATAAGCAATAAATATGAAAAAGAAATATTTTCCAACTATTATGGTTTTTATCTCCAATATGCCTCTCGTCGTATCGCCGTCTCGTCCGCTCCTCCCTATGCCATGTACAAGCCATCCGGAGATCGGAGCCGAGAAAAACTATCTTAATTTACATCCATCGATCCTACGAAGGAGTGTACATGAAATCTAGATCAAAAGTAAACTAAAATAAAAAGAGTGGCTAAACAATGTCGTATCTAATTACAAAAATTAAATACTAGCCTTGTCAACCCCGAGGATTCAACAAAGTATACAATTACACACATACAATCACAAACACACATATGGCCATAATAGTTGGATCCTATGCCTGCAACCAAAAAGTTAACCTATGCACATCCTACTATTATCCGGCACATATAATATATGAAAAGTACATAAAAGTAACCGAATCCTAAACACAAAACCGGAAACCGTGGCTCTGATACCACTTGAAGGTAGGAAACTTCGCTTCCCACTTCAACTCAGTCGCTTGTTCTTGGCGATCCCATCGACGTCCCCAGATTAAAAAAAATTAATCCTAGACAAAAGGGATCGCCCCAATCGTTTCATCGTCGTGCTATTCGATTAGAGTAGTCACTTGAACAAACTTGTCGCTCACAATCAACCTCTATTCTACGAATACCGTGGAATGAGCGATGTATGGATCGCCGACTTTTGCATTTGTATTCGGGGCCCAAGTATATTTAACCATACAAACAAAATAAATAACATGTATATGATTGAAAAACAATTATAGACATGTTACAAAATAAAATAGACAATCGTTATACCTCTCGATCTTCTATTGTATATCCTTCCTCCTTTTGGACGTCGTGTGGGCGACGATCTTCCAAAAGTTGAAATTCCTAGATCACCAATCTTCCTATCCTTGTTCTCTCCAAACAAAGGAAGATCAATAACAAAACTCTTCCTCTCTTTACTTGCGCCAACCACCAAGCACCAACTTGGTGTGCACCGGCCAAAGGATTGGATGAAGAAGATTAATGTCGGCCAAGAGCTCCAAGGGAAGAACCTAAGCTTTGTTTCCACCGGCCAAGGAGAAGAGAAGGAGGGCTTGAACACCGGACAAGGAGAAGGGAAAAGAAGATGGGCGCCAACCACCAAGGAAGAAGAAGAAGAAAGGAAACAAATTCCTTATTTGTGGCCGCCCAAGCCTCCAAACCCTAAGCCTCCCAAACCCTAATCCTATCTCTTTTCTAATTCATCTTGCCGCCCACCCTAAAGACCCTTTTTATAGAGTTAGGGATAAGCCTTGTTTTAATCTCCACCATTGGTTCTAGGGATTAATCTCATCCGTCGGATCTAGAGATTTAATCTCAACCGTCGGATCTAGAGATTTAATCTCTACCGTTGGATCTAGAGTTTTGTTTTGAACCATTGGATCTAGGCTTTATGAGGTTTTATTAAGCTACAATAGGGACCATGAGGAGGAGTTGGATCTTGGCCACCCAATGGATCAAGCCCACATAAAGTCCGATCCATTAATGATAATCCAATCCACTAAAGGATTATCATTGATCTACCTCACCAACTCTCATAAGTTAATATAGGCTCCATATATTATTTGTACATTTATCTCCCCGTGTTTAAGATCTCGAATGTTCGTCGATTAATTAATTTATTGACCATTAATTAATCAACATATAACTCCATGAGTAGTACCACTCAACCTTTTCATCATGCCGGACCAAGTCCACCTGTAGGGTTTACATGATGAACCTTATGAGCTCCTCAAGAGAACATTATCATCCTAATATATAGGACACAGTTTCCTCCTATAATCAACAACACACCATATAAGTAATATCATTTCCCAACTTACCGAGCCTATCGATTTACTCTATAAATCTCGCCCATTGGTAAATCAAAGAAATGAATACTAAGTATATGTGCCTGTTATTATATCGGGATTAAGAGCATGTATAATATAATATCTGAGGTCCGATTTGATTATGTAGTCAGCAATAAATCGAATCACCTCTAAGTCGGTCCTGCTCAATACACACAAAGTGCACTAGTGTGATTCTTTGGTCAAAACAAACCAATATCAAATCACACTACAACCATACCAATGGTTTGTCCAAAGCCATCTCGTTTGTGAGCCTTTACTTATACTTTACAATGAGTCGATAACAAGATCTGTTGTGTGACACTACACATCATGTTATCTACAATGTAATGTATTAGACAATATGCATAACCATAAATATGCAAACAATGATCATGTGATTCTTATTTCAAAATAAAGATGTTCATACAAAAGATAGACTTTTCAGTATACATCCCAACAGCTCGTTCAACTCAACAAGCATAATGTCATCATTTTCAGACAAGAGAAATAAATATCTCTTAGGCTGACGACGTATCCTATCAGACCTACAAAGAGGTTGGTCTACATGAACAGGTTGTTGCTCCATAATTTTTTGTGCAACAATCTCATTATCCACAATACTTTGTGGAGCCTATTCAATTCCCATCTTAGTGCTATCTATATCTTGAACTTCTTCAAGATGGATTTTACTCTCACTAGTTCTTCTTGAAATGAACTCTCGTTCTAGAAAGATGTCATTTCTTCATGACAAACACTTTGCCTTGTGTAGGATTGTAGAAGTAATATCCTTTGGTTTCCTTAGGCTATCCTACAAAGTAGCACTTATCTGATTTGGGGCCTAGTTTGTCGGAGACTTAACATCGAACATAAGCCTCATAACCCCAAATCTTCATAAAAGACATCTTGGGACTCATCCTAGTCCATATTGCATATGGTGTCTTTATAACTGCCTTAGATGGGACGCGGTTAAGTGTGAAACCAATCGTCTCTAAAGCATATCCCCAGAAGAAAGAAGGTGTTGGTGCAATCGGCCTAGGTTGACTCGAGTTTGACTCGAGCAGTATTTTGATGATAGACAAAACTTATGACATGTTCATAGGAAAGTCCAACATGGAGTTGGCATGAAAAATCCAAGCATGGAGCTTGGTGTGGAAAAGTCCAAAGCATTGAAGTCGCACTTGGTGCTTTGTGAGAAATGCATTGTGAAGTCATGCGCTTGGTGCATGTGGGAAGTCTTGAGAACTTGGCAAGTTCACTAGGCTCGGGGTCCTTGAGTCGGTGAAGGATGGCATTGCGAAGCCATGCACTTGGTGCATCCGAGGGACCACCGGACGGGGAGCGAATGGAGTGAGGCTAAAGGGAAGCATACTTCAAGGGCATGAGACACAAAGGATGGCATTGCGAAGTCATACGCTTGACACATCCAAGGGACGTAGGCCGAGGGAAGCGAGCTTCGGTGGGGAACTCCATGAGGGATAAGGTGGACTTGGCCAAGTGGCTAAGACTAAGTGTCGGAGGCTCAAACTTGATGTTTGAGGGTTTATCCCGATGGTCGGATACTCAAACAACTTGGTGTTTGAGGTTTTGCCCGACAGCAGTCGACTGGCACAGGTGCCAGTTCGACTGATCCAAGTTGACTAGGGTTCGACTAGTGTTAGACTGCAGTTTTATGCTTGGCGATCATGCCATGGATCGGGCATTGATCGATGTCGGATATATGATCGCTAGAGGGATGGCGATCGGCCGATTGGAATGTCACGAACCAAAATGCTCCGTAGCCGATTGACAATGACTATTAGGTCACGGTCGGTGATGGACATGATCAATCGACTGGTAAGTGATCCATTGGAACTTGTCCAATGTGGATCTGGCCGTTGTGAGACAACGGCTACAGGGGCAGTCGACTGGGGCCTTTTGGCAATCGACTGTTGGACGCGAAATCATCTTGATGCAGGTTATAAATGGAGCTCAAGATGGAGGATTTCTCCAAGACTTTTGTGAAGCTATTGGAGGGGAATTGCTGTTGCATTCTAGACCTTCAAGAGCCATCTAAAGCAAGCAACAAGAAAGTGATCAAAGCAATTGTGTAAAAGTTCTCTTTTGTATTGTCTTTGTATTTCTTCTTGTATTTCATATTACTTGTTGTAATAGCTTGTACGAGGTTTCTCCACCTCTGACGTGTAGTCGAGAAGGAGTTTAGTTAGTTCCATGTGCATAACTAGAGCTCGGTGAGCTCGCCCATGGAGTAGGAATCATTCGGTTCCGAACCACGTATATCTTGTGTATTGTTGGGTGCTTGCATTGTTGTTATCATTATTATTGTTATTTACGCTAACGCGACAATCGTGAGCGAGCAAGAAGAATGATCGTATTCCATCGTACGACGATTGAGGGCTATTCACCCCCCTCTAGCCGGCCACCATCGTCCCTACAAGTGGTATCAGAGCCAAGTCGCTTGTTGAGGACTAACCGCCGCAACAAGCACTTCATCAAGAGATGGCCGGTTCTAATATTCATCCACCGAAATTCGATGGAGACTTTTCTTGGTGGAAGAAAAGGATGGAGCTATATCTCGAAACCGACTTTGATTTTATGATTATTGTAGAAAACGATTTTGAGATACCTAGGGATAAAGACAACAAGCAAATTGAGAAGTCAAGGTGGACTGAAGACCAAATCAAGGACTTCGAGACAAATCTCAAGGTAATCGAATTACTTAGTGATTCGATTCCTAACAACATTTCGTCTAGATTGGGTAATTTTAGGGATGCAAAGGAATTATGGGAGAAGATAATGAAATTCCAAGAAAATTTCCAACCGGCACAAGTAGAGGAGAATGCCGAGGAAGAATCGCCATCCACATTTGATGATGTTGATGATTTGGTGGACACCTCCACCTCTAGTATTGAGGGGGAGGAGAGGCAATCTTTCACTCCGGAGCAAGATCAAAACGAGGCATCTACCTCCGGAAGAAGTGATCAAGAGTCCTCCACTTCTCTAGGTAACTCAAGCATAATGATTTTAAATAAAGATCACATAATATGCTTTGAGTGTAAGGAGAAAGGGAATTACAAGAGTAAATGCCCAAAATTGGCTAAAAAGAAGACACCGACACCAAAAGTCAACCCAAAGTCAAAGGATGCCAGAGTTCCCACAACTAGAAGCAAAGAGCACATTGTATGCTTTAAATGCAATCAAAAGGGACACTGCCAAAGCCAATGTCCTAGGGGGAGGAAGAATGGGCAAGAAGGTGTATCTCATGTAGGGGGAGCTTCTCAAGCTAATCCTAAGGTAAATTTAGTTAATGCACCTTCAATTCCTAGAATTAAAAGGCATGCTAAGAATTATTTTAGTTCTCTTGCAATTATAAATGAAAAGCATGCTAGTAGAAATAATAAGGTTTATTGCTTAGGTGCCAAGCATGTTCATATAACTAAGGACAAACCTAGGACCAATAACACTAGACCAATCCTACCTAGGGAGTCAATTAGGAGAATAGAAGAGAACTTGGGCATTAACCCCAAGAAATCTAGGCACATGCCTAAGAAGAAGAACATTTCCCAAAAGATAAATAAAAACTCAAAATTGGGAAAATTAAAGCTAGAAAACCAAGTCTTGAGGTCAAGACTTGAGAAAATAGAGAAAATACTTAGAATCATAGAAAATTCAATTCTAGGGTCAAATGCCCAAAAGTCAAGACCTAGGATTCAAGAACGGTCTAAGGGCAAGGAAGGTTTGGGTCACAAACCTAAGCCCAAAAAGACTTATCATAATGTTCTATTTTATTATGGAACAATTTCTAGGTCTAGAAAAATCAAGGGTAATAGGGAAGCTATCCCTAAGACTAGCCATGGTGTTTGCTTAGTGGCTAAGGACTTAAGGAAAACCAAGAAAGTCACTAAGAAGGTCAAAGGGGGAGTTACCCCTAGGTTTGACTTAGGAAAGACCCAAAAGACTATGACTTCAAAGCCTAAAAGGGTCATTAGGAAGGTATCTAGGAAGTTATCCCTAGTGAATACCTTGTTAACCCAAGGAGCTCCAATAGGTATTGGGTTCCTAGGAGCGTGATCGATTCACGCTAGATGGGTTAGGGTGTGTCAACCCTAAGTGGATGGGTAGTTAACCTAGCCATGATGAGTTGACACATTAGGATGTGTCAATGTGCTTGAGAAGTTGAAAAATGATTAAATTGGCACAATTATGTCCTAGAAGTATTTGTGTGTCATTTTGGATTTATGGCACACTTGGGAGATAATGGTATTAAGGAAAAATAGAATTAATTCCTAGAAATGACAATTTGAATTTAACACTTAGGTATCCCATACCTTAGTATCTTATAATTGCCATGATTTATTTTCCTTGCCATGATATGACATCATGTTCATTTTTATCTCTAAAGTGTCATGATCATGTTTAGACTTATTTTTATGTCATGTATGCTAACATTTCATTCACATGTCATGACATCATGATTTTGGCACATGTTTAGTTATATCACATATATGCCATAATCATATCATGCATAAAATAAAATGAAATTAAGGACTATGGCATGATTTAATGGGAATCAAATAATGTTGCCTTAGAATATGCATGAGACCATTAAAGAATAAAAATCCACATCTCACTAGAATACTTGCCTTGAATGTGTTTTGCACATTTAGATACAAGTGAGATGTTTAGGAAAAAGAAATTAAAGGTTTTAAAAATATTTTGAAAAACCTTAGTGAAGTCTATCTTTTGATAGCTATCGCCATTGAATGGGATGATACAAAGAGGGCTCTTTATTGAAGCTTTTCTTAACTTTTGGACTTTGTATCAATCTCACTAATTTGTGGGTAAAATAATTTTCAAATATTTTTCACCCATAATGATTGTGATAAGTAATATACATACCAAATTTCAAGATTTTTCAACATATGTATATTTACTTACGAATTTCGGAAATTTGATTCTGAAAACTCAGAAAACTACAATGATTATCAGATCGCCATGTAGGCTACGATCGATAGGGGTGGCAATGATCGGTTTCTAAATTATGGTTAGGCCTATATTGAGCTATGTTTTAGTCCCCTAACCACTCCTAACCCTAGGAAAATGCTTGGGAGAGCATTAGAAAGGGTGGAAATCCATTGGACATGGATTAGGAGAAGTGTTTAGGGAGAGTATCAATTTTAAGGTGGATGAGAGTTCATTGTTGAACTTTGCCTTAATTTTGATTTGTTTAATGTTCCTATTGGCTTAGGGACTCTCCAAGGACATTGTTGGTGCAATGGTCAAGGGAGTAAGCCTTTAGGGGTAGACATGTGTTCCTCCAAGGGAGAGATTGTAAGATCTCATTGGGATATGAGACATTCATACCCTTGGGGAGGACCTTTTTGATGTAATGTCAAAAAGGGGAAGAAGTTACCAAGTTACCAATTAGGGTTCGTTGGAATTCTCATTGGGATGTGAGAATTGCCAATATGGGAGAATTGGTAGACTTGAGATGGTAATTTTGTCAATCATCAAAAAGGGAGAGAATTGTTAGTGCAGTCGGCCCAGTTGACTCGAGTTTGACTCGGCGATATTTTGATGATATAAACAAAACTTATGACATGTTCATAGGAAAGTCCAACATGGAGTTGGCATGAAAAATCCAAGCATGGAGCTTTGTGTGGAAAAGTCCAAAGCATTGCGAAGCCGTGCGCTTGGTGCTGGGTGAGAAATGCATTGCGAAGCCGTGCGCTTGGTGCATATGGAAAGTCTTGAGAACTTGGCAAGTTCACTAGGCTCAGGGTCCTTGAGTAAGTGAAGGATGAAATTGCGAAGTCGTGAGCTTGGTGCATCCGAGGGACCGCCGGACGCGGAGCGAATGGAGTGAGGCCAAAGGCGAGGGCATGAGACGTGAAGGATGGGGTTGCGGCCTTGCGGCGATCCGAGGGACGTAGGCCGAGGGAAGAGAGCTTCGATGGGGAACTCCATGAGGGATAAGGTGGACTTGGCCAAGTGGCTAAGACTGAGTGTCGGAGGATCAAACTTGATGTTTGAGGGTTTACCCGACGGTCGGATACTCAAACAACTTGGTGTTTGAGGTTTTGCCCGACAGCAGTCGACTGGCACAGGTGCCGGTTCGACTGATCCAAGTCGACTAGGGTTCGACTGGTGTTAGACTACAATTTTGTTCTTGGCAGTCGACTACCATGGACTAGCAGTCAACTGATGTCGACAGTAGTCGACTGCCGAGGGATGGCAGTCGACTGATTGGAATGTCGTGAGCATAGAACGCTCTGTAGTCGATTGGGAAGTCGACTACTAGGTCACCAGTCGACTAATGGGCATGATCAGTCGACTGGTAGGTGATCCGTTGGAACTTGACCAATGTGGATCTGGCCGTTGTGAGACAACGACTACAGGGGCAGTCGACTGGGGCCTTTTGGCAGTCGACTGTTGGGCGCGAAATTAGTTTGATGCAGGTTATAAATGGAGCTCAAGATGGAGGATTTCGCCAAGACTTTTGTGAAGCTATTGGAGGGGAATTGTTGTTGCATTCCAGACCTTCAAGAGCCATCTAAAGCAAGCAACAAGAAAGTGATCAAAGCAATTGTGTAAAAGTTCTCTTTTGTATTGTCTTTGTATTTCTTCTTGTATTTCATATTACTTGTTGTAATAGCTTGTACGAGGTTTCTCCACCCCCGACGTGTAATCGAGAAGGAGTTTAGTAAGTGTCGTACGCATAACTAGAGCTCGGTGAGCTCGCCCATGGAGTAGGAACCATTCGGTTCCGAACCACGTATATCTTATGTATTGTTGGGTGCTTGCATTGTTGTTATCATTATTATTGTTATTTCTGCTGCGCTAACGATAATCATAGACGAGCACGTAAGAAGAACGATCATATTCCATCGTACGACGATTGAGGGCTATTCACCCCCCTCTAGCCGGCCACCATCGTCCCTACAGAAGGAAGATTTGTGTGACTCATCATGGATCGTACCATATCTAATAATGTATAATTTCTCCTTTCTGATATATTATTCCACTGTGGTGTTCCAGGTGGAGTGAGTTGAGATCTAATCCCAAACTCAATGAGATAGTCACGAAAATCTTGGCTAAGATATTCTCCACCTCGATCTGATCGAAGCACTTTTATACTCTTCCCAAGTTGGTTTTGTACTTTATTCTTGAATTCTTTGAATTTTTCAAAGGATTCAGATTTGTGTCTCATAAGATACACATATCCATATCTACTGAAATCATCAATAAAAGTAATGAAGTACTGATAGCCTCCTCTAACTGCTACATTGAAAGGCTAACATACATCAGTATGTATGAGTTATAACAAATCAGTAGCTCGTTCGCCATGTCCACTAAATGGAGTCTTGGTCATCTTGCCTAGAAGACAGAATTCGTATGTCTCATATGATTCAAAATCAAATGAGTCCAGTAATCCATCCTTATGGAACTGGGATATGCGACTCTCATTTACGTGACCCAGGCGACAATGCTAGAGATATGTTTGGTTCAGATCATTAGATTTGAATCGTTTAGTATTTATGTTATAGACTGGGGTTTCAAGATATAGAAGATAGAGACCATTCACAAGGTGTGCACTATAAAAAAACATATCATTTAAATAAACAGAACGACACTTGTCCTTTATTACAAATAAGAAACCTTTCTTGTCTAAATAAGAAACAGAGATAATATTTTTAGTCAAGGCAGGTACATAACAACAATCTTCTAGTTCTAAGATAAGTCTAGTGGGCAAAGATAAGGAGTATGTCCCTACAGCGATGGCAGGAACTTTTACTCTATTGCCTACCCATACGTCCACTTCGCCCTTCTTCAATGATCTAGTCTTTCGAAGGCCCTACACATTGGTATAAATGTGAGAAGCACAGTTGGTATCTAATACCGAAGAAGACGAGATAGATAAATTGACTTTGATAACATATATACCTGAGGCAGAAGTCTCACTTCTCTTCCTTTTCACCTCTTTCAGGTATAGCTTGCAGTTTCTCTTCCAATGCCCAGTCTCACCGCAGTGGAAGCATTCCCCTTCCTTAGACACCCCTCCTTTAGGTTTCAATACATTTGCCTTAGCTTTGCCTTTGCCTTTGGTTTGGGTCTTACCCTTACCTTTAGGCTTCTACTTGCCTTTGCCTTTGTTCACCATCAAAATGGTACCAGGCTTTGCCTTCTTAAGGTTGAGTTCAGCAGTTCATAACATGCTCAACATCTCAGGTAAAGGCTTATCAATTTTATTCATGTTGTAGTTCATGACAAATTGACTGTAGCCTTTTGGCAGTGACTGCAGAACAAGGTCAGTGGTCAGCTCTTGGCCCAATGGAAATTCCAATCTCTCTAGGTTCTCAACATACCCAATCATCTTGAGTACATGAGGGCCTACGGGAGTTCCTTCTTGCATCTTGCATTGAAATAAGGCCTTTGACACTTCATATCTCTCGTGCCTTGCTTGTCCCTAATATAGTTGTTTCAGATGCTCAACCATACCATAGGCATCCATGTTCTCATGTTGCTTTTGAAGCTCAGAGTTCATGGTGGCAAGCATAAGGCATGACACATCCAGTGCGTCATCTTGATGCTTCTTATAAGCATCCCTATCATCACGAGTGGTCGTAGGGGTGGGTGGTTCAGGAATGGACTGCTCTATGACGTACAGTTTGCGTTCTTGCTTGAGGACTATCCTCAAGTTCCTGTACTAGTCCAGGAAATTAGCTCCAGTGAGCTTGTCCTTATCAAGGACAGATTACAGAGAGAGTGTGTTTGACATATTTGACAACATGGTGTTCTACAATATAGAAATGTAGAATATTTTAATCATTTAATTAGGCCTTTTAACTAAATGACTCTCCCACTGGTCACAAAGTGGGACAAGATCCATATTATACTGCATCTTGAGTTAGCTTTGGCTAATCGCCCAAGACTCGTATAAGTTAGGTAGGTAACTTGTATCAATTACATCTAATGTAACTCTTGTATATCTATATGAACAACATTATTTGTTCATTGTGCCCATCACATGAGATATCTTTCTAAATTACCACTCATCTTGAGTTAGCTTTGACTATCGCTCAAGATTTGTATAATGTAGGTAGATGTCCCGTATGAGCTATGCCTCTAAGTTCATCAATCTAATAGAGAGAACTTAGTTAAGTCAAATCCAAGGTTTAATAGGCGGACATCACAATTGTCCTGTCGTACTTTATCGAGGTAAATCGAGTCACTTTGCTTTGGCAAACGTGCTACGATTGAACAAGGTAATAGTAAGTATTAAACTTTGGTAGGCATATAATAAGTGACCTAATTTTGTGACAACTAACTATACATGCATCACATATACAACATCACATGCATCACATATAAGCATACAGAAATGTGACATGGTTATGACCCTTTTCTACGATCTTCTCAAGCCAATGAGAAGAGCGAATGGTCAACTTAGGGAATAACATTTTCTCCAAGTCTTCCAAAGTTGTCATGTGTTGTTGGCTTCCTTCCTTTGCACCATCCTCTAGTAGTCTAGAACAATTCTACATTGTACATTACAATTAAAAAAAATCTCGAGTTACATTCGAGGGTAATCTAATTTTACAACCGAAAAAATAAAGGTGAAAGGCACGACACACAGGTCGTATTATGAATTACAACAAACACACACATATCCAATCACATTGGGTTAGGGGCCAGATCCATGCACCATGTCATATAACGTTCAAAATAGTAATGACAAAAAATTTATTATGATCCTAAGCACGATATATCGATCGCAACACTACGGCGGTCCCGAGACCATCCGGTCGATCAGGTCTATTCGATACCAACCAACCGGCACAGTCCAATCGGCTCAACCCACTCTGGTATCAATGAATGAGTCACTGCCCATTCTGTTCATCACTATGAACCCGAGATTATTTGGTCGATCAAGTCCGCTCGGCACCTTCCAACCAGAACAGTCTGATCGGCTCAACCTACTCCTTAGTCTGCTTCGAAAAAAGTCACTTGGCAGACTATCAGAGTGGCGCAGTGCAAGCCCAGAATAACATGTAGATCATAATAAAGCACGTTCTAACTTATATCACATATAACAACTAAAAAACAAGTATTGTTTTCACAAGTGGCTCTGATACCACTGTAGGGAATCCATGCGCGCTCGAAAATATTTTACAAGCACTAAGCAGTGCAAAAATAAGATCCCTCCAAAGATCCATGCGAAAACTATATACTCATTTTATCGATTCTATCCTATAAGAATCATAGTTACCTCCAGGGAAATGTTGGGTTCCCATGGCACCGACGTGGGTGTTGTGTTCGAACACGTTTCGTAAACATGCATACAGTAGAAGCAAAAACAAGTAATAAACTATTTATTAGAACACACACACCACACGCATGCAAGGATACAACAGGTGTAGACATAATTGACATTTCAAATTTTGCAATAAAAGGAAATTTATTCTAGTATACCTGACGAATCATGTGTAGCGGGAAAGGCATCAACCGTAGCGACCCTCGCTAGAACCGCATGTATTTGTATCCACGCCGAGTATCGTCGGGATAGCTTCACAAAGCCACGAGCTATGACTTCATGAAAGGTACTAGCCTCACGTTGAAATCGTTGTGATCTGAGAGATTATCACAATCCGAATCAAATTCGGATCTAAAAATGAGTTCCATGAACTCGCATCTTGGAAGCGGTTTTCGCCAACCAATTGATGAAAACTTAACCCTCCACCTATGAGGATTGCTGAAGATCTAATCTCCGACAAGTAGGTCACTGTCAGAGCGCAAAACATCAACCAAATGACCTCTCCACAAAGAGGAGAACAAGCTATCCAAAACTAGACAACTTGTTTAGGTGGAAGAGATGGTCGGCCAAAGCTTGGTTGGTTACTCCTTGGTCACCGGTGGCCAAAGGTGTTGGATCGATGTGGTTCGCTAGAGGGGGGTGAATAGCGAAAAACCTTTTCTTTTTCTTTCGTTAAAACTCGAGAGATAATTAGTTAATTGCAGCGGAAATGTAAAAATAAAAAAAAAACAATCAACACAAGGGTTTTACTTGGTTCGTAGTCGAAGGCTACTACTCCAAGACCCTAGTGGTCCTTGACCACGTACGGAGGGCAAAAGCACTAAAGGAACTCCTCCTCGTTAGAGGTAGGAGTTAATCAATACAAGAAGGAACCACAAAAACTAGAGGTAGAGGGACACTCCCCCTCTCCTTGTATACGATAAAAGCTCCGGAAATGTAAATGACAAGAAAAACTAATACTGACGTACAAGAATAATAAGAGTTAAACCTAGACGTCGGAATGGAAGGACTTCGTTGTCGGAGAGTTGCAGCGTAACGGAGACTTTTTGGAGGCTTAGAATTGTTGTTAAAACCCTAGGTTTGGCCCTCCTTTTATAGCCTTTGAGCCCCTTTTCGAGTGGGTCTTCAACCAATCACAAATAGACACCAAACCGCTTTGAGGTGGAGTGATAAGCCTTGACTCCTCGAATCTGATCATTGACCATCGATCGATGGCCATCATCCCGATCGTGATGGCGACATCGATCGATTGATGACCTTTCAGCCGATCGTGATACCGGTCGAGTCCTCCAAGTAGCGATCGATTGATGCTTCGCAAGTCAAGTTAGCTCAACAAAAACATACTTCCGACGGTCTTCGACCGTCCGATCTCGACCTAGACCACCTATGAGATGTCTTGGGTCGGATCTACGCTTAAGATCATCCCTGTAAAGAGGATACGACCTCACTTACGCTCACACACATGAGCTTACCTCGATACTTACGTGTTGCTTTTGCTTCCGGCCTTCCACTCGATTCCATCGGCTCCCTCCGAAATCACTCGAGTGTCGCCCGACCACCGCGGCTTCCTCCGGGTGTCGCTAGCCTTCAGCTCCAGCTATAGCAATCTTCTGCACACTTGATTCAGCTCATGAGATAACGACATGAGCTTAACTTTGTATCGTTTGCTATAATCAAAACTCAGGTTCGACTTAGGTGCCTGCTGCACCAACAAAAGGAGGATCGCCGGAGGAGTCGGCGGCGACTGGTGGATGGCCGGCGGCAAGGAGGAAGTGGCGGCAGCAACTTGGGCAGCAACACAAAGGCTGGGTGGCAAGGACTCCCTCCTTGTGTTGGGCGGCAAGAAGTAAGGAGGAGGAGAAGAAGTGGGCAGCAACTCCAAAATAACTCTCTCTCTAGGGTTTCACAAAACTCTTAAGTCATTTTTTTATAGAGAGCATATTCTCCTAACGATTATTGGTTCATAACCAAAACCTATTGACCCACTCCAATAACTTAAGTTAAAATAAACCAAACCGCATTGGTTTATTTTAAGTTAAAACGAACCAAACCAACTTTGGTTCATTCGTTTAAAACAAACTAAACCACTTTGGTTTATTTTTCCACCATTGGATTAGAACCAAACCGATTTGGTTCATTCATCATGTCTTCGTAAGACTCGACCCATCCTTGCTTCCGATGTGACTGAAACAATTTCATACTCACTCTTTGTTTAGTCCAACCAAATCAAGTCTCTCTCGATCTGAGAATCCTATTCTCAAGCTCGTTTTAAATCCTTCGGATTACGCTCGTTGTACGTGTGACCAAATAGGTTCCCGATTTATGTTGGTCGTCTATAATTAACCATTAATTATAGAACGATCATGAGTGGCACCTAGTAGTACATCATGATCCTCAATTAACCAGAAAATCAACAGTTGATCCCAGAACCTTTTTCTAAAACCCTTCAGCAACTACAATGAATCATGCCCCATTCCTTTCACTCATCTTATACCCACTTGGTTCAGGATATGATCTATTGTGTCAGCCCCCACTAGGCTGACTACATCACACCTAGCCTAAGTATTTACTTTCTCGTCCTATGGATTCTAGTTACTACACATGTATCTAAGAGTAACATACTCTAAACATGTAATGCTTTGGCCAAAGACTTTAGTAACAATCCGACAAGAGGCCATAGGATATACATCTCCTCGCAAGGAGTGATGAATCCTCTATTGGCTATTCAAACACCTTTCGAACTTCGACTTATGTCCAATCATCCCGGATCTACATCTCCTCGGAGATGCTTACTTAAGATGTCAAAGCATAAGTCTCCGTGACCATAATGACTTGAATACCTCAAGTCGAAGGAATATCTCACTTAAGCTGCAGTAAGGACTTCATTGACATATCTATATTTATAGATAACCATATGAAGTCTTACAGCTAGTCACTCCAATGAACTAGTTACCATAACTAGAATCCACGATCAACTCTGGACATCTCAATGTCTCCAGCCGGTGAGAAACAACTGCTTGGATAAATCAAAGAGTACACCTCGTGCTAGTCTCAACAGAATCAATGGCATCCGAATGCATCAATTCATCGACTAGGGATAATTCTAATACATCGCAATTACACATGTATAGATACTCACTAGTTGTGATCCAATCACAAATTCTCTCATGTTATGAATCATATTGCGGACATTCAGTAAATGAGTTTGAGATTCAATCAAATACATGAAAACATGTATACTCAAATAGTGAATCTTCATTTTTTAAATAAATGGTATAACCATAAGGTGATTGCCTTAGGACACCTCTCATATATTACTAACAAACTTCTACTTGGCATAATGTCAATCGCCACGGTACCCGATACCATAAGCTCTAATATGGCCCTCAAACTTACTTTGACGTAAGGCCTTAGTTAAAGGGTCCGCTAAGTTCCTTTCTGTGGGAATCTTCTCAATTTGTATTTCCTTCCTACTGATGATCTCTCTGATCAGACGATAGCGGCGAAGCACATGTTTGGATTGTTGATGAGACCTTGGCTCTTTTGCCTGTGCAATCACTCCATTGTTGTCGCAGTAGACTGGTATTGCTTCAACAATAGTTGGAACCACACCAAGTTCAGAGACGAACTTCTTGATCCAAACCGCTTCCTTTGCTACTTCCGAAGCTGCAATGTATTCTGCCTCAGTGGTAGAATTTGCTACAGTATCTTGCTTGGAACTTTTCCAACTTATTGCCCTCAATTTAAGGTGAATATGTACCCAGACTGAGACTTGGAATCATCCCTGTCTATCTAGAAGATGACATCCGTATATCTGCGTATTACCATATCACCCTCTCCATATATTAGGAACACATCCTTAGTTCTTCTCAAGTACTTAAGGATTATCTTAATAGTCGCCTAATGATCCATTCCTGGATCAGATTGGTATCTTCTCTTGACACTCAGAGCATACGATACATCGGGCCTCGTACATAACATAGCATACATGATAAATCCTATTGCGGATGCTTAAGGAATCTTACTCCTACAAATCCTCTCGTCTTCTGTGCGTGGACACAGACTTCAAAAGGTGTACCCCATGCCTGATGGGTAGGAAATCTTTCTTAGATTCTGACATGCTAAACCTCTTTAGCACTCGGTCTATATAAGTAGATTGCGAAAGACCAAGCAACCATTTCGATCTATCTCTATAGATCTTAATCCCGAGAATGTAGGTCACTTCTCCCAGGTCTTTCATGGAGAATGTTTTGGATAACCAAATTTTAACTGACTATAAGGTAGATATATCATTTCCTATAAGTAATATGTCATCGATATACAACACTAGGAACACAAATGCACTACCACTAATCTTCTTGTACACACAGAGTTCGTCTGGATTTTACAAGAAATCAAACCTTTTGATTGTCTCATCAAAACAGATATTCCAGCTCCTGGATGTTTGCTTCAGTCCATATATGAACCGTTGAAGCTTGCATACCTTGGTTTCATCAACTGATGTGAAACCCTTGGACTGTATCATATACACATCCTCGAGTAGGTTTCCATTAAGGAAATTCGTTTTCACGTCCATTTTCCATATCTCATAATCATAATGAGCCGCTATGGCCAGAAGCATCCGAATGAATTTAAGTATAGCTACTGGTGAATAGGTCTCGTCATAATCAACACCTTGCTTTTGACGATAGCCTTTCGCCACTAATCTAGCCTTAAAGGTAATCACATTACCATTCATGTCAGTCTTCTTCTTGAAAATCCACTTTCACCCTATAGGCTTAATGCCTTCAAGTGGGTCCACCAAGTTCCAAACATGATTTTCATATATAGAATCCATTTTCGACTTCATGGCTTCAAGTCATTTGTCCCTTTCTGAACTTTTCAGGACTTCTTCATAATTGGTAGGCTCCTCATCATCAATGAGTAACATGTCGTTCGATTCACTTACGAGAAATCCATATCTCTCAGGAATGTTGCGTGTCCTGCCAGATCTATGAAGATTTAGTGTCACAATAGGTTCAGCCGATGTCTCATCACTATGAGTTACCGATTAAGATACTTGACCAGATATCTCCTCAATGTCTACTGGAGTATCTTGAACCTCCTCAAGTTCAACGACACTCCCACTATTTTGTTGCAAGAGAAACTCTTTCTCTAGAAACACAGTATTCCTTGAAACAAACACCTTTTGTTCTAAGAGATGATAGAATTAGTAACCCCTCGTTTCCTTAGGGTATCCAATAAATAGATATTTATCAGACTTAGCATCTAATTTGTCTGACACAGTCTGCTTCACATAAGCAAGACAACCCCATATCTTCAAGTAAGATAAATGAAGTTTCTTACTAGCCCATATCTCATATGGAGTAGTAGAGACTACCTTGGTCGGGACTCAATTTATCAAGTAAATAGTTGTCTGAAGTGCATAGCCCCAAAAGGACTTGGGAAGATTCGCGTGATTCATCATCGACCTGACCATGTCCAACAAGGTCCGATTTCGCCTCTCAAATACACCATTAAGCTATGGTGTATACGGTGGAGTCCATTGAGATAATATATCATTGTCCCTCAGATAATCTAGAAACTCATGACTCAAGTATTCACCACCTCGATCTGATCGAAGTATTTTAATACTCTTGCCAAGTTGTTTCTCTACTTCATTTATGAATTCTTTGAACTTTTCAAAGGTTTCAGACTTGTGTTTCATCAAGAACACATACTCAAACCGTAAGTGATCATCGGTGAAGGTAATGAAGTAGCTATACCCTCCTAGAGCTTGAGTTGACATAGGTCCGCATACATCAGTATGTATTAGACCAAGCAACTCTCCCACCGGTTCACCTTTTCCAGTAAAAGGTAACTTGGTCATCTTTCCCTTTAAGCATGATTCGCATGTATCATATGAATCTACAAACGATTCCAGAATTCCACATCGATGTAATTCGGACATGCATTTCTTGCTCACATGGCCAAGACGACAATGACACATGTAGGAGTCTAATTGATTATCTTTTCGAGCACACTTGTTGCTCGCTTCGATATTGAAAATGTCACTGGATACATCCAATGTATAAATACCATTGCTTAAAGTTTCAATCCCATAAAGAACGTCATTCAAAGTTATGTAACAATAATTGTTACTAAAAGTTAAATGGTATTCATTTCTATTTAAACAAGAAATAGAAATGAAGTTCTTTATCAACGAAGGGACATAAAAGCAATTGTCTAGTTCTAAGACAAGTCCTATAGGAAGTTTCAACAAATACGTTCTGATGGCGAGTGCAGCAACCTTTGCTCCATTCCCAACATGTAAATTTGACTCTCCCTTGACAAATCTTCTTCTATTCCTTAGCCCATGTATATTATTACATATATGTGAACCACACCCGGTATCCAATACTCAAGTGTCTAAGGAAATAGAATGATAATCAATAACGAAGATATCTGAAGAAGATGGGGCATCGGATGTCTTATTCTTCTTCACGGACTCAAGATAAATCTTGTAGTTTCTTCGCCAATGACCCTCCTTGTCATAATGATGGCAAGTTCCCTTTTGAGCTAGTTCTGCCTTTTTAGTCCTTTTCTTCTTCCCCTTCTGATGTTCCTTTGACTTTCTCTTAGAACCTTTCTTCGAGGAATCAACTAACTGTTGGTGCAGGATCTAGAAACCTAAACTCCTAAACTCTTAAGTATTAAAGGGAGTTGAACAAATTAAATCAACTTTATTAGCATGTTTAAAAAATTCTATTTCTTGGCAATGTACCTCATATAAAGTTAGTTTTTGATATATGTCAAAGGGGGAGAGAGGATAAAGTTAAGAGGTTACTTACTTTTTCTTTCCCAAAAAGTAATTATTTTTCAAAACTCACCTTGGGTTAAGGGGGAGGTACCCTTAAGAGGGAGGTTTTGAAAAATGATTATGCTTACTGTTTATTTTCTCTTAACTTTGAATTGGTTTGTCATAGATCAAAAAGGGGGAGATTGTTGGTGCAGGGGCACTAGATAATCGTACCTTAGTTTTGATGATGGCAAAGATTCAAAGTTAAGATATTTTTGTTATCTCATGTGCTATGCTAAGTGTGCAGGAAGTGTTTAAGCTAAGCCAAAGGTCAAGTGACACCCGGAGAATCTTAAGTCGAGAAACCGTGGTGGTCGGGCGACACCAAGAGAACCTCGCAGAGTCGAGGAACCTCGATGGTGACCGAAAGATAAGTGACAGGTCAAGAGGACCAAAGGTAAGCTCTGTGTGTGGAACAGTGATAAGGACGTATCCTCGGTTAGAGGACAATCCTAGGCATCGATCCGACTAAGGCTTCCGGAGGAATGCCGAAGTCGAGATCGGACAGTTAAAGGACTGTCACACTGCATGGCATTATGCATCTATTGTGCTAATCTTGTGTTGCAAGAATTCTCAAGTACAGTAGTCGACTGGAGATGTCAGCAGTCAACTGAAGGCAGTCGATTGCTAAGAGGATCAGTCGACTGATGTCGACGAATCAGCCCATTGCACAAGGTCAAAGAGATAGAGATTGATGTTGCCACCTAAGGATAAGATAAGCTGCCACCTCAAGATAAGATCCACGAGTTTTGGATCTGGATCGGGACAAATTCCAAAGCACAAATCTATAAAAGGAGGGGAGGACTCAAACCCAAATTCAAGAATCTCCAAAGTGCACGTGCTCTCCTTTGTGCTACAACGCTATTCCAACCGTGCACCGTCGTCTAATTAATTGTCGGTATTATTGTTATCTTTATGTACTTAATTTATATAAGGATCGATAAGGTGGTTATCGGCTTTATAATCATTGTAATCGTCTTGTCTCTTACCTCCAACGAGGAAGAGACTTTTAGTAATTGCCCTTCGGAAGCGATCAAGGATCACAGGGCCTTGGATTAGTTATTTTCCGCAAGTGCACGGTTGTCGTCAAGTAATAAAAATATTGATCCCACAGGGATTGGGTCAATTACCGAGTGGTCGTGATACCAAGTTATCTAGTCAATCGAATTGTGGTTTAAGCAAAGAACCTGAGAAGTCAAGAACGACGAATGAGAAGAACGAGCTGAAAGTCAAGAGTTGAGGAGAATCTCAGGATATGGGTTTCACCACGTCGACGATTTATAAGGTGATTTAATTCTTTCCTACCCTTATTAGAGTTGTTTTGATGGAACCTATCCTAAGGTAAATCAACGGCCCCTTTCGAGGTCTACGTTAACTGTACCTATCAAACTCAATTTACCTGTCACGGTGTTCGAGCATAGGGGATCATAATCAGCTAAGGGGACCTGTCACGAGACCCCCGCAAACCTCCCTATGTCTTACCTTCGTTACTTGGTAAAAATTGGGTTTGATAGATCCATTAAATTCATGAGAGTTCCTCTAGAGTCAAATTTCCTCTTCACGGTAGGCTTGCACACGAGACCATAATCAGCTAAGGAGACCTGTCACGAGACCCCCGCAAGCCCTCATAGATACACTACCGCTACTAGTAGGAGTTATTCCCTAGTTGGTTCTAGCTTTCGGGAACTCGGGTTCACTGTTAGGTACTTCCCCTTTGCTCCTTAGATTTATCAATAAGAATCCAAAAGAACCAGATCAAAATAAACAATAGTTCAGGTAGTATAGATTATATCATCCGTCATAAATTGTCAAGGGCTACTCCCCCATCCTAAGATTACAGGATACTACTCCATAGTCTGACAAGATTTACTAGAGAAAGAAATTATGATACTGGGTGTCATATCCTTCTTCTGCCGACTCCTTCTCTTTATCTTCTTCTATCGTCGATCTCTGACCACCCGCCGTCCTCCGTTAGGGTTAGAATCTCTTCTCTTTTATAGCTTTGGCCTCCTCTTCAATTAAGGCAATAGATTTCCTACAGATTTCCGACGAAGATCCTGATTGCTCGCAGAAAAGGAATCCTGGAATCAGGCCAACACGCCCGTGCCACATGAGGGCACTGGCGTGTCGCGCATTTCCCACCGAGCGTGTTGCGCTTGAACCAGGGCGTGTCGAAGCTAAACTGGGGCGTGTCGGCTGTTGGAACCCTGACACAGGCGTGTCGATCTTTGAACTAGGGCGTGTCAGAGCTGAACTGGGGCGTGTCAGCTGCTGGCTCTCATGACACGGGCATGTCAATCGGTGAGCCAGGGCGTGTTGGCTGCTGGCTCTCATGGCACGGGCATGTTGATTTCTAACACGCCTGTGTTGTTTTGATACGCCTGTTTCTTCGCCCTGTTAACACAAAAACACCCAAAAGCAGTCTCTTCGTCCAAAATATGCTAAACTTTAACTGAATCATGATAAAATACATGCTTAGGATATGAAATGTGATAGAATGCATGTATATGGAGTAGTGAAAACATAGCATGATTTACACACATCAAAATCCCCTAGTCCTAAACTTTTGCTTGTCCTCAAGCAAAGAAAACCCAAAAGACAACTTAATTATGGAAATGCTAGACACCATCCAGAGGTATACAATCTGATCTTAATCTTTTCAAATCATTCCTAGTTGCCAAGTTTGAAAGATCCCTATATAGTGCACGTGAAAAGGTGGACTAAAGTCATTGGACACCAACTGACTTGACATCCCTTCTATCGAACATTCTTATTTCCTAGGCATAGAGGCACTTACCGCTTAATGCATGGATCATTCTTACCTATCATCAAAAGGTCTCAAAGGAGGACTTTCTAAGAAGAGAGAAGGAAAGGAATTATAGAGAGCATTTCCCCAGTAACTAGTTAGTCTCAAAGGGGCACCTTTTAGGTGTTTCCCCAGTAACTACTTGGTCTCAAAGGGGTGCTTGAAAACAATTCCAGAAACCCTTTTTTTTTTTACATACTTCTAGTGAAAGTGTTTCTCCAAGAACTAAGTCGCAGTAAGTCTCCAATGGAAAATCGAGTACTCGTCCGATATGGGGGATTTAAATCTTTTCATTGGATACCTCAGACCTATAGACCGTGTTAGAAGTGAAATAGGGTTCTTATCAAATAGGCAAAAAGGATTATCATGATCCGACCAATGTTGAGTTGTATTACGCTAGATGATATAAAAATGCAATCGTTATGATATATGAAAAGATGCAAACAAAATGGCAAGATTCCAAACTAAAAATCTAAGTAGAGATAGAACAAACAATAAAGGATGTGCATCAAACTCACAAAATAGTTCAAGGTGGTCAATGGTCATCGCTTCACTACTAGCATCCTCCTCGCCCACCTTCGCTGCGCTCCCGTAAAATTCCCGGACTCGTCAAATCTATCATCATCTCCTCCGCGACTCAAGAAGGAAAACTCATCGCTCTCCGTAAAAATCACCGCCCGGCCCAAATGTTGTGTCACTATACGATGGTGCTTTTCCGTAGCTTAGGCATACCGATCCCACATACCTATGTGCGAGGTATGTTCGACCCTGAAAGCTTCGAATGATGATCGGAATCCTGAAAAATCAAAAGAAGAGTACCCTGCAGAAACATTGTCAGTAGGAAACCGTGGGGGTTCAGGAGTCGAATGTGATGGCTCAGGGGTTATGTGAGATGGCTCCCTAGGAGGGGGTGATGGAGCATGGGCAGTGGGGGTAGGAAAGGGTTCCTGGACATCTCTAAAAAGCCAATTGGATGAAGTACGTACAGTTATCCGCTCAGGGTTCGGAAGAGGGATTTTAATTCCATTTCTTAACACCAAACGATATCCCTCGTCACATGCCTCAATCATCTTCATATTTATACAAGCATCCAAATCCAATCTAGGGCTAGCAGGACAATATTCAAGGTCATCTAAATCACATCCTAAGGCTACGGCAATCCTAGTGATAATACCACCTATGACTATGACTCCGGATGGGCTATTACTAACCTTAACTAGATGTCTAACCATATGGGATCCAGAATCAATATTAACTTCATTTAACATGGCCCATAAAAATTGTAACTCACTCTTCCTAGCTACCCCTGCACTATCATATCTTCCCGAGATTGTATTAGCCATGAATCTAAGGAGATAACGAAAAGTAGGATTAGGGATGTTAAATGATTTGGACCTAGATGCATCATAGGGGCGAGGGTCATCAGAAATTAATCTCCAAAATTGATGGTCAATAAAATGTCTATGAATTTGCCTCTCCTCTCCGCTAGGAAAATCAAATATCGTATTAAAATCACTTAAATAAAGGGTAAACTCATGGTTCATTAATCTAAATTTTATTTTTCCTTCCTCACAATCCTTTCCTTGCAGTATTTCGGTAGACAGGGAGCTAAGGAATTCAAGAGTGATGCTCGGGTAAGTAAGATGATGGTGCGTGATAAACTCGGTCCATCCTATCCTATTGGTTAACCAAGTTATGTCATCTCTTAACCCTAGGGTGGTCAACGTGTAGAAGTCTATAGTTCTTGTAGATATTAACTTCCTTTTTTCAAGCTTACTGAATTTAGTCTTCATAACATCATCTCTAAAAATAATTCCATATGGATGGCTAGAGGTCGGAGGAGGTTCGTTACCCAAATCCTGAGCTTTTCTTTTCCCCTTGTCCTTTGCTGAAGAGGAAGAAGCTCCTCCTCTAGTTTTCACGCGCTTGCTCATGGCGTTGGCAATGGAGAGACAGCAGGTTAGCTCAACGGCTGCTTGAGAGAGAGACCGACGGCGGCTGCTTCAACCTTGGATTGCGAGTGAAAAGTTAGGGCATGCTCGGTTCGGCTTTAGAAGGCTATCCGCAGCATAGGCGTGTCGGAGCTCCTCTTACGCAAATACCCGACCCGTTTAAGCGCGACATAGGCATGCTCCGTCGCTCCCAGCGTGCGCGATCCTAGCCAGCGTCGCGCAGCCTAGCCCAGCGTCGAGTTTGAGAAGTGTGCGACGCGGGCGTGCTAGTCGACGCTCGCACTGTGTTGTCTTGGTACCAACAACACGCGTGTCGTTCGCAGCAGCGGTCGTGGTCAACTTGGCACGCAGTGGCACGTATCCTGAAAACCTGAAAAAATAAAAAATAGAATAAAGAATAAAATAAAATAAAATAAAGTGACTAAAAAAAATGAAAATAGCATGGGTTGCCTCCCAAGAAGTGCTTTTTTAAGGTCGTTAGCTTGACCCCTCGGTTACTCCCTAGTTTTGGGGATATGGCTCGAGGAGTATGCTCTGCCTCTCCTCATCTCCAATTAGCTCAACAGAATTATTTGCGAAGTATCTCTTAAGTCTTTGACCATTTACTTTGAAAATTCCCATAGACTCACTAGATATATCAATAGCTCCATGAGGATAAACCTTTTCAACTCGATATGGCCCCGACCATCTGGATTTCAGCTTCCCAGGAAAGAGTTTCAATCTGGAGTTGAATAGTAATACCAAGTCTCCTTGATGGAATTCTCTGCGCATGATGTTCTTGTCATGCCACCTCTTCGTTTTCTCCTTGTAAGACTGATGTGTTATTTTCCGCAAGTGCACGGTTGTCGTCAAGTAATAAAAATATCGATCCCACAGGGATTGGAACAATTACCGAATGATCGTGATACCAAGTTATCTAGTAAATCAATGTATGGTTTAAGCTAAGAAACTGAGCAGTCAATAACAACGAATGAGAAGAACGAGCTAAAAGTCGATAGTTGAGGAGAATCTCAGGATATGGGTTTCACCACGTCGATGATTTATAAGGTGATTTGATTCTTTCCTACCCCTATTAGAGTTTGTTTTGATGGAACCTATCCTAAGGTAAATCAACGGCCCCTTTCGAGGTCTACTTAATCGTACCTATCAAATTCAATTTACCCGTCATGGTGTTCGAGCATAGGGGATCATAATCACTAAGGGGACTCACACGAGACCCCGCAAACCTCCCTATTCTACCTCTTCACTAGGTAGAAACTGGATTTGATAGATCCATTAAGTCCATAAGAGTTCCTCTAGAGTCAAATTTCCTTTTCACTAGGTTTGCACACGGGACCATAATCGCCTAAGGGGACTCACACGAGACCCCGCAAGCCCTCGTAGAGATACACTACCGCTTACTTGACAGAGTTTATCCTAGTTGGTTCTGGGGTTTCGGGAACTTGGGTTCACTGTTAGGTACTTCCCTTAGCTCCTTAGGTTTGTCAATAAGAATCCAAAAAAACCAAATCAACACAAACAATAATTTAAGTAGTATAGATTATATCATCATCGTAAATCATCAAAGGGCTACTCCCCCATCCTAAGATTACATGACACTACTCCATAGTCTGACAAGAGTTGCTAGAGAAAGAAAATACAATACTGGATGCCATCCGCGTTCCTCCGACTCCTTCTCTTTGCTTCCTCTGTTTCGATCCTTGCCGCCTTCTCTCCTCCTTTTGACCATCCGCGTCCTCCTTTAGGGTTAGAATATCTTCTCTTTATAGCCTTGCCTCCTCTTCAATTTAAGGCAATAGATTCCCACGAAGATCCCGATTGCTCATGAAAAAGGAAGGTCGAATCAGGCCAACACGCCCATGCCACATGAGGGCACCGCGTGTCGCGGGTTTCCACAAGGCGTGTTACGGTTGAATCGGGCGTGTCGCTCGATAGGGCGTGTTGGTCTTTGGAATCACCGACGGGCGCGTGTTATTGCATAGGGCGTGTTCTTGCTGGAATCACCAAGACGCAGGCGTGTTGCTCTTTGAACTCGAGCGTGTTGTCGGCTCTCATGACACAGCGTGTCGATTCCGAGCACGCTGTGTTGTTTTGATACGCCTTCTTCTTCGCTGTTAACACAAAAACACCACGGCAGTCTCTTCCTCCAAAATATGCTAAACTTAACTGAATCATGATAAAATAAATGTCTAGGATATGAAATGAGATAAAATGCACATATATAAAGTAGTGAAAACATAGCATGATTCACCCACATCAAAATCCCCTAGTCTTAAACTTTTGCTTGTCCTCAAGCAAAGACAACTCGAAAGACAACTTATTTGTGGAAATACTAAGCATCATCTAGGGGTATACAGTCTGATCTTAATCTTTTCAAATCATTCCTAGTTGCCAAGTTCGAAAGATCCCTATATAGTGCACGTGAAATGGTGGACTAAAGTCATTGGACACCAATCTGGACTTGACATCCCTTCTATCGTAGAATATTCTTATTTCCTAAGATAGAGGCACTTACCTGCCTTAATGCATGGATCATTCTTACCTATCATCAAAAGGTCTCAAAGGAGCACTTTCCAAGAAGAGAGAAGGTAAGGAATTATAGAGAGCATTTCCCCAGTAACTAGTTAGTCTCAAAGGGGCACCTTTTAGGTGTTTCCCCAGTAACTACTTGGTCTCAAAGGGGTGCTTGAAAACAATTCCCATACGCCCTTTTTTTTTTTTTTTTTTTTTTCTAGTGAAAGTGTTTCTCCAAAGAACTAAGTCATGCAAGTAAGTCTCCAATGGAAATCGATATGGGGATTTAAATCTTTTCATTGGATACCTCGGACCTATAGACCGTGGTTCAAGTGAAATAGGGTTCTTATCAAATAGGCAAAAGGAATTTCATGATCCGACCAATATTGATTGTATTATTACTGGATGATATATAAAAATTGCAATTATGAGATATGAAAAGATGCAAATAAAATAAAATAGCAATAACCAAAAAGATCTAAGTAGAAACGGCATAAGCAGTAAAGGATGTGCATCAAAACTCACAAAACAGTTGAAGGTGGTCAATGGTCATCGTCTTCGCTACTAGCATCCTCCTCGCCCACCTACGCCGCCTCCCGTAAAACTCCCGGACTCTTGTCGAAATCTATCATTATCTCCTCCGGCGACTCAAGAGTGAAAATTCATCGCTTCTCCAGAAAAATCACCGCCTATCCAAATGATGTGTCACCATGCGATGGTGCTCCTCTCAGAGCTTGGGCATACCGATCCCACACACCAATGTGCGAGGTATGCTCGACCCTAAATGCTTCAATGATGATCGGAATCTGAAAAATCAAAAGAAGAGTACCGCAAAACATTGTCAGAGGAAACCGTGGGGTTCAGAGTCGAATGTGATGGCTCGCTATGTGAGATGGCTCTAGCAGGTGGGGTGATGGAGCATGGGCAAGTGGGGGTAGGAAAGGGTTCTGAACATCTCTAAAAGCCAATTGGATGAATTACGATACCATCCGCTGTGGTTCTAAGAGGGATTTTAATTCCATTTCTTAACACCAAACGATATCCTCGTCACATGCCTCAATCATCTTCATATTTATACAAGCATCCAAATCCAATCTAGGGCTAGCAGGACAATATTCAAGGTCATCCAAATCACATCCTAAGGCTACAAAGAATCCTAGTGATAATACCCCTATGACTATGACTCGGATGGGCTATTACTAACCTTAACTAAATGCCTAACCATATGGGCTCAATCAATCTTAACTTCATTTAGCATGGCCCATAGAAATTGTAACTCACTCCTAGCCACCTCGCACTATCATATCTCCCCGAGATTGTATTAGCCATGAATCTAAGGAGATAACGGAAAGTAGGATTAGGGATGTTAAATGATTTAGATCTAGATGCATCGTAAGGGCGAGGGTCATCGTAAATTAATCTCCAAAATTGATGATCAATAAAATGTCTATGAATTTGCCTCTCCTCCGCTAGGAAAATCAAATATCATATTAAAATCACTCGAGAAAGGGTAAATTCATGGTTCATTAATCTAAATTTTATTTTTCCTTCCTCACAATCTTTTCCTTGCAGATTTCAAATGGACAGGAGCTAAGGAATTCAAGAGTGATACTAGGGTAAGTAAGGTGATGGTGTGTGATAAACTCGTCCACCTATCCTATTTGTTAACCAAGTTATGTTATCTCTTAACCCTAAGGTGGTCAACGTCTAGAAGTCTATAGTTCTCGTAGATACTAACTTCCTTGTTTCAAGCTTACTGAATTTAGTCTTCATAATATCATCCCTCAAAACAATTCCATCAGGATGGCGTGAGGTCGGAGGAGGTTCGCTACCCAAATCCTGAGCTTTTCTTTTCCCTTGTCCTTTCAAGAGGAAGAAGCTCCTCCTCTTGTCTTCACTCGCTTGCTCATGGCGCTGAATGGAGAGACAGCAGTTTGCTCTCACCGCTTGAGAGGGAGACCGGCGGCTACCGCTTCAACCTTGTATCGCGAGTGGAAGATTAGGCGTGCTTTCGGGCTGGTTTTAGAGGGTTATCCGAAGACAGGCGTGTCGGGCTTGTTCTACGCAAATACCCGACCCGCTTTAGGTGCGACATGGGCGTATTCCGCCCTCCCTAGCGTGTCGCGATCCCCAGCGTGCCTAGTGTTGAGAAGTGTGCGACACGGCGTGCTAGTCAAGACGCCGCCTATGTTGTCTTGGTACCAACAACACGCTGTGTCATTCGACAAAGTGGGTCGTGGTCAACTTGCACGCATGATGTACGCATCCTCAAAACTGAAAAAATAAATAAATAAAAATAAAAATAGAATAAAGAATAAAATAAAATAAAATAAAATGAAAATAGCATGGGTTGCCTCCCAAGAAGCGCTTGTTTAAGGTCGTTAGCTTGACCCTCGATTACTCCTTAGTTTTGGGGATATGGCTTGAGTATGCTCGCCTCTCCTCATCTCCAATCAGCTCAACAAATTATTTATGAAGTATCTCTTAAGTCTTTGACCATTTACTTTGAAAATTGAGACTCACTAGATATATCAATAGCTCCATGAGGATAAACCTTTTCAATTGATATGGCCCCGACCATCCGGATTTCACTTCCGGAAAGAGTTTCAACTGAGTTGAATAGTAATACCAAGTCTCCTTGATGGAATTCTCTGCGCATGATATTCTTGTCATGCCACCTCTTCGCTTTTCTCCTTATAAGACCTCGCATGTTCATAAGCATCAAGGCGTAGTTCTTCAAGTTTAGTCATGCAGCTTTTCTTTTCTCTCCGGCTTTCTTCAAGTCAAAATTAAGCCATTTAATTGCCCAATATGCCCTATGCTCTATTTCAATCGGAAGATGACATGGTTTTCCATAAACTAATCAAACGAGTCATTCCAATGGGTGTCTTATAGGCGCTTCGATAGGCCCATAGAGCATCATCAAGTCTTAAAGACCAATCCTTCCTTGATCTTGATATCGCTTTTTCCAAGATAGTCTTGATCTCCTATTCAAACTTCTACTTGCCCACTCGCTTGTGGATGATATGGTGAGGCTAGTTTATGGGTTACTCCATACTTCTTGAGAAGACTTTCAAATTGTCTTTCGATAAAGTGTGAGCCTCCATCACTTATTATCGCTTCCTGTATTCCAAATCTTGGAAATATTATACTCTTAAAGAGCTTAATGACTGTTTTTGCATCACAAGAGGGGGATGGTAGAGCCTCAACCCATTTAGACACATAGTCCACTGCTACCAGTATATAGGTGTTTTTATAGGAAGTAGGGAAGGGTCCCATATAGTCAATTTCCCATACGTCGAACAATTCGACTTCCAATATCGAATTTTGAGGCATCTCATGTCTCCTTGATACGTTCCCGGTCCTTTGACAGCGGTCACAAGTCGTCACATAATTCTGAGAGTCTCTAAAAATGTGAGGCCAATAAAATCCCGCTTGCAAAACCTTTGCAGCAGTCTTGTCTGTGCTCGCATGACCTCCATATGCAAAAGAATGACAGTGGTACAATATATCCTCAATCTCTTCTTCGGATACGCATCTTCGATATATAGCATCCGCCCCTTGCTTGAAAAGGAATGGTTCGTCCCACACATAATGCTTTACATCCAAAGAAACTTCTTCCTCTCGATGATAACTCATGTTAGAAGGTATTATCCCGCAAGCTAGGTAGTTGGCAAAATCAAAGATACCACGAGCCTTGATTGTTCAATCGCTAGTAGCCGCTCATCCGAAAGAAATCGCTTTATAGCAAGATCGCTCTTCCCGCATTTGGTTCTAGATGAAGCCTCGATAGATGGTCTGCAACTACATTCTCCGCCTTGCTTGTCTCGAATTTCTAAGTCAAACTCTTGTAGGAGAAGTATCCACCGGATAAGTCTTGGCTTAGATTCTTTTTTACTCAGCAAGTATCTTATGGCTGCATGATCTATATAAACTATCACCTTGGTCCCTATGATATAAGATCTGAACTTGTCGAAAAGCAAATACTATAGCCAAGAGTTCCTTCTCGTGGTAGCATAATTCATTTGTGCTTCATCCAATGTCTTACTAGCGTAGTAGATTGCATACACCTTGCATCCTTTCTTTGTCCTAACATCGCGCCTACAAAGAAAATCACTTGCATCACACATAATTTCAAAGGGGAGACTCCAATCTGGAGGTTGCATTATTGGGGCGGTTGTTAATGCTTCCTTTAACCTGGAAAATGCATCAAGACAAGGGTTATCAAAGTGAAACACAACATCTTTAGCAAGCAAATTAGTTAATGGCCTTGAAATTTTGAGAAGTCCTGATGAACCGCTTCAGAACCTCGCATGTCCTAAGAAACTATGCACTCCCTTGACATCAGTTGGAGGTGGCAACCTCTTGATCACTTCAGTTTTAGCAATATCCACCTCGATACCACGGTGTGAAATTAGGTGTCCAAGTACTATGCCTTCTCGCACCATGAAGTGACACTTCTCCCAATTAAGCATTAAATTCATTTCTCGCATCTCTGCAATACCTTGACCAAATTAGATAAACATATATCAAATCTGCACCATATACGTAAAAATCATCCATGAATACTTCCATTATATTCTCGATCATATCGTAAAAATTGAAGTCATACACCTCTCAAAAGTGGCGTGCATTGCATAACCCAAAAGGCATTCTCCAAGGCAAAGGTACCATAGGGCAGGTGAAAGTTGTTTTCTCTGGTCATTAGGAGAGATAGGATTTGATAGAAACCCGAGTATCCATCTAAGTAATGTAAATGCGAGTGTTTTGCTAACCGGTCTAACATTTGGTCAATAAATGGGATGGGAAAATGGTCCTTTCTAGTTTCCTTATTCAATTTTCTATAATCAATACACATTCTCTATCCCGTAACAGCTCTAGTGGGGATTAACTCATTCGTAGCATTCCTTATTACCGTTATCCCCTTTCTTTGGCACAACATGGATGAGACTTACCCATTCGCCATCGGATATTGATAGATAATTCGTGATCTAGCAATTTCATAACCTCTTTCTTGACTATCTCTTTCATAGCCGGGTTCAATCTTCTTTGATGCTCTATAGAGGTTTTAAAATTGTCTTCTAATAAAATCTGCATGCAAACCGATGGACTAATTCCTTTAATGTCATCAATCTTGTATCCAATGACATTCTTATATATTTTCAATACCTCAATCAGTTTTTTCGGTCTCGCATTACTCAGATTAGCATTAATGATCACAGGTAAGTAGAATTTTCGCCAATTCGTGCACTGAGTGTCGATGGAAGAGGCTTAAGTTCTACTGTGGCGTGAGATCGAATCGAAATCTGGTTCTTTATCTTCAAAATCCCCTCCGAGCTTATTAAGATGAGTTTGTTCTGGTGCTCCTTTTAGTGCTGTTGACTGGAAACTGTCAATCCTACAACAAACATCAAAAACAGAGGGTTGTTTAACAGCTTTTGAAAGATCAAATTCAATTTTTTCGTTTCCAAATGCAAGTGAAAGTTTGTGGTTTTTGACATCTATCATTGCTCCTGCAGTAGCCAAGAAAGGTCTCCCCAAAATAAGTGGGATACATGGGTCTTCATCCATGTCTAGTACTACAAAATCTGCTGGAACAATAAAATTTCCCACCTGTACTGGTACATCTTCTAAGATTCCCAAAGGATATCTAATGGAACGATCGGCTAACTGCAAAGCCATAGTAGTTAGTTTCATTTCTCCCAAATCCAATTTCTTGCATATGGAAAGAGGTATCAAATTTACACTGGCGCCCAAATCGCAAAAAGCCTTATCAAAATTTGAGTCATTGATTATGCAAGGTATAGAAAAGCTACCTGGATCATTTAGTTTGGGAGGTACCATGTTCTTAATTAAACTCCTCAAGAAGAGCCACTGTACATGCTCCTCGACTTTTCTTTTATTGGTTAAGATGTCCTTCAAGAACTTAGAGTATGAGGCATTTGTTGAAGAGCTTCGTAAAAGGTATATTGATATACAACTTCCTAATTACCTCAAGGAACTTACCAAATTGTTCATCCAATTTTTCCTTAATCTGCCTTTAAGGAACGGGATAGGGGCTTATATGCTCTTGGTTCCCTATTCGACATGCCTGTGTTGTTTGGCATACCGGGCGTGTCATTTCTTTGAATGACCCGACACGGTGTGTGTCCGACACGCACTCGTGGGCCTCAGCGCGTGTTGAACAACACGCCTCGGGTCAGGTGTGCCTGCTCAACCCAGCGTCTTCTCATCTTCCAACTCCGACACGCTGTCGTAGGTCGCTTGTTTAGCTCTGTCTCCTTCTAAAATCCTTCCACTTCTCAAACTTATAGAATTACAATGCTCTGGGTTTATACAATTTCCAGAAATCTGCCGCAAGGCCCTTGATGTTGGTGGCAATTTGGGAAATTTGATTTTCCAAAGATTCTTGTGTGATTAGTCAAATTATCAACCTTGCTTCCCAATTGCTTGATTGCCTCGATATTATTTTGATGTTGCCTATTTGATTCTACAATATGTCAAATTCATCATTTATCTTCCCCGACACGTGATAAAATTTTCCATCATCTTTCTAAGCTCGACTTGGGTCCCGCCGAAATCAAGGTGCTCCAAAGTTGTTCGTCCCGTAAGAATTTTGATGGGCTCTATATGAAAAGTTGGGATGATTTCTCCAACCGATTGTACGTGTTTGAGTAAGGGTTGCCACCATTAGGCTTCGATTAAAATTATTCAATGCATCAACTTGCTCAATCCCAGATGATGGTGCGTGTAGGATTCGGCAATTCATCGCTCGTGTCCTGTTACACCACGCATCTCGCAAGTGACATTAGATGAGTTTACGACTGATACATTAAAATGTTCGAGCTTTTGAGTTAATGCATCGACTTTTGCACTGAGTAGATCAATGGTACTTACCTCAAACTTACCTGGCATTTTAGTTTGATATCCTCGCTCAGAGCCCATTGGTGAGAATTCATTGCCACATTCTCGATGATCTCAAAAGCTTCATCCAATGTTTTGTTCATAAGAGCTCCTCCCGCAGCAGAATCAAGAGAAACCTTAGTAGCATACGAGATTCCATCAGAGAAAGTATGAACAATGAGCCACTTCTCCACATGATGAGGGCATTGTCAGAGTAATCCCTTAAATCATCCCAGTGCTTCAAATAATGTTTCTCCATCCTTTGCAAAATTAGTGATTTGATGGAGAAGACTTGCGCTTTGGCCGGTGGAAAATACTTGTCTAAAAATCTTTGCTCCAAATGATCCTGTAGTTATACAATCTGGAAGAGAGTGTAGCCAAGCTCTGGCTTTGTCCCGCAATGAGAAAGGAAACAAGCGCAATCTAATAGCATCAGCTGAGGCTCCATTCAGTTTTAAAGTCTCGCAAAATTCCAAAAATACTTCCAAGTGCAGATTTGGATCTTCAGTAGGTGCTCCTCCGAATTGATGCTGTTGGACCATAGATAGTAGCGCCGGTTTTAATTCGAAATTGTTTGCTTCAATGGGGGTCTTCTAATACTCGATCTCAATCCCCTTGTACTAGGTGCTGCATAATCCCTTAAAGGTTTATTTTCGTTCTGGTCAGCCATGTCAGAGGTCAGATTGTTTTCCTGAGGTTGCTGAAATCGTCTTCTAGCAAAGAAAGTTCTCTCTATCTCAGGATCAATATCGAGAATTTCCCTATTAAGTCTGTGCATGCAACAACAAGAGAGGCTCCCAAAACAAGAATTCAGAATAGATACAAAAAGAAAAATAGGAACAATCAATATTCGGAACAAGAATTCAGATCAGAAATCTAGATTAACTAAATCACGCTCAATTCAATATTGAGTGCCAATCCCCGGCAACGGCGCCAAAAACTTGATGTGTTATTTTCCGCAAGTGCACGGTTGTCGTCAAGTAATAAAAATATCGATCCCACAGGGATTGGAACAATTACCGAATGATCGTGATACCAAGTTATCTAGTAAATCAATGTATGGTTTAAGCTAAGAACCGAGCAAGTCAATAACAACGAATGAGAAGAACGAGCTAAAAGTCGATAGTTGAGGAGAATCTCGTGATATGGGTTTCACCACGCCGATGATTTATAAGGTGATTTGATTCTTTCCTACCCTATTAGAGTTTGTTTTGATGGAACCTATCCTAAGGTAAATCAACGGCCCCTTTCGAGGTCACGTTAATCGCATCTATCAAATTCAATTTACTGTCACTGTTCGAGCATAGGGGATCATAATCGCTAAGGGGACTGTCACGAGACCCCGAAACCTCCCTATTCTTACCTCTACTAGGTAGAAACTGGATTTGATAGATCCATTAAGTCCATAAGAGTTCCTCTAGAGTCAAATTTCCTTTCACTAGAGAGGTTTGCACACGGGACCATAATCGCCTAAGGGGACTCCACGAGACCCCGAAGCCCTCGTAGATACGCTACCGCTACTTGTAGGAGTTTATCCTAGTTGGTTCGGGGTTTGGGAACTTGGGTTCATGTTAGGTACTTCCCTTAGCTCCTTAGGTTTATCAATAAGAATCCAACGAAACCAAATCAACACAAACAATAATCGTGATTTTTAGGAAAAAGATTCATTCTTTCAAACATTTAGCAAAACTAAAAAGTTATAAAATCTCTTCAATCATTTTTCAACTTTAAATTTGGTTTCAGTCTAGGCGTTTTAAAGCGTAAATTCTTATTTTCTTATAAAACATAAAATGGTTTTAAATCATTTAAAATATCCAACTATGATCATGGGAATATGTCCATTGATTAAACATTTGCTTTTCCCATAGTCATCTATGATCTTGCAATGTACCTTCAAATGACCCATCTATACTATAAGTATTAAAGACACTTGTATCAACTTAAATCTAGCATGCGTGTTTTTTCTACGTTTTATGGTGAACACAGATGATAAAGGTATTATACTTAATATACTTCATAATTCTACCAAGGTTGCGCATTTCATAAAGCAAGTATATCATCCGATCACGATCATAAACACAAGTATTATCATCTCAAAATTATAAGTCACACATTATTGATAATAAAAACAAGCATCACAAATGCTATCATATTATTATCACCCAAGAATGTCATGATAAAACATAATACACCCAACTTCAATATAAGTCAACCATTTTTGATATAAAAATAAGTCCAACTATGGTTGATATCCTAGTCCTCAATCTCGAGGATTGATTGGGCCCAATACAAATTCTTTCCAATAGGGTTCACCAAGTACTTTGTGATCCATTTCCGCTACCATAGTGTTTTTAGATTGTCCTCTAGCAACCAAACAATGTGACTTTTCATTTTTTGGTTCCCTCATAACCCAGGTTCTTATCAAACTAGTCTTCGCTCCAATGCTTTCAAGGTGTTTAGCCAGAATGCCCGTGAAAATTCCTAAACTATGTGGAATTATACATCTTAAGCAGAAAAGGTTTCACATAAAAATAAACATAAAAGATGGTTATAGGTAGATTTGAACCATAGAACCTCCTAATAGTAGCCTCGATAATTACTAGACCTTAGGATCTTGTTGTCATAAGATATATAAAGAATGTACAAGACTATAGGATGATTCATGGATAAGCATATTAAAGAATACTCGGAAGAATATAGATGGAAGATATAGTGGTCTATCCTCCCATGTAGGTCTTAAGATGTTCATTCAGGTATTAAAGAGGAGAATTAATAGAAGAGAGGAAGTAAAATTTCTTCTTCATTCTCCTTCTTCCTCATCGGGAGATTCTCCATTTCACCTTCCTCCCTTTTTATCCTAAGCTCTAGAAAATTTTATAAGAATTTTTGTTGATTATAAGAGTTTTATTGGCCTTTGTTAAAAATAAAAGTATGTTTAACCAAAACAAGGCCATGAATTGAACCAAATCTTTAGATAGCAACTATGGTTGTTAAACTAAAACCCAATTGGTGTTATTAGTAGATAGAATAGGAAATGATAGTTATGGTAGGGAGGCTAAGGGACACTTCAAGAGAATAAATAGGATGAGGACAAAGAAGTTCCTTCTCCCTCTTCTCTTCTTCTTCCTTTCTAATTGCATTAGAGCTTCCTCTCGCATTTTCATCCCAAAGAAACCATCAAGCAATCTGCAACTAGGTTTGGTTTTCCTTAGACATCTTCCTTAAAAGCAAAGCTTAAGGATTAAGTATCCCCACTCGGCATACATGAAAGCATTGATCTCATTAAAACCCATATGATAGTCTTCCAAGCTTGTTTTCTGTTCCAAGGAAATTCTATATCATGTTTTGTAAAAAGATTTTGATTTAGGAGTAAATGAATTGGTTGATAACCCTAGAAATATGGACATTCTCCAAAACATTTTTTGTGTTTTATCAAGTTCTACATCTTGTTTTCTATCAAATGATGATGTTAGGATAGAATAATTAGGAAAATTCTAGATGGAGCTATCTGCCAACATGGATTTTTGTGTTTTATTGAAGTTCTATAATTTTATTTTTTTCAATGAGGGTTAAGATAGATCTAATTAGAAATTAAAATTCTTTATTTGTGAACCATTCAAGCTCATGGATTTTTTGTGTTTTATTGAAGTTCTATATCTTGTTTTACATGCAAATGATTATGTTGGATAGATTAATCATAGGTTAAAATTTTCCTAGTCTAAGGACTATTCAAACATTGTTTTCTTTTGATGAGACAATAATCTATCATTTATATGTTTTTGATGTTTGGATAATCATCTGTTAGTAACATTTGTGATCTAATTATAAATTTTAAGAATGTAAATGAAACAAGACTCTTAAAAGAGAAGTCCAAAATGATCTTCAAGGAAATTCAGGACTTAAACAGAAGATCTAAGCTCTCCTACAAGAATTCCAAGGATATTGGAAAGAAGTCCAAAGTAAGGTTGATAAATCAAGTTTGATTACATAAAATCCAAGATTTCAAACCCAAGACATGAGAAACCAAGGAAGCTTCTTACATGCAAATTGCACATGAAAAGTCGCACTATCATTCACGAAGGCTAATGAGGAGCTAAATTAGTCCAGTGGTCATATAAAATCATTAATTCCTCATCTTATAAAAGATCAGCACGGCATGTATCAATGCCGTCAGTTATTTAACTCCGTAAATCACTCAAGTTGTCATCCAATGATCATTAATTGCGATCGAGCCATAGGGCGTATGCTCATCAAGAAAAATATCGCCACGCTGCATCGCTCATGACCGCCGCTTTGTCAATCAATGATCAATGAGGTCACTGATCACCGCCGCTGAGATGCGGATCTTAACTGTGGAGATCGCTTTTCGTTATTGTTTCGCTTAATGACCGATTAATTCAGTCGATCGCTTCAACGTGACAACCCTTCTAGAGTCTAGCTCAGCTGTCTTTCTCAACTACACTCGTTCACCAAGCTTAACTTTTTAGTGATTCAAAATCCTTCTTCTTTGATCATCCATCATTGTGAAGAGGGAAATTGAAGAAATTTCTCCTTGGTTCATCCAAATGAAAAATGAATTTGCTATTAATCCATCAGATTATGTGAGTGAATATCTCCAACCACGACATCGTACAAGATCGATTTTGATTTCTATTTGATTCATTTTCAATTGTGATTGCTTCCGCTTAACTTATTGAGAAACGAAAGGCTCAATTATCAAATGCCATTCTAATATTCCTAAAAGTCTATCGAACATAGTTGAAGATTCTCACCATCAACCAAGACATCAATGGCTCTTCAAAAATATGAGCAACCACCGCTTCATGGAGTATTTTAAATCGTGTGTTTAGGATTTGGCACTATCTTATGAGTATTATTGAAATTTGGCATAGCATTGTAGATGTTTCAGGAACTCGGATGAACATGCAGACTATTCCAAGAATGATTCCTACAAAGTGAACCTTGGTTCTAGTCAAAGAAAGTCAGAACCATCCAATGCAGAGATCAATGGAGCAAACTCAAGTCCTTGAATTTGGGCAAGGAAATAGTAGTCATTGAGAAAATGAAGGTTCCAAGGAGTAAAGAGGCAAGAAGGATCCTAGATACAACTTCAAGCCTTCTATGACACTTGATGAAACCGTAAGTCAAATGCATGGAAGGTTCAAGGAATATGAATGGACTCACATCATAGTGGAGCGACTTATACTACTTGAGAAGGTATATTCTTCAAGCCGCTTCCTAGAAATTCTTGATGAACTTCTATAGAATCATTAAGGTAATCTAGGATCTTTCAATTTAAAAGATGAATTATTTTCATGACAATGATGAGCAACCAAATGTCTTCTAAGGAAAAGGGTTTAGCTCTATTTGCTTGAGAATTAGAAGAAAGAAAGGAAAGAGGTGTCATTCTAGCCTTGAGCCTCAATAGTGATGGAGACTCTTAGTGAGATCTCCATTTTGTCAAGAAGTTCCTTTAGAAAATCAAAGTGAATTCAAGAATAGAGAAGCAAAAGAAGGTCATTCTTCATGAGGTAAAATTAGTGGAATTCAAATTTTAATCAATGTAAATCTTTATGCAATAAGAATAATATTAAAGCCAAATCCCTTAGCTAAAGAAGAAGAAAAGAAAAGAAGGAAAAACTAGAAAAAAAAGGAATGGTGGTCAAAATAGTCACACCAAGTGTTAAGATTATCCGATGATGATTTCTAATAAGCCTAAGTGACACTCATGGTTAGAAGATGATTCTGAAGTCAACAAGAAGACTCTCAAGTGAGAATGGTCATCTAGTGGCATGGTGATAAAGGTGAATCTTCCCAAAGTCCTTTTGGGGCTATAAATCAACTGTCATCTTGTGCTAAGGTCTAGATAAGCAAATCAAGGTAGTTCACGAAGGTGCTAAAGGATTAGGATAAAACCCTCACTGTTGACTGCATGCTTAAGGAAGTGACAAACTTAAGGATGAGGTTATAATCAATCTATTTAGAGAAATCCCTAAATGTCTCAAAATGTTTGATATGATCCTTATCTACAAAGAGTCGTTCAATGGTTGCTAGATATAAGAGCCAAAAGAAAAGAGTTGTTATATTTCATTGATTCAGGAAAAGCAAACTTTAAGAGTTATCATTGGGACTCTAAGAACTACTTAGTTACCGTCCAAATGTTTAAATACCAAAAGCTTGGTTTTTCTATGTGATTTAGGTAGAGATTAGGTATGTATCTGGATTATTCTCAAAGATATCTATCGAGAAGTTCTCCACAATTAAATATGTAAAAAGTGTTCCTTTTAATAGTGAAAACTCAAGATATTATCAGTACAAATTGAGGTATCCCCAAAATTGTCATTCACAAAGATTTACTAGAAAATATGAAATTTACATATGTTATCAACTTTGTGATCAAACTATCTTCTCTTTTGAATCCTTCTCCATGATTAGCACAATGAATTAAATGATTGCATGTTAGGGTTAGAATCTATCTATTATAGCTTGATCTTTCATATGCTTCTAAGATTTCTACTAAGTCTTTATTGCAAGAAGAGGAAAGATTGACATAGGAGATTGCATCAACATGAATCACCAAGGTGCCAAGATGGAGTGTCAAACGACTCCAGATCAAGTATGTCGAATAAAATGCTGATGTGTATGTCAAGAGGGCAAACAAAGGCATTACACATTGACCAACTATACTTCCTACCATGTGAATTCATTGCACTAATTTCTATCTGATTGTCATAACTCCATCTTTAAATCAACAAATACATGGTTATCATAGATGATTTCTCATAAAATATGCATGGGATATGAAACATGGATGATATTTTAGAAATAATATAGGATTTAGTGGTGAAAATGAAAAGAGTCTCAAAATCAACGTCCATGGAAAGACATATGGTGGTGGAATTTACAATCTTAAAATCTTTTCAAATCATTTTGTTTGAAGATCAAGCGGTGAAAGGTGGACTAAATGTTAGTAATATATGAGAGATGTCCTAAGGCAATCGCCTTATGTATGAACCATTTATATGATAAATGAAGATTCACTATTTGCGTATACATGTTTTATGTATTTGATTGGATCTTAAACTCATTTACTGAATGTCCACGATACGATTCACAGCATGAGAGAATTTGTGATTGGATCACAACTAGTGAGTATCTCTACATGTGTAATTGTGATGTATCGTAATTATCCCTAGTCGATGAATTGATGAATCTGGACACCATCAATTCTGTTGAGACTAGCACGAGGTATACTCCTTGGTGTATCCAAGCAGCTGATTCTCACTGGCTGGAGACATAGTGATGTCCGGAGTTAATCGTGGATGCTAGTTATGGTAACTAGTTCATTGGAGTGACCAGTAAGACTTCATATGGTTCTCTCGATATATAGATATGTCAATGAAGTTCTTACCGTGGCTTAAGTGCGATGTTCCTTTGACTTGCGGTATTCAAGTCATCTTGATCATGGAGACTTATGCTTTGACATCTTAAGCAAACATCTCCGAGGAGATGTGGACCCGGGATGATTGGGTATAAGTCAAGTGATCAAGGTGTTTGAATAGCCTATAAAGGATTCACCACTCCTTGCGAGGAGATGTATACCCATGGCCTCTCGGATTGTTACTAAAGTCTTTGGCCAAAGCATTACATGTTTAGAGTAAGGTACTCTTCGATACATGTGGAGTAACTAGAACTGTAGGACGAGGAAATGATACTTGGGCTAGGTGTGACGAGTCACTTAGTGGGGACACAATAGACCATGTCCTGAACCAAGTGGGTATAAGATGAGTGAAGGGAATGGGGCACGATTCATTCGAGCTACTGAAGGGTTTCAGAAATAGTTCTGGATCAACCGTTGATCTTTTCGATTAATTGGGGATCATGATGTACTACTAGGTGCCACTCATGATCGTTCTATAATTAATGGTTAATTATAGATGGCCAACATAAACCGAGAACCTATTTAGTCACACGCACAACGAGTGTAATCCAAAGGATTTAAAACGAGCTTGAGAATGGGATTCTCAGACCGAGAGAAACTATGTTTGGTTGGACCAAACATAAAGCGAGCATGAAATTGTTTCAGTCGCAATGGAAGCGTGGATGGGCCGTGTCTTATGAAGACATAATGGATGGACCAAAATGGTTTGGTTCTAATCCAATGGATGAGAATAAACCAAAGGGTTTGGTTTATTTTAAACGAATGAACCAAGAGTTGGTTCGGTTCGTTTTAACTTAAAATAAACCATCATGGTTTGGTTTATTTTAACTTATCTTAATGGAGCGGGTTAACGGGCTTTATGGATATGATCCATTAACCATTAAGAGAATTAGTTCTCTATAAAAGTGGGCTTAAGGGATTGTTAAACCCTAATCATCCAACAACCTTGTGCCGTCGCCCAACCACTTGTGCCGCCGTCCAACTTGTTGCCGCACCAAGCTTCAGCCGGTGAACTCCTCCGCGACCCTCCGTGATCTCCTATAGGTTTGGCATCAAGGTGAGCTTTTCTCTCCTTGTTTTGGCCGGGCGCTTACTCCTCCACCAAGCTGTCCAGTTTTCTGGACAGCTTCTTCTCGCCGGAGCCGCCGCTTGACGACGGTTAGTGCTCCGACAGCGCTAACTTATACCGGGGATTTGATCTCCGTAATCCTCTGAGGTGGAGGAAGCGATTCTGGCCAAACGGTTGACGAACACCTCTCCGAGAAGCGAGTTTTGAGAACTCGTTTTAGGATCCGAATTTGGATTCGATCGTGATCATCTCTCGATCACGCCGCCTTCAACACGAGGCTAGTAACCCGCACGAAGACGGCTCGTGACTTAGCGAAGTCATCCCGAGGAGCTCGGCGTGGATACGGATAGAGACGATTCTTACGAGGATCGTTCCGGTTGATGCCGTTCCCGCTACACGTCATACGGAAGGTATAACGTAGATAAATTTCCTTTTATTGCAAATTTTAATTTACGGTTATGTCTACACTTGTTGTAATAGCATGCGTGTGTTGTGTGTGTTGTAATAAATATAGATTTATTAATTTTAATTGCTTCCGCTGTGCTCATGTTTACGAAACATGATCGAACACACACACGCGCGTTTTAAACCCAACAAAGGGTATCAGAGCCTGTGTTGTGTTTCACATAATCGTAAAATGGTTTTGCGATAGTCATAATGTATTTCTGAAATTTTCTAATTTTGGAAATTTAGAAGTATTTATGGAAATTTTTCAATTTTGGAAAGTCTAGAAGTATTTATGGAAATCTTCCACTTTTGAAAGTTGAAGTATTTATGGAAATTGATATTTTCCATAAATAAAATATTTGATTAGATTCTGAAATTTGTTTCCTAATTTAATCATGATTTGATTTGGGAAATCAAATCTTAAAATATTTTATTTCCATAAGTAGTTTTAATGATTTAGGAAATTGGTTTCCTAAATAGATTTTCCTTAATCAAATAATTCCATGAATAAAATATGTGATTAGATTTGGAAATTTGTTTCCTAATTTAATTATGATTTGATTTGGAGAATCAAATCTTAAACATATTTTATTTCCATAAATAGTTATGACATATAAGGAAATATATACATGACATAATTGTATGCCATGTAATTGCATTAGATGCATAACATTATGCCATGCGTGTCGTGACATGTAGATGTATGCCATGTATGCCATGCCATGTAGATAATAGTTATTTGCATGCAAAGAGGATGAGACATAAAACCCTAACTCAATATTAAAGCCTACACCTTCCATTAATATGGTTAGAACCAGAGTTCCGCTTTTGTTTGGGTTGTTGGACTCACTCCAAGCCCTACTAACGAACTCAACATGTTCAAATCATTGGAATAGTTTAACTCTAATATGGTAAGAGCCGAGGTCAATCGTTAGTTTGGGTTGTTGGACTCACTCCAAGCTCTAATTGGTTGAATGCGCCTAACCATATTAAAACTATTTCCGATTAATGGGTTGGCTTTAACTTGGAGCATCGATTGTTGACTCACTCCAAGGTCGATGTGAAGAGAGGTGAAGTTGGGTGCTATGCATATGATGCATACTTGTTAATGTGTTAACAACCCAATGTATGTGTAAACATTCAATTAGTTGATAGCACATTGTGATAGTTACATATACATGATATGTAATCTAGATATTTTGATACCCACCATCATAGCTAAGAATGGCTTGTTGGACTCACTCCAAGGTTGTTCTTATCTATGATGGATATCAGCCCATTCGAGATGGACCTACGATCTCCAAGTGATTTTGGGGTTTTGAAATTAAAAATGAATGGGATTTATAAATGTATATTGATGCATTTTAAAATCATTTTCTCATATATGCTCGCTTTGTATTTCTAGGTCAATAAATTGATCATGACGCTTTGAATTTGGCGACTATTTTGGATTCGAACAAACCGACCGGGCCTAACTTCCTCGGATCGCTTAGAAACTCGAGAATTGTTCTCAAGGCGAAAAGCTTGCATATGTCCTCAAGAGCCTCTTCTCGACTGCCCTAAGGACGATGCAACCTGCATCAAATGTTGGTCTATCGTAACATGTGGCGATTCTCGAAATGGGCGAAGTTGCATCATGCTAGCGGCGATGGTACGAGAAAGCAAGATGAGCATATGGATGCTAATACTATGGTCTTCCATCTTCATGAGTTGTTCGATGAGCAAGCGAGATCCGAAAGGTTCGAGGTCTCTAGGCTCCTCTTCACCACGAAGATGCAAGAAGGTTCGTCAGAGTACGCTTTGTGCTAAAGATGAACGGGTACATCGAGCGGCTAGCTACCCTCGGTTTTGTGATGGATCATGAGTTAAGTATTGACTTAATTCTGCATTGTTTGCCCAAGAGTTTCATAATTTGTGATGAACTATCGGATGAACAAATTGGAATCCACCATTCGAGCTCCTCAATATGAAGATCGTGAGCCTTCAGGAAAGCATGAGGAGAAGGCGGTTCATGAAGTTGATTCCTCAAAGAAAGGTTCTAAGAGGAAGGCAAAAGAATGTAAGAAAGGAAAGAAAAAGGCAAAGAAGGCGGAATCAAAGAAAAGGGCACTTGCCATCATTGTGGCAAGGAAGGCCATCGAAGAAGAAACTAAGATTTATCTTGAGTCCATGAAGAAGAAGAAGGCATCCGATGCCCCATCCTCTTGGTATCTTCGTTATTGATTGTCATTCTATTTCCTTAGACACTTGGGTATTGGATCTGGGTGTAGCTCACATATATGTAATGACATACAGGGGCTAAGGAATAGAAGAAGACTTGTCAAAGAGTCAAATTTGCGAGTTGGCAATGGAGCAAAGGTTGCTCATGGTCGCCATCGAACTTATTTCTTTGAAGCTCCCTAGTGGACTAGTCTTGGGCTGACAAATTGCTATTATGTTCCTTCTCTAATAAAGAACATTGTTTCTATTTCGCTTAAATAGAAATGGTTTCCATTTAACGCTTAGTAACAATTGTTGTTATATAACTTTGAATGGCGTACTTTATCGGAACTTTGAGTAATGGCATTTATACGTTGGACGTATCCAGTGACATTTTCAATATCGAAGCGAGCAACACGCGTGCTCGAAAGGATAATCACATAGACTCCTATATGTGGCATTGTCGTCTTGGCCATATAAGCAAGAAACGCATGTCCGAATTACACCGATGTGGAATTCTGGAATCGTTTGAATTGGATTCATACGATACATGCGAATCATGCTTAAAAGGCAAGATGACTAAGTTACCTTTTACTGGAAAAGGTGAACGAGTGGGAGAGTTACTAGGTTTAGTACATACTGATGTATGTGGACCTATGTCAACTCAAGCATTAGGAGGCTATAGCTACTTCATTACCTTCACCGATGATCACTCACGGTTTGGGTATGTGTTCTTGATGAAACACAAGTCTGAAGCCTTTGAAAGGTTCAAAGAATTCAGAAATGAAGTAGAGAAACAACATGACAAGAGTATTAAAATACTTCGATCGGATCGAGGTGGTGAATACTTAAGTCAAGAGTTTCTTGATTATCTAAGAGACAATGGCATATTGTCTCAATGGACTCGCCTATACACCACAAAGATAATGGTGTATCGAGAGGCGAATCGGACCTTGTTGGACATGGTCAGTCAATGATGAATCATGCGACTCTTCCCAAGTCCTTTTGGGGTTATGCACTTGCATAAATTGCTTACTTGTTAAAAATGCCTACTAAGGTAGTCTCTACTACTCCATATGAGATATGGGCTAGTAAGAAACCTCATGTATCTTACTTGAAGATATGGGGTTGTCTCGCTTATGTGAAGGATCAGACGTATAAACTGGATGCTAAGTCAGATAAATGTCTATTTATTGGATACCCTAAGGAAACAAGGGGTTACCAATTCTATCATCCCGTGGAATAAAAGGTGTTTGTTTCAAGGCATGCTGTGTTTCTAGAGAAAGAGTTTCTCTTGCAAGAAAACAGTGGGAGTGTCGTCGAGCTTAAGGAGGCTCGAGAGACTCAAATAGACATTGATGAGATACGGTGAAGCACAATAACCGGACAACTCATAGTGATGAGCAGCAATTTGGACCTATTGTAACACCACATCTTCGTAGATCCGTAGAACACGCAATATTCCTGAGAGATATGGATTTCTCGTAAGTGAATCGAACGACGTGTTACTCATTGATGATGAGGAGCCTACCAGTTATGAAGAAGTGCTGACAAGTTCAGAAAGGGATAAATGGCTTGGTGCCATGAAGTCGGAAATGGATTCCATGTACGAAAACCAAGTTTGGAACTTGGTTGACCCACCTGAAGGCATAAAGCCTATAGGGTGCAAGTGGGTTTTCAAGAATAAAACCGACATGGATGGTAATGTGATTACCTATAAGGCTAGATTGGTGGCGAAAGGATATCGTCAAAAACAAGGTGTTGATTATGACGAAACCTATTCGCCTGTAGCTATGCTTAAATCCATTCGGATGCTCCTGGCCATAGCAGCTCATTATGATTATGAGATATGGCAGATGGATGTGAAAACAGCTTTCCTTAATTGAAACTTGCTCGAGGACGTGTATATGATACAGCCTGAGGGTTTCACATCGGTTGATAAAACCAAGGTATGCAAGTTGCGACGATCCATTTATGGATTGAAGCAAGCATCCAGGAGCTGGAATATCCATTTTGATGAGACGATCAAAAAGTTTGATTTCTCACAAAATCGACGAACCTTGTGTGTACAAGAAGGTTAGTGGGAGGCAATGTGTTCCTAGTATTGTATGTCGATGACATATTACTTATAGGAAACGATGTGTCAATCTTACAATTAAGGTTTGGTTATCCAAGACATTCTCCATGAAAGACTGGAGAAGCAACCTACATCCTTGGGATTAAGATCTATAGCTGCTTGGTCTTTCGTAGCTTCATACATATATAGACCGAGAGTGCTAAAGAGGTTTAGCATGTCGAATCCAAGAAAGGTTATCGCCCATGGCATGGGGTACACCTTTCAAGTCTATGTGTCCGCATCGTAAGGCGAGAGGATTTGCATGAGTAAGATTCCCTATGCATCCGCAATAGGATCTATCATGTATGCTATGTTATGTACGAGGCCCGATGTATCGTATGCTCACGAGTGTCACGGCGATGCGATCCCGATCGAGGAATGGATCATTGGTATTAAGGCGATCCTTAAGTACTTGAGAAGAACTAAGGATGTGTTCTAATATATGGAGAAGGGACATGGTGATACGCGGGTATACGATGCGGCTTCGGATAGACAAGGATGATTCAGTGTCTCACGATAATCGTGTTCACCTTGAATGGGGCGCGATGAGTTGGAAAAGTTCCAAACAAGAGATGAGCGGATTCTACCATCGAGGCGAATATATTGCAGGCCGGCAAAGAAGGAAGCGGTTTGGATCAAGTTCGTTCATGAACTTGGTGTGATTCGACCATTGTTGAAGCAATACCGGTCTCACGACAACAATGGAGCAATTGCAGAAAAGAGCCAAGGTCTCATCAACGATCAAACATGTGCTTCGCCGCTATCATCTTATCAGAGAGATCATAAGTAGGAACGAAATACAAATCGAGAAAATTCCCACTGAAAGGAACTTAGCGGATCCTTTGACTAAAGCATTACCTCAAAGTAAGTTTGAGGGTCATGTTAGAGCTTATGGTATTGGATACCGTAGCGATTGGCATTAGGCCAAGTGGGAGTCTGTTTGTAATATATGAGAGATGTCCTAAGGCAATCGCCTTATGTATGAACCATTTATATGATAAATGAAGATTCACTATTTGAGTATACATGTTTTATGTATTTGATTGGATCTTAAACTCATTTACTGAATGTCCACGATACGATTCACAGCATGAGAGAATTTGTGATTGGATCACAACTAGTGAGTATCTCTACATGTGTAATTGTGATGTATCGGAATTATCCCTAGTCGATGAATTGATGAATCTGGACACCATCAATTCTGTTGAGACTAGCACGAGGTATACTCCTTGGTGTATCCAAGCAGCTGATTCTCACTGGCTGGAGACATAGTGATGTCCGGAGTTAATCGTGGATGCTAGTTATGGTAACTAGTTCATTGGAGTGACCAGTCGTAAGACTTCATATGGTTCTCTGCATATATAGATATGTCAATGAAGTTCTTACTGTGGCTTAAGTGCGATGTTCCTTTGACTTGCGGTATTCAAGTCATCTTGATCATGGAGACTTATGCTTTGACATCTTAAGCAAACATCTCTAAGGAGATGTGGACCCGGATGATTGGGTATAAGTCGAGTGATCGAAGGTGTTGAATAGCCTATAAAGGATTCACCACTCCTTGCGAGGAGATGTATACCCATGGCCTCTCGTCGGATTGTTACTAAAGTCTTTGGCCAAAGCATTACATGTTTAGAGTAAGGTACTCTTGATACATGTGGAGTAACTAGAATCCGTGGGACGAGGAAATGATACTTGGGCTAGGTGGCTGTGAGTCGACCTAGTGGGGGACACAATAGACCATGTCCTGAACCAAGTGGGTATAAGATGAGTGAAGGGAATGGGGCACGAATCATTCGAGCTGCTGAAGGGTTTCAGAAATAGTTCTGGATCAACCGTTGATCTTTTCGGTTAATTGGAGATCATGATGTACTACTAGGTGCCACTCATGATCGTTCTATAATTAATGGTTAATTATAGACGGCCAACATAAACCGAGAACCTATTTGGTCACACGCACAACGAGTGTAATCCAAAGGATTTAAAACGAGCTTGAGAGTTGGATTCTTAGACCGAGAGAAACTAGGTTTGGTTGGACCAAACATAAAGCGAGCATGAAATCGTTTCAGTCGCAATGGAAGCGTGGATGGGCTGCGTCTTATGAAGACGTAATGGATGGACCAAAATGGTTTGGTTCTAATCCAATGGATAAGAATAAACCAAAGGGTTTGGTTTATTTTAAACGAATGAACCAAAAGTTGGTTCGGTTCGTTTTAACTTAAAATAAACCATCATGGTTTGGTTTATTTTAACTTATCTTAATGGAGCGGGTTAACGGGCTTTATGGATATGATCCATTAACCATTAAGAGAATTAGTTCTCTATAAAAGTGGGCTTAAGGGATTGTTAAACCCTAATCATCCAAAACCCTAAAGTAAGTTGTCGCCCACCTCCTTGGTGAATTCGGCGCCAACAACCTTGTGCCGCCGCCCAACCACTTGTGCCGTCCAACTTGTTGGTGACCAAGCTTCAGCAGTGAACCTCCGGCGACCCTCCGGTGATCTCCTATAGGTTTGGCATCAAGGTGAGGCTTTTCTCTCCTTGTTTTGGCCGGCGCCTACTCCTCCACCAAGCTGTCCAGTTTTCTGGACAGCTTCTCCTCCTCTCGTCGGAGCGTCGTTTGGACGACGGTTAGTGCTCCGACAGCGGCTAACATACCGGGGATTTGATCTCTGGTAATCCTCTGAGGTGGAGGACGAAGGATTCGTCAAACGGTTGACGAATACCTCTCCGGAGAAGCGAGTTTTGAGAACTCGTTTTGGATCCGAATTTGGATTCGGATCGTGATCATCTCTCGATCACATCGTCTTCAACACGAGGCTAGTAACCCGTACGAAGATGAAGCTCGTGACTTAGCGAAGTCATCCCGAGGAGCTCGGCGTGGATACGGATAGAGACGATTCTTACGAGGATCGTTCCGGTTGATGCCGTTCCCGCTACACGTCATACGGAAGGTATAACGTAGTTTAATTTCCTTTTATTGCAATTTTAATTTACGGTTATGTCTACACTTGTTGTAATAGCATGCGTGTGTTGTGTGTGTTGTAATAAATAGGAGTATTTATTATTTTTATTGCTTCCGCTGTGCTCATGTTTACGAAACATGATCGAACACACACACGCCGCGGTGCCGGAAACCCAACACTAAAGTCATTGGACACCAATCTGGACTTGACATCCCTTCTATCGTAGAACATTCTTATTTCCGGCATAGAGGCACTTACCTGCCTTAATGCATGGATCATTCTTACCTATCATCAAAAGGTCTCAAAGGAGCACTTTCTAAGAAGAGAGAAGGAAAGGAATTATAGAGAGCATTTCCCCAGTAACTAGTTAGTCTCAAAGGGGCACCTTTTAGGTGTTTCCCCAGTAACTACTTGGTCTCAAAGGGGTGCTTGAAAACAATTCCAGTAACCCTTTTTTTTTTTTTTTTTTTTAAAACATACTTCTAGTGAAAGTGTTTCTCCAGTAACCAAGTTGCGCAGGTAAGTCTCCAATGGAAAATCGAGTACTCGTCCGATATGGGGGATTTAAATCTTTTCATTGGATACCTCAGACCTATAGACCGTGTTAGAAGTGAAATAGGGTTCTTATCAAATAGGCAAAAAGGAATATCATGATCCGACCAATGTTCAGTTGTATTACGCTAGATGATATAAAAATGCACTGTTATGATATATGAAAAGATGCAAACAAAATGGCAGTAACCAAACTAAAAATCTAAGTAGAGACAGAACAAACAATAAAGGATGTGCATCGAAACTCACAAAATAGTTCAAGGTGGTCAATGGTCATCGTCTTCACTACTAGCATCCTCCTCTGCCCACCTACGTCGCTGCTCCTGGTAAAATTCCCGGGACTCCTGTCGAAATCTATCATCATCTTCCCTCCGGGCGGACTCAGCAGTGAAAAACTCATCAGCTCTCCTGTAAAAATCAGCTGCCCTGTCCAAATGTTGTGTCACTATACGATGGTGCTCCTCTGTAGCTTGGGCATACCAATCTCACATACACCAATGTGCGAGGTATGTTCGACCTCAAAGCTTCAATGATGATCGAATCTGAAAAATCAAAAGAAGAGTACCGGTAAACATTGTCGAGGGAAACCGTGGGGTTCGTGGAGTCGAATGTGATGGCTCGGGTTATGTGAGATGGCTCTCAGGAGGGGGTGATGGAGCATGGGCAAGGGGGTAGGAAAGGGTTCTGACATCTCTAAAAGCCAATGCATGTTATCCGCTCAGGTTGGAAGAGAGGATTTTAATTCCATTTCTAACACCAAACGATATCCCTCGTCACATGCCTCAATCATCTTCATATTTATACAAGCATCCAAATCCAATCTAGGGCTAGCAAGACAATATTCAAGGTCATCTAAATCACATCCTAAGGCTACGGCAATCCTAGTGATAATACCACCTATGACTATGACTCCAGATGGGCTATTACTAACCTTAACTAGATGTCTAACCATATGGGATCCAATCAATATTAACTTCATTTAACATGGCCCATAAAAATTGTAACTCACTGCCTAGCCACCCTCGCACTATCATATCTTCCCGAGATTGTATTAGCCATGAATCTAAGGAGATAACTAAAAGTAGGATTAGGGATGTTAAATGATTTGGACCTAGATGCATCATAGGGGTGAGGGTCAATGTAAATTAATCTCCAAAATTGATGGTCAATAAAATGTCTATGAATTTGCCTCTCCTCCGCTAGGAAAATCAAATATCATATTAAAATCACTTAAAGAAAGGGTAAACTCATGGTTCATTAATCTAAATTTTATTTTTCCTCACAATTTCGGCAGACAGGGAGCTAAGGAATTCAAGAGTGATGCTCGGGTAAGTAAGATGATGGTGCGTGATAAACTCGGTCCATCCTATCCTATTGGTTAACCAAGTTATGTCATCTCTTAACCCTAGGGTGGTCAACGTGTAGAAGTCTATAGTTCTTGTAGATATTAACTTCCTTTTTTCAAGCTTACTGAATTTAGTCTTCATAACATCATCTCTAAAAATAATTCCATATGGATGGCTAGAGGTCTGAGGAGGTTCATTACCCAAATCTGAGCTTTTCTTTTCCTTGTCCTTCAAGAGGAAGAAGCTCCTCCTCTAGTTTTCATGTGCTTGCTCATGGCGTTGGCGATGGAGAGACAGCAGGTTAGCTCAACGGCTGCTTGAGAGAGAGACCAACGGCGGCTGCTTCAACCTTGGATCGCGAGTGGAAAGTTAGGGCGTGCTCGGTTCGGCTTTAGAAGGCTATCCGCAGCATAGGCGTGTCGGAGCTCCTCTTTCGCAAATACCCGACCCGTTTAAGCGTGACATAGGCGTGCTCCGTCGCTCCTAGCGCGTGCCGCATGATCTAGCCAGCGTGTCGCGATCTAGCCCGAGCGTCTTGAGTTTGAGAAGTGCGACAGGGCGTAGTCAAGACGCCTCGCCGTGTTGTCTTCGCATTAACAACACGCTGTGTCGCTCGGACAAAGCGGTCGTGTCAACTTGGCACGCAGTGGCACGTATCCTGAAAACCTGAAAAAATAAAAAATAGAATAAAGAATAAAATAAAATAAAATAAAGTGACTAAAAAAATGAAAATAGCATGGGTTGCCTCCCAAGAAGCGCTTGTTTAAGGAGGTTAGCTTGACCCCTCGGTTACTCCCTAGTTTTGGGGATATGGCTCGAGGAGTATGCTCTGCCTCTCCTCATCTCCAATTAGCTCAACAGAATTATTTGTGAAGTATCTCTTAAGTCTTTGACCATTTACTTTGAAAATTCCTGTAGACTCACTAGATATATCAATAGCTCCATGAGGATAAACCTTTTCAACTCGATATGGCCCGACCATCCGGATTTCACTTCCCAGAAAGAGTTTCAATCTGAGTTGAATAGTAATACCAAGTCTCCTTGATGGAATTCTGCGCATGATGTTCTTGTCATGCCACCTCTTCGCTTTTCTCCTTGTAAGACCTTGCATGTTCATAAGCATCAAGGCGTAGTTCTTCAAGTTCATTTAGTCAGTTTTCTTTTCTCTCGGCTTTCTTCAGTCAAAATTAAGCCATTTAATTGCCCAATATGCTATGCTCTATCTCAACTGGAAGATGACATGGTTTTCCATAAACTAATCAAACGGAGTCATTCCAATGGGTGTCTTGTAGGCGCCTGATAGGCCCATAGAGCATCATCAAGTCTTAAAGACCAATCCTTCCTTGATCTTGACATCGCTTTCCAAGATAGTCTTGATTTCCTATTCAAACTTCTACTTGCCTCGTGCTTGTGGATGATATGGTGAGGCTAGTTTATGGGTTACTCCATACTTCTTGAGAAGACTTTCGAATTGTCTTTCGATAAAGTGTGAGCCTCCATCACTTATTACTGCTCTCGGTATTCCAAATCTTGGAAATATTATACTCTTAAAGAGCTTAATGACTGTTTTTGCATCACAAGAGGGGGATGGTAGAGCCTCAACCCATTTAGACACATAGTCCACTGCTACCAGTATATAGGTGTTTTTATAGGAAGTAGGGAAGGGTCCCATATAGTCAATTCCCCATACGTCGAACAATTCGACTTCCAATATCGAATTTTGAGGCATCTCATGTCTCCTTGATATGTTCCCGGTCCTTACAATGTCACAAGTCGTCACATAATTCCGAGAGTCTCTAAAAATATGAGGCCAATAAAATCCTGCTTGCAAAACCTTTGCCGCAGTCTTGTCTGTGCTCGTGTGACCTCCATATGCAGAAGAATGACAGTGATACAATATATCCTCAATTTCTTCTTCGGATACGCATCTTCGATATATCGCATCCGCCCCTTGCTTGAACAGGAATGGTTCGTCCCACACATAATGCTTTACATCCGAAAGGAACTTCTTCCTCTGATGATAACTCATGTGAGAAGGTATTATCCCGCAAGCTAGGTAGTTGGCAAAATCAGCATACCACGGAGCTTTGATTGTTCTAGCTGCTAGTAGCTGCTCATCCGGAAAGAAGTCATTTATAGCAAGATCATCGGCTCTTCCCGCATTTGGTTCTAGATGAAGCCTCGATAGATGGTCTGCAACTACGTTCTCCGTTCCTTGCTTGTCTCGAATTTCTAAGTCAAACTCTTGTAGGAGAAGTATCCACCGGATAAGTCTTGGCTTAGATTCCTTCTTACTCAGCAAATATCTTATGGCTGCATGATCTGTGTAAACTATCACCTTGGTCCCTATGATATAAGATCTAAACTTGTCGAAAGCAAATACTATAGCCAAGAGTTCCTTCTCTGTGGTAGCATAATTCATTTGTGCTTCATCCAATGTTTTACTGGCGTAGTAGATTGCATACACCTTGCGATCCTTCCTTTGTCCTAACACTGCTCCCACAGCAAAATCGCTGGCATCACAAATAATTTCAAAAGGGAGACTCCAATCTGGAGGTTGCATTATTGGGGCAGTTGTTAATGCTTCCTTTAACCTGGAAAATGCATCAAGACAAGGATTATAAAAGTGAAACACAGCATCTTTAGCAAGCAAATTAGTTAATGGTTTTGAAATTTTTGAGAAGTCTTTGATGAACCGTCGGTAGAACCCTGCATGTCCTAGGAAACTACGCACTCCCCTGACATCAATTGGAGGAGGCAACTTCTTGATCACTTCAGTTTTTGCAATGTCCACCTCGATACCACGGTGTGAGACTAGGTGCCCAAGTACTATGCCTTCTCGCACCATGAAGTGGCACTTCTCCCAGTTAAGCATTAAATTCATTTCCTCGCATCTCTGCAAGACCTTCACCAAATTAGATAAACACATATCAAAATCTGCACCATATACGTAAAAAATCATCCATGAACACTTCCATTATATTCTCGATCATATCGTAAAAATTGAAGTCATACACCTCTGAAATGTGGCGTGCATGCATTGCATAGTCCAAAAGGCATTCTTCCTCGAAGCAAAAGTACCATATGGGGTGAAAGTTGTTTTCTCTTGGTCATTAGGATAAATAGGGATTTGATAGAAACCGAGTATCCATCTAAGTAAATGTAAATGCAGTGTTTTGCCAATCGGCCTAGCATTTGGTCAATAATAAATGGGATGGGAAGTGGTCCTTTCTAGTTTCTTTATTCAATTTCCTATAATCAATACACATTCTCCATCCCGTAATAGCTCTAGTGGGGATTAACTCATTCGTAGCATTCCTTATCACCGTTACCCCCCCTTTCTTTGTACGACATGGATGGACTTACCCATTCGCCATCGGATATTGGATAGATAATTCCCCGTGATCTAGCAATTTCATGACCTCTTTCTTGACTATCTCTTTCATAGGGTTCAACCTTCTTTGATGCTCTATAGAGGTTTTAAAATTGTCTTCTAGTAGAATTCTGGCATGCAAACCGATGGACTAATTCCCTAATATCATCAATCTTGTATCCAATGACATTCTTATGTGTTTCAATACCTCAATCAGTTTTTCTGGTTTCATTGCTCATTAGCATTAATGATCACAGGATAAGTAGAGTTTTCGCCAAGAATTCATACCGAGTGTGGATGGAAGAGGCTTAAGTTCTACCTGGTGTGAGGTTAGCCTGAAATCTCCAGCTCTTTATCCTCAAAATCCCCTCCGATCTTATTAAGATGAGTTTGTTCTGGTGCTCCTTCTAGTGTTATTGACTGGAGACTGTCAATCCTACAACAAACATAAAAAATAGAAGGTTGTTTAACAGCTTTTGAAAGGTCAAATTCAATTTTGTCGTTTCCAAATGCAAGTGAGAGTTTGTGGTTCTTGACATCTATCATTGCTCCCGCAGAGCTAAGAAAGGTCTCCTAAATGAGTGGAATATACGGGTCTTCATCCATGTCTAGTACTACAAAATCTGGAATAATAAAATTTCCCACTGGTACATCTTCTAAGATTCCCAAAGGATATCTAATGGAGCGATCAGCTAACTGCAAGGCCATAGTAGTTAGTTTCATTTCTCCCAAATCCAATTTCTTGCATATGGAAAGAGGTATCAGATTTACACTGGCACCCAAATCGCAAAAAGCCTTATCAAAATTTGAGTCATTAATTATGCAAGGTATAGAAAAGCTACCCGGATCATTTAGTTTGGGAGGTACCATGTTCTTAATTAAAGCCTTTGCACTCCTCTGTAAGAGCCAGCCACCGCTACATGCTCTCGACTTTTCTTTTATTTGTTAAGATGTCCTTCAAGAACTTGGAGTATATGGGCATTTGTTGAAGAGCTTATAAAAGGTATATTGATATATAGCTTCCTAATTACCTCACGGAACTTACCAAATTGTTCATCCAATTTTTCCTTAATCGACCTTTGAGGAGCGGGATAGGGGGCTTATATGTTCTTGGTTCCTAAAGAGCCGGTCGTCGTCGGTCATTGGAGTTACCCGACACGGGTGTGTCGGCTGACACGCGCTCGTGTGTCTGCTTTCCCTCAGGCGTGTTGAACAACACGCCCTGGGTCAGGGTGTGTTGTCGGCTTCCTTTGCTATTCAGCCCAGGCGTGCTGTCTTCTTCCAACTCTGACACGCTCGTGTCAGAGGCTGCTTGTTGAGCTCTGTCTCCTTCTAAAATCCTTCCACTTCTCAAACTTATAGAATTACAATGCTCGGCTGGGTTTATACGAATTTCCGGAAATCTGCGTCCTCGATCTTTGGTGGCAATTTGGGAAATTTGATTTTCCAGCATTCTTGTGTGATTAGTCAAATTATCAACCTTGCTTCCCAATTGCTTGATTGCCTCGGTATTATTTTGATGTTGCCTATTTGATTCTACAATATGCTGCCGAAATTCATCATTTATCTTCCCCTGACACGTAATAAAATTTTCCATCATCTTTTCTAAGCTCGACTTGGGTCCTGGCTGAAATCCCGAAGGTGCTCCAAAATTGTTCAGTCCAGAAGAATTTTGATTTGCTCTATACGAAAAGTTGGGATGATTCCTCCAACCGGATTATGCGTGTTTGAGTAAGGGTTGCCACCATTAGGCTTGATTAAAATTATTTAGCGCATCCACTTGCTCAATCCCGGCTCCTTCGGATGGTGTAGGATTTGGCAATTCATCGCTACATGTCTGTTACACCACGGATCTCGCAAGTGACATTAGATGAGTTTACGGTGATACATTAAAATGTTCGAGCTTTTGAGTTAACGCATCGACTTTTGCTGAGTAGATCAATGGTACTTACCTCAAACTTACACGCATTTTAGTTTGATATCCTCGCTCAGAGCCCATTGGTGAGAATTCATTGCCACATTCTCGATGATCTCAAAAGCTTCATCCAATGTTTTGTTCATAAGAGCTCCTCCCGTGAGAGAATCAAGAGAAACTTTAGTAGCATACGAGATTCCATTGTAGAAAGTATGAACAATGAGCCACTTCTCTAGCCCATGATGAGGGCATTGTAGTAATCCCTTAAACTGTCCCAGCTTCAAATAATGTTTCCATCCTTTTGCGCAAAATTGTGATTTGATAACGAAGACTTGCAGTTTTGCTGGGTGGAAAATACTTGTCTAAGAATCTTTGCTCCAGCTGATCCCAGGTAGTTATACAATCTGCTGGAAGAGAGTGTAGCCAAGCTCTAGCTTTGTCCCGCAATGAGAAAGGAAACAAGCGATCTAATAGCATCACCGAGGCTCCATTCAGATTTTAAAGTTTCGCAAAATTCCAAAAATACTTCCAAGTGTAGATTTGGATCTTGATGAGTGCTCCTCCGAATTGATCTTTGTTGGACCATGGATAGTAGAGCGGTTTTAATTCAAAATTGTTCGCTTCAATAGGGGGTCTTCTAATACTCGATCTCAATCCCCTTGTACTAGGTGCTGCATAATCCCTTAGAGGTTTATTCTCATTCTGATCAGCCATGTTGGAGGTCAGATTTTCTTCCTGTCGTTGCTGAAATCGTCTTCTAGCAAGGAACGTTCTCTCTATCTCAGGATCAATATCGATGATTTCCCTATTAAATGCATGCACAGCGACAAGAGAGGCTCCCAAAACAAGAATTGAGAATAGACAAAAGAAAGAAAAAACAAAATGTAAATCTAGATTAACTAAATCACGCTCAATTCAATATTGAGTGTCAATCCCCGGCAACGGCGCCAAAAATTTGATGTGTTATTTTCCACAAGTGCACGGTTGTCGTCAAGTAATAAAAATATCGATCCCACAGGGATTGGGTCAATTACCGAGTGGTCGTGATACCAAGTTATCTAGTCAATCGAATTGTGGTTTAAGCAAAGAACCTGAGAAGTCAAGAACAACGAATGAGAAGAACGAGCTGAAAGTCAAGAGTTGAGGAGAATCTCAGGATATGGGTTTCACCACGTCGACTATTTATAAGGTGATTTAATTCTTTCCTACCCTTATTAGAGTTGTTTTGATGGAACCTATCCTAAGGTAAATCAACGGCCCCTTTCGAGGTCTACGTTAACTGTACCTATCAAACTCAATTTACCTGTCACGGTGTTCGAGCATAGGGGATCATAATCAGCTAAGGGGACCTGTCACGAGACCCCCGCAAACCTCCCTATGTCTTACCTCCGTTACTTGGTAAGCGGTTTGATAGATCCATTTAATTCTTTAGTGTTCCTCTAGATTCAAATTTCCTCTTCACGGTAGGCTTGCACACGGGACCATAATCAGCTAAGGAGACCTGTCACGAGACCCCCGCAAGCCCTCATAGATACACTACCGCTACTAGTAGGAGTTATTCCCTAGTTGGTTCTGGCTTTCGGGAACTCGGGTTCACTGTTAGGTACTTCCCCTTTGCTCCTTAGATTTATCAATAAGAATCCAAAAGAACCACATCAAAATAAACAATAGTTCAGGTAGTATAGATTATATCATCCGTCATAAATTGTCAAGGGCTACTCCCCCATCCTAAGATTACAGATACTACTCCATAGTCGACAAGATTTACTAGAGAAAGAAATTACGATCGGTGCCATATCCTTCTTCTGTAGGCTCCTTCTCTTTATCTTCTTACAGCCGTCGATCTCGACCACCCGTAGTCCTCCGTTAGGGTTAGAATCTCTTCTCTTTATAGCTTTAGCCTCCTCTTCAATTAAGACAATAGATTTCCTCTGATTTACGGCGAAGATCCCGATTGCTCATGAAAGGAATCCTGGAATCAGGCCAACATGCCCGTGCCACATGAGGGCACTGGCGTGTCGCGCATTTCCCACCGAGCATGTTGCGCTTGAACCAGGGCGTGTCGAAGCTAAACTGGGGCGTGTCGGCTGCTGGAACCCTGACACAGGCGTGTCGATCTTTGAACTAGGGCGTGTCGGAGCTGAACTGGGGCGTGTCGGCTGCTGGCTCTCATGACACGGGCATGTCAATCGGTGAGCCAGGGCGTGTTGGCTGCTGGCTCTCATGGCACGGGCATGTTGATTTCTAACACGCCTGTGTTGTTTTGATACGCCTGTTTCTTCGCCCTGTTAACACAAAAACACCCAAAAGCAGTCTCTTCGTCCAAAATATGCTAAACTTTAACTGAATCATGATAAAATTTTATAGGCTATTCAAACACCCAATGTCAATTTAAATTTTAAATTGCATATTATTTGCTTCAAGGGCAGAGAGAGAGGACACTATAAAAATAAGTGTCCTACTCGTAAGACTCGAATGGTGCAACCGGCGACAAAGGAGACACCATTGTCAGAAGTCTGGAAGAACAAGGAGCACATCAAGCGCTTCGGGTGCGGAAGATTCTGTCACTACAAGAATCGGTGTCCGGAAAAAAAGGTTAGTAAAGTTAATAATTTTGAAAAGTTGAATTTTAGAATAGTTGATAATTTAGATAAATTGTGTAATTGTTGTCAATTAATAATTCAACTAATAAAAAATTAATTAATTCAGATTTAATTAGTTTAAATAATAATAATAACAATATCATGGAAGAAAATGATCAAATTAATCTAACATTTGATAAAATTAACCAAGAGATTAATCAAATATTTAATTTAATCAACATAGATCTAGATCAAGTCAAGGATAAAACCAATCTACGACTTAATCAAAATTTGATCAGAATAATCAAACCATAAGACAGAATCATCAAATCCAGATCGATTAATCTAGATAATTAATTAAAAAATTCTATTTTAAAAATTCAACCATAAAAAATTCGAAATTAACTTTAAAAAATTCTAAAGATAATCTAAATAATTTTAATAGTAATTCTACCTTTAAAAACTCTAACAATCTTATCTTAAATAATTCTAATAATAATTCTACCTTTAAAAACTCTAACAATCTTATCTTAAATAATTCTAATAATAATTCTACCTTTAAAAAGTCTAATAATCCTATCTTAAAAAATTCTAATAATTCTACTTTTAAAAAGTCTAATAATAATGGATTAGTAGTGCGGGAAAAAAAAACCAAGGAAAAATAAACTTTTCTTTGTGCTCTTTATATCGAACAAACAGGCAAAGCGAAAAATTTTACGCTTGCTATTCACCCCTCCCCCCTCTAGCGTCGCTTCTCGATCCAACACTAACAGCACCGTCCCCTGCTCATGCTTCACAGAAGGCTCCACAGTCTTCAGCATGTTGAGCAGTACCATAAATGAACCTTCTTGCATCTCAGAGGTGAAGAGGAGCTTAGAGACTTCAAACCTTTCGAATCTCACTTGCTCATCAAACAACTCATAAAGATGAAAGACTATGGTATGAGCATCTGCGGCTTCGAATGCGATCACAGCTAGCATGATGCAACTCACTAGTTCAGAATCACTCACATATTTTTGATGGGCCAATAATTGGTCCGGAGTTGCGTCATCACTAGGACGAGCGGGAAGAGATGCTTCGAGGACATGTTAGTAATATATGAGAGATGTCCTAAGGCAATCGCCTTATGTATGAACCATTTATATGATAAATGAAGATTCACTATTTGAGTATACATGTTTTATGTATTTGATTGGATCTTAAACTCATTTACTGAATGTCCACGATACGATTCACAGCATGAGAGAATTTGTGATTGGATCAAAACTAGTGAGTATCTCTACATGTGTAATTGTGATGTATCGGAATTATCCCTAGTCGATGAATTGATGGATTTGGACACCATCAATTCTGTTGAGACTAGCACGAGGTATACTCCTTGGTGTATCCAAGCAGCTGATTCTCACTGGCTGAAGACATAGTGATGTCCGGAGTTAATCGTGGATGCTAGTTATGGTAACTAGTTCATTGGAGTGACCAGCCGTAAGACTTCATATGGTTCTCTGCATATATAGATATGTCAATGAAGTTCTTTCTGTGGCTTAAGTGCGATGTTCCTTTGACTTGCGGTATTCAAGTCATCTTGATCATGGAGACTTATGCTTTGACATCTTAAGCAAACATCTCTAAGGAGATGTGGACCCGGGATGATTGGGTATAAGTCGAAGTGATCGAAGGTGTTTGAATAGCCTATAAAGGATTCACCACTCCTTGCGAGGAGATGTATACTCATGGCCTCTCGTCGGATTGTTACTAAAGTCTTTGGCCAAAGCATTACATGTTTAGAGTAAGGTACTCTTCGATACATGTGCAGTAACTAGAATCCGTAGGACGAGGAAATGATGCTTGGGCTAGGTGTGTGACGAGTCCCTTAGTGGGGACTTACACTATAGACCATGTCCTGAACCAAGTGGGTATAAGATGAGTGAAGGGAATGGGGCACGAATCATTCGAGCTGCTGAAGGGTTTCAGAAATAGTTCTAGATCAACCGTTGATCTTTTCGGTTAATTGGGGATCATGATGTACTACTAGGTGCCACTCATGATCATTCTATAATTAATGGTTAATTATAGACGGCCAACATAAACCAAGAACCTATTTGGTCACATGCGCAACGAGCGTAATCCAAAGGATTTAAAACGAGCTTGAGAATGGGATTCTCAGACCGAGAGAAACAAGGTTTGGTTGGACCAAACATAAAGCGAGCATGAAATTGTTTCAGTCGCAATGGAAGCGTGGATGTGCCGTGTCTTATGAAGACATAATGGATGAACCAAAATGGTTTGGTTCTAATCCAATGGAGGAGAATAAACCAAAGGGTTTGGTTTATTTTAAACGAATGAACCAAAAGTTGGTTCGGTTCGTTTTAACTTAAAATAAACCATCATGGTTTGGTTTATTTTAACTTATCTTAATGGAGCGGGTTAACGGGCCTAATGGTTATGATCCAATAACCATTAAGAGAATTAGTTCTCTATAAAAAGGGCTTAATGGATAATTAAGCCCTAATCCAAACCCTAGCTTGGAGTTGCCGCCCAACCTAGGTGTGCCGCCCAACCTCCATTGCCGCCCAGCTGGTTGTGCTGCCGTCTAGCTCCTTGCCGGCGTCCAAGCTTCAGCCGGTGAACCCTCCGGCGACCCTCCGGTGATCTTCCTAGGCCTCGGTGAAAAGGTGAGCACTTGGCTTCCTTGTTTTGGCCGGCGCCTACTCCTCCACCAAGCTGTCCAGTTTTCTGGACAGCTTCTTCTCCTCTCGTCGGAGCGTCATTTGGATGGCGGTTAGAGCTCTGACAGCGGCTAACTTACCGGGGATTCGATCTCCGGTAATCCTCTAAGGTGGAGGACGAAGGATTCGTCAATTGGTTGACGAATACCTCTCCGGAGAAGCGAGTTTTGAGAACTCGTATTAGGATCCGAATTTGGATTCGGATCGTGATCATCTCTCGATCACGTCGTCTTCAACACGAGGATGGTAACCCGTACGAAGACGAAGCTCGTGGCTTAGCGAAGTCATCCCGAGGAACTCGGCGTGGATACGGATAGAGACGATTCTAGCGAGGATCGTTCCGGTTGATGTCGTTCCCGCTACACGTCATACGAAAGGTATAACGTAGATAAATTTCCTTTTATTGCAAATTTAAATTTACGGTTATGTCTACAATTGTTGTAATATGCATGCGTGTGTTGTGTGTGTTATAATAAATGAAGATTTATTATTTTTATTGCTTCCGTTGTGTTCATGTTTACGAAACGTGATCGAATACACACACGGCGCGGTGCCGGAAACCCAACAATGGTATCAGAGCCCAGGTTGTGTTTCGACATAATCGTAAAAATGGTTTTGTGATAGTCATAATGTATTTCTGGAAATTTTCTAATTTTGGAAATTTAGAAGTATTTATGGAAATTTTTCAATTTTGGAAAGTCTAGAAGTATTTATGGAAATCTTCCACTTTTGGAAAGTTGGAAGTATTTATGGAAATTGATATTTTCCATAAATAAAATATTTGATTAGATTCTGAAAATTTGTTTCCTAATTTAATCATGATTTGATTTGGGAAATCTTAAAATATTTTATTTCCATAAGTAGTTTTAATGATTTAGGAAATTGGTTTCCTAAATAGATTTTCCTTAATCAAATAATTCCATGAATAAAATATGTGATTAGATTTGGAAATTTGTTTCCTAATTTAATTATGATTTGATTTGGAGAATCAAATCTTAAACATATTTTATTTTCATAAATAGTTATGACATATAAGGAAATATATACATAACATAATTGTATGCCATGTAATTGCATTAGATGCATAACATTATGTCATGCGTGTCGTGACATGTAGATGTATGTCATGTATGCAATGTCATGTAGATAATAGTTATTTGCATGCAAAGAGGATGAGACATAAAAACCCTTAAACAATATTAAAGCCTACACCTTCCATTAATATGGTTAGAACCAGAGTTCCGTTTCTTGTTTGGGTTGTTGGACTCTCTCCAAGCCCGGCTCGAACCTGAATATGTTCAAACCATGGAATAGTTTAATACTAATATGGTAAGAGTCAGAGGTCAATCGTTAGCTTTGGTTGTTGGACTCTCTCCAAGCTGGGATAATTGGTTGAATGCGCTCTAACCATATTAAAACTATTTCCCGATTAATGGGTTGGCTTTAACCTGGAGCATCGGCTTGTTGGACTCTCTCCAAGGTCGATGTCAAGGGAGGTGAAGTTGGGTGTTATGCATATGATGCATACTTGTTAATGTGTTAACAACCCGATGTATGTGTGAACATTCAATTAGTTGATAGCACATTGTGATAATTGCATATACGTGATATGCAATCGGTATAGTTGATACCTACCGTCGTAGTTATGAATGGCTTGTTGGACTCTCTCCAAGGTTGTTCATAACTATGATGGATATCAGCCCATTCGGAGATGGACCTATGATCTCCCGAAGTGATTTTGGGGTTTTTGAAATTCGAAAAATGAATGGGATTTATAAATGTATATTGATGCATTTTAAAATCATTTTCTCATATATGCTCGTTTTGTATTTCTAGGTCAATAAATTGATCATGACGTCTTTTAATTTGCGTTCCATTTTGGATTCGAATAAATTGACTGGGCCGAACTTCTTGGACTGGCTTAGAAACTTGAGAATTGTTCTCAAGGTGGAAAAGCTTGCGTATGTCCTCGAAGCGCCTCTTCCCGCCCATCCTAGTGACAATGCAACTCTGGACCAATTGTTGGCCTATCAGAAACATGTGAGTGATTCTGAACAAATGAGTTGCATCATGCTAGCCGCGATGGAACCCAAGCTACGAAAGCAGCATGAGCATATGGATGCTCATATCGTAGTCCTTCATCTTTATGAGTTGTTTGATAAGCAAGTGAGATTCGAAAGGTTCGAAGTCTCCAAGCTCCTCTTCACCTCTGAGATGCAAGAAGGTTCATCTGTGGTACTGCTCAACATGCTGAAGACTGTGGAGCCTTCTGAGAAGCATGAGCAGGGGACGGTGTTGTTAGTTGATTCCTCGAAGAAAGGTTCTAAGAGGGAGTCAAAGGAACAACAGAAGGGGAAGAAGAAAAAGGCTAAAAAGGCAGAACCAGCTCAAAAAGGGCACTTGCCATCATTATGGCAAGTAGGGCCATTTGCGAAGAAAGTGCAAGATTTATCTTGAGTCCGTGAAGAAGGATAAGGCATCGGATGCCCCATCTTCTTCAGAAATCTTCTTTATTGATTGTCATTCTATTTCCTCAGACACTTGGGTATTGGATACTGGGTGTGGCTCACATATATGTAATGACATACATGGGCTAAGGAATAGAAGAAGACTCGTCAAGGGAGAGTCAAATTTGGGTGTTGGGAATGGAGCAAAGGTTGCTGCACTCGCCATCGGAACGTATTTGTTGGAACTCCCTGTAGGACTTGTCTTAGAACTTGACAATTGCTTTTATGTTCCTTCGTTGATAAAGAACATCATTTCTATTTCTTGTTTAAATAGAAATGGGTACCATTTGACTTTTAGTAACAATTGTTGTTACATAACTTTGAATGGAGTTCTTTAAGGGACTGGAACTTTAAGCAATGGTGTTTATACGTTGGACGTATCCAGTTATATTTTCAATATCGAAGCGAGCAACAAGCGTGATCGAAAAGATAATCAATTAGACTCCTACATGTGGTATTGTCGTCTTGGCCATGTAAGCAAGAAATGCATGTCCGAATTACACCGATGTGGAATTCTGGAATCGTTTGAATTGGATTCATACGATACATGCGAATCTTGCTTAAAAGGCAAGATGACTAAGTTACCTTTTACTGGAAAAGGTGAACGAGTGGGAGAGTTACTAGGTCTAATACATACTGATGTATGTGGACCTATGTCAACTCAAGCATTAGGAGGCTATAGCTACTTCATTACCTTCACCGATGATCACTCACGGTTTGGGTATGTGTTCTTGATGAAACACAAGTTTGAAGCCTTTGAAAGGTTCAAAGAGTTTAGAAATGAAGTAGAGAAACAACATGACAAGAGTATTAAAATACTTCGATCGGATCAAGGTGGTGAATACTTGAGTCAGGAGTTTCTTGATTACCTAAGAGACAATGGTATATTGTCTCAATGGACTCCGCCCTATACACCACAAAATAATGGTGTATCTGAGAGGCGTAACCGGACCTTGTTGGACATGGTCAGGTCAATGATGAATCATGCGACTCTTCCCAAGTCCTTTTGGGGTTATGCACTTCAGACAGTTGTTTACTTGTTAAACAGAATGCCTACCAAGGTAGTCTCAACTACTCCATATGAGATATGGAATAGTAAGAAACCTCATGTATCTTACTTGAAGATATGGGGTTGTCCTGCTTATGAGAAGCAGACTGTATCAGACAAATTGGATGCTAAGTCTGATAAATGTCTATTTATTGGATACCCTAAGGAAACAAGGGGTTACCAATTCTATCATCCTGTGAAACAAAAGGTGTTTGTTTCAAGGCATGCTGTGTTTCTAGAGAAAGAGTTTCTCTTGCAAGAAAACAGTGGGAGTGTCGTCGAGCTTGAGGAGGCTCGAGAGACTCAAATAGACATTGAGATACATAACACCGACAACTCATAGTGATGAGCAATCTCCGACCTATTGTAACACCACATCTTCAGAGATCCGTAGAACACGCAATATTCCCGAGAGATATGGATTTCTCGTAAGTGAATCGAACGACGTGTTACTCATTGATGATGAGGAGCCTACCAGCTTATGAAGAAGTGACAAGTTCAGAAAGGGATAAGTGGCTTGGTGCCATGAAGTCGGAAATGGATTCCATGTATGAAAACCAAGTTTGGAACTTGGTTGACCCACCTGAAGGCATAAAGCCTATAGGGTGCAAGTGGATTTTCAAGAGGAAAATCGACATGGATGGTAATGTGATTACCTATAAGGCTAGATTGGTGGCGAAAGGATATCGTCAAAAACAAGGTGTTGATTATGACGAAACCTATTCGCCTGTAGCTATGCTTAAATCCATTCGGATGCTCCTGGCCATAGCGGCTCATTATGATTATGAGATATGGCAGATGGATGTGAAAACAGCTTTCCTTAATGGAAATCTGCTCGAGGACGTGTATATGATGCAACCTGAGGGTTTCACATCGGTTGATAAAACCAAGGTATGCAAATTGCTATGGTCCATTTATGGATTGAAGCAAGCATCCAGGAGCTGGAATATCCGTTTTGATGAGACAATCAAAAGGTTTGATTTCACACAAAATCCAGACGAACCTTGTGTGTACAAGAAGGTTAGTGGGAGTGCAATCGTGTTCCTAGTATTGTATGTCGATGACATATTACTTATAGGAAATGATGTTTCAATCTTACAGTCAGTTAAGGTTTGGTTATCCAAGACATTCTCCATGAAAGACCTGGGAGAAGCAACCTACATCCTTGGGATTAAGATCTATAGAGATAGATCGAAACGGTTGCTTGGTCTTTCGCAGTCTACATATATAGACCGAGTGCTAAAGAGGTTTAGCATGTCGGAATCCAAGAAAGGTTTCCTACCCATCAGGCATGGGGTACACCTTTCGAAGTTTATGTGTCCGCGCACAGAAAACAAGAGGATTTGCATGAGTAAGATTCCCTATGCATCCGCAATAGGATCTATCATGTATGCTATGTTATGTACGAGGCTCGATGTATCGTATGCTCTGAGTGTCATGAGAAGATACCAGTCTGATCCAGGAATGGATCATTGGGTGGCTGTTAAGACGATCCTTAAGTACTTAAGAAGAACTAAGGATGCGTTCCTAATATATGGAGAAGGGTACATGGTGATACGTGGGTATACGGATGCCAGCTCCAGACAGACAAGGATGATTCCATGTCTCAGTCTGGGTATGTATTCACCTGGAATGGAGGTGCAATAAGTTGGAAAGGTTCCAAGCTTGACACTATAGCGGATTCTGCCACTAAGGCAGAATACATTGCAGCCTTGGAAGCAGCAAAGGAAGCGGTTTGGATCAAGAAGTTCATCTCTGAACTTGATGTGGTCTCATCAATGATCCAAACATGTGCTTCGCCGCTATCATCTTATCAGAGAGATCATCAGTAGGAACGAAATACAAATCGAGAAAATTCCTAACGAAAGGAACTTAGCGGATCCTTTGACTAAAGCATTACCTCAAAGTAAGTTTGAGGGTCATGTTAGAGCTTATGGTATTGGATACCGTAGCGATTGGCATTAGGCCAAGTCGGAGTCTGTTAGTAATATATGAGAGATGTCCTAAGGCAATCGCCTTATGTATGAACCATTTATATGATAAATGAAGATTCACTATTTGAGTATACATGTTTAATGTATTTGATTGGATCTTAAACTCATTTACTGAATGTCCACGATACGATTCACAAAGATGAGAGAATTTGTGATTGGATCACAACTAGTGAGTATCTCTACATGTGTAATTGTGATGTATCGGAATTATCCCTAGTCGATGAATTGATGGATTTGGACACCATCAATTCTATCGAGACTAGCACGAGGTATACTCCTTGGTGTATCCAAGCAGCTGATTCTCACTGGCTGGAGACATAGTGATGTCCGGAGTTAATCGTGGATGCTAGTTATGGTAACTAGTTCATTGGAGTGACCAGCCGTAAGACTTCATATGGTTCTCTGCATATATAGATATGTCAATGAAGTTCTTACCGTGGCTTAAGTGCGATGTTCCTTTGACTTGCGGTATTCAAGTCATCTTGATCATGGAGACTTATGCTTTGACATCTTAAGCAAACATCTCTAAGGAGATGTGGACCCGGGATGATTGGGTATAAGTCGAAGTGATCGAAGGTGTTTGAATAGCCTATAAAGGATTCACCACTCCTTGCGAGGAGATGTATACCCATGGCCTCTCGTCAGATTGTTACTAAAGTCTTTGGCCAAAGCATTACATATTTAAAGTAAGGTACTCTTCGATACATGTGCAGTAACTAGAATCCGTAGGACGAGGAAATGATGCTTGGGCTAGGTGTGACGTAGTCAGCCTAGTGGGGACTTACACTATAGACCATGTCCTGAACCAAGTGGGTATAAGATGAGTGAAGGGAATGGGGCACGAATCATTCGAGCTGCTGAAGGGTTTCAGAAATAGTTCTGGATCAACCGTTGATCTTTTCGGTTAATTGGGGATCATGATGTACTACTAGGTGCTACTCATGATCGTTCTATAATTAATGGTTAATTATAGACGGCCAACATAAACCGAGAACCTATTTGGTCACACGCGCAACGAGCGTAATCCAAAGGATTTAAAACGAGCTTGAGAATGGGATTCTCAAATCGAGAGAAACTAGGTTTGGTTGGACCAAACATAAAGCGAGCATGAAATCGTTTCAGTCGCAATGGAAGCGTGGATGGGCCGAGTCTTATGAAGACGTAATGGATGAACCAAAATGGTTTGGTTCTAATCCAATGGAGGAGAATAAACCAAAGGGTTTGGTTTATTTTAAACGAATGAACCAAAAGTTGGTTCGGTTGGTTTTAACTTAAAATAAACCATCATGGTTTGGTTTATTTTAACTTATCTTAATGGAGCGGGTTAACGGGCCTAATGGTTATGATCAAATAACCATTAAGAGAATTAGTTCTCTATAAAAGAGGGCTTAACAACCTAGTTGTGCCGCCCAACCTAGTTGTGCCGCCCAACCTCCATTGCCACCCAGCTGGTAGTGCTGCCGTCTAGCTCCTTGCCGGCGTCCAAGCTTCAGCCGGTGAACCTTCCGGCGACCCTCCGGTGATCTTCCTAGGCCTCGGTGAAAAGGTGAGCACTTGGCTTCCTTGTTTTGGCCGGCGCCTACTCCTCCACCAAGCTGTCCAGTTTTCTGGACAGCTTCTTCTCTCGGGCGTCGAGCGGGCTTGGACGACGTTAGAGCTCGATAGCGGCTAACTTAGGGGATTCGATCTCGGTAATCCTCTGAGGTGGAGGACGATTCGTCAATTGGTTGACGAATACCTCTCCGGAGAAGCGAGTTTTGAGAACTCGTATTAGGATCCGAATTTGGATTCGGATCGTGATCATCTCTCGATCACGTCGTCTTCAACACGAGGCTGGTAACCCGTATGAAGACGAAGCTCGTGGCTTAGCGAAGTCATCCCGAGGAACTCGGCGTGGATACGGATAGAGACGATTCTAGCGAGGATCGTTCCGGTTGATGTCGTTCCCGCTACACGTCATACGAAAGGTATAACGTAGATAAATTTCCTTTTATTGCAAATTTAAATTTACAGTTATGTCTACACTTGTTGTAATATGCATGCGTGTGTTGTGTGTGTTGTAATAAATGTAGATTTATTATTTTTATTGCTTCCGCTGTGTTCATGTTTACGAAACGTGATCGAACACACACACGGCGCGGTGCCGGAAACCCAACACGACATACTCAAGCTTTTCATCCTTGAGAACAGTTCTCAAGTTTCTAAGACAATCCAAGAAGTTCGACCTAGTCAATTTATTCGAATCCAAAATAGAGCACAAATTCAAAGACATCATGATTAAGCAATTAACCTAGAAATACAAATCGAGCATATATGAGAAAATGATTTTAAAATGCTTCAACATACATTTATATATCCCATTCATTTTTCGAAATTCAAAAACCCTCAAAATCAATTCGGAAAATCGTAGGTCCATCTCCGAATGGGCTGATATCCAACATATATAAGAACAACCTTGGAGTGAGTCCAACAAGTCATTCTTAGCTATGATGGTAGGTATCAAGTATACCGATTGCATATCACATATATTTAACTATCACAATATGCTATCAACTAATTGAATGTTCACATATACATTGGGTTGTTAACACATTAACAAGAATGCATCATATGCATAGCACCCAACTTCACCTCTCTTCACATCGACCTTGGAGTGAGTCTAACAAATCGATGCTCCAAGTTAGTGTCGACCCATTAATCGAAAAATAGTTTTGATATGGTTAGAGCGCATTCAACCAATTAGATAGACTTGGAGAGAGTCCAACAACGCAAGCTAACGATTGACCTCTGACTCTTACCATATTAGTGTTAAACTATTCAATAGTTTGAACATGTTCAGATTCGAGCCAGGCTTGGAGAAAGTCCAACAACCCAAACAAAAAACGGAACTCTGGTTCTAACCATATTAATGGAAGGTGTATGCTTTAATATTGTGTAGGGGTTTTAAAGTCTCATCCTCTTTTTCATGCAAATAACTATTATCTACATGGTATGACACACATGGCATACATCTATATGTCATGACACGCATGACATAATGATATGCATCTAATGCAATTATATGACATACAATTATGGCATGTACAAATAGTTTCCATATTTGTCATAACTATTTTTGGAAATAAAATATGTTTGAGATTTGATTTCTCAAATCAAATCTCGATTAAATTAGGAAACAAATTTCCAAATCTAATCACATATTTTATTTATGGAAAATATTAATTAAGGAAATTCAAATTTAATTTAGGAAACAAATTTCCTAAATTATAATTTCCTAATTACATTAGAAAATTTTCAATTTGAATTTCTTTACTAATTAAAAATTCCATAATTATTTCTAAACTTCCCAAAAGTAGAAAATTTTTAAAATATAATTATGACCATCGCAAAATAATTTTACAATTATGTCGAAACACTCGATTGGTTCTCATGGCACCGATGTGGGTGTTGTGTTCGAACACGTTTCGTAAACATGCACACAGCAGAAGAAAAAACAAGCAATAAACTATTTCTTACAACACACACACCACACGCATGCAAGGATACAACAGGTGTAGACATAATCAACATTTCAAATTTTGCAATAAAAGGAAATTTATTCTAGTTATACCTGACGAATCACGTGTAGCGAGAAAGACATCACGTATTCACGTCGAGTATCGTCGGGATAGCTTCACAAAGCCACGAGTCCGACTTCACGAAGGTACTAGCTTGTTGTGATCCGAGAGGCGATCACAATTCAAATCAAATTCGGATCTAAAAAATCAATCTTAACCTCCACCTATGAGGATTGTTGGAGATCCAATCCCGACAAGTAGGTCATTGTCGAAACGACCTCTCCACAAAAGGAGAATAAGTTGTCCAAATGGACAGCTTGTTTAGGTGGAAGAGATGGGAGGAGTCGGTGGATAAGGAGAAAGTGGAGGTAGCAACACAAGGCGGCAAGACTCTCCTTGTGTGCAAGGAGGAGGAGAAGAAGTGGCGCAACTCCAAAATAACTCTCTCTCTAGGGTTTCACAAAACCCTCAAGTCGTATTTTTATAGATAGCATATTCTCCTAACGGTTATTGATTCATAACCAAAACCCGTTAACCCTCTTCAATAACTTAAGTTAAAATAAACTAAACCGCGTTGGTCTATTTTAAGTTAAAATGAACCTAACTAACTTTGGTTCATTCATTTAAAACAAACCAAACCACTTTGGTTTATTTTTCCACCATTGGATTAGAACCAAACTGATTTGGTTCATCCATCATGTCTTCATAAGACTCGGCCCATCCATGCTTCGATCGTTGAAATAATTTCATCGCTCTTTGTTTGGTCTAACCAAACCAAGTCTCTCTCAATCTGAGAATCCTATTCTCAAGCTTGTTTTAAATCCTTCGGATTACACTCGTTGTACGTGTAACCAAATAGGTTCCCGATTTATGTTGGCAATCTATAATTAATTATTAATTATAGAACGATCATGAGTGGCACCTAGTAGTACATCATGATCCCCAATTAATCGAAAAATCAACGGTTGATCCCATAACCTTTTTTTGAAACCTTCAGCAGCTACAATGAATCGTTCCCCATTCCCTTCACTCATCTTATATCCACTTGGTTCACGACATGGTCTATTGTGTCAATCCTCACTAGGCTGACTACGTCACACCTTGCCCAAATATTTACTTCCTCATCCTGCAGATTCTAGTTACTACACATGTATCCAAGAGTATCATACTCTAAACATGTAATGCTTTGGCCAAAGACTTTAGTAACAATCTAACGAGAGACCCTAGGGTATACATCTCCTCGCAAGGAGTGGCGAATCCTCTGTTGGCTATTCAAACACCTTCGGGCACTTCCACGTATGCCAATCATCCCGGGTTTACATCTCCTCGGAGATGCTTACTTAAAATGTCAAAGCATAAGTCTCCGTGACCAAGATGACTTGAATACCTCAAGTCGAAGGAATATCGCACTTAAGCTGCAGTAAGGACTTCATTGACATATCTGTATATGTAGAGAACCATATGAAGCCTTACAGTTGGTCACTCCAATGAACTAGTTACTATAACTAGCATCCATGATCAACTCCGGATATCCTAATATCTCCAGCTAGTGAGAAACAACTTCTTGGATAAATCAAAGAGTACACCTCGTGCTAGTCTCAACAGAATCGATGGCGTCCGAATGCATCAATTCATCGACTAGGGATAATTCTAATACATCACAATTACACATGTAAAGATACTCACTAGTTATAATCCAATCACAAATTCTCTCATGTTATGAATCATATTGCGGACATTCAGTAAATGAGTTTGAGATCCAATCAAATGCATGAAAATATGTATACTCAAATATGTTGGTGCAATCGGCCCAGGTCACGATTGATCGGACTCAAGTTTGACTCGAGTAAGTGTTTTGATGTTTGACATGGATGTCTGACATTATTGTCTGACATGTGTTGGGGAGATTGGAGCAATCGACCTAGGTTAGTATTTGATGTTTGACAATGGTTTGACCATTGTCATGGAAAGTCCAAGTGGGACACTTGACATTGGGAAAGTCCAAGTCTTGAGTACTTGGCATGGAAAGTCCAAGCATGGGTCTTGGCATGGAAAGTCCAACATGGGTTGGCAAGGGAAAGTCCAAGCTTGAGTCTTGGCATTTGGAAAGTCCAAGGGGAATATTAGCGGCGTAAAGTCCAGGGGTGAAGTCTTGACAGCATAAGTCCAATGGTTGGCGGCATAAAGTCCAAGCGGAGTCTTAGCAGCGTAAGTCCAATGTGTCTTGGCGGTGTAGACACCGTTAGCATGACAATAGCCGATGGAAGCACCTGAAGGCTAGCATATGGATGAACAAGTCATTGATGACTTGGAGGGATCCGATAGGCGCGAGGCTAATGAAGGTGGCTAGAAGGCTTAGGTCTAAGCTACGGGTGGTATAGCAAGTATGGGGGCACCATACTTGAGTTAAAACCTCATGTTTGAGGTGTATCAGTCGACTGGGACCATGGGTCAGTTGACTAGTAGTAGTCAACTATTTATTGGGGAAGTGTATCTAGCGATCATTGCGAGCTTAGCGATCATTCTGCAAGATCGGCTGATATAGTGATCGATCGGATGCCCAGATTCTCGGGCATAGAAGGTTCTCCAGTCGAGTGATCGCATCGATCACTCGACTGATTGAGCAACCAGTCGACTGATGGTGTATCCTTTGGATTTTTTCAGCGTGGATCGAGTCGTTGTCTCATGACAACAGTGGCATCAGTCAACTGATGGTCTCAAGTAGTCGACTGAAAGGCAAAATCTAGCCCAGGAAGCAGCTTTAAATGGAGCTCATGGAGGAGGGATTTAGTAGCGATTTCTTGGACATTCTTGAGGCGATTTGCTGGTGCAAATCAGGGTCTTCAACACGGTTCAAGCAATCAACATACAAGCATCCAAAAGCTCTTTATAAAGTTTTCTTTACTTGCATTTTAGTGTATTTGCTTGTATTTCATTCTTATTGTTGTAAGAACTATTGTACGAGGTTTCTCCACCTCTGGATTGTTCCGAGAATGAGTTATTGTCATAGTGGTGTGTGATTGGCATCGCTAGAACTCGTTTGAGCTCGATCCGTGGAGTAGAAATCATTCGGTTCTGAACCACGTTATATCCTCGCATTGTGGATTGTGCTTGTGTTTTTGTATTGTATGTTGGTGCAATCGACCCAGGTCACGATTGACCGGACTTGAGTTTGACTCGAGCGATATTTTGATGTTCGACAAAAATATATGACAATGTGATTGTCATGGGAAAGTCCAAGTCTTGAGAACTTTGCATGAGAAGTCCAAGCATGGGTCTTGGCAATGGAAAGTCTAAGTGGGACACTTGGCATTTGGGAAAATCCAAGTCTTGTGGTCTTGGCATGGAAAGTCCAACATGGGTTGGCAAGGGAAAGTCCAAGTCTTGAGAACTTGGCATGAGAAGTCCAAGTATGGGTCTTGGCAATGGAAAGTCCAAGTGGGACACTTGGCATTTGGGAAAGTTCAAGTCTTGTGGTCTTGGCATGGAAACTCCAAGGGGTTTTAATATTGGCGGCGTAAAGTCCAAGGGTGGAGTCTTGGCAGCATAAGTCCAATAGTTGGCGGCGTAAAGTCCAAGCGTGGTCTTGGCAGTGTAAGTCAAATGTGCCTTGGCGGTATAGACCGACTTGGCATGACAATAGCCGACGGAAGCACCTGAAGGCTAGTGTATGAATGAACAAGTCATGGATGACTTGGAGGGATCCGATAGGCGCGAGGCTGACGGAGGTGGCTAGAAGGCTTAGGTCTAGGCTAAGGGTGGTCTAGCAAGTATGGGGACACCATACTCAGGTTAAAACCTTATGGTTGAGGTTGGCAATCGACTGCCATTAAAGGGATTGGTAGTGAGTCGACTAGAGCTCGGCCGATTAAGCTGAAAATGCTCGGCGATCATTGCTCATTTGAGCAGTCGACTGATGGCAGTCGACTGTCATGTATGGCAGTCGACTGCTGGTTTAGTCGCGAGCACACAATGCTCCGTAGCCAATTGGGTGGTAATTTATGGTATGTAGTCACCAATGTTTGATCGACTTGTGAGAGTCCCGTTGGAACTTTTCCAATGTGGATTGAGCCGTTATCTCATAGCTACAATGTTAGTAGTCAACTGGGGCCTTATGGCAGGCGACTGCCAGGTGGAAATCCAGCCCGACACAGGATATAAAGGCAGCTCGGATGGAGAGTTTTTGCAGTGATTTTTCTTAGGCGAATTGAAGGGGATAGTTGGTACTTTCCAATCCTTCAAGGCTAGTCCAAGGCAATCAAAGATCAAGCAATCAAAGTGCTCTTGTAAAGTGATTTTTCTTTACTTGCATTGTATTTCATACTTATATTAGCTTGTATCTTTTGTATTACTTAGTGTAATCATTGTACGAGGTTTCTCCACCTCTGGATTGTTCCGAGAAGGAGTTATTTGTGATTAGTGGTTGCGTGTGCATCACTAGAGCTCTTTAGAGCTCAATTCGTGGAGTAGGAACCGTTCGGTTCCGAACCACGTTATATTCTTGTGTTCGTATTTGTCTTGTTTATTGTTTTTGCTATTATCTATATTTCGCAGCGCATAATGAGTTTTGTAGAGACGAACGCGAATGAATTCCATCAACGTACGAGCACGATGCTATTCACCCCCCCCCCCTCTAGCGTTCCAAGGATCCCCAACAAGTGGTATCAGAGCGAGGCCGCTCTTCAAGTTTAACAACTAAGGGAGCACGCTAGAGGAAGAAGATGGATTTCCAAGAAAGATTGGGTGACGATGTCAACATTCCACCGTCCTGTTAGGAATCGTTTGGAATGGCTAGAGGGGGGGTGAATAGCGTAGATGAAATTCGCTCCCGTTTATGTCTACAATTTCGTTAGTGCGCAGCGGAAATAGAAATAATAAAAGCGATAACGAAATAGACAACAAGCTAACACAATGATATAACGTGGTTCGGAACCACACGGTTCCTACTCCACGGATCGAGCTCTAAAGAGCCCTAGTGATGCACACGCACTCACTAATGATAAACACTCCTTCTCGACACAAGTCGGAGGCGGAGAAACCCCTTACAATAAATCTTACAACAGTAAGAATGAAATACAAGCAATATACAATGTAAATATGAAATACAAGTAAAGAAAAGACTTTACAACACTTGTTTTAATTGCTTGAATGCTTGGTTGCTTGCTTGCACTTGGAGACCTGATTTGCACCAACAAATCGCCCCAATAGCCCTCAAGAACCGGTTTTTTTTTCTTCCATCACGAGCTCCATATATAGCTTCAACCTGTGCTGGAAAAAGTCTATCAGTCGACTGATCGAGACCATCAGTCGACTGATGCCACTGTTGTCGTGAGATAACGGCTAGTTCCACGTTGGATAAGTCCAACGAAACTACTATCAGTCGACTGATTGTGACCATCGATCGTCACCATCATCGATCGTGATGAAGTCCTCACTTTCGACCGAGTCTGACTCGATGTGGCGAATTCGAGCACCGGTCGGTGATCACACGATCGATCATTGCTCGAGCCATCGATCCCAACCTATGGCGAATGCTAGCCATAACCCACAGTCAAACCCTAGTTGACTTGGTTCAGTCGACTGCCACATGGCATCAGTCGACTGGCACACCTCAAACATGAGGTTTTAACTCAAGTATGGTTCCCCCATACTTGCTAAACCACCCTTAGCCTAGACCTAAGCCTTCTAGTCACCTCCATCAGCCTCACGCCTCTCGAATCCCTCCAAGTCATCCATGACTTGTTCATCCATCGCGCTAGCCTTCAGGTGCTTCCGTCGGCTATGTCATGCTAACGGTGTCTACACCACCAAGGCACATTGGACTTACGCCGCCAAAACTCCGCTTGGACTTTACGCCGCCAACCATTGGACTTATGCTGCCAAGACTCCCGCTTGGACTTTACGCCGCCAATATCAAACCCTTGGACTTCTCAAATGCCAAGACTCAAGCTTGGACTTTCCCTTGCCAACTCATGTTGGACTTTCCATGCCAACCCATGTTGGACTTTACATTGCCAAATGTCCGACTTGGACTTTCCATGACAATTATATTGTCATATATTTTTGTCGAAACATCAAAACACATCAAAACATCACTCGAGCCAAACTCGAGTCCTGGTCAATCATGACCTGAGCCGATTGCACCAACAATCTCCCCCTTTTTGATGTTTGACAAAAACCAAACAAATAATTGAGTTAGAATACTAACTCAAATCCTTTACCAATTATCCCAAATGTTCTCCCCCAAACATTCTCCCCCTTTTTGACTAACATCAAAAAGGTTTTCTCTCCAAGGAGGTCAATGTCTCATGTCCCAATGAGATCTTACAATCTCCCCCTTGATCCAAAAATACCTAGGATGCCTACCATCTTCCTAGTGATAAGTCCCATATCACTCAAGAGAGGCAATCCTATTCACTCTCCCAATTTCCAAATTGGGTGTCCAAAAATCCATAAATTTCCCAAATTGATAACATTCTCCCCTTCAAGGAGAAAAACACATCCATCATCCCAAGATGGATATCTCCCCTAAAGGCTTGCTCCTTGACCATTGCACCAACAATGTCCTTGGGAAGTTCCTAAGCCAATAGGAACTCTAAACCATCAAAATTAAGGTTAGAAATTCAACACTGAACTTTCCACACCTTAAAATTGATACAAACCCTAAACAACTCTCCTAATCGATATCCAATAGCTTTTCACCCTTTATAATGCTTCCCAAAGCATATCCTAGGTTAGGAGTGGTTAGGACCTTTCGCCATGGCTGAACACGGACTAACCAAACTTAGTTTTTCGAAATCAGCCTTGGCGATCGACTCATCACTACCGATCATGCGCACTCATCGATCGCCACTCGACGATCGATCGATACAAATTTCAATTTCAGTTATTAGAGTCGAGTTTCAGAAAATCATAAATAATTACACGTATATTGAAAAATCACGAAATTTGATACGTATAATACCTATGACCAATACAATGGGTGAAAAATGTTTGAAAATTATTTTACCCATAAAATAGTGAATTTGATACAAAACTCAAAACCATTGAAATTTTCAATGTTTTGGCCCTATTTAGTATCAAATTCATCAATGGTGATTGCTATCAAAAGATAGACTTCACCAAGGTTTTCTAAAATGATTTTAAAATGTTTTCAAGACCTTATCTTGGATCATGTTCCTTGGGCTCTATGTGTGTGACTTGTACACGAGCTCTCCTAATGATCCACTACTAAAATTAGATGAGTTTTAGTTCATCTAGATGCAAAAACTATGCACCTTGAACTTAACTCATATCCTAGAATCTCACATGTATCTAGGGTGTATACATACACATACATGTCAATTAGATGTGAGATGTGGGTTTTGTTCTCCCTAATCTAGGGTTTCAAGCATTTTTCTAAGGCAACTCTACTTGATTCCCTTATAAATGGGACTCCAAGTCATGCCATAGTCCTTAAATCAATTTTAATCAATTAAATGCATGAAATGATCATGGCATAAAGATAGCAATAATTAAGCATGGCCAATGATCATGATGTCATGGCATATGATAAAATCTAAAAACACATGACATTTAAAACCTTAATCCTAAACATGAACATGACATATAAAATCATAGAACTAGGCATGATGTCATGACATGGCATATGGCAATCAAAGCATGGCATATAAAATATATAGGTATAGAAATACCTAAATTTTAATATTAATTGTCATTTCATATCATTAAATATATTTTGCCATATTTCTATTTTTCTCCCAAGTGTGCCAAAAACCCAAAATGACACACTAACCTCTAAACCTAAATTGTGCCAATTTTGATCATTTTATCAAACTTCTCAAGTAATATTGGCACATCCTAAAACTTTTAGGATTATAATTCAACCTTATTTCCAAGGTATCCATAACCTTGAAAATAACCTAAAGTGTCACCTTTGCCATGGTTGAGTTAACTACCCATCCATTTAAGGTTGGCACACCCTAACCTATCTAGCGTGAATCAATCACGCTCTTAGGAACCCAAAACCGATTTGAGCTCCTAGGGTTAATTAGGTATTCCTTAGGGATAACCTCCCTAGATACCTTCCTAATGACCCTTCTAGGCTTAGAAGCCTTGGTCATTTTGGTTTTGCCTAGGTTGACTCTAGGGTGAACTCCTTGCAACCTTCTTAGTGGCTTCCCTAGGTTTCCTAGAAACCCTAGCCACTAGGCACACACCTTGGTCAACTCTAGGATGACTTCCTATTGACCTTGGTCTTCCTAGACCTAGTTTGTGTTCCATAATCAAATGGAACACTATGGTAAGCCACCTTAGGCTTAGGTTGTGACCCAAACCTTGCTTGCCCTTGTCTTAAGAACTTTCTTAATTTTAGGTCCCTGAAATGACTGTGACTTTTGGACCTTTGACTCTAATTACTAGACCTCCTTTAAACTGATTCTTCGTATATTCTAAAGGGTCTTTCTAAGTTTTCTAAGCCTTGACTTTCAAGGCTTGGCCCTCACCTCATTTTAGGCTTAGCACATGTAACTGAAACGAAGTTGAGATATTTTTATTTCTAGGCATATGTCTAGATTTCTTAGCATTAAAGCCTAGATGTTCTCCTATTTTCTTAATGCTTTCCTTAGGTAATATATTTTTAGGACATTAGTCCCAAATTTCTTCTTATTTCCTAAGTGAACACTCTTAGCTCCTAGGCAAATATATCTATTATTTCTAGCATGCTTTTCATGCACAATAGCAAGACTATTAAAATTATTCCTAGCATGCTTCTTATCCCTAGAAATTGAAGGTGCATTAATAAATTTTACCTTAGGGTTTGCCTTGGAGGCTCCCCCTACTTGTGTTGCTCCTTCTTGCCCTTTCTTCTTTCCCCTTGGACATTGACTCCGATAATGTCCCTTTGAGTTGCACTTGAAGCATATAATATGCTCCTTGCTCTTTTGACTTGAGGGACCGGTATCCTTGGCCTTTGGTGCCGGCGGAGCTTTCCTAACCTTCTTTGGGCACTTGCTCTTATAGTGCCCAAATTCCCTACACTCAAAACACATAATATGATTTTTATTGGAAGATAAAGTGTTTGAGTTACCTAGGGTGGTGGTAGGTGCCGGAGTTGAACTTAGAGCTTCCTCATCTTGATCGGATGTTGAAGGCTCTTCTTGAGGTTGCTCCGGTGTAGAGAATGGTCTCTCCTCCTCAATTCTAGAAGTAGATGCTTCTTCCATCTCTTCTACTTCCTCTTTCTCCGATCCGGAAGTTGACTCCATCTCAACTTTCGATTCCTCACTTTCACTTGAGGATGAACTCTCCTCATGGAATCTTGCCAATTTTCTCTATAGCTCCTTGGCATACATGTAATCCCCTAGCTTGCACAAAACATCATTAGGGATTAAATCTTCCAAAATTTCGTTACCTTAATTTCGGTCTTGAGCTTTTGGCGTTGCTCTTGGGTCCACTTTTTCAATTTTAGGACATTCCCCTTCTTATCCCTAGGGGGTTCAAGACCTTCAATGAGGATAAACCAATCCTCTATGTTCATCATCAAGAATGTTTCCATTCTTGCTCTCCATGCCGGAAAATCTTCTGGATCATATGGAGGTGGAGTGTTGATTTCCCATCCAAGCTTGTCTTGGAATTCCATCTTCACCCTCTAGCCTTTCACCTTAGCTCCCGATTGTTAATCCGTAGAAGAGCCCCGGGCTCTGATACCACTTGTTAGGAATCGTTTGGAATGGCTAGAGGGGGGGTGAATAGCGTAGATGAAATTCGCTCCCGTTTATGTCTACAATTTCGCGTTAGTCGCGTGAAATAGAAATAATAAAGCGATATGAAATAGACAACAAGCTAACAAAATGATATAACGTGGTTCGGAACCGCACGGTTCCTACTCCACGGATCGAGCTCTAAAGAGCCCTAGTGATGCACACGCACTCACTAATGATAAACACTCCTTCTCGACACAAGTCGGAGGCGGAGAAACCCCTTACAATAAATCTTACAACAGTAAGAATGAAATACAAGCAATATACAATGTAAATATGAAATACAAGTAAAGAAAAGACTTTACAACACTTGTTTTGATTGCTTGAATGCTTGGTTGCTTGCTTGCACTTGGAGACCTGATTTGCACCAACAAATCGCCCCAATAGCCCTCAAGAACCGGTTTTTTTCTTCCATCACGAGCTCCAGATAGAGCTTCAACCTGTGCTGGAAAAAGTCTATCAGTCGACTGATCGGGACCATCAGTCGACTGATGCCACTGTTGTCGTGAGACAACGGCTAGTTCCACGTTGGATAAGTCCAACGGAACTACCATTCGATCGGTGATTGTGACCATCGATCGTGATGAAGTCCTCACTCGACCGGTCGAGTCTCGACTCCGATACGTGGCGAATTCTAGCACACCGGTCGGTGATCACGATCGATCATTGCTCACATCGATCGGAACCTATGGCGGTCAAAACCATCGGTCAAACCCTAGTTGACTCGGTCCGGTCGGCCACATGGCATCGATCAACATGAGGTTTTAACTCAAGTATGGTTCCCCCATACTTGCTAGACCACCCTTAGCCTAGACCTAAGCCTTCTAGTCACCTCCATCAGCCTCACGCCTCTCGGATCCCTCCAAGTCATCCATGACTTGTTCATCCATCGCGTTAGCCTTCAGGTGCTTCCGTCGGCTATGTCATGCTAACGGTGTCTACACCACCAAGGCACATTGGACTTACGCCACCAAAACTCCGCTTGGACTTTACGCCGCCAACCATTGGACTTATGCTGCCAAGACTCCCGCTTGGACTTTACACCGCCAATATCAAACCCTTGGACTTCTCAAATGTCAAGACTCAAGCTTGGACTTTCCCTTGCCAACTCATGTTGGACTTTCCATGCCAACCCATGTTGGACTCTACATTGCCAAGTGTCCGACTTGGACTTTCCATGACAATTATATTGTCATATGTTTTTGTCGAAACATCAAAACACATCAAAACATCACTCGAGCCAAACTCGAGTCCTGGTCAATCATGACCTGGGCCGATTGCACCAACACGTCCTTCGACCGCGAAGATTTCGCGTATTAGAAAGGTAGAATGATGCACTTTTTAATGTGTGACTTTGACAATTGGATTAGTGTCTTAGTAGGCTTTGACACTCCAAAAGACGACGAAGGAAGAAAAATCAAGAAGAAGAATTGGAGCCAAGACCAACTACGATATTACAATATCAATAATAAGGTAATGGGTATTTTGCTTAATGTAATCCCTAATGACATTTTGATCAAGATAGGGGATTGTAAAGACGCCAAGGAACTATGGAGCAAATTGGCGAAACATTATGAAAACCCATCACCGGTCCAAGAAGAAGAGTGCTCATCGGCTCAAGAGGAGGAGACCGAAGATGAAGAGAGTTCATCATTCTCACGAGCAAGTGAGGAGTCGGATGTTGAAGAGGAGTCAACTTTCGGATCGGTGGAAGAGGAGGTGGAAGAAGTAGAAGAAACCTCCACCTCTAGGATTGAGGGGGAGGAAAGAATTTCCACTCTAGAGCAACAAGAAGAAGCTTCCACATCCGGTCAAGATGAAGAAGCTCCAACTCCGGCAACTACCACCACCATAGGTAACTCAAGCATGTCAATTGTAAATAAAAATCATATAATATGCTTTGAGTGTAGGGAATCCGGACACTACAAGAGCAAGTGCCCAAAGAGGATCAAGAAAAGTCCACCGGCGCTAAAGGTCAAGGATGTCGGTGCCCAAAGTCAAAGGAGCAAGGAGCACATCATTTGCTTCAAGTGCCATCAAAAGGGGCACTATAGGAGTCAATGCTCTAGGGGGAGCAATAAGACTCAAGAGGGAGTATCACATATAGGGGGAGCTTCTAAAGGAATCCCTAATGTAAAATTCAATAATGCTCCTTCTTGAGTTAATAGGCAAAAGCATGCTAGGAACTTTAATTCTCTTGTAATTTATCATAAAGAGCATGTTAAAAATAGGGAATTTTGCCTAGGAGCTAAGAATATTCGTTTTGAAAATAAGGAGAAATTTGGGACTAATGTCCCTAAAACAAATTTATTTAAAGACAAATTTAGGTCAAATAATTCTAGATCGATTCTACCTAGGGAGACAATTAGAAATGAACAAGAGCACCTAGGTTTTAATCCCAAATGGACTAGGCATATACCTAGGAAGAACCATGCACAATGATTAAATCAAAATTCTAAAATTGGGCAATTAGAGGTTGAAAATCAAGCCTTGAGGTCAAGACTTGAAAAATTAGAAAAGACCCTTAAGATTATGCAAAATCAAATAAAAGGGTAAAATGGTCAAAGTCAAGAGTCTAGGACCAAGAGTCAACACCTAGGACTTAAGAGACAAAAGTCAACCAAGGGCAAGAAGGGTTTGGGTCACAAACCTAAGCCTAAGATGGCTTATCATAGTGTTCCATTTGATTATGGAACACAAACTAAGTCTAGGAAGACCAAGGTTACTAGGGAAGTCATCCCTAAGGATAACCAAGGTGTGTGCCTAGTGGCTAGGGTTTCAAGGAAACCTAAGCAAGCCACTAAGAAGGTTACAAGGGGAGTTACCCCTAGAGTTTTCCTAGGCAAGACCCAAATGACCAAGGCTAATAAGTCTAGAAGGGTCATTAGGAAGGTATCTAGGGAGATTATCTCTAAGGAATACCTAGTAAACTCTAGGAGCTTAAATAGGTTTTGGGTTCCTAAGAGCGTGATTGATTCACGCTAGATGGGTTTAGGGTGTACCAACTTGATTGAATGGGTAGTTAACTCAACCATGGTAAAGGTGGCATTTTAGGTTATTTTCAAGGTTATGGTTACCTTGGGAATGTGTTTTGATCTTGAATCCTAAAGGCTTTTAGGATGTGCAAATACTAATTAAGAAGTTTGATAAATCAATCAAATTGGCACAACTTAGGTCTAGAGGTCATAGTGTGTCATTTTGGGCTTTTGGCACACTAGGGAGAAAAGTGATATTATGGCAAAATATACTTAATTATATCAAATGGCAATTAATATTAAAATTTAGGTATTATTATACCTATACATTTTATATGTCATGCTTTGTTTGTCATATAACATGTCATGACATCATGTTTATTTTTATCATTTATATGTCATGATTATGTGTAGGATTAAGGTTTAAATGTCATGTGTTTTTAGACTATCATATGTCATGACATCATGATCATTGGTCATGCTTAATTATTTCTATTATTTATGTCATGATCATTCATGCATTTAATTTAATTAAAATTGATTTAAGGACAATGACATTACTTGGAATCTCATTTATAAGGGAATCAAGTAGGGTTGCCTTAGAAAAATACATGAAACCCTAGATTATGTGAACAAAACTCACATCTCACATCACATTGACTTTTGTGTGTTTTATACACCCTAGATATATGTGAGATGATAGGATATGAGTTAAGTTCAAGGTGCATAGTTTTTGCATCTAGATGAACTCAAACTCATGTAAAATCATGTAGTGGATCATTGGGAAAGTTTTTGTACAAGTCATGTACATTGAGCCCAAGGAACATGATCCAATTTAGGTTTTCAAAATCATTTTAAAATCCATTTAGAAAACCTTGGTGAAGTCTATCTTTTGATAGCAATCACCATTGATGAAGTTGATACAAAGTAGGGCCAAAACATTGAAAATTTCAATGGTTTTGAACTGTGTGTCAATTTCACTATTTTATGGGTAAAATAATTTTCAAATATTTTTCACCCATTGTATTAGTCATAAGTATTATACATATGAATTTTCACGATTTTTTGATATACGTATAATTATTTATGAATTTTTAAAATCCATTTCTGATAACTAAAAATCAAGATTTTCAATTATCGGCCCGCCTGGCGGTCAATCGATGCAAGGGCGTCATATCGCCGAGTCGATCGCCAGTCGATTTCGGGTTAACAAGGATTGTTTATCCCGTGTTCAGCTATGGTAAAGTTCTCTAACTATTCCTAACCCTAGGATATGCTTTGAGAAGCATTAAAAAGGGTGAAAATCCATTGGATATGGATTAGGAAATGTATTAGGGTGATGTATCAAATTTAAGGTGTGGGAAAGTTCTATGTTGAACTTTGAATCCTAATTTTGATGTTTTAGAGTTCCTATTGGCTTAAGAACTTCCTAAGGACATTGTTGGTGCAATGGTCAAGGGGGAGCAAGCCTTTAGGGGGAGTTATCCATCATGGGATGATGAATGTTGTTTTTCCTCATGAAGGAAAAAATGGAATTTTGAGATACTCAATTTGGAAATTAAGAGAGTGTATAGGATTTCCTCTCTTGAGTGATATGGGACTTATCACTAGGAAGATGGTAGGCATCCTAGGTATTCTTGGATCAAGGGGGGATTGTAAGATCTCATTGGGACATGAGACATTGACCTCCTTAGAGAGAACCTTTTTGATGTTAGTCAAAAAGGGGGAGAATATTTGTGGGAGAATATTTTGGGGAGAATGTTAGAATTACCAATTTGGTAATTGGTAAAGAGTTTGAGTTAGATGGTCTAACTCAATGGTTTGTTTGGTTTTTGTCAAACATCAAAAAGGGAGAGATTGTTGGTGCAATCGGCCCAGGTCATGATTGATCGGACTCAAGTTTGACTCGAGCGATATTTTGATGTTCGACAAAAACATATGACAATGTGATTGTCATGGGAAAGTCCAAGTCTTGAGAACTTGGCATGAGAAGTCCAAGCATGGGTCTTGGCAATGGAAAGTCCAAGTGGGACACTTGGCATTTGAAAAAGTCCAAGTCTTGTGGTCTTGGCATGGAAAGTCCAACATGGGTTGGCAAGGGAAAGTCCAAGTCTTGAGAACTTGGCATGAGAAGTCCAAGTATGGGTCTTGGCAACGGAAAGTCCAAGTGGGACACTTGGCATTTGGGAAAGTCCAAGTCTTGTGGTCTTGGCATGGAAACTCCAAGGGGTTTAATATTGGCGGCGTAAAGTCCAAGGGTGGAGGCTTGGCAGCATAAGTCCAATGGTTGGCACTATAAAGTCTAAGCGTGGTCTTGGCAGCGTAATCCAATGTGCCTTGGCGGTATAGACCGACTTAGCATGACAATAGCCGACGGAAGCACATGAAGGTTAGCGTATGGATGAACAAGTCATGGATGACTTGGAGGGATCCGATAGGCGCGAGGCTGACGGAGGTGGCTAGAAGGCTTAGGTCTAGGCTAAGGGTGGTCTAGCAAGTATGGGGGCACTATACTTGGGTTAAAACCTCATGGTTGAGGTCGGCAGTCGACTGTCATTATGGTCGGTTCGACTGTCGTGAGTCGACTAGAGCTCGACTGCCGATTAAGGGTCAGAATGCTCCGATACTGACTCGGTTTAGTCACGAGCAGAATGCTCCTTAGCCGGGGCTCACACGGGCGATCTGACTGCTAATATTGGCAGTCGACTGGTGAGAGTCCCGTTGGAATTTTTCCAACGTGAATTGAGTCGTTGTCTCACACGACGTTAGCGATGAGGGCCTTATGGTAGTCGACTGCTAGGCGAAAATCTAGCTCGACGCAGGATATAAAGGCAGCTCGGATGGAGGGTTTTTGCAGCGATTTTTCTTGGGCGAATTGAAGGGGATAGTTAGTACTTTCCAGTCCTTCAAGGCTAGTCCAAGGCAATCAAAGATCAAGCAATCAAAGTGCTCTTGTAAAGTGATTTTTCTTTACTTGCATCTTATTTCATACTTGTATTAGCTTGTATCTTTTGTATTACTTAGTGTATCATTGTACGAGGTTTCTCCACCTCTGGATTGTTCCGAGAAGGAGTTATTTGTGATTAGTGGTTGCGTGTGCATCACTAAAGCTCTTTAGAGCTCGATCCATGGAGTAGGAATCATTCGGTTCCGAACAACGTTATATTCTTGTGTTTGTGTTTGTCTTGTTTCTTGTTTTTGCTATTATCTATATTCCGGTGCACATAACGAGTTTTGTAGAGACGAACGCGAATGAATTCCATCAACGTACGAGCACGACGCTATTCACCCCCCTCTAGCGTTCCAAGAATCCCCAACATTGTATATTTCGTATTTCCGCTGCGTATTAACATATTGTAGCAAGCATGATCGAGATCCATCAACGAGCGACGACAACGCTATTCACCTCCCCCCCCCCTCTAGTGAGCACAACATTCCTAACAAAATAGTGAATCTTCATTTATCAAATAAATTGTACAACCATAAGGCGATTGTCTTAAGACACCTCTTATATATTACTAACAGGAACACCTTGCAGAGATCGCCGAAACTGGTCAAAGATTCTGGACGAAGAAGTTGGAACCACTTCTAGGTGACACCCACTAGAGTGATGATGAATATTCGACATTTGACTGCATAAGAATACCGATGCAGAGCTGTTGCGTTCTCAAACTTACAAAGGTGCTCTTCCAGGTCAGTAGTGCCGTCATATTCCTCGATGTGAGGGGATCAAAAATTGATTGAGGGATCTTGCAGCATGATCTCCTCCACAAAGGGAGATGACTTCCTTAGGGCGGAATACGTGGTCAGATAACTCTCCCCCTGCTCTTCCTGTGCCCTGAGGGAGGCGCCCCTGTGGAGGGGTGATCCCTTGGGAAAGGATGATCCTCTTGGGTCTCTTTCCCCTTCGAGTAGTAGGGATACGCTCCTCCCCCAGGTGAAACTCCTTCTTCATGCAAGATAGGGTGAAATTGGCTAGCCCTTTCTCGTTCCTCTGCTAGGCATCCACTATAGCTTTTCGGACTAGCTCCTTTAACTAACAATGAGTAAGGTGTTGGTGCAATCGGCCCAGGTTGACTCGAGTTTGACTCGAGCAGTACCTTGATAATATTTTGATGATAGACAAAACTCATGACATGGAATTGTCATGGGAAATTCCAACATGGGGTTGGCATGGAAAATCCAAGCATGGAGCTTGGTGTGGAAGTCCAAGGGGGAAGCCTTGGCATGGGAAAGTCCAAAGCATTACGAAGTCGTGCGCTTGGTGCTTGGCATGGGAAAGTCCAAGCATTGCGAAGCCGTGCGCTTGGTGCTTGGTGAGAAATACATTGTGAAGCCGTGAGCTTGGTGCATTTAGGAAGTCTTGAGAACTTGGCAAGTTCACTAGGCTCGGGTCCTTGAGTCGGTGAAGGATGACATTGTGAAGCCGTGCGCTTGGTGCATCCGAGGGACCGTCGGACGGAGAACGAATGGAGTGAGCCCAAAGGGAAGCATACTTCTAGGGCATGAGACGCGAAGGATGGCGTTGCGAAGTTGTGCGCTTGGCACATCCGAGGGACGTAGGCCGAGGGAAGAGAACTTCGGTGGGGAACTCCATGAGGGATAAGGTGGACTTGGCCAAGTGGCTAAGACTGAGTGTCGGACGCTCAAACAACTTTGTGTTTGAGATTTTAGCCGACATCAGTCGACTGACATAGGTGTCGGTCGTTCTAGTCGTATAGGTTCGACCCGATTCTCGGAACAAGTCACGGTTGATCGATTCGAGGAGGGAGGGTCATTGTTGGGAGAATCGATCATTGTCGAGGATGCGGATCGATCGATGACACCGCGACGCGAGAATGGAGTCGAGCTTCGCCGGCCTCGTGATGGATGATCGATCGGTGATGGGTGCCATCGATCGATGTGTGATCCGTTGGAACTTAACCAAGCGTGGATATGGCCGTTGTGAGACAAGCGGCTCGGGACGATCGGTGATGGGCGATCGAAATCGACGATGAGTTATAAAGGAGCTCAAGAGGAGGATTTCGCTAAGGCTTTTGAGGTGACTTTGGAGGAATTGTTGTTGCATTCCGGACCTTCAAGAGAGCAAAGCAAGCAACAAGAAAGCGATCAAAACAATTGTGTAAAAGTTCTTTTTGTATTGTCTTTGTATTTCTTGTTGTATTTCATATTACTTGTTGTAATAGCTTGTGAGAGTTTTCTCCACCTCCGATGTGTAGTCGAGAAGGAGTTTGGTTAGTGTCGTGCGCATAACTAGAGCTCGAGGAGCTCGCCCGTGGAGTAGGAACCATTCGGTTCCGAACCACGTATATCGTGTGTGTTTGCGTGTGCTTATTTGTTGTTAGTATTATTATTGTTTTATTGTTTCCTGCTAACGACAATCGTGACAAGCAAGCATACGAGAACGAGCAAATTCCGACATCCAACGTAAGAGGGCTATTCACCCCCCTCTAGCCGGCCGTTTCGATCCCCCAACAAGTGGTATCAGAGCCGAAGGTCGCTCTTCAAGGACTAACTGCCGCGAGAGCACTACAAAATGGCCGGCTTCATCCATCCACTGAAATTCGATAGAGATTTTGTTGGGTGGAGGAAACGGATGGAGGTATATCTTGAAACCGATTTTGATTCTATGTTAATTGTAGAAAATGGTTTTAAGATGCCTAGGGACAAAGAAAACAACCCATGGAAAAATCAAAATGGACCCAAGACCAAATCAAATATTTCAAGACAAATCTCAAGGTAATCAAGTTGTTTAGTGATTTGTTACCTAACATTATTTGGTCTAGTTTGGGTGACTATAGGGATGCAAAGGAATTATGGGAGAAGATAATGAAATTTCAAGAAAACTCCCAACCGGCACATGTAGAGGATAATGCCGAAGAAGAAGCACCATCTACTTTTGATGATGTTGATGATTTGGTGGAGACCTCCACCTCTAGCGTTGAGGGGGAGGAAAGGATTTCAATTCTGGAGCAAGATCAAAATGAAACTTCTACCTCCGGAAGAAGTGAAGAGGCCTCCACCAACTCCCTAGGTAACTCAAGTGTTGTTATTTTAAATAAAAATCACATAATATGCTTTGAGTGTAGGGAGAAAGGGCACTACAAGAGAAAATGCCTATATTGGCTAAGAAGAAGGCATCGACACCAAAAGTCAACCCAAAAAGTCAAAGGATGCGGTGTTCCCAAAATCAAGAGCAAAGAGCACATTGTGTATTTTAAGTGCAATCAAAAGGGACACTACCGAAGCCAATGCCCTAGGGGGAGGAAGAAAGGGCAAGAAGGTGTGACTTATGTAGGGGGAGCTCCTAAAGCTAACCCTAAGGTAAATTTATTTAATGCACCTTTAATTTCTAGAGTCAAAAAACATGCTAAGAATTATTTTAGTTCTCTTGCAATTATAAATGAAAAGCATGCTAAGAGAAATAATAAGGTTTATTGCTTAGGTGTCAAGCATGTTCATATAACTAAGGATAAACCTAGGACTCATAATTCTAGACCTATTTTACCTAAAGAGTCCATTAGGAGAGTTGAAAATCATCTAGATATTAACCCTAAGAAGGGTAGACACATGCCTAAGAAGAAGAACATTTCCCCTAAACCTAATGAAAATTCAAAATTGAGGAAATTAGAGGTGGAGAACCAAGCCTTGAGGTAAAGGCTAGAAAAATTGGAGAAGACCCTAGCAATAATATCAAATTCAATTCTAAGGGTCTAATGTACAAAAGTCAAGACCTAGAAAACAAGAAATGTCTAAGGGCAAGAAGGGTTTGGGTCACAAACCTATGTCCTACCACAATGTTCCATTTAATTATGGAACCACATCTAGGTCTAGAAAAACCAAGGCTAATATGGAAGTCATCCCTAAGTCTAGCCACGGTATGTGTTTAGTGGCTAACACCTCAAAGAAATCAAATGTAGCCACTAAGAAGGTCAATGGAGGAGTCACCTCTAGAGTTGACCCAAGTAAGACCCATTTGACTATGGTTTCAAAACCAAAAAGGGTAATTAGAAAGGTATCTAGGGAAGTTATCCCTAGGGAATACCTTGTTAACCCAAGGAGCTCCAATAGATATTGGGTTCCTAAGAGCGTGATTGATTCACGCTAAATGGGTTAGGGTGTGTCAACCCTAAGTGGATGGGTGGTTAACCTAGCCATTGTGAGTTGACACATTAGGGTGTGCCAATATGGTTTGAGAAGTTAAAAATGATTAAATTGGCACAATTAGGTCTTAGAGGTATTGGTGTGTCATTTTGGGTTTTTGGCACACTAGGGGGAATGATGGTATTAAGGCAATATGGGATTAATTCCTAGAAATGGCATTTTGGATTTAACACTTAGGTATTTTATACCTTAGTATATTTTACTTGCCATGATTTGTTTGTCTTGCCATGTCATGACATCATTCTCATTTTATCTATAAAAATGTCATGATCATGTTTAGATTTATGTTTAGATGTCATGAATACCTAGATCTCATTTACATGCCATGACATCATGATATTGACATATGCTTTTACTTATATCATATCTATGCCATAATCATCATGCATAAATTAAAATGAAATTAAGGACTATGGACATGATTTGATGGGAATCAAAAGAATATTGCCTTAGAAATATGCATGAGAACATAAACAAAACAAAACCCACATCTCACAAAAAATTTGACTTGTATGTGTTTTACACATCTAGATATTGGTGAGATGTTTAGGAAAAGAAAATAAAGGTTTGAAAAACATTTTGAAACATTTTGAAAAACCTTGGTGACGCCTATCTTTTGATAGCTATCACCATTGAATGAGATGATACAAAGAGGGCTCTTTATTGAAGCTTTTCTTAAATTTTGAACTTTGTATCAATCTCCTAATTTAATGGGTAAAATAATTTTCTAATATTTTTCACCCATAATGTTTAGGATAAGTATTATACATACCAAATTTCAAGATTTTTAAATTATGTATATTTACTTATGGATTTGAAAAAATCATTTACGAAATTGAGCTACAAATCACGATTATCGATCATTGCCATGGAGGCGATCTGATGATAGTGTCGATCATTGGTTTACGGCCATTGATAGTGATTTCGGATAAACCTTGTTAGTTAGGCCCATGTTCAGCTTGTGTTTTGGTCCCTAACCACTCCTAACCCTAGGATATGCTTGGGAGAGCATTAGAGAGGTGGAAATCCATTGGATATGGATTAGGAGTTGGGTTGAGGTGAGTATCAATTTTAAGGTGGATGAGAGTTCATTGTTGAACTTTGCCTTAATTTTGATTTGGTTAATGTTCCTATTGGCTTAGGGACTCTCCAAGGACATTGTTGGTGCAATGGTCAAGGGGAGCAAGCCTCTAGGGAGTATCTATCATGGGAAGATGGATGTGTATTTCCTCATGGGAGGAAAATTGGGTTGCCTCTCTTTAAGTGATATGGGATCACTAGAAAGATTGTAGGCATGTGTTCCTCCAAGGGAGAGATTGTAAGATCTCATTGGGATATGAGACATTCATACCCTTGGGGAGGACCTTTTTGATGTAATGTCAAAAAGGGGGAGAAGTTACCAAGTTACCAATTAGGGTTCGTTGGAATTCTCATTGGGATATGAGAATTGCCAATATGGGAGAATTGGTAGACTTGAGATGGTAGTTTTGTCAATCATCAAAAAGGGGGAGATTGTTGGTGCAATCGGCCCAGGTTGACTCGAGTTTGACTCGAGCAGTACCTTGATAGTATTTTGATGATAGACAAAACTCATGACATGGGATTGTCATGGGAAAGTCCAACATGGGGTTGGCATGGAAAATCCAAGCATGGAGCTTGGTGTGGAAGTCCAAGGGGGAAGCCTTGGCATGGGAAAGTCCAAAGCATTGCGAAGCCGTGCGCTTGGTGCTTGGCATGGGAAATCCAAAGCATTGCGAAGCCGTGCGCTTGGTGCTTGGTGAGAAATGCATTGCGAAGCCGTGCGCTTGGTGCATTTGGGAAGTCTTGAGAACTTGGCAAGTTCACTAGGCTCGGGTCCTTGAGTCGGTGAAGGATGGCATTGCGAAGACGTGCGCTTGGTGCATCAGAGGGACAGCCGGACGGGGAGCGAATGGAGTGAGCCCAAAGTGAAGCATACTTCTAGGTCATGAGATGCGAAGGATGGCGTTGCGGCGCGTGCGCTTAGCGCGTCAGGGGCGTAGGCGAGGGAAGAGAGCCGGTGGGAACTCCATGAGGATAAGGTGGACTTGGCCAAGTGGCTAAGGCGAGTGTCGGAGCGCTCAAACAACTTTGTGTTTGAGGTTTTAGTAAACATCACGATCGACATAAGTGTCACCGATCGCTTCTAGGTCGATAGGTTCGACCGGTGTTCGAGTGAACCAAGTTCGGTTGATCACCGATCACGAGGAGGGCAATGATCGTTGGAGAATCGATCACCGAGGGATGGCAATGATCGATGACACTGTACACGGGCACAGAATGGAGTCGAGCTCGCCAGCACTCGACTGATGGATGATCAGTCGACTGATGGGTGCCATCAGTCGACTGATGTGTGATCCGTTGGAACTTAACCAACGGATCCGCCGCTAGGAGACAACTGATGGGACCACGATCGGTGATGGTCACGATCAGTCGACTGATGGGCGCAAAATCAGCTTGATGCAGGTTATAAAAGGAGCTCAAGAGGGAGGATTTTGTCAAGGCTTTTGAGGTGACTTTGGAGGAGAATTGCTGTTGCATTCCAGACCTTCAAGAGCAAGCAAAAGCAAGCAACAAGAAAGCGATCAAAATAATTGTGTAAAAGTTCTCTTTTGTATTGTCTTTGTATTTCTTGTTGTATTTCATATTACTTGTTGTAATAGCTTGTGAGAGGTTTCTCCACCTCCGACGTGTAGTCGAGAAGGAGTTTGGTTAGTACCGTACGCATAACTAGAGCTCGAGGAGCTCGCCCGTGGAGTAGGAACCATTCGGTTCCGAACCACGTATATCGTGTGTGTTTGCGTGTGCTTATTTGTTGTTAGTATTATTATTGTTTTATTATTTCCGCTGCGCTAACGACAATCATAGACAAGCAATGCAACGAGAACGAGCGAATTCCGACATCCAACGTAAGAGGGCTATTCACCCCCCTCTAGCCGGCCGTTTCGATCCCCCAACATAAGGGTTATAGTGGCCTCCTCCGGAGTAGAAGTCGTAATGGGAACCTTGTGTGATCTCATCTCTACGTCATGCTCAAGTTTTCCACAGACGGTGTCAACTGATACGGTCGCTTTTTCAGATACCTTTTACCGAGCCTTTAGGAGAGGTAGGATTCTCATGTCTGCAATATATCCCTATCAAAATCAACACACGTCAAATGACTGCCGCCAGTGTTCCCGACTTACAACCCTCTGATGCTTAAGTCATACAGGGAAGGTGAAGAAGGATAGTCTAAGTTCTTGCGAGGAAAGAAAGATAAACTAAAAAAATTCCAAAGATTGGAGAGAGCCTTTCTTTTACCTTAGCCTTCCCTTATATAGCATCCTCAGGGATTCTTCGCATACCAAGGTTATCCTTTGGTAACATTGTCTGTTAAGCTGTTAGGGGACAACTTCTGCTAGGAATCTCCACGTGGCAGCCCACGAGTGGATGAGAGCCATTATGAGAAAGGTTGTTAGGGGACCAAACATACTCCACATAAGGAATATCCTGAGTTTTCCACACCCGACTCGTCTTACTCTGGCTTTTGACCCTTCTTGAGTCATCTTCGCACCCGACTCGGTCTACTTTTACCCTTTACCCTTCTCGAGTCGCCTTCGCACCCGACTCACCCTACTTTATCTTTTACGCTTCCCGAGTCACCTTCACATCCAACTCATACTACTTTTACCTTTGACTCTTCTCAGGTCATCTTCGCACCCGACTCAACCTACTTTTATCTTTTACCATTCCCGAGTCGCTTTCACATCCAACTCGGACTACTTTTACCTTTGACCCTTTCTAAGTCGCCTTCACATCCGACTTAGCCTACTTTTATCTTTTACTCTTTCCAAGTCGTTTTCGCATCCGATTCAGACTACTTTTACCTTTGACCCTTACCAAGTCTCCTTCGCACCTGACTCGGCCTGAATTTATCTTTTACCCTTCTCGAGTCACCTTCGCACCCGACTCAAACTACTTTTATCTTTGACTCTTCCCAAATCACCTTCGCATCCAACTCGTCCTACTTCTATCTTTTATCCTTCCTGAGTCGCATTTGCACCCCGACTCCGACTACTTTTATCTTTGACCCTTCTCAAGTCGTCTTCACATCTGACTCGACTTACTTCTACTTTTTATCCTTCCCGATGTCACGTATGGTCTTGTTCTTGGGCCCTACTTTCTATCTCTAACCACCGTCTAAGTCCTATAGGCTAGGTTATATCTACATCAGTCAAGATCCACAATTAAAATGATTATTTTTTACTCTTCAGAGATCGCGATGAATTTTTTTCTATTAGAATCGGAGAATTAAAATTAAAAACAATTGAAATTTCAAAATTTAGAAAGAATAACAGAGAAGATAATATGAAAATAATAAATAAATATTTTATATAGAAAGTTTGAAGAGTGATCGCTAAATCTTAATTATCAATAAAAAAAAATCAATACTCTCTGCTATTCAAAAAATAAAAATACATATATTTAACAGTCGGAACCGTCCCCGGCTAAAAATAAATAAACCAATCAATCAACAGTTACGAGCCGGATCCAATTTAGACTTGATTTCGGCTCCGGATCTAGGCCGGATCTAAACCTCTGCCATCGTCCGTTCGCTGATACATCTCCTTCACTTTTTCCGTCCGACTAAAAACCTACGAAATTTAAGCACACGGCCGCATTAAAACGGTGCCCTGCTTACCAAACCGAGCAGTAGCTGGCGTCCGGCGATCGCCGTCCAGGACAGGCGCAGTGTGCATCGGAAGCTAGGGAACCTTTGGAGACCTCTCCGATTCCAAGGAAAGAAACCTGAAACTAGGCAGATGCGGAGGAATCATTTCGGCAAGTTTCTCGCGCTCTGCTTCACCAAGCGAAGCAACTCATTCCCCCTTTCCTCCTCCCCTTTCCATGGCCGCTCCCGTCCCCATTCCCACCGAGATTCTCAATTCCCCCGTTCGCCGCGTCCCGACGCCGACCCACCGATCGCTTCCTCCTTCGTACCCGGCGGCGTCTGTCGTTTCTCGCAGCCACCGAACGCGGTCCCTTTCTGTGCCTTGACTCCGGTTGGCCTCAAGGCTCTCGTCGTAGAATGCGCCGGCGTGCTCAAGATCTCCTTCCAGAGGCTGTCAGGGTTTGATCCCAAGCGACTCCTTTCCTTGCCGCAGCAGTCTCTCTGGTAAGCTATGTCATTCTTCGCCTGAATAATGAAAATTTTATCGGTAACTTTCTTGTCGATGGCGCTGCTCCCCTTTGAGAACCAAGTTTGTCACTGTCAAAATAAGAAGTCGAGCAGATCGAGCAAAATAATCCCTTTCCTAACAGTCAGGCTGCTTGAATGATGCGAAATATCATTGTGCTTGTGCTGTCAGTGTGTGCAAGATTTCTGAGTTTTCCTTTTGAACAAACTTGGTAGCAATTTCTTCTGAAAAAAATGGTTTCTAAAATAACAGGAAAAGATTTCTGCCTGTTGGCCATGGAGACGAGATTGTTTATGTCCTTCTTGGAGCTAATGTTGCTGTTTTTCTGTTATGGAGGATTGCTGATCCTTCATTCATGAGGAAGCATTTTATGGTATCTACTTGGCTTATTCATGAGGGTTGCTGTTTTTTTATTAGCACATTTGCAGCTCACATTTGTGGTAGTGCTTTCATTCTTCCTGTGAATGAAATGGAAATGTGATCTTTTCACTCTTACATTCATTGAGCAGATTTCTCTTGATAACTTCAAAAGCGGGCGTTTGCACACTTTGATTACTAGTGCATTCAGTCATTCTGATTTCGACCATCTCCTGACTAATATGATTGGGCTTTACTTCTTTGGCTCAAGTGTAAGTCCTTGATGCACAATGGCTTTATTCATGTTAATTTTCTGGTTTCTCAATGATGTAATTTAATTGTGTTAATCATGTTCCTTGAGCATTTATTTAATGATTAAATTAAACAAATTTATTTTAATGTTCTTTCTAATCTTTTGTTGATGCTTGATTTTTTTTCTTCATTCAAGTATCAAAGTATTAAATCCTATGTTTGGCAAAGATTTTGATAGATGAGTACAATATGTACTTGGAATTTAGAGGCCAACTTTAATTTCACAGCTTGCTCAAAATTCTTGATTGATTCAAAGTACTTTTCTCAAGCATTGCTTACAAGAAGTTACATCATTACTAGTTTGTCCCTGAATGCAGATCTCTTAAAGTGAAAATTGGAATCGTTTAGAACATAGAAATATTTTTGTTTTCGTTGATGAAAGTCTGAAATGGCTAGGGTTCATTGATTTGGAGATATCACGAAATAGAAATACAGAAATAATACTTTCTGAGTATTAAAGGACATGAATAGCCAGAATTGTTAACATTCAAACCATAAATCTATAAAAGATAGCTATGATACTGAATAATATGACTTTTGGAAAAGGTTGCCCACTTATATAAAGCAAACGTACAAGTAAGGTTGCTTGAGCATACAGGGAAGGTTGCATCTTTTGTGCAGATGAAATTTTAGGCTTTAGCATTGATAAGAATAGCCATTAGATTAAGCACACTGATAGGCTTTATGTTCGCTCATGTTTTTTCTGCTGGATTTAGTTTTGTATCTTTTAGGTCTTTTTTACTGGTATATTGCAACTCTATTGTGATATCTACTAATCACTGATGCACTACTAATGGCTACTGAACAGATTGCCATACTATTTGGTCCCGAATTTTTGCTGAAGTTATACTTAGGAGGCGCATTAGGTGGATCAGTTTTTTACTTAGTGCACAAGGCATTCATGGTTCCATCTTTGAAGGTAAGATGCATTGCAGCTATTATGACTCATGTAGACCAACATGACCTTCTCAGATGCTTCTGTTGATTTTACCTATCTTTCCCTTATAATAGTCTTCCTATTATATTGACAACCGTATACAAGTTTATTTATGTCGATATACATTCAGGGTTATCGAGGATGGGATGAATCAAGAATTCCAGCACTGGTATGTGTCAACTCTAGTCAAGACATACAAAATATGTTGCTTATACATTTAGCTAAATTCTGGATCTATATTTTCAGTGTCTTTATGCACCTATGGGTGCCTGCCATTTTCTGAAGTAGTGTAGTAAAACCCTTCCATCATATGGCGAAGCTTTATCTTAACCAAAAAAAAAATGGAAAAAATTCTTGAATAGAAATAAATGGGAGAAGTTGTCAATAAACTACAAAAACATTCAGTTATTCATGACATTTATTCCCTAGTTGTCCAGGTGCATCTATGTAATGGAAATTTTGCTGTATCTGTGTGTTTCCCGTTGCATGACTATACCATCACTTAGTATAAGTGTTACAAGCAAATTTTTGATTTGTTAATTTCATTTTAATACAAGCAACTAATTTCTCGGTTTTTTCCTCTCAAATTTGTCTTATTTTGTCATGCAGGGTGCAAGTGCTGCTGTAAATGCTATAATTCTTCTTAATGTGTTCCTCTTCCCTAAAAATATTTATTATGTAAATCTCATTATACCTGTTCCTGCGGCGCTGTTGGTAAGTCCATACTATTTGCTTTCATGATACGAATGCTCATTGCAAACAAACAACTAATGATGCATGATCACAGGGAGCATTCTTGATTGGAAGTGACATATGGAGGATCAAGAAGGTATGTGAAAAGTGAGAATAATAGATTAGACAGCATGTAGAATTGAACCAATAAATTAAACCACCATATGAGTTACAGAGAGGTTGCAAAGGTCCTCTTTCACATCGATAAGGCATACAAGTAAATTGATCCGACTCAAAACATATAGAACAATGAAAAAGATATGATTCTCAACTAGAAGTGGCAGTTTTATCCAACAGTGAAGAAATTAAATAGCCCTTAAATATATGTACAAAGAAGTATTTTATACAGAATTAAGCAGTCTTTTAAGGAAGCATGAGCAATGGACTTAAACACTCCATGGAATGTTCTTTATCATTAATTTCCTTCTATTAATCTTGGAAGACGTATTAATTCCCTTTTCCTTTCATATATAACTGCGAATTTCTTCAGCTCAAGTCCCATTTTAGCAGAACATTTGTTTGGATCAGGTGTTTTTTTTTAAAAGTTCCAACTAAGTGACAACTGCCCATTGGCCTCTGAAATGACCACAGAGATGAAGAATGAACCTTCACCTCATTTTTTACGCCATTTACCATGCATTATTTCCTTGCTTTTGTCAATTCGCAGGGAGAGGGACACATTTCAGGTTCTGCTCATTTGGGGGGTGCCGTGGTGGCTGCATTAGTATTTGCTAGAATTAAGCGCTGGATTTGATCAGCAGAATGCCCTTCAAAATCCTATCTTTAGTTTTTATTTTTATGCTTTTTAAAATTCTGGCGCGTGTATGTCACTGCCAGTAACTATAATACTCATCCATTTGTTTTCATGAGATTAAATAGCAAGAACACTTTGCATATTGTTCATGGAAGGAATTCTCATTTACCGATAACTTCTGTGTTAGTTATTTGACTGATTTATCTTCCTTCACATGTAAGAGCAACGGTGGAGAACCGTTAACGTGACGGTTCCATATTTTATGGAAAGAATTCTCATAATAGAACGGAGGACTAGAATAAAATTACTTTTTTATTCGGTTCATGAATTAGAATATATATGCTTATGTTTAGTTTGTAAAGATGTCATTAGATAAAAAAAAATTTCCAAAAGATCGAATGTCCCATTTTGCTGGTTAGGCTTGTCCATTGATCCAATCTTTACTCATGGGCCCATTGACCCATTAAATTTGTGCGTTTTGTCTAATTTATTTTGTTTATTTAAAATATATGGTTTGTCTATATCACTTTGTTTATTCAAAATATACATTCTTTGATGAATCGAGTAATATTGAAGAATGTAATAAAAAAAGATATATTTTTCTCAAAATTAAGGAATAATTATAAAGGATGAATAAAAATTCAGTATTTCTTGGTAATTAGCATTACCAGCATAAGTTTATACTGAGTGTAATAATTATTCCTAGAAGCTATGTGGGTGATTGGGGATTGTCATTGGTGTGTAAATAGATTTCCAAAGTTTTAAATGATGTGTAATTTTCAATTTCAAAGGGAAGATGACATTTCTAATATTAATTAAATTTTTTTCTCTTGTTACCTTTATGTTCCTGAATTCTTTATTAATGCTAACATATTTTTAGATAATAATATCAGGATTTTTTTGACCTTTGTATTCATAGGCTATTAATTCCATATTATATATATATATGTAAATTTAGAAATAAAATAAGTTGTTGGATAGGTTTTGTTGACTATGTGAAAGATTATTCACTCGAGAGAATTCATCAAAAATTGGACAAAGTTTATGATACATTTGGTAATTTAAAAATGTATGCAAACGGGTCGGGTTGATTTCGCTACTAAAGTCGCGACTCAGAGGCACCGACATGGCTTTGCGACCGGAATCGCACGGCATAGTATCCCGCGATAGCGGACAGTTGCGACGGTGGTAGCGGATTTGGTTTCCTGGCGAAGGGGAAAGGCAAAAAAGAGGGAGCGATCGAGGGATAACATGGACGAATGGCTCCAAAGGGTTTATCGAGGGGATCCCGGCGTTCCCCACACCAATCCCGACCGCTACTTGCACGCCTGGATGGGTTCCTTCGCCATCGCCGCCGTCTCTTGTTGCACCTCCGCCGCTTCCGGCCTCCGTAAACACATGAAGTCAGCCGTACTCTCCTTTCCTCCCTCTCTATCTTCCATATATTTATTATTATTATTTTTTCATTTCACTTGGATTTGTCATTTCTGTTCGCTGGTTTGTTTCCGGTTGTCCATGTTTATTGTGGCGTTAATTGGTACCTGTGGTGGATGGAAATTAGGAACCCTAAAAACGGAATCCTTTTTGCCTTTTGTAACACCATCGTAGTTTTTTTCCTTTTTTTTTTTTGTTTTTTTTAATATCTTTTCTTGACGATAATGCCTTTTGAAACAATTCCACGTATTCAAATAATTCCTTCGAAGGATCCCCTCAAAGCGATCTTTTGAAACAATTCCACGTATTCAAATAATTCCTTCGAAGGATCCCCTCAAAGCGATCTTTTGAAACAATTCCACGTATTCAAATAATTCCTTCGAAGGATCCCCTCAAAGCGATCATCACATCTCCTTTCTTTTATTTTATTTTTCTATTTCTCTGCGAGATAGGACACGAGTTCCTACCGATCACCCTTCCAAGGTGGAAGGTAGAAGAACCAATTTACAAATAATTTCTTGTCGGATATGCATTAGGTTCTCTTGAGTGACAAGATAATGGGAAATATGGATTTTAATGAAGTAGAGCATTCCATTTTATACAAAGAAAATAATAGGAAACATGACGCCTCCGTGAGTTTGCCTAAGAATTTGTTATTTTGATATCCATGTGCTACAATAATGAATATCCATATCGTTTATCTAAGAGCTGTTTCTTAACCTACCTTCTTCAGCAGTTGACATGAAAGTCAGCTCCAGGATTCAAATCTATGATACAGAACCATATATGTATTTATGTTGTCTAGATCATAATTTGCATGATAGTGGTTATGACTGGTTAGTCCCAGATGAAGCACGAAGTTGTTGTCTTATATGTTGCCTGAGAATGTGGGTGAGAATTCATTGCTCTAAACTAAAATTTCTATTTATTGTTTTTTCTTAGTCTTTTATCCTTTGTCATGAGTCTTAACGCATGTGATTTAAAGATCACGGATTCAAATAATGAAAATAATCTCTTGCAAAAAAGAGTAAAGTTGTATACAATAAATTCTTTTTGGAAATCCTAAATCCCATATTAGAAGAAACTTGAACTGCTTTTTTTTTTTTTTCCTTTTATCCCTTGTAATGAAGATCATATCTTCTGATTCGTATAGTAGTATTCTGTGGGAATCATCTCTGCTCAAAGTAATTTAGATTTTATCTCCTCAATTGGGAGGGATTAATATGTGGTGGTTCCTCATTTTCAAGAAATTATACTTTGTGACAAATGATCTTTCTTTCGGGCACCCTGATGCAATAGTTATATCCTTGTTATTACATCACTATGGTTATAACTTGGGGTTAATTATTGTTAAATCTATCATGTGCTTTGCAAAAATAAATCTATCAGGTACTTATGAATAACTTCACATACTACATAAAAACATGACATGCCATCAGCAACATGATAAATTAGTTATTTTTTAAAATATATGATTTGATTTCTAAAAGTTGCAAAGTTTAGATTTATAAAAAATTATAAATTATGTGATAGGTTTAGTGATTATCCTTGATACTGCTATAATCCGATCTAGGGAATAAAGGAAGAAAGAATGAAGTGTTGAAGTTTGGAAGGTGAGATCAGATGAATAAGATTACAACTCGGGATATACACCCGAGTCAAGTGGGACTTAGCTCGGAAGGTTAAACCGGATTAAGGGGATTGATACTCGGGGAGCCGAGTTGGGTCCTAGGCACATCGGCTAAATGGCTAGAATAATGTCAAATAGCAACTCGGGGAGCTAAGTTGGGTCCTAGGCACATCAGCTAGATAGCTAGAATAACGTCGAATAACAACTTGGGGAGCCGAGTTGGGTCCTAGGCACATCGGCTAGATGGCCAGAATAATGTAGAATAGCGACTCAGAAAAATGAGCCGAACTGGAAAAGGGTGGCTCGGGGAGAAGGGAGTTGGGAAAATAGCAAGAAGGGTTGGTTGAAGGAATGACATGAAGGAAAGGGAGGACCCCATAATACGTAGAAAGTTTGTTATATCGTATAACCACCCAAGGCACCTCGTGGGGCCCCACAGAAGGCTTCTGATAGTGCATTCTCGCCAACGACATGACAATATGATTCCTTGAACCTGTATGACCCTTCACGTGGACGATGATCCAGATGGTTTGTTACACAACAACTGGTTTCAGGAGCGACCAACATAAAAGGAAAGGAGGACGGAAGAAGAAAAGGGGTCAGATTAGTTTTCTCAACCAAGACTCGATGCTTTAGGGCGAGAAGGTCGGCTTGCTTCTGGGGGTTTTCTTCTTCTATTTCTTCTTCATCCGGGGAGATAGAGAGGAAAACGATCAAAAGGTGGACTGCAAGGGGAAGGAACATCCACGGCGGAGTAAGAGGGAGGGGGAACCATCTGCGTGTCATTTTCTTTACTTTGTATAAGCTTTTATCTATAAGAGGTTTCTCCACCTTCGGAAGTACTTTCAATAAGGAGAGATTGTAGTGAAGGTGTCTAGCGCCAGAGCTCACTCTAGAGCTCATCTGTAGAGTAGAAATTTGAATTCCTAATCACGTTAAATCTCCTGTCATCATCCTTTTATTTATTGTTACGGCCGGAGAGAACTCCAATCCTCTTCATCCCCTTCATTTAGAAGAGGTAGAAAATCTGTGTCGCATCAGTTGGTGTCGTCTATGGAAAACTTTTTGGCTGAACAAGACGTTGAGATGCATCTATAAGAAATCGCTTCTCTTGTAGTTTCTTCCGCGGAAGAAACCCCCATCACTTTGTTGCCATCCCAGTTAAAGGCCATGGTGGATACGCGCGGTCTCTGAAGCTTTGGTGAGGAAAAGGAAGAGGACGGGATATCTCCATCCTCATTCTAGTGAGCCTTCTCAAAGGGAGCCCCCACTTGAAGGACCTTCTCATATTCCTCCGCCTCTATTCTACGGTGGTGGGTGTATCAGTATCCTTTCACGGTGGTGCCAACTAGGCGAGAGGACCAAGGGGAGAGTCACTCCACGAGGGCACTAGAACCTTATGAGCCTTGTCCTTTCACTGAAGACATAGTGCTAGAGCGACTACCGACACACTTTCGTGCCCCCCAGATAGGGATGTATAACACCACCCTGTCTCAGTTTGAAGGTGCAGCTACCCTTCATTGTTATACTGACGCCCTTAAGTGTCGAGCCTTCCACATCACCTTAGCATCTTTCGCTCAGAGATGGTTTAAATCTTTACCGCCTGGTTATATTACATGTTTTTCTGATTTGAAGGGAGTTTTTCTTTAACAGTTTGTTAACTGTAAAATATATAAGCATGATGCCTCTATTCTACTTCATTTGAAATAAGAGTCATCAGAATCCTTAATGAGTTACATACCTTTACTTCATTGCCCTTTGCTGAGATACCCTCATGATACCTAACTTCTTATTGCTATCCCTCATGGGTTGAAGGAGGGATCCTTCCTTAGCTCTTTGCTGAGAAAGTCAGCCACTAGTTATGAAGAGTTACTTGGTCGCACTGAAGAATACATTAACGAGGAGGAAAGATTAAGGGTGAGAAGGGCAGAAAAGAAGACGGCTTCCACTCCCGCAGAAAGGAACCCTTCTCCTATTCAACGGGGACTTCCTAGAAGAGAATATGTCAGACCCTTTCTTTCTGAAGTGCCTCGTACGTGACCCATGATGTTGGGAGCTCACCCTCATCCTCCCCTTCGAGTTATGGCCATTGAGGCATTATCCCTCCCGCGAACATGGAAGGAGCGAGAAATGGAAGTATATGATCAACAGGGTGTCCTTCAGCATTCGGTTGGATATAGAGGGATTCCTCGTAATCCCTCAACTTTGTTATTCTGTCAATATCATACAGAATATGGGTATACCAACGACCAGTGCTTCAAGTTACAAAGCGAGCTAGAGCGTGTCAGTCGATTACCCTCACCTCTACAACCACGGTTGGGGGGGCAGGCGAGGAGAGTCATGAGCTGATGTTGTTCGTCCTAGGCCTTATAACAGAAGACCCCAAGCTCTTCCCCACTGGGGCCAATGCAACCAAACCCCGAAGGCTTCTCTCAAGAAGGATCAGCCAGTGAGGGAGCATTAGTAACTCTGGGTGATGCCTCCAACATGGGGGTTATTAATGTTATTAGACCCACTTATGGAAACTCCAATAAAGCCCGGAAGTCTTACGCTCGCATGATAGAAAGTTTGGCCATCAGAGAAGACCGAGCCATCCAAAACACACACCGAATATACTTTGGACCTGAGGACCTTCAAGGTATTCTCCTGCCTCATACCGATGTCTTGGTAATTAGGGTCTCGCTTGCAAATTATGATGTGGCTCGAGTCCTAGTGGACTCGGGAAGTTCTATTAACATTCTTTTCCAAGAAGCCTTCGAAGAAATGCAGCTCGGGAACATGCAATTGAAAGATGTAGCAACCCCTTTATTTGAGTTTGTCGGACACATGGTGTATCCTGTAGGGCAAATCTCTATGCCCCTTACCTTGGAAATAAAGTCAAGTCAAAAAACTAATATGATTCCTTTTCTAGTAGTGGATGCTCCTTCCACTTATAATGTTATCTTAGGTTGCCCTTTTTTATCAATCTTTCAAACAGTGGTTTCTCTCTACCATCAGAAGATTAAGTTTCCTGTAAGTCAGCTCATTGGAGAAGTCCGTGGAGAGCAAAAAGCAGCTTGAAGCTGTTATATTCAGATGGTACGAGACGACAAGAAAAAAGCCCGAGTGGATAATCCCAAAGGGAAGGTTGCCGCTACATCGGGGGTATATGTGTTGGAGGAAGTCCTACCCGAAAAAGAGAAGATAGAAGAAGGCGAGTCTGTAGAGATAGCTCCTGGGAAAGTAACTCGGATAGCACAATATCTTGAGGTGAAGGAAGAACTCGTTGCTTGCTAGCAAAGGAATGAAGATATTTTCGCCAAGGACGTACATGACCTGACGGGGATTGATCCTCGAATTGCCGAGCACCATCTAAACATTGCACAAGGAGTTCAACAAAAGAGGTGACACTTCGGATCGAAAAAAGACAAGATTATTATTGAAGAAGTAGATAAGTTATTGCAGGCTGACCACATTAAAGAAATTCAATTTTCCGAGTGGGTTTCAAATGTAGTTTTGATCCCCAAGCCTTCGAGGCAGTGGAGGATATGTATTGATTTTCGTGATTTAAATAAAATATGCCATAAAGAATGTTATTCTTTGCCTTGTATTGACCAATTACTGGATTCTACTGTGGGGTATGAAGTGGTATCACTCATGGATGTTTATCAGGAGTACCATCAAATCCCATTAGCACAGGATGATCAAAAGAGGATTAGCTTCATAATCGCAGGAGGGTTATATGCTTATGTGGTAATACCTTTCGGGTTGAAGAATGCGGGAGCCACTTACCAGAGGCTCATGGACAAGATATTCGCTGAACAGAAGGGTAAGAATCTGGAAGTATATGTTGATGATATCCTAGTAAAATCAAGGTTTGCTCGGGATTTGGTGTAAGATCTTAAGGAGACATTTGTTATTCTTAGATGGTACAACATGAAGCTGAATCCAAAGAAATATTTATTTGGGATAAAGAGTGGAAAGTTCTTGGGATATATTGTAATAGAGAAGGAGTTGTAGGCTAATCCTGAGAAGGTGCAGACACTATACAATATGAAGTCACCTACTAATTTACGAGAAATTCAAAAATTAATAGGAAGGATAGTCTCTTTGTCTCGATTTATAGTCAGGTCGACGGATAAGATACTACCTTTTTTTCAAATTCTTAGGAAGGCTGCTCAATTTCAGTGGGATGAACAGTGTGAACAAGCTTTTCAGGAATTGAAAAGGTATTTGGCTGAACTGTTAGTTATATATGAGAGATGTCCTAAGACAATCGCCTTATGTTTGAACCATTTATATGATAAATGAAGATTCACTATTTGAGTATACATGTTTTCATGTATTTGATTAGATCTTAAACTCATTTACTGAATGCCCACGATACAATTCACAGCATGAGAGAATTTGTGATTGGATCACAACTAGTGAGTATCTCTACATGTGTAATTGTGATGTATCGGAATTATTCATAGTCGATGAATTGATAGATTTGGACACCATCAATTCTGTCGAGACTAGCACGAGGTATACTCCTTGGTGTATCCAAGCAGTTGATTCTCACTGGCTGGAGACATTGTGATGTCCGGAGTTAATCGTGAATGCTAGTTATGGTAACTAGTTCATTAGAGTGACCAACTGTAAAACTTCATATGATTTTCTGCATATATGGATATGTCAATGAAGTTCTTACTGCAGCTTAAGTGCAATGTTCCTTTGACTTGCGGTATTCAAGTCATCTTGGTCACGAAGACTTATGCTTTGACATCTTAAGCAAGCATCTCTGAGGAGATGCGGACCCGGGATGATTGAGTATAAGTTGAAGTGATCGAAGGTGTTTGAATAGCCTATAAAGGATTCACCACTCCTTGCGAGGAGATGTATACCCATGACCTCTCATCGGATTGTTACTAAAGTCTTTAGCCAAAGCATTATATGTTTAGAGTAAGGTACTCTTCGATACATGTGCAGTAACTAGAATTCGTAGGACGAGGAAATGATACTTGGGCTAGGTGTGACGTAGTCAACCTAGTGGGGACTGACACTATAGACCATGTCCTGAACCAAGTGGGTATAAGATGCGTGAAGGGAACGGGGCACAATTCATTATAGCTGCTGAAGGGTTTCAGAAATAGTTCTGGATCAACCGTTGATCTTTTCGGTTAATTGGGGATCATGATGTACTACTAGGTGTCACTCATGATCGTTCTATAATTAATGGTTAATTATAGACGGTCAATATAAATCGAGAACCTATTTGGTCACACGCATAACGAGCGTAATCCGAAGGATTTAAAACGAGCTTGAAAATGAGATTATCAGACCGAGAGAAACTAGGTTTGGTTGGACCAAACAAGGATCGAGCATGAAATTGTTTGATCATGATAGGCGTGGATGGGTCGTGTCTTATGAAGACATGATGGATGAACCAAATTGGTTTGGTTCTAATTCAATGGTGAAGAATAAACCAAAGGGGTTTGATTTGTTTTAAACGAATGAACCAAAGTTGGTTCGGTTCGTTTTAACTTAAAATAGACCAACTCGGTTTGGTTTATTTTAACTTAAGTTATTAGATCGGGTTAACGGGTTTTGGTTATGAACCAATAACCGTTAGGAGAATGTGTTCTCTATAAAAACAAAGCTTAAGGGTTTTTCGTGGAGAACTTTTTGGTTGTTGGAAAAACCTAGTCGCCCAATCCTCTCCCTCTCTTGCCGTCGCCCAAGGTTTCCACGTCGTCCAGCCTTTTGCCGTCGTCCACCCTTGCTGCCGGTGTCCAGCTGCTGTCGACCACTCCTCCGGCGACCCTCCGACGACCCTCCGGCGACTCACCTTGGTTCCGACGACGACCAAGGTTGTGAACCATCCTCTTTGGCCAGCGCAACATCCTCCACCAAGTTGTCCAGTTTTCTAGACAGCTTGTTTCCTTCGTGTCGGAGCGTCGTTTGGATGACGTTTGGAGCTTCGACAGCGGCTACTTTATCGGGGATTCGATCTCCGATAATCCTCATAGGTGGAGGATGAAGGATTCGTCAAACGGTTGATGAATACCTCTCCGGAGAAGCGAGTTTTGGGGACTCATTTTTTGAATTCGAATTTTGATTTGGATTGTGATCTTTTCTCGATCACATCGTCTTCGACACGAGGCTAGTAACTCGTACGAAGACGAGGTTCGTGGCTTTGTGAAGTCATCCCGACGATACTCGGCGTGGATACGGGATAGAGGAGATTCTAGCGAGAGTCGCTCCGGTTGATGTCTTTCCCGCTACACGTGATATGTCAGGTATACGTAGAGTAATTTTTTTTTATTGTAAAATTTGAAACTACGATTATGTCTACACATGTTGTACTATGCATGCGTGTGGTATGTGTGATGTAATAAATTAGATTTATTACTTTTTATTTTCTTCTGCTGTGCACATGTTTACGAAACATGTTCGAACATACTCGCCGCAGTGTCGGAAACCCAACAGTGGTATCAGAGCCCAGATTGTGTTTCGATATAATCGTAAAATTGTTTTGCGATAGTCGTAATTATATTTATGGAAATTTTCTACTTTTGGAAAGTTTAGAAGTATTTATGAAAATTTTCTAATTTTGGAAAGTTTAGAAGTATTTATAGAAATCTTCTACTTTTGAAAAGTTAGAAGTATTTATGGAAATTAACACTTTCCATAAATAAAATATTTAATTAGATTTGGAAATTTGTTTCCTAATTTTATCATGATTTGATTTGGGAAATCAAATCTAAAATATATTTTATTTTCATAAATAGTTTTGACAATTTAGGAAATTTATTTCCTAAATTAAATTTGACTTTCCTTAATTGAGACATTCCTTAAATAAAATATGTGATTAGATTTGGAAATTTATTTCCTAATTTAATCATGAATTGATTTTAGGAATCAAATCTTAAACATATTTTATTTCCATAAATAGTTATGACATATAAGAAAATTTTGTACATGCCATAATTTATGTCATGTAATTGCATTAGATGCATATAATTATGTCATGCGTGTCGTGACATGTAGATGACATGTCATGTAGATAATAGTTATTTGCATGCAAAGAGGATGTGACATAAAAATCCTTACTCAATATTAAAGCTTACACCTTCCATTAATATGGTTAGAACCAGAGTTCTGTTTCTTGTTTGGGTTGTTGGACTCTCTCTAAGCCCAGCTCGAACCTGAACATGTTCAAACCATGAAATAGTTTAATACTAATATGGTAAGAGTCAGAGGTCAATCGTTAGATTTGGTTGTTGGACTCTCTCCAAGCCTGACTAATTGGTTGAATGCGCTCTAACCATATTAAAATTATTTCTCGATTAATGGGTTGACTTTAACCTGGAGCATTGGCTTGTTGGACTCTCTCCAAAGTCGATGTGAAGGGAGGTGAAGTTGGGTGCTATGCATATAATGCATACTTGTTAATGTGTTAACAACCCGATGTATGTGTGAACATTCAATTAGTTGATAGCACATTGTGATAGTTGCATATATGTGATATGCAATTGGTATATTTGATATCTACCATCGTAGTTATGAATGACTTGTTGGACTCTCTCCAAGGTTGTTCATATCTATGTTGGATATCAGCCCATTCAGAGATGAACCTCTGATCTCCCGAAGTGATTTTGGGATTTTTGAAATTTGAAAAAATGAATGGGACTTATAAATGTATGTTGATGCATTTAAATCATCTTTCTCATATATACTCGATTTGTATTTCTAGGTTAATTGATTGATCATAACATCTTTGAATTTGCGCTCTATTTTGGATTCAAATAAATTGGTAGTCGAACTTCTTGGATTGGCTTAGAAACTTGAGAATTGTTCTCAAGGCGGAAAAACTTGAGTATGTCCTCGAAGCGCCTCTTCTCGTCCGTCCTAGTAATGATGCAATATCGGACCAATTGTTGGCCCATCAGAAACATGTGAGTGATTCTGAGCAAGTGAGTTGCATCATGCTAGCTGCGGAAGCAGCATGAGCATATGGATGCTCATACCATAGTCTTTCATCTTTATGAGTTGTTTGATGAGCAAGTGAGATTCGAAAGGTTCGAAGTCTCTAAGCTCCTCTTCACCTCTGAGATGCAAGAAGGTTCATCTGTGGTACTGCTCAACATGCTGACGGCTGTGGAGACTTCTGAGAAGCACGAAGCGGGGTCGTCTTTAGTTGATTGATTCCTCAAAGAAAGGTTATAAGAGGAAGTCAAGGGAACAGCAGAAGGGGAAGAAGAAAAAGGCTAAAAAGGCAGAACCAGCTCAAAAGGGCACTTGCCATCATTATGGAAAGGAGGGTCATTGGCGAAGAAACTGTAAGATTTATCTTGAGTCCGTGAAGAAGAATAAGACATTAGATGCCCCATCTTCTTCAGATATCTTCGTTATTGATTGTCATTTTATTTTCTCAGACACTTGGGTATTGGATACTGGGTGTGACTCACATATATGTAATGACATACATGGGCTAAGAAATAGAAGAAGACTCGTGAAGGGAGAGTCAAATTTACATGTTGGGAATGAAGCAAAGGTTGCTGTACTCGCCATCGGAATGTATTTTTTAAAACTCCCTACAGGACTTGTCTTAGAATTGGACAATTGCTTTTATGTTCCTTCATTGATAAAAAACATCATTTTTATTTCTTGTTTAAATAGAAATAGGTATCATTTAACTTTTATTAACAATTGTTGTTACATAATTTTGAATGACGTTCTTTATGGGACTGGAACTTTAGAGCAATGGTATTTATACGTTGGACATATCCAGTGATGTTTTCAATATCGAAGCGAGCAACAAGCGTGCTCGAAAGGATAATCAATTAGACTCCTACATGTGGCATTGTCGTCTTGGTCATGCAAGCAAGAAATGCATGTCCGAATTACACTGATGTGGAATTCTGGAATCGTTTGAATTGGATTCATACGATACATGCGAATCATGCTTAAAAGGCAAGATGACTAAGTTACCTTTTATAGGAAAAGGTGAACGGGTGGAAGAGTTGCTAGGTCTAATATATACTGATGTATGTGGACCTATGTCAACTCAAGCTCTAGAAGGCTATAGCTACTTCATTACCTTCACCGATGATCACTCACGGTTTGGGTATGTGTTCTTGATGAAACACAAGTTTGAAGCCTTTGAAAGGTTCAAAAAATTCAGAAATGAAGTAGAGAAACAATATGACAATAATATTAAAATACTTCGATCGGATCGAGGTGGTGAATAATTGAGTCAAGAGTTTTTAGATTATCTAAGAGACAATGGTATATTATTTCAATGGACTTCGCCATATACACCGCAATATAATGGTGTATCTGAGAGGCGTACTCGGACCTTGTTGGACATGGTCAGGTCAATGATGAATCATGCGAATCTTCCCAAGTCCTTTTGGGGCTATGCACTTCAGACAACTGTTTACTTACTAAACAGAATGTCAACCAAGGTAGTCTCCACTACTCCATATGAGATATGGAATAGTAAGAAACCTCATGTATCTTACTTGAAGATATGGAGTAAGTCTGATAGATGTCTATTTATTGGATACCCTAAGAAAACGAGGGGTTACCAATTCTATCATTATGTGGAATAAAAGATGTTTGTTTCAAGACATGTTGTATTTCTAGAGAAAAAGTTTCTCTTGCAAGAAAACAGTGGGAGTGTCGTTGAGCTTGAGGAGGCTCGAGAGACTCAAATAGACATTGATGAGATACCGATGAGGCACCACAACCGATAACTCATAGTGATGAGTCATCGGGTGGATCTATTGAGACACTACATCTTCGTAGATCTGGTAGAACACGCAACATTCCTAAGAGATATAGATTTTTCGTAAGTGAATTGAACGACGTATTACTCATTGATGATGAGGAGCCTACCAATTATGAAGAAGTTCTGAAAAGTTTAAAAAGGGACAAATGACTTGAAGCCATGAAGTTGGAAATGGATTCCATGTAAGAAAATCAAGTTTGGAACTTAGTTGACCCACCTGAAGGCATAAAACCTGTAGGGTGCAAGTGGATTTTTAAGGAGAAAACTGACATGGTTGGTAATGTGATTACCTATAAGGCTAGATTGGTGGCGAAAGGGTATCATCAAAAGCAAAGTGTTGATTATGACGAGACCTATTTACCTGTTGCTATGCTTAAATCCATTCGGATGCTCCTAGCTATAGCGGCTCATTATGATTATGAGATATGTCAGATGGATGTGAAAACAACTTTCCTTAATGGAAACCTACTCGAAGACGTGTATATGATACAGCCTGAGAGTTTCACATCGGTTGATAAAATCAAGGTATGCAAACTGCGACGGTCCATATATGGACTGAAGCAATCATTCAGGAGCTAGAATATCTGTTTTGATGAAACAATCAAAAAGTTTGATTTCTCACAAAATCCGGACGAACCTTATGTGTACAAGAAGGTTAGTGGGAGTGCAGTCGTGTTCCTAGTATTGTATGTCGATGATATATTACTTATAGGAAACGATGTTTCTGTCTTACAGTCAGTTAAAATTTGGTTGTCCAAGACATTCTCCATGAAAGACCTGGGAGAAGCAACCTACATCCTCGGGATTAAGATCTATAGGGATAGATCGAATCAGTTGCTTGGTCTTTCGTAGTCTACATATATAGACCGAGTGCTAAAAAGGTTTGGTATGTCGGAATCCAAGAAAGGTTTCCTTCCCATCAGGCATGGGATACACCTTTCGAAGTCTGTGTCCGCGTACAAAAGGTGAGAGGATTTGCATGAGTTAGATTCCCTATGCATCCGCAACAGGATCTATCATATATGCTATATTATGTACGAGGCCCGATGTATCATATGCTTTGAGTGTCACGAGCAGATACCAGTCTGATCCAGGAATGGATCATTAGGCGGCTATTAAGACGATCCTTAAGTACTTGAGAAGAACTAAGGATGTGTTCCTAATATATGGAGAAGGGGACATGGTGATACGTGGGTATACGAATACTAGCTTCCAGACAGACAAGGATGATTTCAAGTCTAAGTTTAGGAATGTATTCACCTGGAATGGAGACACAATAAGTTGGAAAGGTTCCAAGCTTGACACTGTAGCGGATTCTGCCATAAAGGCAGAATATATTGCAGCTTCGAAAGTAGCAAAAGAAGCGGTTTGGATCAAGAAGTTCATCTATGAACTTGATGTGGTCTCATCAACGATTCAAACATGTGCTTCGTCGCTATCATTTGATCAAAGAGATCATAAGTAGGAAGGAAATACAAATCGAGAAGAATCCCACTGAAAGGAACTTAGTGGACCCTTTAACTAAGGCCTTACCTCAAAGTAAGTTTGAGGGTCATGTTAGAGCTTATGGTATTAGATACCGTGGCGATTGACATTAGGCCAAGTGAGAGTTTGTTAGTTATATATGAGAGATGTCCTAAGGCAATTGCCTTATGTTTGAACCATTTATATGATAAATAAAGATTCACTATTTGAGTATACATGTTTTCATGTATTTGATTAGATCTTAAATTCATTTACTGAATGTCCACGATATGATTCACAGCATGAAAGAATTTGTGATTGGATCACAACTAGGGAGTATCTCTACATGTGTAATTGTGATGTATCAGAATTATCCCTAGTCGATGAATTGATGGATTTGGACACCATCAATTCTGTCGAGACTAGCACGAGGTATACTCCTTGGTGTATCCAAGCAGCTGATTCTCACTGGCTGGAGACATTGTGATGTCAGAAGTTAATCGTGGATGCTAGTTATGGTAACTAGTTCATTGGAGTGACCAGCTGTAAAACATCATATGGTTCTCTGCATATATGGATATGTCAATGAAGTTCTTACTGCAGCTTAAGTGCGATGTTCCTTTGACTTGTGGTATTCAAGTCATCTTGGTCATGAAAGCTTATGCTTTGACATCTTAAGCAAGCATCTCTGAGGAGATGTGGACCCGGGATGATTGGGTATAAGTTGAAGTGATCGAAGGTGTTTGAATAGCCTATAAAGGATTAACCACTCCTTGCGATGAGATGTATACCCATGACCTCTCGTCGGATTATTACTAAAGTCTTTGGCCAAAGCATTACATGTTTAGAGTAAGGTACTCTTGGATACATGTGCAGTAACTAGAATTCGTAGGATGAGGAAATGATACTTGGGCTAGGTGTGACGTAGTCAACCTAGTGGGGATTGACACTATAGATCGTCCTGAACCAAGTGGGTATAAGATGTGAAGGAACAGGGCCGCGATTCATTGTATTCTTGAAGGGTTTCAGAAATAGTTCTGGATCAACCGTTGATCTTTTTGATTAATTGGGGATCATGATGTACTACTAGATGCTACTCATGATCATTCTATAATTAATGGTTAATTATAGACGGTCAACATAAATCGAGAACCTATTTGGTCATACGCACAACGAGCGTAATTCGAAGGATTTAAAACGAGCTTGAGAATGAGATTCTCAGACCGAGAGAAACTAGGTTTGGTTGGACCAAACAAGGATCGAGCATGAAATTGTTTCAGTCGCTATGGAAGCATGGATGAGTCGTGTCTTATGAAGACACGATGGATGAACCAAATTGGTTTGGTTCTAATTCAATGGTGAAGAATGAACCAAAGGGGTTTGGTTTGTTTTAAACGAATGAACCAAAGTTGGTTCGGTTTGTTTTAACTTAAAATTGACCAACTCAGTTCGATTTATTTTAACTTAAGTTATTGGATCGGGTTAACGGGTTTTGGTTATGAACCAATAACCGTTAGGAGAATGTGTTCTCTATAAAAACAAGGCTTAAGGGTTTTTCATGGAGAACTTTTTGGTTGTTGGAAAGATCCTCTCCTCTCTTCAAGGTTTCCACGCGCCTTGACCTTACCTTTTGTCGCCGTCCACCTTCTTTGTCGCTTGTCCAGCTGCTACCGGCCACTCCTCCGGCGACCCTCCGGCGACCCTCCGACGACTCACCTTGGTTCCGATGACCAAGGGTTGGCCGACCATCCTCTTTGGCCGGCGCAACATCCTCCACTAAGCTGTCTAGTTTTTTGGACAGCTTGTTTCCTTCGTGTCGGAGCGTCGTTTGGACGACGTTTGGAGCTTCGACAGCGACTACTTTGTCGGGGATTCGATCTCTGATAATCCTCATAGGTGGTGGACGAAGGATTCGTCAAACGGTTGACGAATACCTCTCCGAAGAAGCGAGTTTTGGGGACTCGTTTTTTGAATCTGAATTTTGATTCGGATTGTGATCTTCTCTCGATCACATCGTCTTCGACACGAGCCTAGTAACTCGTACGAAGACGAGGTTCGTGGCTTTGTGAAGTCATCCCGACGATACTCGGCATGGATACGGGATAGAGGCGATTCTAGCGAGAGTCGCTCCGGTTGATGTCTTTCCCGTTACATGTGATACGTCAGGTATACGTAGAGTAATTTCCTTTTATTGCAAAATTTGAAACTATGATTATGTCTACACATGTTATACTATGCATGCGTGTGGTGTGTGTGATGTAATAAATTAGATTTATTACTTTTTATTTTCTTCCGCTGCGCACATGTTTACGAAACATGTTCGAAAACACTCGCCGCGGTGTCGGAAACCCAACATGAACTCCCTCTATTAGCCAAGCCCATTCCCAAGGAACCACTGTGGGTCTATCTAGCTGTCTTAGAAGGAGCAATAAGTTTCGTTTTATTAAGACAGAAAGATTTTCAACAACAACTTATTTATTACACCATCCATATATTGAAGGGAGCCGAGTTGCAATATACCAAGTTGGAAAAGTTAGCATACATTCTTATCTTAATTGCTCATAAGTTGAGACCTTATTTCTTAGCTCATCCGGTGAATGTGTTGACAAACAATGAGCTGGGTCGGGTAATCACTAAATCTAATTTCTTGGGAATTCTAGCCAAATGGGCAGTGGAACTGAGTGAATATAATGTGCATTATTATCCTTGAACTGCAATCAAATCTCAATCATTGGTTGATTTTTTAGCGGAGGTGTCGATGGGTCTGAAAAACAATCTGGCGGAGGGAAGAGAAGAAGGAAGTATGTGGAAAATCTTCGTGGATGAATCTTCGGGGGTTGGTGGAAGTGGAATGGGAGTAGTCCTTATTGAAGAAGAAACCCATTTAGTCATTCGATTGGGGTACAAGGCGTCCAACAATGAAGCAGAATATAAAGCTATTTTAGTAGGACTACAAGTGACTCAGGCGATAGGTGCTGCCTCAGTTGTGGTGTATTCAGATTCCTATTTAACAGTGTCACAATTGCAGGGTGTCTTTGCTGTTCGGGAAGAGAGACTATTGAAGTGTGCCGAGTGTTTTAAGAAGTTAAAGGCTCATTTCCAAGAGGTACAATTACAATAGATTCCGAGGAAGCATAATACCAAGGCAGATGAACTCGTGTGGTTGGCAAGTACCCTGACTGAATGGGGATCTCATAATCCTTTATTTTTGGAGGTTCCTCATTCTTTGGAGATATGCAGTGTAGAGGAGGCGGCGGTGGAAGGCAATAAGGTACCCGATTGGAGGACAAATATTATGGTCTATCTACAGCAAGAGATTGTTCCTTCCAACCCACAAGAGGCATCATCTTTATTGAAACGAGTGAAGAGGTTCATAGTTATTGATGGGGTTTTATACAAGATATCTTTTGGGCGACCTTTGCTGAAGTATCTTGGGAAAGAAGATTCTAAATGGATACTCAGGGAAATACATGAAGGATGCTGTAGCAATCATCTGGGAGGACGTGTTAGGGCAATCAACCCATGGATGATGTGTTTTGATGTGTGTGGCAAAGAGTTTAAGTTAGGTTGATATGTTGTTTTGATATGTGTGTTGAAGTCGTGCAGGACTTAGTAATTTACACATGGTTAGCTTAACAAAACATTGGTAAGATCACCATCTCATGACTCGGTCCTTGAGTCGGTGAAGGACGACATTGTGAAGTCGTGCGCTTGGTGCATCCGAGGGACCGTCGGACGAGGAACATTAGAGTGAAGCCAAAGGAAGAAGACTTCAGGGCGAGACGCGAAGGATGACATTGCGAAGCTGTGCACTTGGTGCATCCGAGAGACGTCGCCGGACGAAGAGAACTTCAAGGCGAGGGACTCCATGGGAAGATGAGAGTGAGCGATTTTAACCCAAGACGGGGTAGCTCATAGGTGAACTTGGCCAAATGGCTAAGTCAAGTGTCGGAGGCTCAACCAAAGGTTGGTTTGAGGTTTTACCTGACACCAGTCGATTGTCATAGATGACAGTCGACTGCTCTAGGTCGATTGGACTCGATCGGTGTTCGACTGGGCTGGTTCTGGTCGAACAGTCGACTAACAAGGGATGGTAGTCATCGCCGAAAGATCATCGATCGGTGATGGGAAGATTAATGATGGCGAGGGTTTAGTCACGAAGAAGATTTGGCGGTCGAGTGATCTCGACCACTCATTATTAGCTCTATCGGTCGGTGATGGAAAGATCGGCCGATGTGGAGTCCTTGGTTAGAATCCAACGTGGATGAAGTCGTTGTGAGGCAACGGCTACAACAGCAGTCGACTGATGACTGCATTAGTCGACTGTTCGGTGCCCAACGGGAAGAATGACTTCTTCTCTATAAGAAGGGGCCTTGGGTGACTTGGGATGATGAATGCTTGACTTCTAACCATCTCCCAAGTGCCCAACACGTTTTCAATCCTCTTCCTTAAGCTTATTTCAATCATATTGTAAGAGGAGTGATTCTTGTGTAAGAAAGGTTACCTCCACCTAGGTTTGTGCAAAGGAGAGATTAGTGGATTGATTAAGGAGTGATTCACCTTGGAACGAATCGGGTCGTGGATTAACGGCAAGGTTGTGAACCACGTTACACACTCGTGTTAGTCTTTGTCTCCTTTCTTATTGCTTTGTATTAATTGTTTTACTTTAGCATTACATTTTTCGCTTCGCTAATAGTACTTGTAGACGATTAAGCGATGAACGATCTTCATCTACGATAAAGGGCTATTCACCCTCCTCTAGCCGGCCACCAATCCTCCAACAAGTGGTATCAGAGCAAGAAGATTGTCACCGGACTCACCGCCGCTACAATCAACTACAATGGTCGGCTCCAACATTCATCCACCCAAATTTGAAGACGAATTCTCTTGGTGGAAGAAGATAATGGAGGTATTCTTCGAAACCGACTTCGATATAATGTTTATTATGGAAAACGGTTTCGAGTTGCCTAGGGATGAGGAAGGGGAGCCATTAGAGAAATCGAGATGAACAAAGAAGCAAAGAGAGTACTTGGCGAATTCAAAGGTCAAACACCATTTATACAATGTGCTCCTTCAACAAAAAGTAAATCGAATAGGAGAATGCTTTAGCGCCAAAGAGATGTGGGAGAAGCTAGTGGAGCTTCATGAAGGCACATCTGAGGCCAAGTTAACAAGAAAAGATGTCCTCCACTCCCAACTCAACAATATCAAACTCGATAAAGGGGAGAAGGTAACATCTTTACATTCTCGATTTAAGGAAATCATAACCGGTTTATCAAGTGTATGTGAAAAACTCTCCAACCGGGACATGATCATGAAGGTCATAGATGCCTTCCCTCGGTCTTCAAAGTGGAGTTCTATGGTGGACTCTTTCTATATTTCGAAGAATCTAGAGGTGAGCACTCTAGAAGAGTTTTTCTCCATCATGGAATTGCATGAGACAAGGCTTGAAGTAGTAGTAGAAGAGTCAATCAAGTCATCAAGGGGAGTAGCGCTCATAGCCAACAAAGGGAAGAAGAAGAAGGAGATGTCACCTTCCTCATCGGATGAAGAATCCTCCTTCTCCATGGATAGCAATGAGGAAGCATATATGGTAAGGAAAGTAAGACGTACATTGAAAAGCTTTAAATTTAATAAATCTCATGATAGGGGAAGAAGACCAAGGAGAAAAATCATTTGCTACAATTGCTAAGGAGAGAGACACATAAGAGATGATTGTCCCCTCTTGAACAAAAACAAGGAGGAAAGAAGAAAGAAAGAAGAAAAGAAGAGGGGGAGCAAGAAAAAGGAAGAATAAAGAAAAACAAAAGAAAAGGGGAAGTCCAAGGCACACAAAGCGACATGGGATGATTCATCTTCATCATCGGAAGAAGATCAAGCCTTCACAAGTCTTGCCCTAATGGCAATAGAAGACTTGGAGACCTCCTCCTCGGAAAAAGAAGAAACAGGTTCAAGTGAGGAGAGCTCAAGTGAAGGGGGAGTTTCATCTTCATCCTCATCGGAATCGGAGGAAGAAGATATAGAAAGTATGGTAACAAATCTTTCCCCTAAAAAGATTGTTTCTATGATTTCAAGCTTAACTAGGGATTTGTTTAAGGCTAAAAAGAAAAATAAATGCATGCTTGATGATATTAGGAAATTAGAAGAAAAACTAGAAAATACATGTTTAAATGTCAATGCTTCTTCTTTTATGACTAATGATGCATGCTCACATGATGATTATATTCCTCTTAATATTAATGATGCATGTATTGAGGAAAACAAGACTTTAAGGGAAAAGGACGATCATCTAACTAAGGCCTTAGAAAAGTTCACAATTGGCTCCAACACCCTAAACATGATAATTGTGAGCCAAAGGGCTAGTTTCAATAAGAAAGGATCAGGCTATAAGGGAAACAAAAATGAAAAGGCTTATCATTGCCTAATTGCTATGGGTCAAGCTAAAAATACAATGGTAGCTAGAAAATGGATCCCTAAGGAGTATTTAGTGAATCCTATTGGAAAGAATCTATATTGGGTTCCCAAGTCAATCCTTAAGGGTTAGGAAAACCCTAGGATAGTCAACCATAATGGACTTTATTTATATCATGTTAAATGGTTGACTTAGGATGACATGGAAGATAATTTTTGATTTATAGTGTTGGGTGATGATAATGTGATCATAATATGAAATCATGTATAATATTTGTTTTATGATCATGATGTGTAATAAATTGAAAATATATGATCATGATTGATAATACATGTTTTATGATCATGTTTGGTGTTTTTGGATGATAGATATTTAACCTTGGTAGAATTGCATGAAAATTGATGGTTAAGTATAATACCTTTAGGTACATCTCACACTCACTATAGGCTAACTTGATTGATAACATAGCATTAGGTTAGATGGTAGGATGATACAAATGACTCGCTTATGATTATAACATCTTGATGGTCATTAGATGTATCATGACATAGTAATCATAGACTAACTATGAGAAAAATAAATGTTTAATCAATGGATATATTGCTTATAGATCATAGTTAGATATTTTAAATAATTTAAAACCATTTCATGTTTTATAAACTACAAGTTCATGTTTTAAAACAATTTAAGGTAAAACTAGACTTTCAAGTTGATAAAAACTTTAGTTATTTTCAAACTTTTGAGATTTTGCCTAATTTTCGAAAATATAATGACTTTTCATGGAAAATCATTTTTCACTGATAAAGGGATGTATGAGAAATATGTTTCTCAAATTTCATGATTTTTTGAATTTTTTGAAGTTTTTAATGCATTTCTGAAATCAGGTTCCGAAATCAGAAAATCCTAAAAATTCGGTGTTAGTCGACTGATGCTCTGATTCAGTCGACTGATGTATTGTGCACGAGTACAATAACCTGTTTTATTAGGTTTTGAGTTGATTTTTGGTATTTTCTTCCATTAGACTTGATGTCATGCTTGTATAACATTTCTATAATATTTTTGATGGTGTCAAAAGGGGAGAAATGATTAAGTTTAAGTTAATCATGCTAGGGAGAGATTAGCATGTGTTAAGGGGGAGTTGCATGTATTAAGGGGGAGGTTTGATTTCCATGTTTGAATTACATGATTATCTTCCTTACGTATTTTGGTTATTGTTTTACCTAACTTAAACGGGTTATCATGTTAGAGCAATCAACCCATGTGATGTGGTTTTGATGTATGTGACAAAGGGTTTAAGTTAGGATTGATATGGATTTGATATGTGCGTTGGAGTCATGCAGGACTTAGTAATTCGCACATGGAGCATTGACAAGTTTCACCTCTCATGACTCAGTCTTTGAGTCGGTGAAAGATGCATTGCGGAAGCCATGCGCTTGGTGCATTCGAGGGACCGCCAGACGAGGAGCATTGGAGTGAAGTCGGAGGAAGTAGACTTCAGGGCGAGACGCGAAGGATGGCACTGCGAAGCCTTGCGCTTGACGTATCCGAGGGACATGGCCGGACGAAGAGAACTTCAAAGGCAAGGGACTCCAAGGAAAGATGAGAGTGAGCGAATGTAACCCGGGACGGATAGCGCTTAGGTGAAACTTGGCCAATTGGCTAAGTGTCGGATGAGTTTTCCCGACATCAGGCGATTGTCATATCATGCGACAATGCTCATCGCTGTCGATCGATGACTCGATCGATGTTCGAACGTTAGATTGCCAAGGGTTAGCGATCGTATCGAAACCATCGATCACGATCCGATGGCGCGGTAGTGTCGCGAGGGTTTCGGGCACAGAAGCTTCAGCAGTCGAGTGATCGCGTCGACCACTCGACTGATAGCTCCATCAATCAACTGATGGGAAAATCAGTCGACTGATGTGGGAGCCGTTGGATGAAATTCAACGTGGAAGAAGTTGTTATGGGGTAACGGCTACAGGGGTAGTCGACTGATCGGGGTATCAGTCGACTGTCAGGCATCCAACGGGAAGAATGAGCTCTTCCCTATAAGAAGGGGCATTTGGACACTTGGGGAGCCTAATGCTTGAACTCCAAACATACTTCCAATTGCCAACACGTCTCCTACTCTTTTTACTTACATTTATTTCAACCCTATTGTATGAAGAGAGATTCTTGTAAGAAAAGGTTACCTCCACCTTGCTTGGTGCCAAGGAGAGAATAGTGAAGCTTAAGGTGTGATTCACCTTGGACAAATCGAGTCATGGATTAGCGGCAAGGTCGTGAACCACGTTAAATCTCTTTGTTAGCGTTTGTCTCATTTCTTATTGTTTTGTCTTTATTGTTTAATATTTTCGCTTACGCTAACGAGTTTGTAGACGAGCAATCAACGAGTGAATTCCACCGTACGCGAAAGAGGGTTATTCACCCCCCTCTAGTCGGCCACCGACGTTCCAACATGTCACACATCAAAAAGAGGGAGATTGTTAGGGCAATCAACCCATGGATGATGTGTTTTGATGTGTGTGACAAAGGGTTTAAGTTAGGTTGATATGTTATTTTGATATGTGTGTTGAAGTCGTACATGACTTAGTAATTCACATATGGTTAGCTTGACAAAACATTGGTAAGATCACCATCTCATAACTCGGTCCTTGAGTCGGTGAAGGACGACATTGCGAAGCCGTGTGCTTGGTGCATCCGAGGGACCGCCGGACGAGGAGCATTGGAGTGAAGCCAAAGGGAAGGATGACATCATGGGTTGCACAGACTTGGTGCATCCAAGGGATGTGGCCGGATGAAGAGAACTTCAAGGCGAGGGACTCTAAGGGAAGATGAGAGTAAGCGATTGTAACCTGGGACGGGGTAGCTCATAGGTGAACTTGGTCAAATGGCTAAGTCAAGTTTGGAGGCTCAACCAAAGGTTGATTTGAGGTTTTACCCGACACCAGTCGACTACCATAGATGGCAGTGGACTGCTCTAGGTCGATTGGACTCGACCAGTGTTCGACTGGGACAAGGGATGACAGTCGACTGCCGACAGCATCAGTCGACTGATGGGAAGATCAGTCGACTGATGGCGAGGGTTTCGGACACAGAAGGTTTGACAGTCGAGTGATCTCGTCGACCACTCGACTATTGGATCCATCAGTCGACTGATGGGAAGATCAGTCGACTGATGTGGGAGCCGTTGGTTAGAATCCAACGTAGATGAAGTTGTTGCGAGACAACGACTACAACAACAGTCGACTGATGGCTGCATCAGTCGACTGTTCGATGCCCAATGGGAAGAATGACTTCTTTCTATAAGAAGGGGCCTTGGGTGACTTGGGATGGTGAATGCTTGACTTCTTAACATCTCCCAAGTGTCTAATACGTTTTCAATCATCTTCCTTGAGCTTATTTCAATCATATTGTAAGAGGAGTGATTCTTGTGTAAGAAATGTTACTTCCACCTAGTTTTTTGCAAATGAGAGATTAGTGGATTGATTAAGGAGTGATTCACCTTGGAACGAATCGGGTCGTGGATTAGCGGCAAGGGTCGTGAACCACGTTACACACTCATGTTAGCGTTTATCTCCTTTCTTATTGCTTTGTATTAATTGTTTTACTTTAGCATTACATTTTCCGCTGCGCTAATAGTACTTGTAGACGATTAAGCAACGAACGATCTTCATCTACGATAAAGGGTTATTCACCCTCCTCTAGCCGACCACCGATCCTCCAACAGGACGAGTTCTGACTCGGAAAGTGTTCTTGGTCGGTTACTTTTCGCCAACCCTTCATAAAGTGTTATTGGTCGGTTACTTTTCGCCAACCCTTCATCAAGATGATAAGCAACTAGTCAAGACTTGCCAAGCCTGCCAGAAGCATAACAACATGTTAGACCGACCAACCGAGTTGATGAAAGTTGTGATCACTTCTTGCCCTTTTGATCAATTTCTCACAGAAGAAGTCCCTATTAGTAACAGTAGATTATTTCTCTAAATGGGTGGAAGCAGAACGTTTAGCCAAGATGATAGAAGGAGCAGTAATACAATTCTATGGAAGAATATTTTGTGTAGATATGGAGTTCCAAGGAAGTTGGTCAATGACAATGGGCGTCAATTCCAGGGCTGGAAAATTCAAGAGTGGTATCGGAGCCTTAATATTCAGCAGACTTTCACTTCAGTAGCTCACCCGCAAGCGAATGGACAAGTGGAGGTGGTCAACATGATTCTTATCCAAGGGTTGAAAACTAAATTAGGAGCTAAGCGAGGAAATTGGATAGACGAGTTGTTAGGGATACTGTGGACTTACCGCACTACACCTAAGATAACGACTGGAGAGACTCCTTTCAGTTTAGTATATGGGACGGAAGCAGTCATCCCCGGCGAGGCTATTTTGAATAGTGTCCGAGTTGAAGTTTATGAGCTGGAGCAGAATCAAATGTTGAGGAGCACTGAATTAGACTTGTTGGAGGAAAGGCGAGAGCAAACTCATATATGAGTTAAAACATACGAGCAAAAAATACAAGAAGTTTTTAATAAGAAGGTAATCTCACGGAGATTTCAGAAAGGCGACTTGGTTTTACAAAAAGTCAATCCTGCAAGAGATCCTGAGAAATTGACCCCTAATTGGGAAGGACCATACACGGTATTTCGCCGAGTTGCTGGGTCAGCATACTACCTTCGGGACATCCAAGGTAAGGAATTGCCTAGGCCTTGGAATGCAGTGCATTTAAAGCATTTTCATACAATATAAACAAGAAACTTCAATAAAGAGAGATTTTTTTTTATATTAACCACAAAAAAGGAGTGTAACTCGAATATAGCTTCATATCAGTGCAACAAGCAATTGTTTACAATCATAGGAAGAAGGAAAATCAAAAAGGTACAATCTAAAATGTTCAAAGGGATAACGTTTGAAATCGGTTTCCCAATTTAAGAAAGGAGCTGGGGGAATCTTTGGGCAGCATATTGTCTGACTGCTTCATTAAAATCATCCTAGAATGTGGCATGCATCAAGGGTTTCAAACGTTCTTGTCGGCGTTTATCAGTAGCATGTACTGTAGGAACGTTGATGACCGCTGGAGGGGGAGGGGAGAGGTGAATAGTGTGTAGTTCGTCGAAGATGGAATTCGATCGTGTGCTTGCTACAAAACTCGTTATGCACAGCAAAAATAAAGATAATAAAACAATAGCAAAATATACAAGCACACAACACCAAGATATAACGTGGTTCAGAACCTTAGGGTTCCTACTCCACGGATTGAGCTCGAATGAGCGTTAGCGATAGAAATATCACCACTAATAAAAAACACTCCTTCTCGACAACAAGTCGGAGGCGGAGAAACCTCGTATAACAGATTACAAAAGTAATATAATAAAAATACAAGCAAATACAATAGAATGCAAGTAAAGAAAACTTTATAAAGAGCTTTTAGATGCTTGCTTGTTTGGTTGCTTGAGCTGCACTTAAAGGCCCTGAATTGCACTAGCAAATCACCCCAAATCGCCCTAAGAAACCATAGGGCTGGATTCGCGCCTGACAGTCGATTGCCATAAGTCCCCAGTCGATTGCCAACAGTACCGTTGTGAGACGACGACTTAATCCACGTCGGCATTCATCTCGGTTACACGAATCGATACGATCATCATTACCAGCCAGTTAGCTGATCGCATAGGGTCGTAGCCGATCGATTGGCCATACCGAGTATTTCGCTCCCGCATCCCGCGCTCAGCCGATCGCCTCATCGCAGATCGATCGACATCCCGATCGCCTAATTCTAGCAGTCGATTGCCAAGGCATTTTACCACAGTCAAACCCTAGTCGACTCACGACAGTTAACTGCTCATAACCCCAATCGACTGTCAAGTGTCAAAACACTTGACCAATCGACTAGTAGCCCCAGTCGACTGATAACCTCAAACATGAGGTTTAACCCCAAGTATGGTGTTCTCATACTTGCTAGACCACCCTTAGCATAGACCTAAGCCTTCTAGCCACCTCCGTCAATCTCACACCTATCGGATCCCTCCAAGTCATCCATGACTTGTTCATCTATATGCTAGTCTTCAGGTGCTTCCATCGGCTATTATCATGCTAAGTTGGTCTACACCGCCAAGGCACATTGGACTTTCGTTGCCAAGACTATCGCTTGGACTTTATATCGCCAACCATTGGACTTATGCTACCAAGACTCAACCCTTGAACTTTACGCTGTCAATATCAACCCTTGGACTTCCCTTGTCAACCCATGTTGGACTTTCCATTTGCCAAAACTCAAGCTTGGACTTTCCCTTGCCAAGACTCATGCTTGGACTTTTCATTTGCCAACCCATGTTGGACTTTCCAATTGCCAAGACTCGAGCTTGGACTTTCCCTTGCCCAGACTCATGCTTGGACTTTCCATGTCAAGTGCTCATGACTTGGACTTTCCATGTCAAGTACCCATGACTTGAACTTTCCATGTCAAGTACCCATGACTTGAACTTTCCCATGACAATCACATTATCATACATTTTTTCGAACATCAAAATACCGCTCAAGTCAAACTCGAGTCTGATCAATCGTGACCTGAGTCGATTGCACCAACATGTTCATCTTGACGGAATTTTATACAACGCTCTCGGTGCTCTAGGAAGTCTTGTCGAATTCAATGATACTGGCGTGATGTCTGAGCAATGATGTCAGTGAGGATATGCATGCCTTGAGATTGAGAAGCATAGTCTTGCTGAATGATGCTCGACATGTCCACTAAATCTAGTCGCATTGAGGCCGAAACTTCTCCAACACCTGTAGTATGGGCCCTGGTCCGGGCAACTTCATACCTCACTTGCTGCAAGGAAACTTCATGTTAATGTGCTTGAGAAAGGGCTTGATTCCTCTCAGCCCTGGTCCGGGCAACTTCATACCTCATTTGCTGCAAGAAAACTTCATGCCGATGTGCTTGAGAAAGGGCTCGTTTCCTCTCTGACAGTAAAACTGAATTGTGGCAAATTTCCCTACGTACTTGGGCTCGTAGGGTGGCTATGGTTTCAAAATCTCTCTGTTGCAGTTGAGCCTCTGATAGTTGAGCACGACACAGGGTCAATTCTTGGAGTAAAGAGTCTTCTCTCTGCTTAAATTTTGTGATGGAGTGTTGCAGAGTTTTTTGCTGAAGCTGCACTTGGTAGTGTGAGAAGGAGCGCTTCAACTCTTGATAATTTGTCATAACCTGAGCACAACAAGTTAGAAGAAAGAGGTACTCTTAAAATTAGATACAAGAATAGCTTAGAAAGGCGTACCAACTCTAGAGCATGCTGCAAACTTTCAATCCGTGGTATTAGCTCATCCAGATTGAGGATGCAGGAGTCTCTCGCTGTCACGCCCCGAGAGGGGGTACTTGTCCGAAAATCGAATAGCACCTCCCCTGCGCGGCGGACAATTGAAACCTGTATACAAGGCCCACACGACCCATTATACATCGGCCAACATGGCCGGAATATAACTCTACAATACAAATAGTATATGACCTCAGGCCAACAACCCAAAGTAACTACGAAGCCTAAAACTACTAGACTCACCTCTTCTGTCATCTGAGCAGGAATACACAACCACACAACTAAAATAAATCGAACAAAAAGTCCATAAGGACATAATCAAATACTACCAAACTATCATGAGTATAAAATACTACAAGTTTGAAACATAAAGTACTAGAGATAAAAAAATACAGAAGCCTGAAAACCAATTAACCGAGTCGTCAGATCAGGAGATTGGCAACTGGACCCTCCGGAAGTCTTCATCTTGAAATAAAAGAGATATCAACGGAGTGAGTAAAACTCAACGGATATCCAATAGTCATGCATAGTAAACTATAAGTAGCAATAATAATTATGCTGGTACAGTTTCGCGACAATAAACAAAACAATACATAAACATACCTGAAATTGTATACCAGAATTACCTAAGCTGACATAAGATACATCCATACAAGCAAATGTAAAATCACTAAAATAACTACAAAATATCTCCTGTATGTGCATGACAATCATATGCAACAACCAAAAGTGCAATAATCAATGCATATAGTAAAAACGTATATACATGATGCAATCACCCGTGTCACCCCTGACGCCAGTCAAGCCACCGACATGTCATGTGTGTCGGCCGAGTGGGTAGGGTTGTGACAACTGTACACTTTGTCGTCACTACACCTATGTGACCGAGTGGACAGGATGCTGGCGGAGTATCACCCTCTTACCCCATGTGTATATATGGGGGGCATCACCTCGTCTCATCTCCTCGCCTCACGACAAAGGAGGGATCCCTGTCTGCTACCACGTCGCAATACCAATAACCTGAGTGACCACTGTGGAGCCCTGACAGAGCAACTACACACACCTGAAATACCACTAACCCACGAGTGGTTATGTGTGTAGATAATGTAACTGACGATGGGCTCAACTACTAAGTAGTAACACCTCCTACCGAGGAGTCGATAATCGTCAGTCATGCAATAATGCAAGATGATACATGTCACTAATGCACGATACATTTGTCAATCCATGACTACCTATGGTATGTGCCAATAGGAGCCCATATCAACTAACCTAAATACATAAGTTTATGTACACATGCAAGGTATATCTATTATTCATTAAATGCCCAGTATGTAAGGTATGTCACTATAGTGCCAATTAAACAAATGACAAGTATCAAAGTGATAGAGCATCAATATAATAAGCATATGAAAGGGCTACAATACGTACTAGATAGTGATATACCAGGGCAGTTAAAAGCATAGAAAACTATTACTAGCTATAGTAAATGATGCACAATAATATGACAATATCTAAAAGAAGATAAGTCAAAGATACTCGCCTGCTATGAAGAATATCAACTGTCTTTACGCCCGTGGACCTATCTCGTAATCGAAATCTGCATATAACATAATTACCATTAAGTTGTAGCATACATGACAACGATTAAATCAGATGAACACACTCATCCACCGTCATTCACAGCCGTCATAATCGTTCATAGCCCCTTCATAACCTACTGTTACACCAAATTAGGGATCTAACCACCCTAGTTGGAACCCAGCTTAAACCCACAACCATTTATAGGCATGTTCACCCCAATTTGGAGATTTGACCAACCCCAAGTGAACCACCCAACTCTATCCGTCCATCTTCACCAAATCACAACCAACTCACCTAAAGGAAATCCATCCCCACAACCCACTCCACCGTTCCAATCCACCCTGCTGCCGCTACCCTTGTCTCATAAATCGACAACCCCTTCCATTCAACAGTTACAATCCATATAAATACACTGGACAGAAGAGTAAGAGAGAAAAACTAGAGGTATACCGGAAAAACTCAGTTTCACCAGTGGCACTCCTAACAGCTATGTTCACCAGACAATCACTGTCGGAGCCCTAACACCTTAGGTTTTTGAGCTGCAAGAGAAATTGGAAAGCATTCAGAGATGGATCTCATCCGAGATCAGGGAAAACCACGCCTCACCTTGCTCCAGCAGAGGTCACGACGGCAGTCCGCAACCAGGAAGCTGGCGAATCCAGTTTCCAGCCACTCGCTCGCCGTCGGCTCGAGTTCGAGCGGCGACGACGGTGGCAGAGGAGAAAGGTTGGCTGATGGTTTTTGGGCGTTCGGCGATGATGAGGTTGTCCCACGGCGACAGTGACCCGGGCACAACGAAAGGCGATGACTGGCTCAGGGATGCAATGATGGGCGACGACACGAGCTCGGGGTAGAGATCGACCTCAGATCAACCTCGTGGTGGCAGAGGTTGGCCGCTTGACGGCGACGACCAAGGCGGCGGCGGCCTGTGGACAGTCGACGATGGCTGGGTTGGCAGTGGACACGAGAGAAAAAAAATGGGAGAGGAAAAGAGATACGGGATTTTAAATCCCTTATTCCAAAACCTAGCTTTTTAATTAAAATGCCAACCTAGGTTTTATAATCTTAAGGTTAATTAATTGAATCAATATTTTGGATAAATAATTAGACTTAACTAAATTTTATTTTATCTCAAAATTATCGACTAAAACTAATAAATTATTAATTTCCTTTTAATTTACGTATCTCATTATTTAAATTTTTTTTCCCAATATATTACATTATCCCCTACTAATACAAATTTGGTCCCCAAATTTTCTACTTAAATGTATAATGAGTAAGAGATAGCACACTCAAGTAGCACCAGTATTGAAAGTATATTTCACGTACCTTAAGTAAACAGGTGGGGGTATTGAGCTCTGATCTTTTCCTCAAACTCCCAAGTAGTCTCCTCATCGGTGTGGTGACTCCACCAGACTTTAACAAGTCGCACAATATTGTTCCGCAACTATCATTCTTTGTGATCCAGAATCCGTATCGGAACCTCTTCGTAAGTAGCATCAGGTTGAATAGAACCTGACACATCTGACAGAATATGTTTAGGGTCTGGCATATACTTCCTGAGCATGAACACATGAAACACATCATGAATACCAGCCAAGGACGGTGGTAGCGCTAGGCGGTAAGCGACTGCTCCGATCCTCTCCAAAATCTTGAAAGGACCAATGTACCTTAGAGCTAGCTTATCACGGAAGTCAAATCTCTTCACCCCTTTCGTGGGTGAGACTCGCAAGAATACATGGTCACTAATAGAGAACTCTAGAGGTCTCCGTCTCCGATCGGCATAACTCTTCTGACGATCTTGCGCCTCTATCATCCTTCGTTTGATAGTACGGACCAACTCTGCCTCATGCTGAGCCCTATGGGATCCTAGCAACTGGGCCTCCCCAACCTCCTCCCAGAGGGTGGGTGTGTGACACTGTCTACCATATAATGCTTCAAACAGTGCCATTTGGATAGTCGAATGATAGCTGTTGTTGTAGGCGAATTCCACTAATGGCAAGTGGTCCTCCTAGTTGCCCCCGAAATCTATAATGCAGGACCTCAGCAAGTCCTCTAAAGTCTGAATGGTCCGCTCAGACTCCGCCTCCGGATTGTTCCGAGAAGGATTGTTTATTAGTGGTTGCGTGTGCATCACTAGAGCTCGATCCGTGGAGTAGGAACCTTGAGGTTCCGAACCACGTTAAACAATTGTGTTTGCATGTTTGTCTTGCTTTTCGTTATTACTATTAATATTCTGCTGCGCTAACGAAGTTTGTAAACGAACACGCGAACGAATTCCATCATCGAACGAGCGCGACGCTATTCACCCCCCCCCTCTACGAGCATTTGTAAAGTGTTTCCTTTACTTGTATTGCTTTGTATTTCATTGTATTTGCTTGTAGCATTTTGATTATTGTTGTAATCATATTGTACAAGGTTTCTCCGCCTCCGGATTGTTCCGAGAAGGATTGTTTATTAGTGGTTGCGTGTGCATCACTAGAGCTCGTAGAGCTCGATCCGTGGAGTAGGATCCAGAGAGTCAGTCTTTCGAATCGTTAAGAAGTGTGCGGATTTGGTTAATCAATCAACGACTACCCAAATCGCATCATGACCTCGTCGTGTCCTAGGTAGACCCACCACAAAATCCATGGTAATGTAATTCCACTTCCACTCGGAAATAGGAATCCTCTGGAGTAGTTCGGATGGTCTCTGGTGCTCAGCCTTCACCTGTTGACAAACTAGACATCTAGCTACAAAACCTGCGATGTCTTTCTTCATGTCGTTCCACCAATACAAACGCCTTAAATCTCGATACATGCGGGTTCCGTCTGGGTGGATCGTAAATCGAGAGTGATGAGCCTCCTGAAGTAACTCCTCCATGACTGGGTGAGACTGAGGTACGCATAATCTGCCTCGAAAATAAATAATACCCTCGTCATCTCAGGTGAACTTAGTCTGCTGTCCAGAGGTTATCTGGCTGCCAATGAACTGTAAATGCTGATCACCGGCCTGAGTCTTTCGGACTCTCGTCCTGATAGATGACTGAGCAACTATGGTAACAAGAATACCCTACTCTGTCGGTCCCTGCTCCTCAAGGCCCAACTCCAAGAAATCCTGAATCAAATCCGTGACTAAAACTCGGTAGCAAGATAAAGTTCCTCGGGACTTTCGACTAAGTGCATCGGCAACCACATTGGCTTTCCCCGGGTGGTTAAGTCTAGGGTTCCAACCCCTTCTAACATGAACGCTTATCAAGGCCGATAAATATCATAAGTCTACAAATGAACACATCGAGATGGTTAAGTCTAAATTATATCATTTCTACCAATTCAATCATGCATGCTACAACATGCTACCACGAACAGGTCTCGTGGGCAGTCAGAGTGTATAACTATCTAGTTATCGACTCCACGCAATAACATGCTACCACGAACAGGCCTCGTGGGCAGTCAGAGTGTATAACTATCTAGTTATCGACTGTACGCAATAACATGCTACCACGAACAGGTCTCGTGGGTAGTCAGAGTGTATAACTATCTAGTTATCGACTGCACGCAACATGTTACCACGAATAGGTCTCGTGGGCAGTCAGAGTGTATAACTATCTAGTTATCGACTGCACGCAACAACATGCTACCACGAATAGGTCTCGTGGGCAGTCGATTATTCTAGAGTGTTAAGCCTAGGGTTATCCAATACATCTAGCATAGAACGTCTATCAAAGTCGATAAAGATCATCGATATACCAATATGTGCGTCGAGGTTATTACGCCTAGGGTTCCAATAATATTGTTTCATTCCTGAGATCTGCTCCTACGACATGACCTCATCTAAATTATACTATCTACTAGTCTCAATCGTGGTATAAACCGCGACAATACATAACCAAATAAGCATTTAACCATGATGTCTAATAATAACAGCAAAAACATACTAATAGAAATCAATGACTGAAATTAATTAAGGTATAACTAAAGGGGTCATGCCAGTACGAAGTCAGGACAATACTAAATAGAGCATCAAGTGCAAATACACTATAAACCACGTAAGCAACGTAATCATATCACCATGCACTAAAATCTAGAGAGTCAAAGAACCAACGTATACCTTCTAAGCATTTATCTCAATAATCTAGTTTCCCTTCGGTGGTAGCTAATGGTACAGTCCTAATCCTTCAGGAACTTCATCCATCTCCTCTGTCGGAGATTGAGTTCCTCCTGTGTAAATCAAATGTAATATCATACAGATAATGCCTCCAAATCTTCAAGCCAAAGATAATAGCAGCTAACTCTAGATCATGTACTGGGTAGTTTTTCTCATGCTCCTTCAACTGGCCTAAACCCTGGAGAGACGCATCGGTATAAAAGACGAAACCGTAGTCCCCTGATGGCAATACCAGAATCGGTGCTGACACCAGTCTCTCCTTCAACTCTTGAAAGCTGGTCTCGCAGGTCTCTAACCACGTGAACTTCATGCCCTTCCTGGTAAGGCGTGTCAACGACATAGCAATGCTCGAGAAACCCTCAACGAACCGTCTGTAGTATCTGGCTAAGCCCAAGAAACTGCGAACCTCCTGAACCGATTTTGGCTACTCTCAACTGGTAACAACCTTGATCTTCTGGGGGTCAACTGAAATGTCTTTGCTGGAAACCACGTGTCCCAGAAAACTTACTGAGGGTAACCAGAACACGCTTTTACTGAACTTTGCATATAGTTGATTCTGTCGAAGCCTATCTAGGACAATGCGATGATGTTGCGTGTGTTCCTCTTCAGAACGGGAATAGACCAGATTGTCGTCAATAAAGACAATGACGAACCGATCTAGGAAATCCATAAATTCACCGTTCATAAAGTCCATGAATACTGCCGGAGCATTGGTAAGTCCAAATGACATTACCAAAAACTCATAGTGCCCATATCTGGTACGGAATGCTGTCTTCTGAATGTCCGAATCTCTGACCCTTAACTGATAATATCCGGACCGCAGATCAATCTTAGAATACACTGACGTACCTCTGAGCTGATCAAACAAGTCCTTAATACGTGGTAGGGGATATTTATTCTTGATGGTGACGACGTTCAACTGCCTGTGGTCGATGCATAATCTCATCGAACCGTCTTTCTTCTTTACGAAGAGAATCGAAGAACCCCAAGGAGATACGCTAGGGCGGATAAAACCTCTGTCTAAAAGCTCCTGAAGCTGGACCTTTAGCTCGTCCAACTCTTTCAGGGTCATACGATAAGGAGCTTTCAATGTCGGCGCCGTCCCCGAAATTAACTCAATTGTGAACTCCACTTGCCTTCTGGGAGGCAGGCCCGGTAACTCCTCTGGAAAGACATCCGGATACTCTCGGACGATAGGAATGTTTGAGATCTGAGAGTCACCACTGTCCTCGGCGTTGATCAATGACAATAGAAAACCCTGAGGGTGCGTTTGGTTCAAGTAATCACACATAACCTTGGTTATGTGATTACCAGGGAATAAAATATAACCTTGGAATAAAGTATAACCTTAGATAAAAACCTTGTTTGGTTGGAGGTTTTAATATATAACTTAGTTTAACATTATTAATCGGTCGATCGACGGCGACAACGATGGGCGACCGATTGGCGACGACGACGGCGGCCCGGTCGGCGACGGCCGCCGGTGGCGCGATCGATCACGGCGATGGCGATCGACGGCGACGAAGCGGTATAGCGACGGCGGTGGCGATCGGCGGCGATGGCGGCTACGGCAGCGATGGCGATGGCGGCGGCGATGGCGGCGACGGCATGGCAGCGGCGATAAGCGTCGGCAGCGAGCGGTCGGGCGAGCGGTGCGATGGCGGCGGCATGCGGTGTGGCGGGCGACGGTGGCGGCAGCGGCGCGGCATGGCCGGCGACGACAGGTGGCGGCGGTGGTTTGACGCGGCACGGCGACGGCAACAGCGATGACGGCGGCCACGACGACGGCCACGGCAACGGCACGGCGAGCAGGCGGCTGACGACGGCTGCGGCAGCGGCCGTGATGGCAGCGGCGAGCGGAGCGGCGGCTGACGGCGGCGACGACGCGGCGGCGACGCGGCGAGCGGCGGCGGCGACGGTGAAGCGGCATGGAGGCGGCGAGCGGCGGCGGCGGCGGCGGCGAAGCGGCCGGGATGAAGGACGGCCGGCGCCGGCCGGCGGCGAGCGACGGCGGCGACCGACGACGGACGACAAATCGATTGAGTTTTGACAAATTGAGATTTAATATATTGCTAGTGGTAATATTAGAAAAAAGTTTCCTTAACCCCAGGAATCAACAAAAACCTTGGTTCTCCAAGGTTTTTCGATTCCCCCTAAAAAGGTTTTTATTCATAACCAGGTAATAAACAATTACCAGGTAATTGTTTATAACCTAAACCAAACAAGGTTTTTGTTGATAACCTAACAAGGTTATCAACAAAAACCCTCAACCAAACGCACCCTGACAGCCGTATGATAAAAGCTTCCGAGCCTGAATCGCAGAAACGATCGATATACCATCATTTCTGGTGCCAGTGAAATCCCACGAGGGTTGGTTAGAAGGATGGAACGTAACCACCCTCGTCTGGCAATCCACAATGGCATGATACGCTGTTAGTCAGTCCATGCCAAGTATGATGTCGAATTCAATCATGTCGAGAACTAACAAATCTACCGGGAGTATAACGCTGTCGAAATCTAATGGACATCCTCTAACCTCCTAGGTGATTTCTAATTTATCCCTAGAGGACAGAGATACCATCAATCCTTGTGACCTAAGGGTGGGTAGTCTACCAATCTCTCTCAGGAATGCCCGAGAAATAAATGAATGTGATAACCAACTACACCACGACACCATGTGAAGTCTGACCCTGATCGACAGGCTCATTCTCTGTAGACCTTTCTGGCCACTAAGTAGATCTCAATGTCCTTTTGCATGGTTGCCTTGCACCACGTCTCGGTGCAAGAGCACGCCCACCTCGTTTCATATCTACTAAATTATTACCTAAGTATTACTACAGATAGAAAATCAAAATTTCACCTGTTAGCCATCTGGAGATGTCCTTTCGTCGCCAAGTCTCCAATACGATCTTGTCGAAATATGACTCCAAAATATCCGAAATGCCAAATCGATGGAAATCCATAAAAAATCCGAAAATGCACAAGTTGACCTGCCAAACGTGGCGAACTCTGAAAACCCAAAAACCCTTAGGAACTCGAAAACCTACGCTCTGATACCAAATAAATTGTCACGCCCTGAGAGGGGGTACTTGTCCGAAAATCGGACAGCACCTCCCCTGTACGACGAACAATTGAAACCTGTATACAAGGCCCACACAACCCACTATACATCGGCCAACATGGCCGGAATATAACTCCACAATACAAATAGTATATGGCCTCAGGCCAACAACCCAAAGTAACTACGAAGCTAAAACTACTAGACTCACCTCTTCTGCCATCTGAGCAAGAATACACAACCACACAGAGAACTAAAACAAATCGAACAAAAAGTTCATAAGGACATAATCAAATACTACCAAACAACCACGAGTATAAAATACTACAAGTTTGAAACATAGAGTACTAGAGATAAAAAAATACCAAGCTCCGAAACCAATTAACTGAGTCGCGATCGTGGGACAACAATAACCGACCCTCCGAAGGCTTCATCCTGAAATAAAAGAAATATCAACGGAGTGAGTAAAACTCAGCGGATATCCAATAGTCATGCATAGTAAATTATAAGTAACAATAATAATCATGCTGGTACAGTTTCGCGACAATAAACAAAACAATACATAAATATACCTGAAACTGTACATACCAGAATCACCTAAGCTGACATAAGATACATCTATACAAGCAAATGTAAAATCACCAAAACAACTATAAAATACCTCCTGTATGTGCATGACAATCATATGCAACAACCAAAAGTGCAACAATCAATGCCTATAGTAAAACGCATGCATGATGCAATCACTGTCACCCTCGACGCTACCAAGCCACCGACATGTCATGTGTGTCGGCCAAGTGGGTAGGATTGTGACAACTGTACACTCTGCCGTCACTACACCTATGTGACCGAGCGGACAGAATGCTGGTGGAGTATCATCCTCCTACCCCATGTATGTATATGGGGGACATCACCTCGTCTCATCTCCTCGCCTCACGATAAAAAAGGGATCCCTGTCTGCTACCACGTCGAATACCAATAACCTGAGCGACCACCGTGGTGCCCTGACAGAGCAACTACACATACACCTGAAATACCACTAACCCATGAGTGATTGTGTGTGTAGATAATGTAACTGATGATGGGCTCAACTACTAAGTAGTATCACCTCCTACCGAGGAGTCGATGATCATCAGTCATGCAATAATGCAAGATGGTGCATGTCACTAATGCACGATACACCTGTCAATCCATGGCTACCTATGGTATGTGCCAATGTGAGCCCATATCAACTAACCTAAGTACATAAGTCTATGTACACATGCAAGGTATATCCATTATTCATTAAATACCCAATATGTAAGGTATGTCACTACTCTAGTGTCAATTAAACAAATCACAAGTATCAAAGTGATAGAGCATCACTATAATAAGCATATGAAAAAGCTACAACACGTACTTGGTAGTGACATACCAGGGCAGTTAAAAGCATAGAAAACCATTACTAGCTATAGTAAATGATACACAGCAATATGACAATATCTAAAAGAAGATAAGTCAAAGATACCCGCCTGTTATGAAGAATATCAACTGTTTTTACGCCCGTGGACCTGTCTCGTGACCGAAACCTACATATAACATAATTACCATTAAGTTATAGCACACATGACAACGATTAAATCAGATGAACACACTCATCCATCGTCATTCACAACCGTCATAGCCGTTCATAGCCCCTTCATAACCTACTGTTACACCAAATTAGAGATCTAACCACCCTAGTTGAAACCCAACTTAAATCCACAACCATTTACAGTCATGTTCACCCCAATTTGGAGATCTGACCAACTCCAAGTGAACCACCCAGCTCTATCCGTCCATCTTCACCCAATCACAACCAATTCACCTAAAGGAAATCCATCCCCACAACCCACTCCATCGTTCCAATCCACCCTGTTGCCGCTGGCCTTGTCTCACAAGTCGATAACCCCTTCCATTCAACAGTTACAATCCATATAAATACACTGGACAGAAGAGAAAGAGAGAAAAACGAGAGGTATACCGGAAAAACTCAGCTTCGCCGGTGGCACTCCTCCTAACAGCTATGTTCACCAGACAATCACTGCCGGAGCCCTAACACCCTAGGTTTTTGAGCTGCAAGAGAAATTGGAAAGCATTCAGAGATAGATCTCATCAAAGATCGGGGAAAACCATGCCTCACCTTGCTCCGGCAGAGGTCACGACGATAGTCCGCAACCAGGAAGCTGTCGAATCCAGTTTCCAGCCACTCGCTCACTGTCGGCTCGAGTTCGGGCGGCGACGACGGTGGCAGAGGAGGAGAAAGGTTGGCCGAAGGTTTTTGGGCGTTCGGCGACGGCGAGGTTGTCCTGCGGCGACGGCGAGGCTGTTCTGCGGCGACAGCGACCCGGGCACAATGAAAGGCGACGACTGGCTCAGGGAGGCAGCGATGGGCGACACGAGCTCGGGGTGGAGATCGACCTCGGATCAACCTCGTGGTGGCGGTGGCCGCAAGCAGCGGCGACAAAGCGGCGGCGGCGACCTATAGACGATGCAATGGACACGAGAGAAAAAAAAACGGGAGAGGAAAAGAGATACGGGATTTTAAATCCCTAATTCCAAAACCTAGCTTTTTAATTAAAATGTCAACCTAGGTTTTATAATCTTAAGGTTAATTAATTGAATCAATATTTTGAATAAATAATTAGATTTAACCAAATCTAATTTTATCTCAAAATTATTGACTAAAACTAATAAATTATTAATTTCCTTTTAATTTACGTATCTCATTATTTAATTTTTTTCCCAATATATTACACTCGCAGAGGGTGAAGAAGGAGAAGAGGTAATAAGGGGGGTCATTTCACTCATTATTGGGGAAGGATAAGATATCGCAGAGGAGCTCTTGGGCGTCTCAATATGGAGGGGAGTGAAAGTTTCAGAAGAAAGAGGGGAAATATTAGTAAGAAGTATGGGGTTAAGGTTTGGGTCTGAAGAAGGGGAACTCATGGGCTCTGAAGGTGAAGGAGAAGAAGAAAGGGAAAGGAGGGAGGTCAAAGGTGGCAGGGAAATAGCAATGTCAGTTGTAAGAGAGGATGCAGAGGTGTTTAGGAAGAAGGTTGCGGCCAAAGAGTTTCCTTCAGAATGGACAGGGATTGAAGACGGGAAGAAGGGGGGGGGGGGCTCAGTGGTGGAGGAAGGGGGTCAGAGGTTTGCCAACTGGATGACAAAGGAGGTAGTACTTAGAGGTGGAGGGGACGACACCATTCGTGGTGGAGCAATAGAGGTAGGAAAAGGAAAAGGGGAAGAAGATTCGACAATGGTCCCTTCAATGAATAGGGAAGGATGGACGGTGGCGACAGTACCTTCTCCTTGTATCTTGCGGTGTGCGTATCCTCTCACCATCACTTTTATATTTAGATGCGAAAAGGGTGAAGGGGGAAGAGCGGGAAGTAGAGGGGAAGAAGAGGATGAGCTAAGATTCATCACAGGCGGATTTGTGGGAAGAGTGGGCAGCGATACACAGGAAGGAGTAAGGTTGGAAAGTTGTCTGGCGGGTGGAACTAATGTGGACAATGATGAAAAAGAGATAGGGACAGAGGAGGAAGCGGCGGAAGGGGAGTTGGTGATGATTGGTGTCAGGAGAGAGGATGATGAAGTAACATACCCTTCGGTGGCTTCAGCTTGTTGCTCTCGTAGCCGTCGAAGGGTGGCATTTTTTAGGAGAGCCTTCATTTTCCGAGTAAGAAGAAAGGGAAGTGTTGTGAGAAAGGAGGAAGAGGAATCCTTGCATCGACAAGCGGTGATCGGAGAAGCTTTAAAGTTGGAGAAGGCGAAGGATCGTTGAGGGAAAGCTAATAAACCCTATTTGAAGATTAGCGGCGTATTTTTTATCGAAGGAACCAATGGGGTTTCCCATTGATATGATGGGCCCAAGAAAAGGAAGGGGTCAATCATTTTATTTATGCCATGCGCAGTATAAGAGAAATCCGGTGCAGGTCGAAGGAGTTGGGTTTAAGGTAGATGTACTATTGAAGATGACGGAAGTAAAAAATTCATTCCTATCTACAAGGCGAAGCCCTGGATCAAATCATCACTATTTTTACAGCTTGGTCTCGACCGAAGCTATTATCCCCGTGCGGTGGCGGATCGGAGGAGCTAGGTTTAAGGTAAGTTCACTGTTGAAGATGACGGAAGTAAAAAATTCATTCCGATCTGACAAGGTGAAGCCCTAGATCAGATCGTCACTATTTTTACGGCTTGGCTTCAACCGAAGCTATTATTCCCGTGCGATGGAGGATTGGAGGAGCTGAGTTTAAGGTAAGTTCACTCTAGAAGATGACGAAAATAAAAAATTCATTCCGATCTGACAAGGCGAGGTCCTGGATCAGATAGTCACTATTTTACAGCTTGGCCTTAGCCGAAGCTATTATCCTCATGCGGTGGCGGATCAGAGGAGCTGAGTTTAAGGTAAGTTCACTGTTGAAGATGACGGAAGTAAAAAAAATTCATTCCGATATGACAAGGTGAAGACCTGGACCAGATCGTCACTATTTTTATAACTTGACCTCAACTGAAGCTATTATCCTCATGCAGTGGCGGATCGAAGGAATTGGGTTCAAGGTACATTCACTGATGAAGATGACGAAAGTAAAAAATCATTCCGATTTGACGAGGCGAAGCTCTGGGTCAGATCGTCACTATTCTTACAACTCGGCTTCAGCCAAATCTATTATCCCCGTGTGATGGCGGATTGGTGGAGTTGGGTTCAAGGTAGATTCATTGTTGAAGATGACGGAAGTAAAAAATTATTTCGATCTGACGAGGCGAAGCCCTGGGTCAGATTGTCACTATTTTTATGGCTTGGTGTTAGCCGAAGTGGTTATCCCTCTGTAGTGGTGGATGGGAGGAGTCAGGTTAAAATTCATTCAAGGAAGAAGCGGAGGAGTGTTTCTATGACTGTCTGAGGCAGTTCGTAAGTCCTTAGGGAATGTCCTTATTCTATATTGCTTCCCTATTCTATCTTTGCTCATTGCTAGCGGTCTTTGCAACTTTGCCCCCCTCAGCGAAGGAAGGGAGGAGTCAAGCCTTGGCCAAAAGTCACTTTCAAGAAGACAGAGAAGTCAAGTGTAAGCGGGAAAAGAATGGAGTACACTTTTCCGATTGGCCTAGCAGAACAACGAGCAGTTGACGACAATCTCTAGACACCCAGAGAGGAGTGAGGCGTCGATATGGGACTAATAATTTCGAGGCCCTCGATCGAAGAACGTGCTTCTTTAACCTGCTTGTCACCTATTCCTTCCTGGAGGGTAGTGTCACAGAATTGTTTTGCGACTAGTCATAAAAATTGCTTAAGAAAATGAAGAAGGGATCAAGACCGGGGAAAAGGTACACTTTATCATTCTTCAAAAACAAGTTACATTTCTGCAGAACCAACTTATCTCTTCTCATTTCCTAAAATAAAAAAGGGGAAACACACTATAGTAGAATAAAAACTAGGGGGCTTCATGAATAACCCTCTTTGGGGGTAGAGGTGGGTGGACAGGGGTCGTGTGGTGGGCTGACATCACAAGAAGTTGTCTGATGTGAGACCGATTAATAAACTTATATCTTGAGAAGGCTCGTTGAATTACCGCTAGTTCTTGGCACAGAGAATAGGTGCAAGTGGAAGATAATTGCAAACGACTCCTCAAATCTCTCACCAAGCGTTCTAACTTCAGTATGTGTTGTTGGTCTATCGCCAGAGGTTCAAGAGTAAGGGCTCTATCTTCTTGCTCCGCAGGGTTATCCATTTAGAGAGTGGAAGGGTAAAGGAATGTGAGAGTAAAGGATCTTACAAGGAGTTTTTATAGAAGAGGTAGTGTTGGGAATGGTCAATGTATTAATGGAGAAGTGACCGGTCATATCCCACAGAAGAGGTAGGTGCTTATCGAATATAATTCAATTTTAGCATAGTAAGTATGGTAAAAAATTTCAGGAGGAGTGCACCTTACACAGTTTGGTGATTAGGATTTAGGAAAAGTCCTTATGTCCGGTCCTAAATTTATTTAAAATCTCTTATAGTAGGAGGGTGTCAGTCGACTAATGCTGAGGATGTATTGAGTAGGGTTTATTCAGTTATGGAGAGGTAAATCATAGTGGAGTTTAGGTTGTCATCTCAGCAAATTCAGAAATAAGTTAGATTGTGCATGTACAAAATTCATAGAAATATTTCTTGTCCTAACATTCCCTTTACATGAAGTAAAGTCATTTACAGATCAAAGACAGAATCAGGGTAATCATCTATAGTCGCCTCAACACTTAGAAAATTGGCGTCTGCCCCTGGGAGAGGATATCCTTGGTTGATAAATTGCTTGTTCGACCCTTTAAAGCCCAACTTAAACAGTTCAGCCCCTTTGTTGCCAAATTTTATCAACAGTTCTTGCTCCCTCTCTTTCCAACGAGCCTCCTCAGTAGCTATTTGGGTGGCAAGAGCAGCCTTCAGTTCGTCTCTTTTCTTGGCGACGGATAAAGCCTATTGACCCAAGGAGTTGATGGCTTGAGTCTGCTCTAACTACAGTGTCTGCATCTGAAGGGTTATCGCTGAGAGTTCTACAGGAAGGGTTAATATCTCAGAGGAAAGAAGATCCAGCTAGGCCGAAGTTGAGGTGCAAGTAGATTCTAAGATTTTGATGGTAGATTGTGCCTATATCAACTCGGCAAATGATTCAGACCTCCTGGCATGGGTCTCCCGTAGTTGAACTTGGCACACTACTAGTTCTTGGGCCAAGACATTGACATTCTGAATTTGAGTAGTTTGGAGGAGTAGTTGCGTGCGTTGGATGTCGGCTTCCCCTAAAACCTTTTCTTTATCGCGCCCCTGTGGCCGTCAACTTAGCTTTTAACTCCTCACAATAAGATTTTAAGCTTTTCTCGGAGGTGGCTAGAGCAACTTCCCGCTGTTTGCCCTCAGCTATCTGCTAGGACATTTATTTCAATTTAACTTCAGAGGCAGTATGGCGAGCTGCCATAGTCGATTGATAATTAGCCAAGTGTTGGGATGCCTCGTTATAGCTGGTCACTGCCTGTGTAAGAGAAAGACATACTTTAGAGATAAATATTAGGAGAGGATAGAGACAAAGAATAATACCTCAGATAGTTTTGCCCGTAGGCATTCAAAGGGACCTTGAACTCCCGACTGATTGAATAGCTTCACTTCTTGAGGAGTACGAAGCCTGAGAACCGACCTGAGAATAGTGGTCAGGAGGCTGAGGGGGAGGATATCCCCCATGGGTAGAGGAGGCTCATCCCTGAGGGAGGAAAGCTCGAGGGGAACAGAGTCAGGAGGTGGGGGAGTAGTATGTGGTAGTTCCAAAGGGGGGGGGGACATAGAAGGGGCAATCCCCACCCTTGAGGAGGAAGGAAATGGAGAAGAAGGCAAAATTGGGGAATTCCCTTCTTGCACAAGGGGAGAATCGTCAGAAGGGTTGAGGTCCTCCTCCTTGGTGGGATTGGGATTGAGAAGGTATCGACATCAGCGAGGCTGAAGAGGGCTAGAGGATTGAGAGGGGAAAGTTGGAGGAAGAGTTGCGAAGGTGGTGGGACCTCCCTAGCATTGGCAGAGTTTTTTAGGTGGAGAAGAGGAGGTAAGGGACTTTCCCTTTGCACGTTTTCCTTTAGCCTTATCGGTCATGGTCTTTTCTGCACTCCCCATAGCCCTTTGCATTAGATCGTCTGCAATACAACATATTCAAAATAACAAGCAGAAATACGAAGGATTAACAAACGGTAGGTAATATTAAAAGGGTTATATGATTTATAGAATTTTGGTAACATCCTCCCTATTATAACAGGATCGTTCAGGTGGAAGGGGGATTATCCGTAGTGGCTTAGAAGGTGGACATCTAGTAAAAGATCTGAGTTATAATGTCGTTCGTTCAACACCCGGTGAACCTCACTAAAAGGGCATTGGAGTCGGCAATCCTGGAAGAGGGCAGGTCTGGAAGGGTGGTCTTCTAAGTTTCAGAGTAGGGAAGAGGGGTTGGGAGTCGAGCAAAGAAATATGATTCCCTTCGACCTTTATGGGAGGAAGGTTTATTAGTAAGAAATTTGCAGTCGGGACGACTAGCAAAGTAAAAAAATACCTATTTTTTTAAGATTTTAATTGGAAAATGCAGTGAAACATCAGAGGGGATAAAGAGAGTTCTAAGTGCTTGAAAACTATAACGATGCCTACCAACAATCAGAAAGCATTGGAGGTTAGTTGGTTAATAGCTAGTTTATAGAAGTTTAAAAGCTCAAAGTAGATGGGAGTACAGGTGACCTAAAAAGAAACAGTGATGATTAGGGGGGAGAAGATGTGGTCGATAAAAGGAGAAAGCGAAAAAGCACTTCACAGTTGGGTCTATAAATAGGTCTTTAATGTCAAGGAAGTAGCGGCGCTCATGCATGAAAGGGTGTCTTCGTACTAGGGTCGAGCTAGGGTTTTTGAGAAGGAGCCCTAGCGAAAAAGATGAGGTGGCACTTACTTGCGGTGGAGAAGAAACGATCGTTGAAGGAGAGTAGACTTCTAGACGTTGAAGGTTTAGGTGCGGAACGATCACTGGCGAGAATCATCGAAATGAAGAGGAAGAGTCGTAGTCAAGGAAGATGAAGTTATCGCACATAAGTAGGGTTTTGGCGGGTCTTAACTTTTAAATACACTGTTAAAACGGGGAAGTGGGGCCCATCAACCTAGTAAAAGGATTAGTACGCTTAGAATAAGTAATGAGGAGGATCCCGACCCAATAAGCTAGGTAAAATTAGTAAGAAATCAGAAGGTGGTTAAGTTATAGTCAAGGAAGTGTGATTCAGGGGGACTATTAACTTAAAAAGTCAGACCGAGGGATTAGTCTGACTATTTTGGGGGGTGGCTAATGATACTGCTATAATCCTGACTTGGGAATAAAGGAAGAAAGAATGAAGGGCTGAAGTTTGGAAGGTGAGATCAGATAAATAAGATTATAGCTCGAGATATATACCCGAGTCAAGTGGGACTTAGCTCGGAAGGTTAAACCGGGTTGAGGGGATTGCAACTCGGGGAGCCGAGTTGGATCCTAGGCACATCGACTAGATGACTAGAATAACGTCAAATAGCAACTCGGGGAGCCGAGTTGGGTCCTAGGAACATCGGCTAGATGGTTAGAATAACATCGAATAACAACTCGATGAGCCGAGTTGGGTCCTAGGCACATCGGCTAGATGCTCAGAATAATGTCGAATAGCGATTCGGGAAACTGAGCTGAACTAGGAAAGGGTGAGTCGGGGAGAAGGAGGGGAGTTGGGAAAATAGCAAGAAGGGTTGGTTGAAGGAATGGCATGAAGGAAAGGGAGGACCCCACAATACGTAGAAAGTTTGTTATATCGTATAACCACCCAAGGCACCTCGTGGGGTCCCACAGAAGGCTCCTGATAGCTCATTCTCGCCAACGATATGACAATATGATTCCTTAAACCTGCATAATCCTCCACGTGGATGGTGATCCAAATGGTTTGTTACACAACAGCTGGCTTCAAGAGCGGCCAACATAAAAGGAAAGGAAAACGGAAGAAGAAAAGGGATCGGATTAGTTTTCTCGACCAAGACTCGCTGCTTCAAGGGGGAGAAGGTCGGTTTGCTTCTGCGGGTTTTCTTCTTCATCAGGGGAGACAGATAGGACAAAGATCAAAAGGTGGACTGACAAAGGGAAGGAATATCCACAGCGGAGTAAGAGAGAGGGGGAATCATCTCACAGGTCATTTTTCTTTACTTTATATAAATTATTATCTGTAAGAGGTTTCTCCATCTCCGGAAGTACTTCCGATAAGGAGGGATTATAGTGAAGGTGTCTAGCGGCAGAGCTCACTCTAAAGTTCATCCGTGGAGTAGGAATTTGAATTTTGAACCACATTAAATCATCTGTCATCATTCTTTTATTTACTGTTGCAGTCGAAGAGAATCTCAATCCTCTTCAACCCCTTCATTTAGAAAAGACAAAAAAATCCATGTCACGTCAATTCTAATATTCCATCCTTCCAACTGAACCCTTTTTTTTTTTTTTTCCTTCTGCAGCTTGGATGACAAGACCATGTTAATGGATCAAAACTTTTGGAGGAAGGTCATGGAGAAGAAACAAGATCATAATTCATCGGTAATTCTCTTCAATTTTGACTTGCAAACTGTTCATCATTTCGATTGCATCTGGTTTAGATCTTTATCGATTCTTGTTCTTTTTCTTCATCTCAGTGCAATAGCAAGGACTTTGGAGCGAGCCGTGGCCACTGATCTCAGTTACACCTGCCAGAATGATCATAGATTTCCGGGTGCAATGCAACAGCCGGAAATGGTCTGGATAAAGCTGGAAAGTTGATAACATTTAGAATGACATCTGCGACTTTGAATTTTTCACTCGGCAACAAAATTTTTCATTTAAGGAATCTTTTTTGTTTCTCAATGACTTTGTCTTTTTTTTTTTTTTTTGATAATCTAAATATTTAGATCTTATTCGACTAAAATTGAGTTGGATGGTTTGATCTCACAAAAAAAAACCCTCATCGAACATCCGAATAAATTTAAAAACTTTAAATAGATAATTTAATATCGTTTTGTTTCGAATTTTGATTGTTCGAAAAAAGCATCACTTTTTGCTCGGGAAGGCATCCTTCGCCCTTTTATGACCCTCCTGTTATATGTCGATTAACCATTATAAGCCTCATTGTTTTGTGTCGTTTTAAATCGGTTCCACCAAAACATCTGTAGCTCCTATTCACATTGATTGGTAACTGTTCCACCAAAAATGCAACAAGGAAATCATTTGATTAGATTAGAAAACTACATCAAACTCAAGATGGGAGAAGGTTTAGGTTTCAGTCCTTCGGGACTGTTGATGACTAGAGCAGTGTAGATATTATTATAAATGAACATAAATCGAATCTTGATATGAGATTTAGAATTTTCACTCATGTTCAAAAGTCTTCGGTTGTTTTGATCATCGGATCAAGGAGTATATCCTCTCATAATTTACCTTCTTTATTATCACCGAGGGACCGACGATAAAGGATGTTGAGGGCGAACGTAATTACCTTTTTGTTACAAAAAAAAAAGTTTAGATATCAACTCCCACAAATGTGCCGCGATGGTCATTAGGTGGTAGATTGCATCAAAGAGACAAAGATCAATTTTTGACGAGTTCATGTCTATGGGAACAACTTCTATCTGGATGGTCACATAGTAGTCGACTATAAATTGATCCCGTGATTTACCTCTCTTTATATTGTTATAGGATTGATATTGAAGGACACTCGAAATGAACGTTAGCATTTTTGACATCAAAAGAGAGCTTTAGGTTTTTGATGATATTTCCTTGCACAATCAAATTTGAGATGAAAAATGACACATATCATTTAGTGGTTGGCAGTGAAATAACTCCATCTTTTTTTAAAAAAAATTATTAGTCAATTCGATTCCTATTCAAGTTAAATTAAAATTTCACAGTGTGAATCCAGTTAAAAAAAAAAGACAACTATATCTCTTGGATGAAAAAATAAAACTTTCATCGTTGGAACTTTAACCTAGCATACCCATCCACCTTTGCTTAGTCAGGGATGTAGGATATTTAAGGTCGCTAGAGGGGGGTGAATAACGTCGATTCGTTACGTGATGAAATTTGTTTCGTGTTCGTCTATAAATTTCGTTAGCACACAGCGGAATAATAATGAAGCAATACGAAATAGACAAATACAAATACACAAGTATTTAATGTGGTTCGGAACCGAACGGTTCCTACTCCACGGATCGGGCTCTAAAAACCCTAGCAATGTAAATATGCACTACTAATCACAATAACTCCTTCTCGACACAAGTCGGAGGTGGAGAAACCTCGTATAAACGATCTTACAACAGCAAAAACGAAATACAAGCAATATACAATGCAAATATGAAAGACAAGTAAAGAAAAACTTTACAACACTTATTTTTTATTGCTTGAATGCTTAGTTGCTTGACTTGCACTTGGAGGTCTGATTTGCAATAAAAAATAGCCCCAATAACTCTCAAGAACCGGATAGATTTTCCTCCATCACAAGCTCCTTTTATATCTTCAACCTGTCTGAAAAGCCGATCAATGATTGCTCGATAATCACCGATCCGATCACACCGCTGTCGTGAGATAACGGTGTAATCCACGCTGGAAAATCCAACGGCTAGAATATCAGTCGACTAATTATGACCATCAGTCGACTGCTGACCGCAGTAGTTGAGTGAGACTCCATTCTGTGGTCGAAACACCGAGCATCAGTCGACTGATCACATTATCACGACCGTCATTCATCACCGACTACCCATATCCGCAAATGCTAGGCCATTTCCGCAATAAATCCTTAGTCGATTTCATCACCGACCGCCACATGACACCAGTCGACTGACACACCTCAAACATGAGGTTTTAACCCAAGTATGGTCCCCCCATACTTGCTAGACCACCCTTAGCCTAGACCTAAGCCTTCTAGTCACCCCCATCAGCCTCACGTCTCTCGGATCCCTCCAAGTCATCCATGACTTGTTCATCCATCGTGCTAGCCTTCAGGTGCTTCCATCGGCTATGTCATGCTAACGGTGTCTACACCGCCAAGGCACATTGGATTTACGCCGCCAACCATTGGACTTATGCTGCCAAGACTCCCGCTTGGACTTTACGCCGCCAATATCAAACCCCTTGGACTTCTCAAATGCCAAGACTCAAGCTTGGACTTTCCCTTACCAAGACTCATGCTTGGACTTTCCATGACATGGTTGTTGGAATGTATACTGAAAGCCTAGCTCTTTTTGTATGAACATTTTTATTTTGAAATAAGAATCACATGATCATTGTTTGCACTTTATATATTTATTATATGTGTGCATATTGTCTAATATTTTACATTGTAGATAACATGGTGCTTGGTGTGACACCGAAGATCATGTTATCAGTATCTTGTAGAATATAAGTAGAGGCTCACAACCAAGATGGTTTTGGACAAACCATTGGCATGGTTGTAGTGTAGCTTGGTATTGTTTTGTCTTGAACATAGAGTAGCACTAGTACACTTAGGTGTATTATGCAGGACCGACATAGAGGTGATTCAATTTATTGCTGACTACATAATTGAATCGGACCTCGAATATTATGTTGTACATGCTCTTAATCCTGATATAATAACGGGCACATGTACTTAGTATTTATTTCTTTGATTTACCAAAAGGTGAGATTTAAATGGATTAAAATCAATATGCCCGGTAAGTTGGGAAATGATATTATTTACATAGTGTGCCGTTGATTATAGGAGGAAACCGTGTCCTATATATTAGGTTGATGATGTCCCCTTGAGGAGCTCATAAGGTTCATCATGTAAACCCAGCTGGTTGACTTAGTCAACATGATGATAAGGTTGAGTGGTACTACTCGAGGAGTTAGATGTTAATTAATTGATGGTCAGTAAATCAATTAATTGACGGACATTCGATATCTTAAACACGGGGAGATGGATGTACAAATAATATATGGAGCCCATATTGATTTATGGGGGTTGGTGAGGTAGTTCAATGATGATCCTCTAGTGGAATGGAACATCATTGATGGATTAAGTTTGTGTGGTTCCGATCCATCAGGTGGCCAAGATCCAACTCCTCCTTATGGTCCCTATCGTAGCCTAATATAATCCTCAAGAAGCCTAGATCCAAGGATGTAAAACAAAACTCTAAAACCAACGGTTGGGATTAAATCCCTAGATCCGACGGTTGGGATGAAACCCTAGATCCGAGGGTTGGGATGAAACCCTAGATCCGACGGTTGGGATGAAACCCTATATCCGACGGTTGGGATGAAACCCTAGATTCGACGGTTGGGATAAAACCCTAGATCCGACGGTGGAGATTAAATCCCTAGATCCGACGGTGGAGATTAAAGGAGGCTTAAGCCCAATTCTATAAATAGAGGGCTAAGGCTTGGGCGGCTATAATGGTTCTCTTGGATTAGGGTTTTGCCTCTCAAGTGTTTTAGGCGGCTAGGGTTTTGGAAGTGGTTTGGCGGCAAGAAAGGAGATTAGGGTTTCCTTCTTTTCTCCTTGGTGGCCGGCGCTCACTCCCTCTTCTTCCTTGCTTTGGCCGACCCTCTTCCTCCTCCTTTGCTCCTTGGTGGCCGGCGGTTCTCCAACTTCTTGGTGGCCGGCGCTTCTCCAACTTCTAGGTGGTCGGCGCTCAACCATTCACTCCTTGGCCGGTGGTTACATCGAGCTCCTTGGCTTGGTGGCCGGTTCTAGAAAGGAGAAGGAGTTTTGCTTGGTTCTTCTCTTTGTTCGTAGTGAACAAGGAAGGGAAGAACGCGATCTAGGAGGCTTCTACTCGTGGAGGATCTTCGCCCACACGACGTCCACGAGGAGGATAGGACATACGGTAGAAGATCGTGAGGTATAAAAGTTTTACAACTTTATTTTCTGATCTTAGCATGTTCTTTTATGTGTTGATTATACAAGTGTGCATTTGTATATATTTTGTATAATCATGGACCCCGAAGACAAACACAAAAACCGGCGATCCGTCCGTCGTCTCTTCCGCGGCTAACCAACTAGAAGAGTTGTGTTGCTTGAATAACTAGTTTGTTCAAGCGATCACTCAAGTTGTTAGCACGACGACGAATTGGTTGTGCTAAGGAAACTCATCCCATCCGGATTAGTTCTTTCATTAGTGAAAATTTTAATCCGGGGACATGGGAGCCAATGAGCCTCCGAAGCAACTCCCTTCAAGTGGTATCAGAGCCACGATTTCGGTTTTGTGTGTTTTGGATTCGGTTACTTTCATGCACATATCATATATTGAGTATGTCGGATAATAGTAGGATCTGCGTATGCTAACTTTTTGGTTGCAGGCATAAGATCCGACTATTATGGCTATTTGGTTGTATGTGATTGTTTTGTGTGTGATTGTATGTATATTATTTGAATCCTCGGGGTTGACGAGGCTAGATTAGTATTTAATTTTTGTAATTAAATACGGCATTGTTTAGCCGCTCATTTTAGTTTACTTTCGATCTAGATTATTTGTACACTCCTTCGTGGAATATAGGATCGATGGATGTAAATTAAAATGATATATCTCGACTCGGATCTCTTTGGTGACTTGCGCATGGGAAAAGATGGAGCGGACAAGGTGGCGACACGACGAGATGCATATTGGAGAACAATGCCATAATAGTTGGAAAAATTCTGTTTTTTTCCATATTTATTGCTTATTTGTTTTATATGCATGTTGTGTATGCTTTAAAATTCCTCATTTTCTATTTACTAAGTGGGAGAGAGATATTTTAATTAATTCCCGTGGCCTCCATTACAATTTGACGTGTGATGCAACAAACTTGTGTGTCGGCTCTGAGTGCCTTCCTCCCTGCGGACGGGTTTGTTTGCGGATCACTAGGTCAAATAATGGTTATAGGAAATTATCTAGGAGCATGTGTACTTCCACAGCGGTAAGACACATAATCCGAAATAATTCGCTTAGTATCGTGTAATGGTGCACACTTAGATGCAAATAAAAGTATCCTCCCCATCGGAGTCACTGCTTTTATTTGTAGGGCCAAAGAGGAACCAACTATTAATTTTATTTGTCAAAAAGTAAGGTTGACAAGATAATAAAATTAATGGGTAAAACCTCCTCTTACAAATGTAGAATTCGTATACGTCCACACAGCGTGGCATGCGACATTCTCAGTGATTTAAGGTGTTGGTTGATTTCGGAATTTTATTGTTTTGAGGAATCAATAATATTTGAAATCTAATGTTTTGGTCATTGTGATTCTTAGGTTTTTCAAATGGCTTTCAATCCACTTGCTGTTATATTAAAAGAAAATAAACTTACTGGAACAAACTACATTGATTGGAAAAGAAATCTGGATATTGTCTTAACTGCGGAGGAGTACAAATTTATACTCTTCGAGGTCTGTCCTCCTAAGCCCACCGATGACTTTGATGAAAAGGAGAAAGAAAGTTATAAGAAATGGATCAAGGCAGATGAGATGGCGCGGTGTTACATTTTGGCATCTATGTCAAATGTGCTGCAACATCAGCATCAGGCCATGACCACAGCTTATGACATGATGTTCAATCTCAAGGAACTTTTTGGACATTAGAGTAGGGCGACTAGACAGGAGGCGATGAGAAACTTGATGACGACCACCATGATCGAGGGAACACCCGTTAGGGATCATGTTCTCAAGATGATGGCTCATCTTAATGCGATGGAAGTCCTCGGAGCTGAGATTGATGGGGAAACCCAGGTCGATATCATTTTCCAGTCTCTTCCTAGGAGTTTTGAGCAGTTCCGCCTCAACTACAACATGAACAAGAGGTTATATTCGTTGGCGGAGCTTCTGACAGAACTCCAGGCGGCGGAGGGGCTTTTTCGTCAAAGCGCTCAAGCCATGGTCGCTCAGAAGGTTTCTTCCTCTAAACCGAAAGGTAAGAAGAAGAAGCAAGGTGGAGCGAAGAAAGTGGCAGTGGGACCTCAGACAGGAGTGAAGAAGCCGAAAGGCAAGTGCTTCACTTGCAAGCAGACTGGACATTGGAAGGCGGACTGTTCTCGCCGAAAGAACAAAGGTATATCTTCTTGTTTAGTTGTTGAAACATGTTTAGCGGTGTTATCTACCAGTGCCTGGTGTGTAGATACAGGAGCCACTGATCATGTCTGCAATACTTTGCAGGGGTTCCAGGAAACCCGACGACTAGCTGAGGGAGAGATTACCGTCTTCATGGGCAATGCTTTAAAGGTGGCGGCTATTGCAGTGGGAGATGTTTATTTATCTTTTGATAGGAATAAAGTTTTGGTTTTAAGAAATTGTCTTTGTGTACCTACTTTTAGAAAGAATTTAATTTCAGTTTCTAAATTGTTTATGGATGGATATTCTGTTTCTTTTAATGACAAAGTGGTTATAAAAAGGAATAGGGAGATTATCTGTTCTGGTACATTGGTTGGCAATTTATATACTCTTGAACCGAAAACTCCCACGATGCATATAGAAGTCAATAACTCATCTTCTAAGTCTAATAAGAGAAAAGAACATTCATGAATGAACGGACATATCTTTGGCATCTAAGGCTTGGTCATATTAACCTAAGCAGAATTCAAAGGTTGATAGCTGATAGACCTTTGGGTTCATTAGTGGTGGAGGATCTCCCAACCTGCGAATCTTGCTTGGAAGGTAAAATGACCAAGAGGCCTTTCAAGGCCAAGGGGTATAGAGCTAAAGATGTGTTAGAATTGGTTCATTCTGATTTGTGCGGTCCTATGTCTATCCGGGCAAGAGGTGATTTTGAATATTTCGTCTCTTTTATAGACGATTATTCAAGATATGGATACATTTACTTGATGCGCCGCAAGTCTGAATGCTTTGACATGTTCAAAGAATTCAAGGCTGATGTGGAGAACCGTCAAGGTAAGAGTATCAAGACCCTACGATCTGATCGTGGTGGTGAGTACCTCTTGGGAGAGTTTAGGAATTACTTATCAGAGGCTGGGATTCAATCCCAATTGTCTGCACCTGGCACACCCCAGCAGAATGGTGTAGCGGAGCGAAGGAATAGGACTCTTATGGAGATGGTCAGATCGATGATGAGTTATTCTGAGTTATTTGTTTCGTTCTGGGGGTATGCGCTGGATACGACAATGTATACTCTGAACTTGGTTCCATCTAAATCAGTACCTTCTACCCCTGTAGAATTGTGGACTGGGCGAAAGCCTAGTCTGAGACATATTCGGATATGGGGGAGTCCAGCACATGTGCTGAAGGCTGATGCTGGTAAGTTAGAACCTCGTACAGAAGTGTGCATGTTTGTTGGCTACCCTAAGGGAACGAAAGGTGGTTTGTTTTATAATCCTAGAGATCAGAGGGTGATCGTTAGCACGAACGCCAGATTTCTAGAGGAGGATTATGTAATGAACCACAAGCCCAAGAGTAGGATTGTTCTTGAGGAGTTGACAGGGAAAGTCCCGACTTCAGTACCACCGGTACAAGAGGAGATACCACAAGTCACTGCACCGCGTGTTACAGAGCATACATAGGAGGCACCTCGTCGTAGTGGGAGGGTTGTTAGACAACTCGAGAGATTCATATTTTTGGGAGTCTTCGGACTTAGTCCATGGTGAACATGAACCTGATCCCTAGACATATAACGAGGCACTCCAAGATAGAGATGCGGTATCTTGGCAAAGAGCGATGAATTCAGAGATAGAATCTATGGATTCTAATTAGGTCTGGGAGCTAGTAGAGCCACCCGATGGTGTAAAAGCCATTGGATGCAAGTGGATCTACAAGAGAAAGAGAGGGGTAGACGGGAAGGTTGAGACCTTCAAAGCTTGGCTTGTTGCGAAAGGGTATACTCAGAAAGAGGGCATCGATTATGAGGAGACCTTTTCGTCGGTAGCTATGCTTAAGTCTATCCGGATTCTCTTATCTATAGCTGCTCATATGGATTATGAGATTTGGCAGATGGATGTCAAGACAACTTTCCTTAACGGAAGTCTTGAGGAGAACATCTATATGCGGCAACCAGAGGGATTCATTGCTAAAGGCAAAGAGCATCTTGTATGTAAGCTTAATCGGTCCATTTATGGATTGAAGCAAGCTTCTAGATCTTGGAACATCCGCTTTGATGAGGTAATCCAGTCATATGGATTTATTCAAAGTCCGGATGAGCCTTGTGTATACAAGAGATGTGATGGAAACATAGTGGTGTTTCTTGTACTATACGTAGATGACATTTTGTTAGTTGGAAACAATATCAAAGTGTTATCAGACGTAAGGGTATGGTTGTCCAAACAGTTTGACATGAAGGACTTGGGAGAAGTGGGACACGTCCTTGGGATCAAAGTTATAAGGAATCGCAAGAAAAGGATGTTGTGCTTATCTCAAGCTTCATACATTGACACTATCCTTGATCGTTTTAGCATGCAGAACTCCAAGAAATGTTTTCTACCTTTTAGGCATGGAGTACCTTTATCTAAAGAGATGTGTCTCAAATCATCAAAGGAGATAGAGGACATGAAGGCGGTTCCTTATGCTTCGGCAGTAGGAAGCCTCATGTATGTTATGCTATGTACGAGACCAGATATCTGTTTTACCGTGGGCATGGTTAGCAGATATCAGGGTAATCCTGGACAGGGACATTGGACTGCGGTAAAGCATATATTGAAGTACCTGAGAAGGACTAGGGATTATATGTTGGTTTACCGGGCAGATCAATTAGTCCCTGTGGGTTACACGGATTTGGATTTCCAATCAGATAGGGACAAGAGTAAGTCTACCTCGGAGTTTGTATTTACTTTTGGAGGTGGAGCCATAGTATGGAGGAGTGTCAAGCAGAAATGCGTGGCGGACTCTACCATGAAAGTTGAGTATGTGGCAGCCTCTGAGGCAGCCAAGGAAGCTGTATGGCTCAGGAACTTCTTGATGGACTTGGATGTGATTCCTGGTTTGCCCAGAACTATCACAATTTATTTTGATAACAGTGGTGCAGTTGCAAACTCGAAGGAACCACGAGCCCATAAGGCGAGTAAACACATAGAGCGCAAGTACCACCTGATATGAGAGATCGTAAAGCGAGGAGAAGTAGCTGTCGCCAAGATTACATCAGAGGATAACCTGGCGGATCCATTCACTAAGGCCCTTCCAGCGAAAGCGTTTGATAGGCATGTGGAGGACATGGGGATCAGATGTATGGCAGTGTGATGACAGCATAGTCTTTTAGTATAAGTGGGAGATTGTTGGAATGTATACTGAAAGCCTAGCTCTTTTTGTATGAACATTTTTATTTTGAAATAAGAATCACATGATCATTGTTTGCACTTTATATATTTATTATATGTGTGCATATTGTCTAATATTTTACATTGTAGATAACATGGTGCTTGGTGTGGCACAGAAAATCATGTTATCAGTATCTTGTAGAATATAAATAGAGGCTCACAACCAAGATGGTTTTGGACAAACCATTGACATGGTTGTAGTGTAGCTTGGTATTGTTTTGTCTTGAACATAGAGTTACACTAGTACACTTAGGTGTATTGAGCAGGACCGACATAGAGGTGATTGATTTATTCGACTACATAATTGAATCGGACCTCGGATATTATGTTGTACATGCTCTTAATCCCAATATAATAACGGGCACATGTACTTAGTATTTATTTCTTTGATTTACCAAATGGTGAGATTTAAATGGATTAAAATCAATATGCCCGGTAAGTTGAGAAATGATATTATTTACATGGTGTGTCGTTGATTATAGGAGGAAACCGTGTCCTATATATTAGATTGATGATGTCCCCTTGAGGAGCTCATAAGGTTCATCATGTAAACCCAGCTGGTTGACTTAGTCAACATGATGATAAGGTTGAGTGATACTACTCGAGGAGTTAGATGTTAATTAATTGATGGTCAGTAAATCAATTAATTGACGGACATTCAATATCTTAAACACGGGGAGATAGATGCACAAATAATATATGGAGCCCATATTGATTTATGGGGGTTGGTGAGGTAGTTCAATGATGATCCTCTAGTGGAATGGAACATCATTGATGGATCAAGTTTGTGTGGTTCCGATCCATCGGGTGGCCAAGATCCAACTCCTCCTTATGGTCCCTATCGTAGCCTAATATAATCCTCAAGAAGCCTAGATCCAAGGATGTAAAACAAAACTCTAAAACCAACGGTTGGGATTAAATCCTTAGATCCGATGGTTGGGATAAAACCCTAGATCCTACGGTTGGGATGAAACCCTAGATCCGACGGTTGGGATGAAACCCTAGATCCGACGGTTGGGATAAAACCCTAGGATCCGACGGTGGAGATTAAATCCCTAGATCTGACGGTGGAGATTAAAGGAGGCTTAAGCCCAATTCTATAAATAGAGGGCTAAGGCTTGGGCGGCTATAATGGTTCTCTTGGATTAGGGTTTTTCCTCTCAAGTGTTTTAGGCGGCTAGGGTTTTGGAAGTGGTTTGGGCGGCAACAAGAAAGGAGATTAGGGTTTCCTTCTTTTCTCCTTGGTGGCCGGCGCTCACTCCCTCTTCTTCCTTGCTTTGGCTGGCCCTCTTCCTCCTCCTTTGCTCCTTGGTGGTCGGCGGTTCTCCAACTTCTTGGTGGCCGATGCTTCTCCAACTTCTAGGTGGCCGGCGGCAACATTGTCACAAAGTTGGCCGGCGCTCAACCATTCACTCCTTGGCCGGCGGTTACATCGAGCTCTTTGGCTTGGTGGCCGGTTCTAGAAAGGAGAAGGAGTTTTGCTTGGTTCTTCTCTTTGTTCGCAGCGAACAAGGAAGGGAAGAATGCGATCTAGGAGGCTTCTACTCGTGGAGGATCTTCGCCCACACGACGTCTACGAGGAGGATAGGACATACGGTAGAAGATCATGAGGTATAAAAGTTTTATAACTTTATTTTCTGATCTTAGTATGTTCTTTTATGTGTTGATTATACAAGTGTGCATTTGTATATATTTTGTATAATCATGGACCCCGAAGACAAACACAAAAACCGGCGATCCGTCCGTCGTCTCTTCCGCGGCTAACCAACTAGAAGAGTTGTGTTACTTGAACAACTAGTTTGTTCAAGCGATCACTCAAGTTGTTAGCACGACGACGAATTGGTTGTGCTAAGGAAACTCATCCCATTCGGATTAGTTCTTTCATTAGTGAAAATTTTAATCCGGGGACATGGGAGCCAATGAGCCTCCGAAGCAACTCCCTTCAATGGTCAACTTCAGTCAACCATCAAAGTCTCCCTCGAGTCAAACTCGAGTCCGGTTAATCATAACCCAGGTCGATTGTACCAACAATCCCCAAAACATTAATTGACATAAATATCAAACATCAATGTAACTCATTTTGTCAAATATCAAAACATCACTCGAGTCAAACTTGTGTCTGGTCAATCGTGACCTAGGCTGATTGCACCAACAATCTCCCCCTTTTTGATGTTTGACAAAAACAATCTTGAGTTAGGCCCCTAACTCAAATTCCCTTACCAATTTAATAAATTGGTAATCTTATGTTTTCCCCCTTTTTGACATATATCAAAAAAGTTTACTCTCCAAGGAGGTCAATGTCTCATGTCCCAATGAGATCTTACAATCTCCCCCTTGGTCCAAAGATACCTAGGATGACTACCATCTTCCTAGTGATAAGTCTCATATCACTCAAGAGAGACAATCCTATACTCTCTCCCAATTTTCAAATTGGGTATCTCAAAATACCATTTTCCCTCTCATGAGAAAAATTACCATCCATCATCTCATGATGGATACCTCCCCCTAAAGACTTGCTCCCCCTTGACAATTGCACCAACAATATCCTTGGAAAGTCCCTAAGCCAATAGGAGCTCTAAACCATCAAAAATAAGGTTCAAAGTTCAAAAATGAACTCTCCACACCTTAAATTTGATACATCGACCTAACACCTCTCCAAATCCATATCCAATTGATGTTTACCCTTTAAAATGTTTCCCAAAGCATATTCTAGGATTAGAAGTAGTTAGGGACCTTAACCGTAGCTGAAATCGGGTTAAACAACCTTGTTTACCCCGAAATCAGGCTATCGATCAAATCGATCGAAACGATCAACTAAGGTGCACATCGATCGGCCGCCGAGAAGCGATCGTAATCTTGCAGGCGGTCGCTTCCGCCCTTGAGGTGGTTTCCGCCGAGCGATTTCGCGAGCGATTTTTCGCGAGCATTGCCACCGTCGCTAGGGCACGAGGTGGTTTTGATGCTCGAAGCGATTTTACTAGGCAATTTTGCCACGAGCGATTTGACCAAAGCCGTTCTTGCCGAGCAAGCCGCCATCATCGATCGCCACTGTAGAGGCAAAATTGTAACTAAATATATATAGCTTGAAAAATCATGAAATTTCACATGTATAATACTTATCACACATACAATCGGTGAAAAATCTTGGAAAAATATTTTAACCATTAAAAATAGGAGATTGGTATATAGTTCAAAAACTATTAAAACTTTAAAGTTTTTGATCTACTTTGTATCAACTTCTACAATGATGATTGTTATCAAAAGATAGACTTCACCAAGGTTTTCTAAAGTGATTTTAAAATGTTTTTGAAAACCTAGTTTGAACCATGGATTATTGGCTAGATATACATAACTTGTATATTAGCTTTCCTCATGATTCTTAGTGATGATTGAAATAAGTTTAAGTTCATCTAGATGCATTACCTATGCACCTTGAACCTAACCTATTATCCTAACATCTCACATGTTATCTAAGGTGTATACATATACATACATGTCAATTTAGATGTGAGATATGGAGTTAGGATTATTATAGCTTCATGCATTTTCTAGGCAACCCTACTTGATTCTCTTATAAATGAGACTCCAAGTCATGTCATTGTCCTTAACTCAATTTTAATTAAGTTAAATGCATGAATGATCATGGCATAAATGATAACAATAATAAAGCATGACAATGATCATGATGTCATGACATATAAATAAACTCTAACAATGAACATGACATCTACAATAATCCTAAACAGTATCATGACATGTTATATGATAACATAGAATTTTATATCATGACATGGCAAATTCGGATAAACAAGCATATTAATACAAATATATAGTCAGACAAAAATAATTTTTATAAACAAAACATTTCATTCAATAAAAACTTCAGTTTTTACATCCAAAATAGAAATTTGAAAAATGCTTAACTAGAGACATAATTCCTAAACATCCTCTATCGCTAATCATCTATAGAAGGTGGAGGCGGAGGTGGCTGCTGACCCAGGGTCCAGGCTCGCATCATCTCATACATGTCGAGCTGACGCTGCTCCATGCGGCTCTGTGAATCCTCCATCCGGGTGTGGCATTCCTCCATCCGAGTGTGGCGCTCCTCCATCTGAATGAGGTGTTGACCCATGTAGAATTGCCCTGATATAATCTCTGCCAACCGAGAGTCAATCGTCTGCTGGTAATCTTGGAAGCTGGCCTCCAGCTGGGCAATCCGATCTGAAGGACCTACTGCTGATGTATCTGCTGGCATCTGATCATCCTCGTCAGCAACATCTGGATCCTCATATCGTCTTGCAGCCTCTCCCGGTACTAGAGGTGGCTCCCCACGTGGCCTGGGCGGAGGTCGAGGTACCAGCTCCATCTGCCCATGTCCGATCCGCAGCTTCGCCAATGTGAAGTTACGAACTGATATACAATCGTAAACCTCGGATAGCGCCCTCAGAGATCCCCTGTTAATGTTAATGCCTATGGACTTTAGTCATGCAGTGATGATATGTCCAAAAGGCATATGCACTTTCCCTTGCACAGGGGATATGAAATGTACAATGCAATGTTTATATCTAATCTATGACGCATGGCGTACATGAGGAAAAGATGGGGAGGCCGAATCTTGGCCAGACCCCGAGTCACAATGGGGAGAAAGCACCCAACAATGACTTTGTAGAGCACATTGTCAGGTGCAGATAGCTCAGTGATAGGAAATAGGTTCTGAGCTGGTGGGCGAGGATGGCGAAAAATGTGCTCATGCATGGAGTCTAGAGAAATATGATCAAAAGGCTCAGGAAGAGAGGCATCGTAGGTAGGATAGAATATGAAAGTGTCATTCGATGGCCTACATTCAAGGAACTCCTTCAGGATTGCAGGAGTGAACTCTAGGTCGCATTTTGCGACCCGAGTAGTGTATGTAGGACCATCGTCTACTTTCTTTAGATTTTGATAGAACTCCTTAAGGAGATCATCATTGATGACATGATTGCATAGAGCTACCTTTATAAGCTGATAATATGCTAAAATTTCTATGACATTGCCACAGTAATGCCTAAAGAAGTCGATATCGATGTACCTAACTGACATGGGTTGGTACAATCGTGATCCGACTTCAGTCGGGTCATTTCTACGGGGTCGTCTATATGAATGCAATGCAATGCGATGAAATGGCATGATACAAACACAAACGATTAGATCAAAATGAGTTGTGAAGGAAAATTAGGGTTTAAGATGTATAGAAATATACTTTGGTGCAATTGAGGGTGATGAAGAGAAGGCACTCAAACACTGCTGAGGAGAGCGTCGGAAAGTTCGCCGGAGCAAAGGTTTCGCCGGAACCCTAATCACAAAAAAAAATCGCCGGAGAGGAAAATATGAGGGTTGTGAGATGCTATAGGTCCATCAAAAACGTGAATGAGAGAGTTGGCTTTCAAACCTAGGGCTTAGGTGGCCTAGCATGGACGGAAAGGCCGATCGGAGAAGAAGAGAAGAAACACGAGAGAATCGGCGTGAAGATCTGAACCCTAGCGGTTGGCGTTATAAATCGCATAGCGCCGATCCAGCGATGTCGCGAAATTAGTCGGTGATGGCGGCTTATTGGCAGTTTCTTGAATCGGCGTTGGCTACTCCGACTCAACACTCGACTTTTGAGTATTTTGTATCGAGCTCTGATAACATTAGTCGTGATATTGGTCATCAATCGGTGATCGATCATCACTCGGCGCTCGTGAGCCACTCGTGATGATCCTTACGCCTCGATGAGCATAACAATAGTCGTAGCGTTGATAATCGATCGTGATGTACCAAATCGGTCGAGTCTGAAAGAATTACTCATTGGACTCAGATATCGTCTTTCTGATATTAGCGGATTTCTTCACTCAAATTTGTCCATTTTATCATATTTATTTTTGTATGTCAAATATATTAATGTCATGCATATGTTTAGGTATTTGTTAATGTATTTTGGTATTTTATTTTATTTTAACAAACATTAACATCCAATGGTTTCAAAATCCTAACATCTCACCCTTTCTAAGTGTTGAAATACACAATCAAGGTGAATGACTGTTTTGTGAGATGCAATACACCATAAACATTCCTTCCATGCAAACACATGGTAAAACACATGAAGCATGGTAGGTGCAAGACAACAAGGTGTGTGGCACTTGAGTATCATTCTTGATGTAACTTCCAAACCTAAAGACAATTCTCTTGATACACTAATTTCCAAAGTGTGCCAAAATCCAAAATAACACACTATGACCTCTAAATCTAGATTGTGCAAATTTTATTAATTTTTCATGATTCCAAAAATGTATTAGCACATCCTAAAATCTTTTAGGATGTAAGATCAAACCTATTTCCAAGGTATCCATAACCTTGAAAATAACCTAAAATGTCAACTTTGCTATGGTTGAGTTAACTACCCATCCAATCAAAGTTGGCACATCTTAACCCATTTAGCGTGAATCAATCACGCTTCTTGGAACCCAAAATCTATTTGAGCTCCTAGGGTTACTTAGATATTCCTTAGGATAACCTCCCTAGATACCTTTTTAATGACCATTCTAGGCTTGTTAACCTTGGTCATTATGGTCTTGCCATGGTTAACCTTAAGGATTGCCTCCCTAGTAACCTTCTTAGTGGCTTCCTTAGTTTTCTTAGGAGCTCTAGCCACTAGACACACACCATGGTTGGCCTTAGAGATAATTTCCCTAGATACCTTGGTTTTCTTAGATCTAGGTTTAGTTCCATAATCAAATGAAACATTATGGTAAGTAGTCATTACTTTCTTAGACATCGGCTTGTGACCCAAACCTTGTCTCCTAGATGATTCTTGCCTCTTACACCCTTTACGTTGACTCCTAGATCCTAGAGGTCGACAATTTGACCCTTTAAATTGATTTTGCATATTTGCAAGGGTCTCTTCCAATTTCTCAAGCCTTGACCTCAAGGCTTGATTTTCTAACTCTAATTCCCTAATTGGCTTTTGATTAGGTTTTTGGGCATCACCATTTTCTCTAGGCATATGCCTACCCTTATTAGGGTTTACGCCTAAATGGTTTCCGATTTTCTTAATTGTTTCACTATGAAGGACATTTCTAGGGATATTAGTCCCAAATTTTTCCTTCTTTGAAATGGGTCTAGAGTTACTATTTCTAGATTTTTTCTTAGACCTAAAACCAACATGTTGAGCTTCTAGACAACCATAATTATTATTTCTAGCATGCTTTGATTCATGAGTAATAATAAATTATTTTTAGCATGCTTTTGCCTAACTTTTAAAGAATGAGTATTATGTAAATATACCTTAGGGTTAGTCTTAGAGACTCCCCCTACTTGTGATGCTCCCTCCTTTCTTCTAGGACATTGGCTCCTATAGTGTCCCGGTTGTCGGCATTTGAAGCACATCACGTGCTCCTTGCTCTTCTTGGTGGGGACACCGACATCCTTGACTTTTGGTGCCGGAGAAGCTTTCTTGACCCTTTTTGGACACTTACTCTTGTAGTGTCTGGATTCCCTACACTCAAAGCATATTATATGAATTTTATTATTAATTGACATGCTTGAGTTACCTAGGGTGGTGGTGAGGTTCTCTTGAGCTTGCTCTTCCTCTCTACCGGATGTAGATGGTTCTTCTTGAGATTGCTCCGGTGTAGATGCTCTAATCTTCTCCCCCTCAATCCTAGAGGTGGAGGTCTCCTCTTCTTCCACCAATTCGGAAGTTGATTCCTTCTCAACTTCCGAGTCCTCACTCGCTTGTGAAGATGATGATGATTCTTCCTCGGCTTCTTCCTCTTCTTGAGTCGATGAAGATTCTTCTTCTTCTACTTGTGCCAAGTGAGGCTTCTCATGGAACTTGGCCAATTTGTCTCATAGCTCCTTGGCATCTTGAAATTCACCTAAACTAGATAAAATGTCATTAGGTATCAAATCTTCTAAAAGCTTTGTTACCTTGACTTCGGTCTTGAACTTGAGACGTTGCTCTTATGTCCACTTCTTCAATTTCAAGACGTTTCCCTTCTTATCCCGAGGAGGTTCAAAGCCTTTTACGAGGATGAACCAATCCTCTATATCCATCATCAAGAATGTCTCCATTCTTGCTCTCCACACCGGAAAATCTTCTCGATCATATGGCGGTGGAGTGTTGATGTCCCATCCAAGCTTGTCTTGGAATTTCATCTTCCCTCTAGCTTCTTAGCTCTTGGCGGTTAATCCGTAGAAGAGCCCCGGGCTCTAATACCAATTGTAGGATATTTGAGGCCGCTAGAGGGGGGTGAATAGCGTCGATTCGTTGCGTGATGGAATTTGTTTCGTGTTTGTCTACAAATTTTGTTAGCGCACAGCGGAATAATAATGAAGCAATACGAAATAGACAAACACAAATACACAAGTATTTAACGTGGTTCGAAACCGAACGGTTCCTACTCCACGGATCAGACTCTAAAAGCCCTAGCAATGCAAACACGCACTAATAATCACAATAATTCCTTCTTGACACAAGTCAGAGGTGGAAAAACCTCGTACAAACGATCTTACAAAAGCAAGAACGAAATACAAGCAATATACAATGCAAATACAAAAGACAAGTAAAGAAAAACTTTACAACACTTGTTTTTGATTACTTGAATGCTTGGTTGCTTGACTTGCATTTAGAGACCTGATTTGCAGTAACAAATCGCCCCAATAGCTCTCAAGAATCGGATAGATTTTCCTCCATCACGAGCTCCTTTTATATCTTCAACCTGTGCTGGAAAAAGTCTATCAGTCGACTGCTCGGGACCATCAGTCGACTGATCACACTATTGCTGTGAGACAACGGTGTAATCCACACTGGAAAAATCCAACGGCTAGGACATCAGTCGACTGATCAAGCCATCACTCGACTATTGACCGCAACGGTCGAGTGAGACTCCATTATGTGGCCGAAACACCGAGCATCAGTCGACTGATCACATTATCAGTCGACTGCTCATCCATCAGTCGACTGCCCATATCTGGCAGTCGACTACTAGGCCACTTCCCACAGTCAAACCCTAGTTGACTCTTACCAGTCGACTGGTACACCTCAAACATGAGGTTTTAACCCAAGTATGGTACCCTCATACTTGTTAGACCACTCTTAGTCTAGACCTAAGCCTTCTAGCCACCTCCATCAGCCTCACGCCTCTCGGATCCCTCCAAGTCATCCATGACTTATTCATCCATCGCGCTAGCCTTCAGGTGCTTCCATCGGCTATGTCATGCTAACGGTGTCTACACCGCCAAGGCACATTGGACTTACGCCGCCAAGACTCCGCTTGGACTTTACGCCGTCAACCATTGGACTTATGCTGCCAAGACTCCCGCTTGGACTTTACGCCGCCAATATCAAACCCCTTGGACTTCTCAAATGCCAAGACTCAAGATTGGACTTTCCTTTGCCAAGACCCATGCTTGGACTTTCCATGACATGGTCAACTCCAGTCAACCATCAAAGTCTCCCTCGAGTCAAACTCGAGTCCAGTTAATCATAATCCGTGTCGATTGTACCAACAATCCCCAAAACATTAATAGACATCAATGTCAACTCATTTTGTCAAACATCAAAACATAACTCGAGTCAAACTCGTGTCTAGTCAATCGTAATCTGGACCGATTGCACCAATAAGGAAGGATCTGAGAGAATATTTTGCGATTTTGAAATGCCGATGACAGATAAATTGGGTAGATATATCTTCTCTGAGTGCTGCTATGCTTGCTTCTCTATATAGTCCTTCAAGATCTGCCCCGGTGAAAAGATCAATACATTCTGCAATCTCTTGGAGATCGACATCTTCCCCTAGTTTCATCTGTTTTGTGTGTATACGTAATATTTCATGCCGGCCTTCGACATCGGGTGATGGTACATACAACACCTAGACCATGCACAAACAAAATCTTTTAACCACCAAGTCAGAAGCATATACTATACAACCATGATGAAAAAAAAAAAGGGAAGAACAATGCAAATCCTGTAGTGATGTATGGGTTCTCTGGGGATACTAAATCAAAACGACCAGGATGCAAAAGAACAACATCTATCACATTCGATCGATTTGTAGCAGCTAAGACAATAATTGTTGGAAAAATAAAGAGGGGAAAAGAAAACTTCGTGGAAGAAGACAAATACGATATAGGAGAACTACTCAATTTTTTCTCATGTCTCAATCTCTTAGAAACATTACATATTTATAGACTTATTGGATAAGCGATAAGCATTATCCTCAAATACATTGAATCTAGACCATTTATTTTATTTTTATCAACTTTCCACCTCATCTATTCTATCTCCATCAATTCTCATCTTATCCATATCGTCACCGTATCTTTTCTATCCATAATTAAATTTACTTTTTCAACAAGACTCATTCTTATCTTATCCATATCGCCACCACATCATATTCATAATTAAGTTTACTTTTCAACACCCCCTCTTAAACTTAATTTTGTGACTCCAAGTAAATTACGCATCTTGATGAAATCTTCAAACTTCAGTGGCTTGGTAAAGATATTAGCAACTTGATCTTTAGTCTTCACATAGACTAGTTCCACATCTTTGTTCTTCACATGTTCGCGAATAGAATGGAAGCGAACATCGATATGCTTACTCCTTTGATGATATACTGGATTCTTTCCCAATGCAATTGTCGATTTGTTATCAATGCAAATTTGAGTTGCTTCATTTTGTTCAAACTTTATCTCCTTTAGTAAACTTCTTAGCCATATAGCATGACTAACACATGAGGATGTCGCAACGTACTCTGCTTCACAGGTGGAAAGAGTAACAATAGATTGTTTTTTTTTACATCCAAGAAAATGCCGTATCTCCAACGAAAAATGCAAAGCCGGAAGTGCTTCTCCGGTCATCACAATCTCCACCCCAATTACTATCCGAATATCCAACAAGTTGAGAATTGTTAGAATGAGAATAAAACAATCCGTGATTTAGAGTACCTAGGACATAACGAAGGATTCGTTTGACCACCTTCCAATGAGTCTCTTTAGGCTCCTCCATGAACCTACTTATAAGACCGACTCCATATAATATATCCGGCCGAGTACAAGTTAAGTACCGCAAACTTCCCACCAAGCTTTTGAAAAGTGTGGGATCAACCGTCCTTCCTTCGTCATTCTTGGATAGCTTTGTTCATTGTGTTAATTGGATTACAATCATCCATTCTAAATCTTTTGAGGACATCCTTTGCATATTGTTCTTGAGCCATAAATATGCTATCAATTCCTTGTTTCACCTCCAAGCCAAGAAAGTATGACATAAGTCTCATATCGGTCATATCAAATTCTTTTGCCATAGCTTGCTTAAAAGCTTTTATCATTTGAGGTGAACTTCATAAAGAGCATGCTCATAAGGACATTGTATAAAATCATTCTCTTTGAAGTATGTATCAATTCTTGAATTCCATGCTCTTGGTGCTTGCTTCAAGCCATAGAGAGCTTTCTTCAACTTCAATACCTTTCTTTCTTGCCCCCCCCCCCCTTTGATGTAGCCATCCGGTTATTCAATATAGACTTCTTCTTCTAAGTGGCCGTTAAGAAATGCCGATTTGACATCAAGCTGAAATATTTTCCACTTTAGTTGAGCGGTTAAGGGGATTATCAACCTTATAGTCTCCATTCGGGCAACGGGAGCAAATACTTCTTCGTAGTCAATGCCGACCTTTTGTTTGTAGCCTTTTGCCACAAGTCGCGCTTTGTACTTTTCTATTTCTCCTTGAGCATTTTTCTTCACTTTATAAACCCATTTCACACCAATGGGTTTGTGGCCGTCGGGCAAAGTAGTAAGATGCCAAGTTTCATTCTTCTCAATTGCTTTCATCTCTTCATCCATGGCTTTCTTCCATTTATTATCTTTAATAGCTTCTTCAAAAGATATAGTCTCTTCGTTAGCATAAAGACAAATGAGATTAAGTGGAGTTGTCACCTCATATAGTTCTTGAAGACTCCTTGTCTTTTGTGGTGGAGGATCTTCTTCATCTGATGATGATGAAGAGGTAGGCGACGGTGGTGGCGTTTGTTCTTTCTCCTTTACTTGCTCTTCTTCTTGAATCATTATCATATTAGTGCTCCAATTCCAAGCACCATCTTCTTGAAATTCAACATCTCTACTTATGATAATCATTTTGTTCACTGGATTATAGAGTTTGTACGCCTTCGATCTTGCATCGTAGCCAATGAAGATGCAAGGTAAGCTTTTGTCATCAAGCTTCGTTCTTCTTTGATCCGGAATATGTGCATAGGCAATGCACCCGAAAATCTTCAAATGAGATACACAAGGCTTGTATCCGGTCCATGCTTCTTGAGGTGTAACTCCTTCTAGACTCCTTGTAGGACATCTATTTAGTAAATACACCGCACAGTTTACCGCTTCGGCCCAAAATTCTTTAGGCACTTCTTTTATTTTTAGCATACTTCGAACCATGTCAAGAATAGTTCGGTTCTTCCTTTCAGCAACTCCATTTTGTTGAGGGGAGTAAGGTGCGGTTAAAGGCCTCCAAATGCCATGATTTTTGCAGAATTTTTCAAATTCTTTTGATGTGAATTCACCACCACGATCTGACCGCATCGCCTTGATAGTATAGCCGGATTGATTTTCTACCAATTTTTTGAATTCCTTGAACTTCTCAAAAGCATCGTCTTTATTCATCAAAAGATATACCCAAGTTTTTCTGCTGAAATCATCAATAAATGTTAGAAAATATCGACGACCTCCACATATGTCTGTATGAATGAGTTCAAGAGGCTTCTTTGCTCGGTTGTGTGATTCATTCGAAAAGCTTGCTCTAGGGTGTTTGCCAAGAACACACCCTTCACAAATATCATCTTGAGCATTAATATGAGGAAGACCATTCACAATTCCTTTGCTTGAAAGAAGCTTTAGAGCTCTGAAGTTCATATGCCCGTACCTCATATGCCATAGCCATGTACTATTCTTCATGCATGCACTTAAACACTTTGCAGCAACATGATTAATATCAAGAGAAAACATCCTATTTTTAGACATAGGAATATGAGCAATAAGTTTGTTTTGCTTTCTCAAACGAAGGCTACCATCTTTTAGTTGCATATTAAAACCTTTCTCAAGTAATTGTCCAAGGCTAATAATATTTGTTTTCATGTCGGGCACATAATAAACATTGGTGATGTATGTGTGAGCTCCATCTTTAAGTTTGATGAGAATCTTACCAATGCCTCTTACTTGGATTTTGGAAGCATCTCCAAATGAGACTTGTCCATTCACTATTTCATTCAACTCGGCAAACATATCTTTACACCCGCACATATGATTGCTTGCCCCGGAGTCTAAATACCACAAGTTCTTGTTTGTGGAGTCTCCATCCTTTCTTGCTAGAAAAACCACATCATTGTCTTCTTTTGATGCATAATTAGCATTTTCTTGCACATTGTTAGAGCGGCATTTTGTTGCATAATGTCCAAATTTGTTGCAAGTATAACATTTGACATTTCTTTTGTCATACCTTTGGCCTCTACCTTGATTGTTGTCATTACTTCTTCCTCGGGCTCGAGCAAAGCCCCTGCCACGACCTCTACCTCGGCCACGTCCATGGAAACCACCACGGCCACCGCTGTTTTCTTGCGCACCTTCGGTCTTTGACTCTTCTTTCTGGTCAACAATCGTGAGCTTGCTTTGTAGAGCCTGCTCCACAGGCTCTCTTCGTCTTCTTTGCATTCTTGCTTCATGAGCTTGTAGAGAGCTTAATAGTTCTTGTATCTTCATTTCTTTCACATCTTTTGATTCTTCTATTGCAACTACATAGTCATACATTGGCTCCAACGAGCATAGAATTTTCTCTCTGTGCGACTATCTTCAATATTATCGTCATTTCTTCTCAATTGGTTGACAATAACCAATACCCTTGTAAAATAGTCTGATACACTTTCAGACTCTTTCATCTTCAACGATTCAAATTCCCCTCTCAAGATTTGAAGGCGAATACTTTTTGCTCTTTCATCACCTTTGTATGCTACTTGTAGAATCTCTCATGCCTTTTTGGAAGTTGTAGTTTCGGCTACTTTATCAAAAGTAGCTTCATCAAGAGCTTTATAGATAAAGAAAAGAGATTTCTTATCTTTTCTTTTTTGTTCTGCCATTGCCGTTTTCTGTGCCTCCGTTTGGTCGACTCCTTCTTGAGGCGCTTTATAGCCTCCTTCAATAATATCCCACAAGCCTTCGCTCTCAAGCAAGGCACTCATTTGGATACTCCAATTACCATACTTCAAGTCAGCAAGACGAGGGATAGGAAGCATCGATATGGCTCTGATACCACTTTGTTGGAAAAATAAAGAGGGGAAAAGAAAACTTCGTGGAAGAAGATAAATACGATATAAGAGAACTACTCAATTTTTTTTCATGTCTCAATCTCTTAGAAACATTACATATTTATAGACTTATTGGATAAGTGATAAGCATTATCCTCAAATACATTGAATCTAGACCATTTATTTTATTCTTATCAACTTTCCACCTCATCTATTCTATCTCCATCAATTTTCATCTTATCCATATCATCACCGCATCTTTTCTATCCATAATTAAATTTACTTTTTCAACAAGACTCATTCTTATCTTATCCATATCGCCACCACATCATATTCATAATTAAATTTACTTTTCAACAATAATTCCCTGCAAGTAGCAGCAAGACATGAATCAGACAAATTAGCAATAGTTGAGCGTCATTAACTGAAGATAATATGGCAGTTAGGGACTTACCGTAGCTTCCTCTAAACCATCCATTTCATTCAATAAGGTAGACAGTAGTCTTTCTCCGACAGCGACATTACCACCTGTGTTTCCAGCATGGCCGCTACTGAACCATCAACCAAACTTGAACATAAATAGTGGGCTTAAAGTGTGTCATTACCAGAAAAAAAGTCGAGTGTATTCAATCAAAAAAAAAAGTCATAGCCAATAATTGTGTTGTCTAGTGTGCCTTTTGGTTGTCATTGTTTTTCTTTTGAGCAGAACTTACTGTTCTACAGGCGAACAACCATGTGCATATATTTCAAGAATCCTTGTGAGTAGTAAATTAAAGATGCTACTGAAAACTTTAAATTAGGACTAAACCTAGGATTATAAGAGAGAAGTAAGTATATGGAGATGGCGTGGGAAAGCACCTTTAACTGAAAATTATTCACCTGCATTACCTAGTTTATTTTCCTACTTTGTTCTTTCAAGCTTCCTGAGGGGAAATTTCAAATTTCTTTTCAAACAAATGTAAGATTATCATCGAAATGCATGTTTATCATTTTGGAGCAATGATATCGATCTCATCGAAGAAAATGATGCTAGGTGCAGCAAGTTTTGCCTTCTGAAATATTCCTCGCAACAATCCTTCCCCTTCTCCAACATACTTAGAATACACATCCGCCCCGCTGCATAATAATTAAAATTTATCCAACGATATAAATGTAAAAGACCAACCAAAAGAGATCTTACAACCATCTATGAAACTGAAATAATTCACTTTCTTGGTGAAATTTGCTTCTACGAAAGTAACAGACAAATAAAATGATCAAATTATCTCATTTAATTGAAAGGAACTAGAGAAGAGGAAGCAATTTAATTACATCCATTTTCTATAATTTATTTCCGGATGAATTGGACAAAATGAAATTCATCAATTCCATGAACAGAAGAAATAAGCCTATTTTATCTTCCTTCAATTCCATCTAAATAAGATAGCCCATAGAAATAGAGTGAAAATGAGATTATATGTGAAATTTTTTAAGGGTTGAATCGTAATTTTCAAAACATTATGGGGTTTTTTGCAAAAGTGCCAAATAAAAATTGAAAACCCACGAACATAACTAACCTAATTATGTCGGTCACTTCTTCTTATCTCCAATTCTCTTTAAAAAAAACCCTCCAAAATTTTTCTTTCCGTCGTCATCTCTATTATTGTTGCTAGCGTCATCGTCGCCCATCGTCATTGCAACAACCACTATCGCCATAATCAACGACGTCTCTCGCCATTTGTGTCGATGTTATCGTCATCTCACCGTTAACGCTCCACAATAAAAGTCTTCAATTTAGGTAGAATTTTCCTACTTATTTTTATTTTCATATAGATAATACTTAATCATGCACAAGATTATTAAAAGAGAAACAAGTAATTCATAATGACTTGGTTTTGAGATAAAAAATTGAATAAGATTTTCTCTTTATAATTAGGAACAATTTATGATTTTTCTTACTCTTGAGATGAAAAATAGATTAAGCTTTCTACTTTAGAGCTTAAATAATTTTTTAATGATATTTAGTATATATTTTTGCATCAAAAATTTAAATCGTCACTTAATTAGAAAAAATATTAATGATATATCAATTAAGATTTATATTTTATTCGATAGAAGAAAATTAATTGCATATTCTTTTATACCGATCACATTCTTTTATATTTACTTGACATTTTATATTCTTTATTGCTTATCAAATTATTGTACCTTATAAAAATTTACATATAAGATTTACAATAGTCAATTTGAAATTCAAAGATAAATAAGGAGACTTAAAATAATTCCTTTAAAAAGGATTCAAGACTTTATAAGAATTAGAAGTGAATATATAATGGAAATAATTTTATAAAGATGGTTGTGTATATTAAATTCTATGATAGAGCTCCGACTCCTGTGGTATATATATATTGTTGGAGGATCGGTGGGCGGCTAGAGGGGGTGAATAGCCTTCTTTATCGTTGATGACGTTCGGTTGCTTAATTGTCTAAGAATATGATTAGCACAGCGGAAAACAAATGCTAAAAAAAATAATTAAGATAAATACAAAGAGAAAGAAGCACAAACGCTAACACCGGAGATATAATATGGTTCATGACCCTTGCCGTTAATCCACGGACGATTTGTTCCAGGTAAATCACTCCTTAACCAACTCCACTAGATCTCTCCTTTTGCCCAAGCAAGGTGGAGGTAACCTTTTTATAAGAATGCGCTCTTTCTTACAATAAGATTGAAATAAGAACAAGGAGTAGGAATCGTGTGGAGCACTTAGGAGCATGAGCATTTTTCTCCCTAAAGCTCACACCCTCTCTTTTTTATAGAGAGGCGAAATTTTTCGTTAGCATGGGCATCATTCATGTTCTGCATGATGTCGGCGATCAGCCTTTCTGGCAACCGGCGTCGTCTCGAATCACGGTCGAAATCACCGTCAGCTATCGGCTTAGCGGTCATTTGGCGATCTCAATAGCTCGGTGATTGCCTCGTGTGATCATTCGGCTCACGAGCTTTTGTGCCGCGACACCTTGATCATCATCCCTTAGCGATCGACTACTGAAGGCGATCTCGATCGCGTCGACTTGGAGCGTTCATTTGCCAATATTTGGTGTCGGTGATGTCGGGTAAACCTCAAATAAAGCACTTGTTTAAGCATCCGACGGTCGGGTAAAACCTCAACCCACTTGGTTGAGCATCCGACACTTCCACTTCATCGGGTAGAAACCTCAAACTAATGTTTGAGCATCCAACTTTACCATACGTCGGGTAAAACCTCAAACCCTAGTTTAAGCATCTGACTTGTCGGGTAAACCTCAACCTACTTGGTTGAGCATCCGACACTTGACTTAGTCATTTGGCCAAGTTAACCTATGAGCTACCATTACAATTCGCTCATTCTCTCATCTCCCTTGAAGTCCCTCGCCGAAGCTCTCTTCGTCCGGCTACGTCCCTCAGATGCACCAAGTGTACAACTTCGCAATGTCTTCCTTCGCGTCTCGCCCTAAAGTCTACTTCCTTGGCTTCACTCCAATGCTCCTCGTCCAACGAACCCTCGGATGCACCAAGCGCATGGCTTACGCAATGCTATCCTTCACCGACTCAAAGACCCGAGCTATGAGATGGTGAACCCACCAATGCTTTCGTCAAGCCAACACATGCGTGATTTACTTAAGTCCTGTACAACTTAATGTTAGTTATATATGAGAGATGTCCTAAGACAATCATCTTATGTTTAAACCATTTATATGATAAATGAAGATTCACTATTTGAGTATACATATTTTCATGTATTTGATTAGATCTTAAATTCATTTACTGAATGTCCACAATACGATTCACAGCATGAGAGAATTTGTGATTGGATCGCAACTAGTGAATATCTCTACATGTGTAATTGTGATGTATTGGAATTATCCCTAGTCGATGAATTGATGGATTTAGACCCCATCAATTCTGTCGAGACTAGCACTAGGTGTCACGCCCCGATGGAGTCCCCGCCAGATGAAAATCCGACAACATCTCCCCTGTACGGGTGACAATACCAATTTTATACAAGGCCTACACGGCCACTATACATTGGTCAACACGACTGGAATCCAAACACACATGCAGATAATAAAAATAGGCCTCTAGCCATCAACCAAAAACTAGGTAACATCTATCACAACTAGACTTACCCCTTCTGCCATCTGGGCAGGAATACTCAATCGAAATCCAATCCAGAACAAAACTCTGAACAGAGGTCCCTAAGGATACCCAAAAATCCACAAATACATAAATCCAATTCCAATCCTAAGTATATCTTCTAAACAAGATATCCAAAACCAAAAATAAATAACCAAATAAACTTCCATGACGAGGGGGTTTGGCAGCTGGACTCTCCTTACAACTTCATCCTGAAATAGATATAATCAACGGGGTAAGTACAAAGAACTTAGCGGATATAGTTGATATGCAAAGTAAGATATAGCTAACAATAGAAATCATGCCAGTACAGTCTCACATATAGGGTATGCAAGAAATAAATACAACAAGATTGTACTAACCTGAATCTCCTACCCTGATATAGGAGCATGTGCCTGACTAGAAGTAATAAAGTCCTCACCATATATATAAATATGTATCCTGTATGCATGACAATCATATGCATATCCAAGGCAGCAATAAAAATGCAGCAAACACAATACAAATGTTATCCATGCAAAATGCATGTCGTGCTAATGACATGGTCACCCCAGCCCGGTCGTAGCCTCCTGCGCGATGGTGGCCGAGTGGGTAGGGCTATGACAATGCACTCTGCCATCACTTTGCTCTGGTGGCCAGAGTGGGCGAGGATCTTTGTCGGAGTTCACCTATCCTCTGCCCCCAAGCAGTGGGGCTAAGCTCTCATCTCCGGTGTTATAGACCGGAGGAGGATCCTTCCGCTACCACGCCGCCTCATCGCTACCTATGGACCGGAGCACGATAGAAACTACACACACACCCTTCGATGTACCACTAACCCATGAGTGGCGGTGTATGCGAGCCATGTATGGCGTTGCGAGCTCAACAATAATGGAACCCGTCCGGCCGACATGCAATCATGCAAGATGGTGCATGATACTAAAGCATGTCAATCCTACTCAAAATACCTATCCGAATAATATGTACAATCAATATGTACATATCCATAATCCAAGTAACTATGATCCAAATAAAACAAGGAAGATATAATCATAACCTATCACATGCATGTATCAAGTAGGCACCCAAAAACATACTAGGCATATAAACATGAAAATTATTGCAAGCTATCCTAACTAGCATATCAACATGACTATATCTAGAAGATAAGTCAAAATACCCGCCTGATAATATATCGCAAAAGAACCGGATCGTCACGACCGGGGACACTCGCCTCTAACTATTGTTAAGCACAAAATACCATTTACCGACAAATTGAATATTTAATCGATTCCTTCCCTAACCAAATAATCCAAAGTAAATCCATCAAATCCAAGCACACGACAATGTGCTAAATTACTACTAGGTATCCCAAGTAGACCCTCAACCCCTAGGTCACAAATTGTGATTAACTCCTCAATCCAAGAACATATCCTTGCAATTAATCAAATCAAATCCTACATCGACCTCATATCTGATCCACTAGATTGATTTAATTATCCTCTTCAACCTAATCCATCCTCCATACATAATTACAGAACCGATCAACATCACACTGAACTCAACAACCCAGATCATAAAACCAAAGTACCGACAACCACTGTCAATAACCTGTAATTAAATTAAAATCATCCTGTACGTAATCCAACCAATCAATCACAGTCATCCCCATTATAGCAATGGAACTTAACAATATCCTAAATACATCCTTCATTTTCCTCAAGTCTAATTCACAATTCCACAACAATATACAGAACATCTCATCGATCAGAAGTATAAATCCAACCTAACCCTATGTGACATACACACAGGTCAACCAAACCTTACCTCAAACTCGATCCAACACTTGGATCCCACAACTTGGCACCCACAATCCATTTACAACCCTTCACAACCAACCAACACTCAATAGAAACCAACAGCCAACACAACGACTACATACAGAATTTGACAGATGAAACACACAGGTTAAATCACACTTACCAGCAGTTGGAATCTCCCGACACAGCCCTCACCAACCTCTGGCACAAATCGCAGAAAATAACCCCTTCCATTCAACAGTTACAATCCTTCCCCTTTACAGCCGTGCAAGAACCCCTAATCGATCACATCATTATACCAATAATAAAAAGAGGAGAAATCTTACTGGCCATTGGAAATCTTACCGGCAGCAATCTTCCTTTATCCACCGATCACCGGAAATCTTGCTGCTGCCCTAGCACCCCACACGAAGACCTAAGTTAAACGCACGAGCACACACGTTCACAGTTGGTTCTCTTCAAAAATTGAGGGGAAACAAGGAAAAATATCTCCTTACCTTGCTTCGACGACAAGCGATCGTGACACCCCCCCTCAACCGGCGGCTCTGCTCGCTCTCGCCGCCTAACCGCTGCCCAGACACCGTCTGCTCCGGCAGAGATCCAAGCCCCATATTAGCACGCGGTACCGATTCCGCTGACCCAGACTCTAGGCCACGCGCACGCTCACCGCCGGTGCAAACTTCCAGCCGTGCACACCCGCCGCCCTAACCCACGCTCCCAGCCGCTCCATCCCTCCCGGTTCCAGCCAGTCCATTGAGCGCCGAGGCGCGATCGCTTGCAGAGGAGAGGGAGAAGAAGAGGCTCGGTGAGACGGAGAAGGGGTCACACGCTATCCTGTGGCCGCGGCGGCGAGGAAGAGGTCGTCCTGTGGTCGCGGCGGCGAGGAAGAGGTCGTCGGCGGAGATGCGGGCGCGGAAGAAAGTTGCGCGAGGGGAATTGCCGAAGGAGGAAAGAGGGGTCATGGCGCGGCGGGGGAAAGAAAAAGGAAATAGAAAATAGAAAAACCTAGATTTATAACCTAGGTTAAATTTATCCTATTTACTCATCTAAACATGCCCTTTAAAAGCCTGTTTTCCCTATCCCCGTAATTATCTCGTACGACCTCCGTTTAAATCCAGAAAAATTCCGAAAAAATTCCTAAAAATCTCGAAAAATTTACAGAGGTATTTTTTTTTTAAATTTCTGGCCATTTAATTTAATATTTTAAATCTTCAGTATTTAACATTCTCCCCCACTAATAAAAATTTGGTCCCCAAATTTCCTATTCGTATATTAATACGAGATGTTCCAACAACCATCTCAAGCATCTGGAGACAAGTCACACCTCAAGTGACTAAGTGGGGTTACTGATATCCCTTAAAATCAAATCACTCCTGCTTCTAACAGCCCTTCCAAAGTATGAATAGTATCTTTATATCGACCACCTATCATAAGTACCTAACTGTACCCGAGTGGAGCTCGATATCCGTGACATGTTAAAGACTATGCCATAATCCTAAGGTAAATCCTGGATCGCTATCACATGTGATACTCACAGATACTCCATGAACTGAAAATCTCCACAGTATAACCTATCCAGCGATCCAACAAACTCATCGTATGGATTGGACGAAAATGAGCAGACTTAGCTAATCATACTAAGTCCTTTCCGAATTCTAAATAACCTCCCAACACTGTCCCTCATACTAGGCTTTCACGTCCATATCGGTACAGAACCTTACTGATTATTTATATACCACCTTTACTAGTTGACACACTGAACACCAGACTACCAAGTCAACTAAGTTCCGCATGACGTTCCACCACGGAGAATGTTTCAATACTTACTATCTTCCGGATACAATCCTATACATCTGCAACATATAGAACCTATTGCAATCTACAACAATACTTATCAAAATATCATAACCAAGCCTCGTGGCTCTCGGAGTAATGCAAAAGGCACTACTTACGGGCAACGACATGCTACCACGACCGGGACTCGTATCCAGTCAAGATGTCAGGTAGCTATCTAGCCACCTACGACATACAAATTCCACTATCACTAATTCCGAACCGGTAGAGCAAGAGTACAACTTTATGGTAGATGCTCTCAATCATCCCAACAGGAATCTATCTGTTGTTCCTGAATCAATAGTAACTCTTCCTAAATTCGAATGCAACTATATAACCCACCATTCTTCTCGGAGACGGAGAAATATTTCCTCACCAGAGAAACCTACTTTCAAAAATCCACTCTATCGCACAAAAATGGGAGGTGACTGGGAGACTATTATGACCGATCTCCCTAGTTGCAACTATCCATGTTCTAATAACTCATGCAGTTACCTAGTAGCTAGCCAAAATCCCATGAGCATTCCGGCTCCTCCCTATATAAAACAACATAACAATTCCGAAGTCCACATCATATCTATGACAAACCATCTCGTAGTTCCTCCTTTGACGTAAACATGGGATACGTCTTGATCAACTACATCAGAAACGCTCCATTCTTTGAAACATTGCATTCGCCTACAACACCCTTCCTTCCACCCGAGAATGATCAAACAATACTGTGTAAAAGTCAACCATCGTCTGAGCCCTGAAACTAGTTTCACAAGCTTCAGACCAAGTAAATTCCATCACCAATCAGCGGTGTAGAACACTAGAGCATCCTATCCATATCTATGGTAATAATCAAATAAAATACCAGAAAAATCACCATCTACAGTGCCCGAGTGCTCAACTCCAACTGCCACCATCACAAATGATCTAATCGTGTCCAGAATACACGATTTCCCAAATCCCTGGACGACAAAGTCATCAATAAGTTTAACAAGATAATCAAACCTCATACAATTCATACCAAGTATGAGATTGTCATCGCTACACACCTGCATCCTCTTTACTCTAGGCTGATGATATATCAATCATCCCTACGACTTTGATAATTGTATGACACTCTGTCACTACAATATCAACACACCAATCATAAATCAATCCTAGAGTATATACAGGTGTCCTATAGCTGATCTAAATAGATCCTCAATTCACCATGAAGGATATTCATTTCCTTCTACCACTACCGCATTCCATCATCGATAATCAATGTATAACCTTAAAGGTTCATCTCTCATTGTACAACGAGTTCCAAAGCTTCTCAAGCAATAAAATACTGGGACAAATAAATATCCCATCCAACACCTCCTATAATTGGAATTTAGATTCTTCCAATTCCCATAGTGTTAAGAAACACTGATACCAACTAAATTATCCCCTGAAAAATCGTTATTCCAACAAATACCTCTCGGCATCAACAACCTTGCCAACTTTGAAAGACTGATCGATGACGGTATCTAAGCAACTCGATTTGGCGGTCAGCCAATTGGATGACATTGCCTTGAGTATATCACGAGCTTCAACAACCTTGTGTGCTTTACACTAGCCCTCAGCCAAAGCACCCTAAGTACAAACATTTGGCTCATAAAATATCATTACCTCAGTACCAAATAAATTATCACCCAGTAGGGGATCTTCGATATCGAAAACTATTTCCGAAATCACTCCGGTTGCCTACTCTACTTGCCTATACTGCAAGCCTCCTAGAAGTTCATCCGACACTACCTCTGATTACTCTCGAATTATACAGGCATCCGAGAGACCTTCTTATATCATCATGTCACAATCATAACCTCCAAGCTAATATCCAGATATCCACATCATATCAACCAAGTCAACTATAAAACAATTAAGTCAACTCTCTCACCAACATATAACATTTCCATTAATCAACCTCTAAACATCCAAAATCAATTATCATACCCCTCTGATAATCATCACAGTAATCATCTCAACATCTCACCTGTTGGTGGAAACACTTTTAATTCATATGATCCAAATATAGAAATCCTTATAATCCTATCTGTACATGTTTTAACCATAGATATCTGTAAACACCTGTATCTCTCAATATATCATCAAGTAAGGTAAACTATAGTAATACCTCAATGATCAATCCTTCAACCATCTACAATTCCTTTCGAGTAAAGATGCAAACTCATCCAAGTTCTGCTCTTAATAGATTCCCTATTTCATAGTGACCTAGAATAAGAATTCGATACTGTATGAATCTAGGTGTACACCTCTTCCTCTCATTTTCTTCAAGAACCATACAACCAGCCTCATATCTCCACAAGTGCACAAACCACTTCTGATAGCCACATTAATCTGAGGAGAAAGCTTTAATCCATATTCCTATTTTCCTTTGGGAAATGAAGTGTTTCATCAATCTTTCATTCCCAGGACAGAGCCTTGATCACCACCTAAAATAAACTAAAATTCCAACTAAACCCTCAATCACTCAAGAGATTGTAAACTTCCATCATCAACATCAAGTTACCATCTCTAACAACAGACATGATCAATATCAAGCATCAACATGGGAATGCAATAATGTCACGTGAATTCAGCTAGAAAAGCACGTTCAAGACTTCTACCGTTGCCTTATCCGAAGTGTAGGTTATTATCACATAGATTGACTACACTATTCTCTTGAGACACTTGCTGCAGTGTCATTTTCATAAATATGACTCACCCTAATGCCTCCCGATAGGAATTGATGGAAGATCCAACTATCCTAATCCAAATGTAAGCCAATAAATCGTGGGTGATCGAAAACAACTCAATCACTATCTTGAGCCCTTAAATGGGGGTAAACTCCATAGTGAACTCCATTATCAATTAATCACTCAACTTAAGGCTCAAGCATTTCCCAACAATGAGTCATACAAAATAACATAGAGAAATCATGTCTCCAGTAAACATCTGAACACAGTGATCCGTAATGGGTTATTTCCCCAAATAAATTCCTTATACATATTCCACCAAGTAACAACTTGATCATTGCCATAGTAAGAAACTAACTCCACTCTCCCTATAATAATACGATTAGGTACTTAACAGTACCTTCAATGTTATCACTCTAAGGCTCAAGCCGCTCAAGGATCAAAATCCCTATGGAACTTCGTAACTGAAACCTCCAATGTATACATCAACAATAGTATACAGTCCTTGTCCAATACCCCATAGGGTAATAATCTGACTAGCATAATCAGTGAAAATCCCTAACACTGTAGTCCTTGATTTCCACAACCAAAGTGACGACTTGACCACAGCGACTCGGTATCAGTCAGCTCTCAAAGGAAATTCATCTTTTCGACATAGGTTCAAGACTCACAAACTGAACAGATTGTTCACATGGTCAACTCCATCCACGATTACCAATAGTGACCAATACACTAAATGTTATTTTCCTATTATCCACTAAACACATAGCCAATCTAACTAGGAGTATAAATACTACGGCAACTCCGGCTGGTCACCTTGGTGGGCGACCCCTACTACGAGTCTGCACATGAGTCAAAACTCTATAGACCCTTCTGGAAACTCCTTAGCTAGAGATCTCACTGTCCTCTTGCGTGGTTACCCTGCACCACGTCTCGGTGCAGGAGCACACTCACCTCGTCTCATATCTGTTAAATTATTATAGATGTTACTAGAACAGATGTTACTAGAAGTAAAAATATATAAAATTAATCATCATACCTATTTTACCGCAGGAGAGGTCCCGTCGCCGCCAAAACCCCATATTAACCTCGTCAAAAATCCTCGAATTTCCGAAACATAAAAATCGTCGAAAATCCATACCAAATCCAAAATTTCCAGATTGCCTCACAAAACCTACCAAACGTGGTGAACTCCGAAAAATCCAAAAACCCCTAGGAACTCATAAACCTAGGGCTCTAATACCAAATAAATTGTCACGCCCCGATGGAGTCCTCGCCAGACGAAAATCCGACAGCATCTCCCCTGTACGGGTGACAATACTAATTTTATACAAGGCGTACATGACCACTATACATCGGTCAACACGACCGGAATCCAAACACACATGTAGATAATAAAAATAGGCCTCTGGCCATCAACCAAAAACTAGGTAACATCTATCACAACTAGACTTACCCCTTCTGCCATCTGGGCAGGAATACTCAACCGAAATATAATCCAGAACAAAACTCTGAACAGAGGTCCCTAAGGATACCCAAAAATCCACGAATACATAAATCCAATTCCAGTCCTAAGTATATCTTCTAAACAAGATATTCAAAACCAAAAACAAATAACCAAATAAACTTCCACGACGAGGGGGTTTGGCAGCTGGACTCTCCTGACAACTTCATCCTGAAATAAATATAATCAACGGGGTAAGTTCAAAGAACTTAGCGGATATAGTTGATATGCAAAGTAAGATATAGCTAACAACAGAAATCATGCCAGTACAGTCTCACATATAGGGTATGCAAGAAATAAATATAACAGGACTGTACTAACCTGAATCTCCTACACTGATATAGGAGCATGTGCCCGACTAGAAGTAATAAAGTCCTCACCATATATATAAATATGTATCCTGTATGCATGACAATCATATGCACATCTAAGGCAACAATAAAAATGCAGCAAACACAATACAAATGCTATCCATGCAAAATGCATGCCGTGCCAATGACATGGTCACCCTTGATGCCAGTCAGCCGCCTCACACGCGATGGTGAAGCCGAGTGGGTAGGGCTATGACAACTGTGCACTCTGCCATCACTGCTCTGGTGGCCAGAGTGGACGAGGATCTTTGTCAGTACACCTATCCTCCTGCCCCCAAGCAGTGGGAGCTAAGCTCTCATCTCCCGGTGTCATAGACCAGAGGAGGGATCCCTGCCCGCTACCACGCTGCCTCATCGCTACCCATGAGCGGACTAGCAGAGCCTGACAGAGCAACTACACACACCCTTCTGATGTACCACTAACCCATGAGTGGCAGTGTGTGCAGGCCATGTAACTGGCTGCGGGCTCAATAATAATGGAACCCCGTCCAGCTAGCATGCAATCATGCAAGATGGTGCATGATACTAAAGCATGTCAATCCTACTCAAAATACCTATCCGAATAATATGTACAATCAATATGTACATATCCATAATCCAAGTAACTATGATCCAAATAAAACAGGAAAGATATAATCATAACCTATCACATGCATGTATCAAGTAGGCACCCAAAAACATACTAGGCATATAAACATGAAAATTATTGCAAGCTATCCTAACTAGCATATCAACATGACTATATCTAGGAGATAAGTCAAAATACCCACCTGATAATATATCCGTAAAAGAACCAGATCGTCACGACCGGGGACCTACCTCGTGACCGAAACCTGCATAATGCATAACTATTGTTAAGCATAAAATACTATTTATCGACAAATCGAATACTTAATCGATTCCTTCCCTAACCAAATAATCCAAAGTAAATCCATCAAATCCAAGCACACGACAATGTGCTAAATTACTACTAGGTATCCTAAGTAGACCCTCAACCCCTAGGTCACAAATTGTGATTAACCCCTCAATCCAAGAACATATCCTTGCAATTAATCAAATCAAATCCTACATCGACCTCATATCCGATCCACTAGATTGATTTAATTGTCCTCTTCAACCTAATCCATCCTCCATACATAATTACAGAACCGATCAACATCACACCGAACTTAACAACCCAGATCATAAAACCAAAGTACCGACAACCACTGTCAATAACCTGTAATTAAATTAAAATCATCCTTATGTAATCCAACCAATCAATCACAGTCATCCCCATTGCAGCAATGGAATTTAACAATATCCTAAATACATCCTTCATTTTCCTCAAGCCTAATTCACAACTCCACAACAATATACAGAACATCTCATCGATCAGAAGTATAAATCCAACCTAACCCTATGTGACATACACACAAGTCAACCAAACCTTACCTCAAACTCGATCCAACACTTGGATCCCACAACTTGGCACCCACAATCCATTTACAACCCTTCATAGCCAACCAACACTCAATAGAAACCAACAGCCAACACAACGACTACATACAGAATTTGACAGATGAAACACATAGGTTAAATCACACTTACCAGCAGTTGGAATCTCCCGACACAGCCCTCACCAACCTCCGGCACAAATCGCAGAAAATAACCCCTTCCATTCAACAGTTACAATCCCCCCCTTTACAACCGTGCAAGAACCCCTAATCGATCACATCATTATACCAATAATAAAAAGAGGAGAAATCTTACCGGCTGTGAGAAATCTTACCAGCAGCAATCTTCCTTTATCCATTGATCACCGGAAATCCTGTTGCTGCCCTAACACACCACATGGAGACCTAAGTTAAACACACGAGCACACACGTTCATAGTTGGTTCTCTTCCAAAATTGAGGGGAAACAAGGAAAAATATCTCCTTACCTTGCTTCGACGACAAGCGACCGTGACACCCCCCCCCTCAACTGGCGGCTCTGCTCGCTCTCGCCGTCTAACCGCTGCCCAGACACCATCTGCTCCGGCAGAGATCCAAGCCCCATATTAGCACGCGGATGCATTCCGACCCGGACTCTCGACCACGCGCCGCGCTCACGCCGTATGAGCTTCCGTCGCACATCGCGCCTAACCCACGCTCCCGGTAGCTCCATCCCTCCGGTTCCGGCCCGGTCCATTGAGGCCCCCGAGGCGCCGATCACGCTTGCGAGAGAGAGGAGAAGAAGAGGCTCGGTGAGGCGGAGAAAGGGTCACCGCGCGATCCTGCGGCCGCGGCAGCGAGGAAGAAGGTAAATCTCTGGCTGCGGCGAGGAAAGTCGTCGGCGGAGATCACGAGCTCGGAAGAAAGTTGCGAGGCTAGAAGGAGGAAAGAGAAGTCGTGGAAAAAGAAATAGAAAATAGAAAAACCTAGATTTATAACCTAGGTTAAATTTATCCTATTTACTCATCTAAACAGGCCCTTTAAAAGCCTGTTTTCCCTATCCCCGTAATTATCTCGTACGATCTCCGTTTAAATCCAGAAAAATTCCTAAAAATGCCTAAAAATCCCGAAAAATTTCCAGAGGTATTTTTTTTAATTTCTGGCCATTTAATTTAATATTTTAAATCTTCAGTATTTAACACTAGGTATACTCCTTGGTGTATCCAAGCAGCTGATTCTCACTGGCTGGAGACATTGTGATGTCCAGAGTTAATCATGGATGCTAGTTATAGTAACTAGTTCATTGGAGTGACCAGTTGTAAGACTTCATATGGTTCTCTGCATATATGGATATGTCAATAACCTGTAATTAAATTAAAATCATCCTTATGTAATCCAACCAATCAATCACAGTCATCCCCATTGCAGCAATGGAATTTAACAATATCCTAAATACATCCTTCATTTTCCTCAAGCCTAATTCACAACTCCACAACAATATACAGAACATCTCATCGATCAGAAGTATAAATCCAACCTAACCCTATGTGACATACACACAAGTCAACCAAACCTTACCTCAAACTCGATCCAACACTTGGATCCCACAACTTGGCACCCATAATCCATTTACAACCCTTCATAGCCAACCAACACTCAATAGAAACCAACAGCCAACACAACGACTACATACAAAATTTGACAGATGAAACACATAGGTTAAATCACACTTACCAGCAGTTGGAATCTCCCGACACAGCCCTCACCAACCTCCGGCACAAATCGCAGAAAATAACCCCTTCCATTCAACAGTTACAATCCCCCCCTTTACAGCCGTGCAAGAACCCCTAATCGATCACATCATTATACCAATAATAAAAAGAGGAGAAATCTTACCGGCCGTGGGAAATCTTACCAGCAGCAATCTTCCTTTATCCACTGATCACCGGAAATCCTGCTGCTGCCCTAACACCCCACACGGAGACCTAAGTTAAACGCACGAGCACACACGTTCATAGTTGGTTCTCTTCCAAAATTGAGGGGAAACAAGGAAAAATATCTCCTTACCTTGCTTCGACGACAAGCGACCGTGACACCCCCCCCTCAACCGGCGGCTCTGCTCGCTCTCGCCGTCTAACCGCTGCCCAGACACCGTCTGCTCCGGCAGAGATCCAAGCCCCATATTAGCACGCGGTACCGATTCCGCTGACCCAGACTCTCAGCCACGCGCACGCTCACCGCCGGCGCAAACTTCCAGTCGTGCACACCCGCCGCCCTAACCCACGCTCCCAGCCGCTCCATCCCTCCCGGTTCCAGCCAGTCCATTGAGACTGTCGAGGACGCCAGTCGCCGCTTGCAGAGGAGAGGGAGAAGAAGAGGCTCGGTGAGACGGAGAAGGGGTCACACGCGATCCTGCGGCCGCGACGGCGAGGAAGAGGTCGTCCTGTGGCTGCGGCGGCGAGGAAGAGGTCGTCGGCGGAGATGCAGGCACGGAAGAAAGTTGCGCGAGGGGAACTGCCGAAGGAGGAAAGAGGGGTCGCGGCGCGGCAGGGGAAAGAAAAAGGAAATAGAAAATAGAAAAACCTAGATTTATAACCTAGGTTAAATTTATCCTATTTACTCATCTAAACAGGCCCTTTAAAAGCCTGTTTTCCCTATCCCCGTAATTATCTCGTATGACCTCCGTTTAAATCCAGAAAAATTCCTAAAAATGCCTAAAAATCCCAAAAAATATCCAGTGGTATTTTTTTTTAATTTCTGGCCATTTAATTTAATATTTTAAATCTTCAGTATTTAACACTAGGTATACTCCTTGGTGTATCCAAGCAGCTGATTCTCACTGGCTGGAGACATTGTGATGTCCGGAGTTAATCATGGATGCTAGTTATAGTAACTAGTTCATTGGAGTGACCAGTTGTAAGACTTCATATGGTTCTCTGCATATATGGATATGTCAATGAAGTTCTTACTGCAGCTTAAGTGCAATGTTCCTTTGACTTACGGTATTCAAGTCATCTTGGTCATGAAGACTTATGCTTTGACATCTTAAGCAAGCATCTCTGAGGAGATGTGGACTCGGGATGATTGGGTATAAGTCGAAATGCCCGAAGGTGTTTGAATAGCCTATAAAGGATTCACCACTCCTTGCGAGGAGATGTATACCCATGGTCTCTCGTCGGATTGTTACTAAAGTCTTTGGCCAAAGCATTACATGTTTAGAGTAAGTTACTCTTGGATACATGTGCAGTAACTAGAATCCGTAGGACGAGAAAATGATACTTGAGCTAGGTGTAACGTAGTCGACCTAGTGGGGACTGACACCACAGACCATGTCCTGAACCAAGTGGGTATAAGATACGTGAAGGGAACATGGCACAATTCATTGTAGATGTTGAAGGATTTCAGAAATGGTTCTGGATCAACCGTTGATTTTTTGATTAATTGGGGATCATGATGTACTACTAGGTGCCACTCATGATCGTTCTATAATTAATGGTTAATTATAGACGGCCAACATAAATCGAGAATATATTTGGTCACACGCACAATGAGTATAATCCGAAAGATTTAAAACGAGCTTGAGAATGAGATTCTCAGATCGAGAGAAACTAGGTTTGGTTGGACCAAACAAGGAGCGAGCATGAACTCGTTTCAGTCGTAACGAAAGCATGGATGGGCTGAGTCTTATGAAGACATGATGGATGAACCAAATTGGTTTGGCTCTAATCCAATGGTGGAGAATAAACCAAAGGAGTTTGGTTTTTTTTAAACGAATGAACCAAAGTTGGTTCGGTTCGTTTTAACTTAAAATAGACCAACTCAGTTCAGTTTATTTTAACTTAAGTTATTGGAGCGGATTAACGGATTTTGGTTATGAATCAATAACTCTAAGGAGAAGTTTTCTTAATGGTTAAGAAACACGGGCTCTATAAAAACGCAGTTAGGTTTTCGGAGAGCCCTAAGTTTTATTTTGGGAAATAATCCTCTTCTCCTCTCCCTCTCTTCTCCTTGCCGCCGCCCAAAGTCTCCACACCGCCGCCTCTTGCAGCTCCTGCCACTGACGCCACCAGCTGCCGCCGGCCACTTGCTGCTGTCGGCGACCCTCCGGCGACATCCCTTGGCTCCGGTGACCAAGGTATAGCCGACCTTCCTCCTTTGGGCCGGCGCAAATCCTCCACCAAGCTGTCCAATTTTGTGGACAGCTTGTTTCTTTTGTGTCGGAGCGTTGTTTGGACGACGTTTGGAGCTCCGACATTGCTACCTTGCCGGGGATTCAATCTCTGGTAATCCTCATAGGTGGAGGACCAAGGATTCGTCAATCGATTGACGAATATCTCTCCGGAGAAGCGAGTTTTGGGGACTCATTTTCGAATCCGAATTTTGATTCGGATTGTGATCTTCTCTCGATCACATCGTCTTCGACACGAGGCTAGTGACTCCTACAAAGACGAGGCTCGTGGCTTTGTGAAGCTATCCCGATAATACTCGGCATGGATACGGATAGAGGCGATTCTAACGAGAGTCGCTCCGGTTGATGTCATTCCCGTTGCACATGATACGTCAGGTATAACTAGAGTAATTTCCTTATATTGCAAAATTTGAAACTACGATTATGTCTACACATGTTGTATTATGCATACGTATAATATGTGTGTTATAATAAATTAGATTTATTACTTTTTAATTCTTCCATTGTGCACATGTTTATGAAACATGTTTGAACACACACTCGCCGCGGTGCCGGAAACCCAACTCTTAACACACACATTAAATCACAACATAACAAACTAACTTAAACTTTTACCACACACATCAAAACCAAACCATACATGGGTTGATTGCCCTAACAATCTCCCGCTTTTTGATGTGTGACAACCATGTTTAAGTTAGGTAAACAATAACAAAATACATAAGACAGGAAAGCATGTAAAATAACATGAGTATCAAACACTCCTAAATCCATGCAACTCCCCCTTAACACATGCTAATTCTCTCCCCCTAGCATGATTAACTTAAACACACATATTTCTCCCCCTTTGACACCATCAAAAACACTAAACATATGTTATATAACATGGTATCAAGGTCTAAAGGAAGAAAAATATCAAAATCAGCCTCAAAACCTATCAAAATAGGTTACTATGCTCGTGTCATCATCAATCGATCATTTGCTATCGGACTATCGATCAGTGACACGCTTGATTTCATCATTTTGATTTTGAGGACCGAAATGCATTAAAAATTATATAAAATTCAAAAAATTATGAAAATTTGAAAACACATTTCTTGTAAAGTCCTTTATCAATGAAAAATAAGTTTTCATGAAAATTCATTCAATTTTCCAACATTTGGTAAAAACTTAAAAGTCTTAAAAACCTTCAAAGTTTTATCAATTTGAGAACCTAGTTTTGCCTTGAAATGATTTAACACATGAATACACAAATTATAAGACAAGAAATGATTTTGAAAACATTTGAAATATCCAACCATGATCTTTGGGCAATATGTCTATGAATTAAACATATGCTTTCCCCATGATTGGTCTATTATTGCTATGACATGATACATGTAAATGACCATCTAAATGTCATAAGCATTAGTGGACCATTTGTATCAACCTAACATCTCACCCATACTATATTTTCAATCAAGTTAGCCTATAGTGAGTGTGAGATGTACCTAAGGTATTTGTACTTAACCATCAATTTCATGCAATTTCTATCAAGGTTAAGCATTACTCAATCATGATCATAAAGCAAGCATTGTTCATGAGTCACACATTATCATCACCCAACACTACCATATAAATCATAAATCATGGTCATTTATCAAGTATATCATGATTTGAGTATTATCAATAATTACACATCATGATAAAACAAGTACATCATTCAATTCCTAGGTCACACATTATCATAACTCACATCATCCTAAGTCAACCATTTAACATGATATAAGTAAAGTCCACTTATGGTTGACTTTCCTAGGTTTTCCTAATCCTTGAGGATTGACTTGGGAACTTAATACAAATTCTTTCCAATGGAGTTCACCAGGTATTCCTTTGGGATCCATTTCCTAGCTATCATTATAGTTTTAGCTTGACCCCTTGCAATTAAACAATGGTAGACCTTCTCATTTTTAGTTCCCTTATAACCTAGACCTTTCTTGTTGAAGCTTGCCCTTTGACTCTCAATTATCATGTTCAAAGTATTTGAGCCAATAGTAAATTTTTCTAAGACCTTTGTAAGAAATTCTACCTTTTCCCTTAAAGCTTTATTTTCCTCAACTAAGCATGCATCATTTACACTAGAAGAATTATCATTATCATGGGAACATGCAATTTTCAATTTTTCTTCTAGCCGTTAGATGGATCTGTTAGATTTTTCCAGCGTGGATCTAGCCGTTGTCTAACGACAACAGTGGCATCAGTCGACTGATCGGTGATTTCCAACCTAGGTTGAAGCTTTAAATGGAGCTCGTGGAGGAGGATTTCACTAGCATTTCTTGAGGGCTTTTGGGGCGATTTTCTACTGCAAATCAGGGTCTCCAAGTGTAATTCAAGCAACCAAATATCAAGCATTCAAAAGAACAATTGTAAAGTAGTTTTCTTTACTTGCATTGTATTTCCTTATTGTAATTGCTTGTATCTTTTTCTTATTGTTGTAAGAATATTTGTACGAAGTTTCTCCACCTTCGACTTGTGTCGAGAAGGAGTATTTGTGATTAGTGGTTGCGTGTGCATCACTAGAGCTCTTTAGAGCTCGATCCGTGGAGTAGGAACCATTCGGTTCCGAACCACGTTAAATACTTGTGTATTTGTGTATTGGTGGTTGTCTATTTCGTTATTGCATTATTTCTATTATTTCGCTACGCGCTAATGAAAATTATAGACGGACGTGAACGATTTCCATCGACATAACGAATCGACGCTATTCACACCCCTCTAACGGTCGCAAATCCTCTACAATTGGTATCAGAGCCCGGGGCTCTTCTACGGACTAACTTCCGGGAGCTAAACCCGCTAGAGGGAAGAAGATGGATCTTCAAGAAAGATGGGGCGATGACATAGCGATTCAACCTGCCTTCGACCGCAAAGATTTCACGTATTGGAAAGGTAGGATGGATTATTTTCTAATGTCAAATATAGAAAATTAATTTGTCGTGATTATAGGATTTTATGCTCCGAGAGGGGAGAACGGAGAAATCCTCAAGATGAAGAGGTGGACCGAGGAGCAACGACAAAAATTTAAGACAACCGTTAAGGTAACAAAAATGTTAATTAATTTGATACCTAATGATATTTTGTCTAGATTAGGAAGCTATAGGGATACCAAGGAGTTGTAGAACAAGTTAGTCAAGTTCTATGACAATTCCGAATCGGTCCAAGAAGACTTGGAAGAGGAGGAGACCGAAGAAGAAACTTCATCATCCTCACAAGAAAGTGAGGAGTCAACTTTCGGATCGGAGGAAGAAAAAGTAGAAGAGGTGGAAGAGACCTCCACCTCTAAGATTGAGGGGGAGGATGTTGGGTTTCCTGCACCGCGGCGTGTGTGTGTTCGATCATGTTTCGTAAATATGAGCACAGCGAAAGCAATTAAAATAATAAATCTATATTTATTACAACACACACAACACACGCATGCTATTACAACAAGTGTAGACATAACCGTAAATTAAAATTTGCAATAAAAGAAAATTATCTACGTTATACCTTCCGTATGACGTGTAGCGGGAACGGCATCAACCGGAACGATCCTCGTAAGAATCGTCTCTATCCGTATCCACGCCGAGCTCCTCGGGATGACTTCGCTAAGTCACGAGCTTCATCTTCGTACGGGTTACTAGCCTCGTGTTGAAGACGACGTGATCGAGAGATGATCACGATCCGAATCCAAATTCGGATCCTAAAAGGAGTTCTCAAAACTCGCTTCTCCGGAGAGGTATTCGTCAACCGTTTGACGAATCCTTCGTTCTCCACCTCAGAGGATTACCGGAGATCAAATCCCCGGTAAGTTAGCCGCTGTCGGAGCACTAACCGTCATCCAAACGACTCTCCGACGAGAGGAGGAGAAGCTGTCCAGAAAACTGGACAGCTTGGTGGAGGATATAGGCGCCGGCCAACCAAGGAAAGAAAAGGCTCACCTTGATGCCAAACCTATAGGAGATCACCGGAGGGTCACCGGAGGTTCACCGGCTGAAGCTTGGTCGCCGGCAACAAGTTGGAAGGCTGCACCACAAGCTGGGCGGCAACAATATGTTGGGCGGCAACTAGGTTTAGGGTTTTGGATGATTAGGGTTTAACAATCCCTTAAGCCCTCTTTTATAGAGAACTAATTCTCTTAATGGTTAATGGATCATATCCATAAAGCCCGTTAACCCGCTCCATTAGGATAAGTTAAAATAAACCAAACCATGATGGTTTATTTTAAGTTAAAACGAACCGAACCAACCTTTGGTTCATTCATTTAATATAAACCAAACCCTTTGGTTTATTCTCATCCATTGGATTAGAACCAAACCATTTTGGTCCATCCATTATGTCTTCATAAGACACGGCCCATCCACACTTCCATTGCGACTGAAACAATTTCATGCTCGCTTTATGTTTGGTCCAACCAAACATAGTTTCTCTCGGTCTGAGAATCCCATTCTCAAGCTCGTTTTGGATTACACTCGTTGTGCGTGTGACCAAATAGGTTCTCGGTTTATGTTGGCCGTCTATAATTAACCATTAATTATAGAACGATCATGAGTGGCACCTAGTAGTACATCATGATCCCCAATTAACCGAAAAGATCAGCAGTTGATCGAACTATTTACGAAACCCTTGATGGCTTCGAATGAATCGTGCCCCATTCCCTTCACTCATCTTATACCCACTTGGTTGAGGACATGGTCTATTGTGTCAGTCCCCACTAGGCTGACTACGTCACACCTAGCCCAAGTATCATTTCCTCGTCCTACGGATTCTAGTTACTCCACATGTATCGAAAGTACCTTACTCTAAACATGTAATGCTTTGGCAGACTTTAGTAACAATCCGACGAGAGGCCATGGGTATACATCTCCTCGCAAGGAGTGGTGAATCCTTTATAGGCTATTCAAACACCTTCGATCACTTCGACTTATACCCAATCATCCCGGGTCCACATCTCCTCGGAGATGTTTGCTTAAGATGTCAAAGCATAAGTCTCCATGATCAAGATGACTTGAATACACATAAGTCGAAGGAACATCGCACTTAAGCCCGCAGTAAGAACTTCATTGACATATCTATATATGCGAGAGAACCATATGAAGTCTTACGGTGGTCACTCCAATGAACTAGTTACCATAACTAGCATCCACGATTAACTCGGACATCACAATGTCTCGGCCCGGTGAGAATCGGTGCTTGGATACACCAAGGAGTATACCTCGTGCTAGTCTCAACGAAATTGATGGTGTCGGATCCATCAATTCATCGACTAGGGATAATTCTGATACATCACAATTACACATGTAGAGATACTCACTAGTTGTGATCCAATCACAAATTCTCTCATGCTGTGAATCGTATCGTGGACATTCAGTAAATGAGTTTAAAATCCAATCAAATACATGAAAACATGTATACTCAAATAGTGAATCTTCATTTATCATATAAATGGTTCATACATAAGGCGATTGCCTTAGGACATCTCTCATATATTACTAACAGACTCCCACTTGGCCTAATGCCAATCGCTACGGTATCCAATACCATAAGCACCAACATGACCCTCAAACTTACTTTGAGGTAATGCTTTAGTCAAAGGATCCGCTAAGTTCCTTTCAGTGGGAATTTTCTCGATTTGTATTTCGTTCCTACTTATGATCTCTCTGATAAGATGATAGCGGCGAAGCACATGTTTGGATCGTTGATGAGACCTTGGCTCTTTCGCTGTCTGATTGCTCCATTGTTGTCGCGATGGGCGGTATTGCTTCAACAATGGCGGAATCACACCAAGTTCATGAGCGAACTTCTTGATCCAAACCGCTTCCTTTCTTTGCCAAGGCGCAATATATTACGCCTCGATGGTAGAATCCGCTCTGATCTCTTGTTTGGAACTTTTCCAACTCACTTTGCGCCCCCATTCAAGGTGAACCATTATCGGTGAGACACGGAATCATCCTTATGCATGTCGGAAGTGGCATCCGTATACCGCGTATCACCATGTCCCCTTCTCCATATATTAGGAACACATCCTTAGTTCTTCTCAAGTACTTAAGGATCGTCTTAACACCAATGATCCATTCTGGATCGGTGAGTATCTGCTCGTGACACTCGGGCATACGATACATCGGGCCTCGTACATAACATAGCATACATGATAGATCCTATTGCGGATGCATGGGAATCTTACTCATGCAAATCCTCTCGTCTTACGTGCGCGGACACATAGACTTGAAAGGTGTACCCCATGCGATGGGCGGATAACCTTTCTTGGATTCGACATGCTAAACCTCTTTAGCACTTTTCGGTCTATATATATAGGCTGCGAAAGACCAAGCAACCGTTTGATCTATCTCTATAGATCTTAATCCCAGGATGTAGGTGCTTCTCCCGTGTCTTTCATGGAGAATGTCTTGGATAACCAAACCTTAAGCGATCAGAAGATTGACACATCGTTCCTATAAGTAATATGTCATCGACATACAATACTAGGAACACATTTGCACCCACTAACCTTCTTGTACACACAAGGTTCGCGGATTTTGTGAGAAATCAAACTTTTGATCGTCTCATCAAAACGGATATTCCAGCTCCTGGATGCTTGCTTCAATCCATAAATGGATCGTCGCAACTTGCATACCTTGGTTTTATCAATCGATGTGAAACCCTCAGGCTGTATCATATACACGTCCTCGAGCAAGTTTCCATTAAGGAAAGCTATTTTCACATCCATCTGCCATATCTCATAATCATAATGAGCTGCTATGGCCAGGAGCATCCGAATGGATTTAAGCATAGCTACAGGCGAATAGGTTTCGTCATAATCAACACCTTGCTTTTGACGATATCCTTTCGCCACCAATCTAGCCTTATAGGTAATCACATTACCATCCATGTCGGTTTTCTTCTTGAAAACCCACTTGCACCCTATAGGTTTTATGCCTTCAGGTGGGTCAACCAAGTTCCAAACTTGGTTTTCGTACATAGAATCCATTTCCGACTTCATGGCACCAAGCCACTTATCCCTTTCTGAACTTGTCAGCACTTCTTCATAACTGGTAGGCTCCTCATCATCAATGAGTAACACGTCGTTCGATTCACTTACGAGAAATCCATATCTCTCAGGAATATTGCGTGTTCTACCAGATCTACGAAGATGTGGTGTTACAATAGGTCCAGCCGATTGCTCATCACTATGAGTTGTCGGCTGTTGTGCTTCACCAGGTATCTCACTAATGTCTATTTGAGTCTCTCGAGCCTCCTCAAGCTCGACGACACTCCCACTGTTTTCTTGCAAGAGAAACTCTTTCTCTAGAAACACAGCATGCCTTGAAACAAACACCTTTTGTTCCACAGGATGATAGAATTGGTAACCCCTTGATTCCTTAGGGTATCCAATAAATAGACATTTATTCCGCTTCACATAAGCAGGACAACCCCATATCTTCAAGTAAGATACATGAGGTTTCTTACCATTCCATATCTCATATGGAGTAGTTGAGACTACCTTGGTAGGTATTATGTTTAACAAGTAAACAGCTGTCTGAAGTGGATAACCCCAAAAGGACTTGGGAAGAGTTGCATGATTCATCATTGACCTGACCATGTCCAACAAGGTCCGGTTACGCCTCTCAGATACACCATTATGCTGTGGTGTATAGGGCGGAGTCCATTGAGACAATATGTCATTGTCTCTTAGATAATCAAGAAACTCTTGACTTAAGTATTCACCACCTCGATCCGATCGAAGTATTTTAATACTCTTGTCATGTTGTTTCTGTTGGATCGAAAGTGTCGCTAGAGGGGGGGGTGAATAGCGATACGGTGTCGTTAAAAAAAAAACTTTTGCAATAAGTAAAAAGCAAGTAGAGAGTGCACAGCGGAAATATAAAGTAGACAAGATATTTTTACGTGGTTCACAATCTTTCGATTGCTAATCCACGGCCCTAGTGATCCTTGATCACGTACGGAGGGCAATTCACTAAAACCACTCCTCCTCGTTGGAAGTAGGAGCAACGATCACAAAAAGAAATCAAGGCAAAGGGACACTCCCCCTTTCCTTGTTACGATTAAAGCACAATGGTATGATATTGTCCACTTTTGGCCCAAGCCCTCATGGTTTTGTTTTTGGGCTTTACCCAAAAGGCCTCATACCAATGGAGATATCTTTTTTCTTATAAGCACATGATCTTTTCCATGTCTTACCAATGTGGGACTTTGATTGTATTCCCCATACTCCCAACAATCCCCCCCTCAAACGAAGGACCACATTGGGCCCCCCCTCAAGCCTATCCCTCCTCGAAGGATTTTCTCTGCTTGATGTCCGATCTTCAACCCACCAGGACTTCCTGCCAGTTGTTCGGTCCCCCCGACCCAACTAGACTTCCTTCCTGATGTCTGGTTCTCTTGATCCGGACGTGGGAGCTCAACTTCCTTCGTTCGAGGTCCATGGCTTGACATGGACCATGGCTCTGATACCAATTGTTAGTGCATATAAGATCCACATATCTCCACAATGGTATGATATTGTCCACTTTGGGCCCAAGCCCTCATGGTTTTGTTTTTGGGCTTTACCCAAAAGGCCTCATACCAATGGAGATATCTTTTTTCTTATAAGCACATGATCTTTTCCATGTCTTACCAATGTGGGACTTTGATTGTATTCCCCATACTCTCAACAATCCCCCCCTCAAACGAAGGACCACATTGGGCCCCCCCTCAAGCCTATCCCTCCTCGAAGGATTTTCTCTGCTCGAAGTTGTTTAGTTTAGGCAAACCTATAACCAAGCCACTCTGACTCATCTTGTGGACGAGTCTTGGGTGCGAGTGTCCGAGTCTTCGGTGCCATAACCAAGATTCCTCTTGCTGTGTCATAAGACACTTGGTTGAGGAGTTGGGTAAATTTATTGTGTAGATGTTGCTATTCCTAGTTCCTTTAAGTATTATTTTAGATGTTGCATTTATCTTGATTACGCATTCATTTTCTAGAAATATGACCTTATAATTGTTATCACACAATTGGCTTACACTAAGTAAATTATATTGAAAGTTTTCTACTAATAAGACAATTTAAAGAAGTAGAACTTAAATAAATATACCGACAACTCTTATAAGTAGAAGATGTAGCTTTCGTTGTCGGCGGCACTTCGTCGTAGCAAATGTGAGTAGTAGTAGCGGCGTTACGACGGCGTGTTGAGAGCTCTTGATTTCTTATATTTTTTGCTTGGCGTGAACATGTCTATTTATGGATATTGATCTATGAATTTAGACATAGGTAGTGTCCAAGGTGAGGTTCTTATCCCCCAAGTCTTGCTCATCCACATCCTTTGCGCCAACTCAAGAATGAGGTGCTCATCCAACCACCTTGTGCCACCTCAAGGAGGCCTTCACGCCAACTTGTTGGAGCCATCCAACTTGTGCCACATCATGGGAGCCAACCATCTTGTGCCAACTCTCCTCATTTTGGGCGTCCAAGCTTGATGGTGGTTTGCCAACCATCTTGTGCCAACTCACCTCATTTTGGGCGTCCAACTTGATGATGGTTTTGGATGTCCACCTTGATGCCACATCACCTAATTTTGGGGGTCCAAGCTTGGTGATGGTTTGGATGTCCACCTTGATGCCACATCACCCTTTGTACCAAAACACGAGTCAAGTCCAAATTCACCCCCATTGGTCTGTAGTAGACGACTGGTCAAAGGGTTTTGGACTGCAGTACAAGTTAGCTTAAAATATAAAGTACGATGGTTCTAACCAACCGATCTCGACCTAGACCTTCCATTGGAGGTATTGGGCCTGGATCACGCTTAACGCCCTTGCTTCGCTTTCACACGAGCTTACCTTGTAGCCTCGCTTCCGGTCTTCACCCGAGTACCTCGGCTTCCTCCGAAATCCTCTCAAGGCGTTGCGACCACCTCGGTTCCCACCGGGTGTCGCAGACCTTCCGCTCAACTTTAGCATTTCTGCACACTTAATTGAGCTCGTAAGATAACAAATATACCCTTAACTATTGAGCCTTTTGCCATAATCAAAATACCGGTTCGACTTTGGTGCCCACTGCACCAACAATCTCCCCCTTTTTGATTCATGGCAAACCGACACAAAAGTTAAGGAAAAATTAAGCTAGCATAATGATTAAGCATGAATGAGCTAGCATAAAGATTAAATATGAATGAGCTAGCATAATGATTAAATATGAATGAGAAATATTATTGTTTCAAGTTCTCCCCTTTGAGGTAACCTCCCCCTTGACCGAAGGTGAGTTCTTGAAAAATAATTTTTACTCCCCCTTAATAGTTGCTTAAGTAATCGGAATTACTTAATATAAAAGGTAATAATTTTGTTTACTTTCTTCCCCTTTAATTTTGGTTAATTTTGGTTACTTTTGTGACTTTCTTCCCCTTTTGCCTTAACTCAAAAAGTTTGTAAATATATTTTAGGGTTTTTTTTTTTTTTTTTTTAAAAAAAAATAATAATAAGCTTGAAAATATGTTCATCTAAAATGTACAACTCCGGTTGGACTTGATTGATATAGAATGATCAATAAGTCTTGAAGGAGTTGATTAATTTTAAATAATTATACTCCATGGTTAATATCGATGCAATCAATCTACATCTCGAACCAGAGTAAGGTCCTAACATCTCACGCCTCATTTACGTGGCTAAGTACACAAACACATTAGTCCTATGTGTTGTGAGATGTGTTGGCTCCTTAAATCTATAGGTATATGATTTCTAAGGTAAGACTTAGGCTAATTTCATAAAAAGAAGCAAAAATAGAGTACATATATAGAGAAATTTAAATCCTACTCTATTACGCACATACCTAACTTTCGTCTTAATAAACTAAATTCGGCTTCGGGTAGTGGTTTGGTGAAGATGTCCGCTAGGTTTGATTTGGACTCAACATACTCTAGTTGTATAGTTCCATTAGTTACATGTTCCCTAATGAAGTGGTGTTTAACTTCTATATGTTTTGTCCTAGAATGACATATTGGATTTTTAGTTAAGTTAATTGAACTGATGTTATCTATGTAGGTTTTAATGTTGTTAAAGATTAAGCTAAAGTCTTGGAGAGTGTGCTTCATCCATGTGAGCCGAGAGACACACTCACCCATCGCAACGTATTCGGCCTGGTAGATAAGGCAACGCAATGTCGCTTCCTCTTGCACTAAATCACTAGACTCGAGCCGAGGATTTGACAACAACCACTCGTGCTCTTTCTATCGAGTTTACTACTGGCATAGTCGGAGTCGGAGTAGCCGATTAGATTAAACTCGGTAGATCTAGGGTACCAAATACCTACGTTTAGCGTGCCCTTTAGATATCTAAGGATACGCTTGACTAGGGTTAGGTGAGACTCCTTGGCACAGGTTTGTAACCTTGCGCATACTTACCGCGAATAAAATGTCGGGTCGGCTCGCGGTTAAGTATAGGAGACTTCCTATTGCGCTCCTATAGTATTTTAGGTCAACGGGTTTTCCTTCTACATCTTCGTTTATATTAACATTAGTTGCCATAGGTGTATTGATTATTTTAGCATCTTGCATTCCAAATCGATTTATTAAGTCCTGAGTATATTTTTGTTGATGTAAATATATTCCATCTTTAGTTTGTTTAATTTGTAAACCTAAGAAGATACTTTTCTCTCCTTCTAAATTCATTTCAAATTCACTTTCCATAAGTGAGATGAATTGCTTAGCAGATCGAGTTGGTAGTTCCAAAAATTATATCATCTACATAGATTTGGGCTATAAAGATTTCTTTTCCTACGGTTTTAACGAATAAGGTTGGGTCGACTAAACCTTGGTTGAATCCTTTAGACTTAAGATAGATCGAAAGCCTTTCGTACCAAGCTCTTGGGGCTTGTTTGAGTCCATATAGGGCTTTCTTAAGTCTAAGGACATGGTCGTTTATCTAGATTTTCAATCCGGAGGTTGGTAGCGTAAACATCTTCCTTAATGTATCCATTCAAAAATTCTTACTAGACAAACATTTGAAACAATTTAAAACCTCGATGTTCAGCATATTCTAACAACATTACGATGGACTCTAGTCTTGCTACGGGGGCGTAGGTCTCATCGTAATCTAAACCTTCGACTTGACTAAACCCTATTGCGACTAACCTAGCTTTATTTCTAACTACTTCACCTTTATCATCAAGTTTATTTCGAAATACCCACCTTGTTCCAATAATTGATTTTTCTTTAGGTGGTGGTACTAATTCCCAGACTTCATTTCTAGTGAATTGAGCTAGCTCTTCTTGCATAGCAATAATCCAGTCGGGATCAAGAAGTGCTTGTTCAATAGTTTTGGGTTCGATTTTGGAAATTAACGAGATTTGACTAATGTTTCGGTATGAAGCTCTAGTTCGAACCCCTAAATTTGGATCACCTATAACTTGATTGATAGGATGACTTGGGTTAGGGTCATCTATCACTTGGTCGATAGGATGACTTGGGTTAGGACGAGATTCAAGTTCAAGATCAGAGTCGGGTTTGCTATAAGTTGATTTGCTAGTTGGTTTTGTTAAGGATTGAACGAGTTCATGTCCTTCGTCGAAAACTATATTAATGGTTTCTTCGACTCTAAGAGTGTCGTGATTGTATACCCTATAAGCTCTCGGTGGTTGAGTATCCTAGAAAGGTTCCAGTAGAGGTTTTGGATTTGAATTTCCCTAGGTAATCCTTAGTGTTTAAGATATGTACCTTGCATCCAAATACCCTAAAGTATTTGATGTTCGGTATTTTATCGTGATAAATCTCGTACGAGGACTTTTGGTGCCTCTTTACCATAAGGATCCTATTTTGGACATAGCAAGTCGTACTAACGGCCTCAAAATCTATCTGTAGGTTATACTGCTTAACATTGTCCTAGCGGCTTCTTGTAGGGTTCTATTTTTCCGCTCGACTAACCCATTTTGTTGTGGGGTTCTAGGACATGAAAACTCATGGTGGTATCCGCTTAGGTTACGTAAATCAGAACTGTGGTTTTCGAATTCACCACCATGATCGCTTCTAAGTCTTTTTAATCTTAAGGTTCTTTTGATTTTCGATTAACCTACAAAGATTGATTAGTTGGTCTAGGTATCATTTTTATGTTTGATAAACCTAACCCAAGTAAATCTAGAATAGTCGCCAATTATGACTAAGCAAAATTGACTACCATTGAGTGACTTAGCTCCATGTGAATCAAATAGATCCATGTGTAGGAGCTCAAGAACACTTTTGGTCGTTCTTGATTAGTTAATTGATGTTGTGTCCTAGATTGTTTACCTTGTTGACAAGCATTACATATTTTATTATCCAAGTTGTTTAGTTTAGGCAAACCTATAACCAAGCCACTCGACTCATCTTGTGGACGAGTCTTGGAGTGCGAGTGTCAGAGTCTTGGTGCCATAACCAAGATTCCTCTTCTGTGTCATAAGACACTTGGTTGAGGAGTTGGGTAAATTTATTGTGTAGATGTTGCTATTCCTAGTTCCTTTAAGTATTATTTTAGATGTTGCATTTATCTTGATTACGCATTCATTTTCTAGAAATATGACCTTATAATTGTTATCACACAATTGGCTTACACTAAGTAAATTATATTGAAAGTTTTCTACTAATAAGACATTTTGAATTGTAAAGTTAGAGTTGAGCTCAATATCACCCGATCCGATGATTTTGAGCTTGCCGCTATTCAAGGCTACCGATCCTTGTCGCTTTGAATCGTAATCGAAAATTTGAGTTGATCCCGGTGGCCATGTGTCGGGAGCAACCATCGCCCAACATCCATTGATCCTACATATAAGGTAGTTGGATCGGATATTGGAATTACTAAAGGGTTGTTTGTAAGTTTTAAACCTAAATCATCTCACCAATATCTACATGATCAAAACATGTTATTCCTATGTGTTATTGTGAGATGACTTTCAATTTTACTTGATTAATTTTAATGAATTTAAATTAACCAACATTAGGTTAGATTCGATTTAGTCTAAGCTCATCAAGTAATCTTTTCAAGAGATTAGCTTCTGTGTCGTGGCGAGGCACGAGAGGCCTTCTTTGATCGGAACAACGACCACTTCCTTAGACAAAGCTAATTTCAAGAAATTGATAACTCGACTTACTTGAGACTACATCTTGGTCTAACTAGTTATTTTTGAAAAGAGGCTCCCGAGGCTCAATCTTTTAGGGATTTTAGTTGATTATGAGTCCTATCTAACCATTCTAAAAATAAAGGAAAAACTAAGCATGCAATTTCTAAGACTTAACAAAAATACATTTTGTATTGGCTCCCCCTGGACCATTGAATCGAGTGGGTCTATTCACATAGTGAATTTGGTCCTGGGAACCCAATACATGTTAGATCCTAAAGTTGAAATCAAAGTGATCTTAGGGACCCATGCTTGGACATTTTTCTTATGTTGGTTTACTATAGACATATATGACTTATTGGTTGTATTTGAGTTAAACCCGAGTCCGGCCTTGTTGTACACGGCCCTTTGTGATCCAAGTAAGAGGTCAAGTCCCTTGGATCCCAAAGTGAACCTTTCCAACGCAGTTCCTAAGGTCTTCGACTTGTGTTTTCAAAAGCGAGTTCTCAACTTCAAGCTTTTCAACTTGAGTTGAGTCCTCCTCTTGAATACGAGTAGTCGAAGAGGTTAGGAGACCTCATGTTTGAGGAGGTTAACCTCCTCAATTAGGGTCTCGACCTTGACTCGGACTTAGCTAGTTTCTTATTTAAAAATTTAATTGCACCATACAAAGTATTAAGTAACGACCGACTTACCCTTAATGATTCTTTTGAACCGGATACGGATCCGTGGCTTGTCTTGAATGGAAGCTCATCATCGGATTCGGATTCGGACTCTTCTTCGGTTTCGAGTCGTGCTCGGCTTGGCCATTAGAGCTTGGATATCGCCTTCTTCCTCCGACAACTCCTCCCAAGTAGCGCTTAGCGCTTTCTTGGTCTTTGATGCTTATTCTTTAGCTTTGGGCACTCGGACTTGATGTGACCGAACTCGTTGCACTCATAGCATCTAAAATTAGAAGTATTTGAATTAGGTTTAGGCTTACCTTGAGTTGTTGGTCGCTTTGCCTCTTGATCATCTTCCAACTAGATTGACTAGTTCGGATTCTATTTCGAGTCTACTTCCGATTCGACTCGCCTTCTTCCTTCTGGGGTGGCTTGCTTATGCGGCTTCTTCTTCTTGGAACCTCGCAACTAACGCAATACTTTCTCGCCCGACCACGTTAGTTTGCTCATGTAATTCAAGTTCAAACAATTGCCTAACCTAATTTTAGAAAGGTCTTGGAGACCTTGTAGGCATCGACCATGGATGCCCACAAGGTGGTCCTAGGAAACGAAAGTTAAGAGAATACCGATAAGGTCGCGATTCTCGACCTTTGTCCGATGGCATGGAGTTGGTTGACGGCATGTCTTGGATACGAGCATGTAGTTGAGTTGCGGTCTCGTTTTCCTGCATTTTCAAGTTATACAATTTTTTTAAAAGTAAATCTCTTTTACATACCTTCGTGTCGTCGGTGCCTTCGTGTAGTTCCACTAGCTTGGTCCATAAGTCCTTTGCACTAATGAAGGGGCCGACGCGGTTGAGCTCTTCCTTGGACAACCCACATTGCAAGATTTGAGTTGCCTTGGCATCGCTTCTACTTGTTTTTCATGGAATTTGACCATTGATCGTAACCCAAAGATTCACCATCTTCATTAATAGGAAGTGTGAAACCGTTTGATTACGATCCACATCTCGATTTGGGTTTTAAGAAAGCATTCCATCCGACCCTTCCAATAACGAAAGTCATTACCTTTGTAAAACGGGTCAAGGCGGTGCTAAACCCTTCGAGATGGGCCATTTAAAAACAAGAAGAAGAACGACGAAAAGAATCTTGCAAAACACACACGAAAAGAATATTCCAAGACTTTCGTCTTGGATTAGTAGTGCAGGAAGTAAAGAAAAAAAATATATATAAAATGTAACTTGCAAAAAGAAATAAACAATCAAATGCGAATGTCGTTGAAGTTCCGGAGGACAACCTTACTCGGGATCTAACCCGAAGGACAACCTTATCCGGATCCTAAAGCCTCTAATGCAATTCTATATGTAGGAGAAGATAAGCAAGTGAAATAATTATACGAAAATAGAAATAAATAAATAAAAAATCTGTGAAAAAAAGAAAAACAAAGCTAGATTGGTGGTTTCACCGAATGAGCATACAGTGCTCATAAAATACATAGGGTGTTCAACACATATCATAACACAGATTCTGAATCCACTATAATATTTAATTCCGCTGTACTCAGAAAACTTACTTGGTGCTCGAGAAATATACATAATACTTAGTACAGATCATAACACTGATTCTGAACTCACTACAATATTCAACTCTTTTGTCCTCAGACAAATCAAGCCTACTCATAACTCTGAATGAACTATAATACTTCAGTCTTACTGAGCTCAACAGACATATGGTGCTCTACCATATTATATCCACGAGGTTCATGGCTTGACATGGACCACGGCTCTGATACCAATTGTTAGTGCATATAAGATCCACATATCTCCACAATGGTATGATATTGTCCACTTTGGGCCCAAGCCCTCATGGTTTTGTTTTTGGGCTTTACCCAAAAGGCCTCCTGCCAATGGAGATATCTTTTTTCTTATAAGCACATGATCTTTTCCATGTCTTACCAATGTGGGACTTTGATTGTATTCCCCATACTCCCAACAATCCCCCCCTCAAACGAAGGACCACATTGGGCCCCCCCTCAAGCCTATCCCTCCTCGAAGGATTTTCTCTGCTTGATGTCCGATCTTCAACCCACCAGGACTTCCTGTCAGTTGTTCGGTCCCCCCGACCCAACTAGACTTCCTTCCTGATGTCTGGTTCTCTTGATCCGGACGTGGGAGCTCAACTTCCTTCGTTCGAGGTTCATGGCTTGACATGGACCACGGCTCTGATACCAATTGTTAGTGCATATAAGATCCACATATCTCCACAATGGTATGATATTGTCCACTTTGGGCCCAAGCCCTCATGGTTTTGTTTTTGGGCTTTACCCAAAAGGCCTCAAACCAATGGAGATATCTTTTTTCTTATAAGCACATGATCTTTTCCATGTCTTACCAATGTGGGACTTTGATTGTATTCCCCATACTCCCAACAGTTTCTCTACTTCATTTCTGAATTCTTTGAACCTTTCCAAGGCTTCAGACTTGTGTTTCATCAAGAACACATACCCAAACCGTGAGTGATCATCGGTGAAGGTAATGAAGTAGCTATAGCCTCCTAATGCTTGAGTTGACATAGGTCCACATACATCAGTATGTACTAAACCTAGTAACTCTCCCACTCGTTCACCTTTTCCAGTAAAAGGTAACTTAGTCATCTTGCCTTTTAAGCATGATTCGCATGTATCGTATGAATCCAATTCAAACGATTCTAGAATTCCACATCGGTGTAATTCGGACATGCGTTTCTTGCTTATATGGCCAAGACGACAATGCCACATATAGGAGTCTATGTGATTATCCTTTCGAGCACGCGTGTTGCTCGCTTCGATATTGAAAATGTCACTGGATACGTCCAACGTATAAACACCATTGCTTAAAGTTCCAGTCCCATAAAGAACTCCATTCAAAGTTATGTAACAACAATTGTTACTAAAAGTTAAATGGTACCCATTTCTATTTAAACAAGAAATAGAAATGATGTTCTTTATCAACGAAGGAACATAAAAGCAATTGTCCAGTTCTAAGACAAGTCCTACAGGGAGTTCCAACAAATACGCTCCGATGGCGAGTGCAAAGAACCTGCTGCTCCATTCCCAACACGTAAATTTGACTTCCCTCGACGAGTCTTCTTCTATTCCTTAGCCCATGTATGTCATTACATATATGTGAGCCACACCCAAGATCAATACCCAAGTGTCCGAGGAAATAGAATGACAATCAATAAAGAAGATTTCAAGAAGATGGGGCATCCGATGCCTTATCCTTCTTCACTGACTCAAGATAAATCTTGTACTTTCTTCAAGAATGGCTCTCTTGCCATAATGATGGCAAGTTTCCTTTGTGCTAGTTCTACCTTCTTAGCCCTTCTTCTTTCCCTTCTCGTTCCTTTGACTTCCTCTTAGAACCTTTCTTCGAGGAATCAACTAACAAGACCGCCCCTCGCTCATGCTTCTCGTAAGACTCCACAGTCCTTCAAAGATATTGAGCAAGCCACAGATGAACCTCCTAGCATCTCGTAGGTGAAGAGGAGCTTTGAGACTTCAACCTTTCAATCTCACTTGCTCATCAACCAACTCACAAAGATGAAGGACTACGATATGAGCATCCATATGCTCATGCTTTCGTAGCTTGGGTTCCATCGTAGGCTAGCATGATGCAACTCATTTGTTCGTAATCACTCACATGTTTCGATAGGCCAACAATTGGTCCAGAGTTGCATTGTCACTAGACGGCGGAAGAGGCGCTCGAGGACATTTGCAAGCTTTTCAACCTTGAGAACAATTCTCAAGCTTCTAAGCTAGTCCAAGAAGTTCGGCCCAGTCAATTTATTTGAATCCAAAATGGAACGCAAATTCAAAGACATCATGATCAATCTTAGAAATACAAAACGAGCATATATGAGAAAGATGATTTTAAAATGCATCAATATACATTTATAAATCCCATTCATTTTTCGAATTTCAAAAACCCCAAAATCACTTCGGGAGATTGTAGGTCCATCTCCGAATGGGTTGATATCCATCATAGTTATGAACAACCTTGGAGAGAGTCCAACAAGCCATTCATAACTACGACGGTAGGTATCATCTATACCGATTGCATATCCCGTATATGCAACTATCACAATGTGCTATCAACTAATTGAATGTTCACACATACATCGGGTTGTTAACACATTAACAAGTATGCATCATATGCATAGCACCCAACTTCACCTCCCTTTACATCGACCTTGGAGAGAGTCCAACAAACCGATGCTCCAGGTTAAAGCCAACCCATTAATCAGGACATAGTTTTAATATGGTTAGAGCGCATTCAACCAATTAGCCCAGCTTGGAGAGAGTCCAACAACCAAAGCTAACGATTGACCTCTGACTCTTACCATATTAGTATTAAACTATTCCATGGTTTGAACATATTCAGGTTCGAGCCGGGCTTGAAGAGAGTCCAACAACCCAAACAAGAAATGTAACTCGGGTTCTAACCATATTAATGGAAGGTGTAGGCTTTAATATTGATTAAGGGTTTTATGTCTCATCCTCTTTGCATGCAAATAACTATTATCTACATGGCATGGCATACATGGCATACATCTACATGTCACGACACGCATGGCATAATGTTATGCATCTAATGCAATTACATGGCATACAATTATGTCATGTATATAATTTCCTTATATGTCATAACTATTTATGGAAATAAAATATGTTTAAGATTTGATTCTCCAAATCAAATCATAATTAAATTAGGAAACAAATTTCCAAATCTAATCACATATTTTATTCATGGAATTATTTGATTAAGGAAAATCTATTTAGGAAACCAATTTCCTAAATCATTAAAACTACTTATGGAAATAAATATTTTAAGATTTGATTTCAAATCAAATCATGATTAAATTAGGAAACAAATTTCCAGAATCTAATCAAATATTTTATTTATGGAAAATATCAATTTCCATAAATACTTCCAACTTTCCAAAAGTGGAAGATTTCCATAAATACTTCTAGACTTTCCAAAAATTGAAAAATTTCCATAAATACTTCTAAATTTCCAAAATTAGAAAATTTCCAGAAATACATTATGACTATCGTGAAACCATTTTTACGATTATGTCGAAACACAACCTGGGCTCGATACCATCATGGGTTTCCGACCACAAGGCAGGTGTGTTCGATCATGTTTCAGAACATGAGCACAAATGGAAGCAATTAAAATAATAAATCTATATTTATTACAACACACACAACACACGCATGCTATTACAACAAGTGTAGACATAACCGTAAATTAAAATTTGCAATAAAAGAAATTATCTACGTTATACCTTCAGATGACGTGTAGCGGAACGGCATCAACCGAACGATCCTCGTAAGAATCGCTCTATCCGTATCCACGCCGAGCTCCTCGGGATGACTTCGCTAAGTCACGAGCTTCGCTCTTCGTGACGGGTTACTAGCCTCGTGTTGAAGACGACGCGTGATCGAGAGATGATCACGATCCGAATCCAAATTCGATCCTAAAACGAGTTCTCAAAACTCGCTTCTCCGAGAGGTATTCACCAACCGCTTGACGAATCCTTCGCCCTCCACTCAGAGGATTACCGAGATCAAATCCCCGTAGTTAGCCGCTGTCGAGCACTAACCGCCGCCCCAAACGACGCCCGACGAGAGGAGAAGCTGTCCAGAAAACTGGACAGCTTGGTGGAGTAGGCGCCGCCAACCAAGGAAAGAAAAGCTCACCTTGATGCCAAACCTATAGGAGATCACCGAGGGTCGCCGAGGTTCACCGGCTGAAGCTTGGTCGCCGCAACAAGTTGGACGGCTGGCACACAAGCTGGCGGCGGCACAAGAGTTGGGCGCAACAAACAAGGTGGGCGGCAACTAGGTTGGGCTTGGATTAGGTTAGGGTTAGGTTTAAGCCCTATTTTATAGAGAACTAATTCTCTTAATGGTTAATGGATCATATCCATAAAGCCCGCTAACCCGCCTCCATTAAGATAAGTTAAAATAAACCAAACCATGATGGTTTATTTTAAGTTAAAACGAACCAACCAACCTTTGGTCTATCTGCTTAATAAACCAAACCCTTGTGTTTATTCTCATCCATTGGATTAGAACCAAACCATTTTGGTCCATCCATTATGTCTTCATAAGACACGGCCCATCCACGCTTCCATTGCGACTGAAACAATTTCATGCTCGCTTTATGTTTGGTCCAACCAAACATAGTTTCTCTCGGTATGAGAATCCCATTCTCAAGCTCGTTTTAAATCCTTTGGATTACACTCGTTGTGCGTGTGACCAAATAGGTTCTCGGTTTATGTTGGCCGTCTATAATTAACCATTAATTATAGAACGATCATGAGTGGCACCTAGTAGTACATCATGATCCCCAATTAACGAAAAGATCAGCGGTTGATCGAGAACTATTTACGAAACCCTTGATGGCTCGAATGAATCGTGCCCCATTCCCTTCACTCATCTTATACCCACTTGGTTGGGGACATGGTCTATTGTGTCGATCCCCACTAAGTGACTCGTCACACCTAGCCCAAGTATCATTTCCTCGTCCTCACAGTTCTAGTTACTCCACATGTATCGAAGAGTACTTTACTCTAAACATGTAATGCTTTGGCAAAGACTTTAGTAACAATCCGACGAGAGGCCATGGGTATACATCTCCTCGCAAGGAGTGGTGAATCCTTTATAGGCTATTCAAACACCTTGATCACTTCGACTTATACCCAATCATCCCGGGTCCACATCTCCTCGGAGATGTTTGCTTAAGATGTCAAAGCATAAGTCTCCATGATCAAGATGACTTGAATACGCAAGTCGAAGAACATCGCACTTAAGCCCAGTAAGAACTTCATTGACATATCTATATATGCGAGAGAACCATATGAAGTCTTACGGTGGTCACTCGATGAACTAGTTACCATAACTAGCATCCACGATTAACTCGGACATCACAATGTCTCCGGCCCGGTGAGAATCAAGCTTGGATACACCAAGGAGTATACCTCGTGCTAGTCTCGGAATTGATGGTGTCGAATCCATCGATTCATCGACTAGGGATAATTCGATACATCACAATTACACATGTAGAGATACTCACTAGTTGTGATCCAATCACAAATTCTCTCATCTTTGTAGATCGTATCGTGGACATTGATAAATGAGTTTAAGATCAATCAAATACATAAAACATGTATACTCGAATAGTGAATCTTCATTTATCATATAAATGGTTCATACATAAGGCGATTGCCTTAGGACATCTCTCATATATTACTAACAGACTCCCACTTGGCCTAATGCCAATCGCTACGGTATCCAATACCATAAGCTCTAACATGACCCTCAAACTTACTTTGAGGTAATGCTTTAGTCAAAGGATCCGCTAAGTTCCTTTCGGTGGGAATTTTCTCGATTTGTATTTCGTTCCTACTTATGATCTCTACGATAAGATGATAGCGGCGAAGCACATGTTTGGATCGTTGATGAGACCTTGGCTCTTCGCTTTGTGCAATTGCTCCATTGTTGTCATGATGGGCGGTATTGCTTCAACAATGGCGGAATCACACCAAGTTCATGAGCGAACTTCTTGATCCAAACCGCTTCCTTTCTTTGCGAAGGCTGCAATATATATTACGCCTCGATGGTAGAATCCGCTCTGATCTCTTGTTTGGAACCTTTTCCAACTCACTGCGCCCCCATTCAAAGGTGAACACGTATCGGTGAGACACGGAATCATCCTTGTCTGTCTGGGTGGCATCCGTATACCGCGTATCACCATGTCCCCTTCTCCATATATTAGGAACACATCCTTAGTTCTTCTCAAGTACTTAAGGATCGTCTTATGACCACCCAATGATCCATTCTGGATCGGTAGTATCTGCTCGTGACACTCGAGCATACGATACATCGGGCCTCGTACATAACATAGCATACATGATAGATCCTATTGCGGATGCATAGGGAATCTTACTCATGCAAATCCTCTCGTCTTACGTGCGCGGACACATAGACTTGAAAGGTGTACCCCATGCACGATGGGTAGATAACCTTTCTTGGATTCCAATGCTAAACCTCTTTGCTTTTCGGTCTATATATATAGGCTGCGAAAGACCAAGCAACCGTTTTGATCTATCTCTATAGATCTTAATCCCAGGATGTAGGTTGCTTCTCCCAGTCTTTCATGGAGAATGTCTTGGATAACCAAACCTTAAGCTATGTAAGATTGAAACATCGTTTCCTATAAGTAATATGTCGCCGACATACAATACTAGGAACACATTGCACTCCTAACCTTCTTAACACAAGGTCTTCGATTTTGTGAGAAATCAAACTTTTGATCGTCTCATCAAAACGGATATTCCAGACTCTGGATGCTTGCTTCAATCCATAAATGGATCGCCGAACTTGCATACCTTGGTTTTATCAACCGATGTGAAACCTCAGTCAGATCATATACACGCCTCGAGCAAGTGTTCCATTAAGGAAAGTTGTTTACATCCATCCGCCATATCTCATAATCATAATGAGCCGCTATGGCCGAGAGCATCCGAATGGATTTAAGCATAGCTACAAAGTAATAGGTTTCGTCATAATCAACACCTTATTTTTGACGATATCCTTTCGCCACCAATCTAGCCTTATAGGTAATCACATTACCATCCATGTCGGTTTTCTTCTTGAAAACCCACTTGCACCCTATAGGTTTTATGCCTTCAGTGGTCAACCAAGTTCCAAACTTGGTTTCATACATGGAATCCATTTCCGACTTCATGGCACTAAGCCACTTATCCCTTTCTCGAACTTGTCAAGACTTCTTCATAATCGTAGGCTCTCATCATCAATGAGTAACACGTCATTCGATTCGCTACGAAATCCATATCTCTCGAATATTGCGTTCTACCGATCTACGAAGATGTGGTGTTACAATAGGTCCAAATTGATTGCTCATCACTATGAGTTGTACTGTTGTGCTTCACCGTATCTCATTAATGTCTATTTGAGTCTCTCGAGCCTCCTCAAGCTCGACGACACTCCCAATCGCTTTCTTGCAAGAGAAACTCTTTCTCTAGAAACACAAAGATGCCTTGAAACAAACACCTTTTGTTCCACAGATGATAGAATTGGTAACCCTTGTTTCCTTAGGGTATCCAATAAATAGACATTTATCGACTTAGCATCCAGTCGACATACATGGTTTCACATAAGGTGACAATCCCATATCTTCAAGTAAGATACATGAGGTTTCTTACCATTCCATATCTCATATGGAGTAGTTGAGACTACCTTGGTAGGCATTCTGTTTAACAAGTAAACAGCTGTCTGAAGTGGATAACCCCAAAAGGACTTGGGAAGAGTTGCATGATTCATCATTGACCTGACCATGTCCAACAAGGTCCGGTTACGCCTCTCAGATACACCATTATGCTGTGGTGTATAGGGCGGAGTCCATTGAGACAATATGCCATTGTCTCTTAGATAATCAAGAAACTCTTAACTTAAGTATTCACCACCTCGATCCGATCGAAGTATTTTAATACTCTTGTCATGTTATTTCTCTACTTCATTTCTGAATTCTTTGAACCTTTCAAAGGCTTCAGACTTGTGTTTCATCAAGAACACATACCCAAACCGTGAGTGATCATCGGTGAAGGTAATGAAGTAGCTATAGCCTCCTAATGCTTGAGTTGACATAGGTCCACATACATCAGTATGTACTAAACCTAGTAACTCTCCCACTCGTTCACCTTTTCCAGTAAAAGGTAACTTAGTCATCTTGCCTTTTAAGCATGATTCGCATGTATCGTATGAATCCAATTCAAACGATTCCAGAATTCCACATCGGTGTAATTCGAACATGCGTTTCTTGCTTATATGGCCAAGACGACAATGCCACATATAGGAGTCTATGTGATTATCCTTTCGAGCACGCGTGTTGCTCGCTTCGATATTGAAAATGTCACTGGATACGTCCAACGTATAAACACCATTGCTTAAAGTTCCAGTCCCATAAAGAACTCCATTCAAAGTTATGTAACAACAATTGTTACTAAAAGTTAAATGGTACCCATTTCTATTTAAACAAGAAATAGAAATGATGTTATTTATCAACGAAGGAACATAAAAGCAATTGTCCAGTTCTAAGACAAGTCCTACAGGGAGTTCCAACAAATACGTTCCGATGGCGAGTGCAGCAACCGTTGCTCCATTCCCAACACGTAAATTTGACTCTCCCTTGACGAGTCTTCTTCTATTCCTTAGCCCATGTATGTCATTACATATATGTGAGCCACACCCAAAGATCCAATACCCAAGTGTCCGAGGAAATAGAATGACAATCAATAAAGAAGATTTCTGAAGAAGATGGGGCATCCGATGCCTTATCCTTCTTCACAGACTCAAGATAAATCTTGTACTTTCTTCGCAAATGGCTCTCCTTGCCATAATGATGGCAAGTTTCCTTTTGTGCTAGTTCTACCTTCTTAGCCCTTCTCTTCTTTCCCTTCTGCTGTTCCTTTGACTTCCTCTTAGAACCTTTCTTCGAAGAATCAACTAACAAAGACTGGCCCCTCGCTCATGCTTCGTAAGACTCCATGCCTTCAACATATTGAGCAAGATCACAAATGAACCTCCTAGCATCTCAGAGGTGAAGAGGAGCTTTGAGACTTGAACCTTTCAATCTCACTTGCTCATCAACCAACTCACAAAGATGAAGGACTACGATATGAGCATCCATATGCTCATGCTTCTTCAGAGCTTGGGTTCCATCGTGGCTAGCATGATGCAACTCATTTGTTCGTAATCACTACATGTTTCGATAGGCCAACAATTGGTCCAGAGTTGCTAGATTTTGAAGCGGGAAGAGGCGCTTCGAGGACATTTGCAAGCTTTTCAACCTTGAGAACAATTCTCAAGCTTCTAAGCTAGTCCAAGAAGCTCGGCCCAGTCAATTTATTTGAATCCAAAATGGAACGCAATTCAAAGACATCATGATCAATCTTAGAAATACAAAACGAGCATATATGATAAAGATGATTTTAAAATGCATCAATATACATTTATAAATCCCATTCATTTTTCGAATTTCAAAACCCCAAAATCACTTCGAGATTGTAGGTCCATCTCCGAATGGTTGATATCCATCATAGTTATGAACAACCTCGAGAGAGTCCAACAAGCCATTCATAAATACGAGGGTAGGTATCATCTATACCGATTGCATATCACGTATATGCAACTATCACAATGTGCTATCAACTAATTGAATGTTCACACATACATCGGGTTGTTAACACATTAACAAGTATGCATCATATGCATAGCACCCAACTTCACCTCCCTTTACATCGACCTTGAGAGAGTCCAACAAACCGATGCTCCAAAGTTAAAGCCAACCCATTAATCGACATAGTTTTAATATGGTTAGAGCGCATTCAACCAATTAGCCCAGCTTGGAGAGAGTCCAACAACCAAAGCTAACGATTGACCTCCGACTCTTACCATATTAGTATTAAACTATTCCATGGTTTGAACATATTCAGTTCGAGCTGCTTGGAGAGAGTCCAACAACCCAAACAAGAAAGAACTCGTTCTAACCATATTAATGGAAGGTGTAGGCTTTAATATTGATTAAGGGTTTTATGTCTCATCCTCTTTGCATGCAAATAACTATTATCTACATGGCATGGCATACATGGCATACATCTACATGTCACGACACGCATGGCATAATGTTATGCATCTAATGCAATTACATGGCATACAATTATGTCATGTATATAATTTCCTTATATGTCATAACTATTTATGGAAATAAAATATGTTTAAGATTTGATTCTCCAAATCAAATCATAATTAAATTAGGAAACAAATTTCCAAATCTAATCACATATTTTATTCATGGAATTATTTGATTAAGGAAAATCTATTTAGGAAACCAATTTCCTAAATCTTTAAAACTACTTATGGAAATTAAATATTTTAAGATTTGATTTCCCAAATCAAATCATGATTAAATTAGGAAACAAATTTCCAGAATCTAATCAAATATTTTATTTATGGAAAATATAAATTTCCATAAATACTTCCAACTTTCCAAAAGTGGAAGATTTCCATAAATACTTCTAGACTTTCCAAAATTAAAAAATTTTCATAAATACTTCTAAATTTCCAAAATTTAGAAAACTTCTAGAAATACATTATGACTATCGCAAAACCATTTTTACGATTATGTCGAAACACAACCTGGGCTCTGATACCACTGTTGGGTTTCCGGCACCGCGGCGTGTGTGTGTTCGATCATGTTTCGTAAACATGAGCACAGCGGAAGCAATTAAAATAATAAATCTATATTTATTACAACACACACAACACACGCATGCTATTACAACAAGTGTAGACATAACCGTAAATTAAAATTTGCAATAAAAGAAAATTATCTACGTTATACCTTCCGTATGACGTGTAGCGGGAACGGCATCAACCGGAACGATTCTCGTAAGAATCGTCTCTATCCGTATCCACGCCGAGCTCCTCGGGATGACTTCGCTAAGTCACGAGCTTCGTCTTCGTACGGGTTACTAGCCTCGTGTTGAAGACGACGTGATCGAGAGATGATCACGATCCGAATCCAAATTCGGATCCTAAAAGGAGTTCTCAAAACTCGCTTCTCCGGAGAGGTATTCGTCAACCGTTTGACGAATCCTGTTGGATCGAGAAGCGTCGCTAGAGGGGGGGTGAATAGCGATCGTAAATCTTTTCTTTTTCGTTCGTTCGATACGCAAAGTAAGCACAACGGAAAATAAATGAACACGTTTATTTTACTTGGTTCACAACCCAGCGGTTGCTACTCCAAGGCCCTATCGGTCCTAGACCGCGTACGGAGGGCAAAGCACTAAATCGTCTCCTCCTCGTTGGAGGTAGGAGACAACGATTACAAAAACCGAATATACGAGGATAAGGCAACAAGCCTACCACACCTCGTTATGAAGATAAAAATACAGAATATAATATCAAAAATATTAACCCGCCCCATTAAGATAAGTTAAAATAAACCAAACCATGATGGTTTATTTTGGTTAAACGAACTGAACCAACTTTTGGTTCATTCGCTTAAAATAAACCAAACTCCTTTCCGAGCAATACGTAACTGAAACGAAGTACAATCCTCTGAATTTGTCTCCTATTTCTTTGGAACGGAACATTAATTTTTCCAAATTTTTATCGCTAAGTGTCCGCGTCAAACGTTATCCGTTTTGACCTAGCGCAAAGCCGATCGCCGCCATCGATCGATGATGCCTCTCATCGATCGATCGATGATCGATCGATGCATCTCATCACGATCGATAATGCTGATCGCCAATGTCGTGATTGCCCCGCCACTTCCCTGCAGTAAGAGATTAGCTCGAAAAATGATAAATACGACGGTTTCTAACCGTCCGATCTCGACCTAGACCTTCCACAGGAAGTCTTAGTCGAATCGTCGCCTACGGTCGTCCCCGTAAAGAGGACACGACCTTACAATCTCTCACTCACACGAGCTTACCTCGATAGTAGCTCTCGCTTCCGGCCTTCCACTCGATTCCTTCGGCTCCCTCCGAATTCACTCAAGTGTCGCCCGACCACCACGGCTTCCTCCGGGTGTCGCTAGCCTTCAGCTCCAGCTTTAGTACTTTTCTGCACACTTGATTTAGCTCGTGAGATAACAATATAAACTTAACTTTGTGTCTTTGCCATAATCAAAACACAGGTTCGATTATCTAGTGCCCCTGCACCAACAATCTCCCCCTTTTTGATCTATGGCAAACCAACACAAAGTTAAGGGAAATTAAAGCATAAAACACATATAGTAGATGATGAATGTCATTCCCAAAAACTCTCCCTTAACCAAAACTCCCCCTTAACCCTAGGTGAGTTTTGAAAGAGATACTTTAGTTTTCAAAAACAAATTTTGTGTTTCAAAATGAAATTTTGTGTTACTCCCCCTTAACTTTCGCTCTTCTCCCCCTTTTGCCATAAATCAAAAAAGAGTGTTGGGGTTTTTGTATAAAATAGGGGTTTAAAACAATGTCGTTTATGAATGCATCTAGATAAATCAAATATGAGTCCAAGCATGCGTCTAGCAATAGTTAGATAGATTGGTTCGAGGTGTGTCCCTCTGCACCAATAATCTAAAGATTTATAATATAACCCTTAAGATTAGTTTGCTCTCCCCCTTAGTCAAATATATGAAGTATAAGAGATGTAGGGGGCGCTAAACTTTGGCCTCAGAGTTGTTAAGTACAATAGTTGAGAAAATAAGTAGTATTTTGAAGGGATTGTTTCAAGTATATTTCAATTATCCTTAACATCTCACCCATTCTATGTGTCTCATAATTTGTTCACCTTATATGTTTTGTGAGATGATTTTAAATTGATTAAAGATAGTCAACCTTGGGTTAGATTGATTTAACCTTTAGATCGTTAAGTAACTTTTAGAAGCGGCTTCAGTGTCGTGGCGAGGCACGAGGGCCTTCTTTGATCGGAACAACGACCACTTCCTTAGACAAAGCCAAATTCAAGAAAATATCACTTAAGTCACTTAGGGTTACTTCTGGTCTAACTAGTTTAGGATACGAGGTAGCTTCAAACTAGTTCCACTCGGTCAAGTGCACCAAGCTAGATCGCCTTATCTAGCTCAAATACACGAGACTTTGTCTCCTAACGTACTATCATCTCGCGCGTCTGATACTATATTATCAAGAGTTGACTAACTAGTTATTTATGAAAAGAGGCTCCCGAGGCTCAATCTTTTCAAGGATTTTAGTTGGTTATGTACGTATTCTAAGTAAGTTCACAAGTTAACGAAATTCTAAGCATGCAATGGTTTTGCTAAGTAGCGGGTATACTATTTTAGTGTTAGCTCCCCTAGACCATTGAACCAATAAGGTCTATTCAAATAATGAACTTGATCTGAGAATCCAATACTTATTAGTCCTAATATGTGAATTTAATAAAACCTTTGGGACTCATGCTTGGACTCTTTGATGACTACGATTTCCCGATAGACATATAAGACCTATTTAGTCTTTGACTTAAATCCGAGTCCGGCTTTGTTGTACACGGCTCTTTGGGTTCCAAGTAGTCGGTTAAGGTTCTTAGATCTCAACGTGAACTTTTCCAACCTAGCCTCGACCTCTTGAACTTGGTCTTTCAAGAGAGAATTCTCCTTCTCAAGTTTTTCAATTTGGGTTGAGTTTCTCTCTTGAACTTGACTAGTTGAAGAGATTAGAGTAGCCTCTTGCTTGAGGGTTTCAACCTCCTCAAGTAACGACTCAACCCTAGACTCGGACTTAGTTAATTTCCTATTAAGCAGTTTAATTGTACTGTAAAGTGTACTAATTAAAGAGAAATCAACCTTAACTTTCCCTTTTGGTCCGGCTTTGAGTTTTCTCTCGAAATAATCTTCGGGGTCGGAGTCGGAGTTGTAGTTGGACTCCGGATTCTGACTCGGACTCCTCCGTTCTTGCCATGTAAGCTATGTCTTCTCTGTTGTCCCAAGTTGCATGGAAGGCTTTCCTTGCTCCCTTTTTCTTTTGGTTCTCATTCTTCAATTTCCTTCTTTCTTGTCGAACTATTCTCCGCACAATATTGACTATTATGGCCTCCTCTTCGGATTCGGATTCGTCTTCGGGTTCGAGTTCATCTACTTGCCTAGTAGGTGGCTTGCTTCTTTGTCCTGCAAGTAGAGCAATACCTCTCTCGGCCCGGATCACGTTAGTTTGCTCGTGAAGTTCAAACTCGGAAAATAATTCATCTAACCTAAGCTTCGATAGGTCCTTAGAGACCTTGTAGGCATCGACCATGGATGCCCACAAGGTAGTCCTAGGAAATGAATTAAGAACATACCTTAGTAGGTCACGGTTTTCGACCTTGTGTCCGATGGTGTGTAGGCCATTGACAATGTCCTGGACGCGGGCGTGTAGTTGCGTTGCCGTCTCGTGTTCCTGCATCTTGAGGTTATACAACTTATTGAAAAGAAGGTCACGTTTACATACCTTAGCATCGGACGTTCCTTCGTGTAGCTCAATTAATTTATTCCATAGGTCCTTGGCGCTAATGAATGGTCCGATGCGGTTGAGTTCCTCCTTGGACAAGCCGCATTGCAATATTTGGGTTGCTCTTGCATCGGCTTCGATTTGCCTCTTGGTTGCATTTGTCCACTTGTTGAAATCCAATGGCTCTCCTTGATCATTGGTGGGTAAAGCAAAGCCGGTTGGATTATTATCAAGTCTCGACTTGTGTTTTCAAGAAACACTCCATCCGACCTTTCCAATAACGGAAATCATCTCCGTTAAAGAACGGAGGTCGGGTGGTGCTATATCCCTCAATGTGAGCCATTAAGTATCTTGCAAAACACAAATAAAAACCAAAGAGAATTCCAAGACTTGGTCTTGGATTAGTAATGCGGGAAATAATAGGAAAAAAAAACAGAAATAAATAAGGAGGATAAGAAACTAACAAAAATTTGAAACTTACGACCTTCGATGTCCCCGAAAGGGTACTAAACGTTGGATTTTGGGGCTGGAAATAGCTTGTTACGGGGGTAAACCCCAGTAAGAAGTGTAGATCTTTCAAAGAGCTTCGATTTGGTGGGTAGATCGTTTCGTGAGTCCACTTGTAGCAAAAGTTATGCTCGTTTGATCGTGAGGTACTCCGAAGGAGATTAGTACTTGCAAAAACACAACAAAAACTATGTACCAAGACTTGGTCTTGGATTAGTTGTTCGGTAAACAAAAACCTAAGAAATATACGAATCGAAAAATACGAAAATAAAACCAAAGCGTGCTAGATTTGTTGTTTCACCAAATCTTAGCGCCCCCGCTCTGATACCAATTGTTGGATCGAGAAGCGTCGCTAGAGGGGGGGTGAATAGCGATCGTAAATCTTTTCTTTTTCGTTCGTTCGATACGCAAAGTAAGCACAGCGGAAAATAAATGAACACGTTTATTTTACTTGGTTCACAACCCAGCGGTTGCTACTCCAAGGCCCTATCGGTCCTAGACCGCGTACGGAGGGCAAAGCACTAAATCGTCTCCTCCTCGTTGGAGGTAGGAGACAACGATTACAAAAACCGAATATACGAGGATGAGGCAACAAGCCTACCTCACCTCGTTATGAAGATAAAAATACAGAATAGAAGATCAAAAATATTACTTGAATCTGCTGCCGACGAAGAAGATCAAATCTTGGCGTCGCGTCGGCGTTAGGACGGTGTTGAAGCGAAGGCGTTGTAGGAGCACTTGATGAATAATTGATGTGATTTGGAGATGAATCCTCCTCCTTTTATAGACTTTAGCCTCTGAATTTGTCTCCTATTTCTTTGGAGCGGATCATGAATTTTTCCAAATTTTTATCGCGAAGTGGCGGCGTCAAGCGTTATCCGTTTTGACCTAAGCGCCGCGAATCGTCGCCATCGTCGGTGATGCCTCATCATCGATCGATGATAATGATCGGATGCATCTCATCACGATCGTGATATGATCGGCCCGCCCAATGTCCGGTGATCGCCGGCGCCACTTCCTGCGATAAGAGATTAGCTCGGAAAATGATAAATACGACGGTTTCTAACCGTCCGATCTCGACCTAGACCTTCCACAGGAAGTCTTAGTCGAATCGTCGCCTACGGTCGTCCCCGTAAAGAGGACACGACCTTACAATCTCTCACTCACACGAGCTTACCTCGATAGTAGCTCTCGCTTCCGGCCTTCCACTCGATTCCTTCGGCTCCCTCCGAATTCACTCAAGTGTCGCCCGACCACCACGGCTTCCTCCGGGTGTCGCTAGCCTTCAGCTCCAGCTTTAGTACTTTTCTGCACACTTGATTTAGCTCGTGAGATAACAATATAAACTTAACTTTGTGTCTTTGCCATAATCAAAACACAGGTTCGATTATCTAGTGCCCCTGCACCAACAAATCCTTCGTTCTCCACCTCAGAGGATTACCGGAGATCAAATCCCCGGTAAGTTAGCCGCTGTCGGAGCACTAACCGTCATCCAAACGACGCTCCGACGAGAGGAGGAAAAGCTGTCCAGAAAACTGGACAGCTTGGTGGAGGATATAGGCACCGGCCAACCAAGGAAAGAAAAGGCTCACCTTGATGCCAAACCTATAGGAGATCACCGGAGGGTCACCGGAGGTTCACCGGCTGAAGCTTGGTCGCCGGCAACAAGTTGGAAGGCTGCACCACAAGCTGGGCGGCAACAAGATGTTGGGCGGCAACAATATGTTGGGCGGCAACTAGGTTTAGGGTTTTGGATGATTAGGGTTTAACAATCCCTTAAGCCCTCTTTTATAGAGAACTAATTCTCTTAATGGTTAATGGATCATATCCATAAAGCCCGTTAACCCGCTCCATTAGGATAAGTTAAAATAAACCAAACCATGATGGTTTATTTTAAGTTAAAACGAACCGAACCAACCTTTGGTTCATTCGTTTAATATAAACCAAACCCTTTGGTTTATTCTCATCCATTGGATTAGAACCAAACCATTTTGGTCCATCCATTATGTCTTCATAAGACACGGCCCATCCACGCTTCCATTGCGACTGAAACAATTTCATGCTCGCTTTATGTTTGGTCCAACCAAACATAGTTTCTCTCGGTCTGAGAATCCCATTCTCAAGCTCGTTTTAAATCCTTTGGATTACACTCGTTGTGCGTGTGACCAAATAGGTTCTCGATTTATGTTGGCCATCTATAATTAACCATTAATTATAGAACGATCATGAGTGGCACCTAGTAGTACATCATGATCCCCAATTAACCGAAAAGATCAACGGTTGATCCAGAACTATTTCTGAAACCCTTCAGTAGCTCGAATGAATCGTGCCCCATTCCCTTCACTCATCTTGTACCCACTTGGTTCAGGACATGGTCTATTGTGTCAGTCCCCACTAGGATGACTACGTCACACCTAGCCCAAGTATCATTTCCTCGTCCTACGGATTCTAGTTACTCCACATGTATCGAAGAGTACTTTACTCTAAACATGTAATGCTTTGGCCAAAGACTTTAGTAACAATCCGACGAGAGGCCATGGGTATACATCTCCTCGCAAGGAGTGGTGAATCTTTTATAGGCTATTCAAACACCTTCGATCACTTCGACTTATACCCAATCATCCCGGGTCCACATCTCCTCGGAGATGTTTGCTTAAGATGTCAAAGCATAAGTCTCCATGATCAAGATGACTTGAATACCGCAAGTCAAAGGAACATCGCACTTAAGCCACAGTAAGAACTTCATTGACATATCTATATATGCAGAGAACAATATGAAGTCTTACTACTGGTCACTCCAATGAACTAGTTACCATAACTAGCATCCACGATTAACTCCGGACATCACAATGTCTCCAGCCAGTGAGAATCAGCTGCTTGGATACACCAAGGAGTATACCTCGTGCTAGTCTCAACAGAATTGATGGTGTCCAGATCCATCAATTCATCGACTAGGGATAATTTCGATACATCACAATTACACATGTAGAGATACTCACTAATTGTGATCCAATCACAAATTCTCTCATGCTGTGAATCATATCGTGGACATTCAGTAAATGAGTTTAAGATCCAATCAAATACATAAAACATGTATACTCAAATAGTGAATCTTCATTTATCATATAAATGGTTCATACATAAGGCGATTGCCTTAGGACATCTCTCATATATTACTAACAGAGGAGAGAATTCCCACGCCGGAGCAAGAGCAAGAAGTGGCTTCAACCTCCGGAAGAAGTGAAGAAGCAATTCCGGCTTCCACCACGGACCTAGGTAACTCAAGCAATGTAATTTTAAATAAAAATCATATAATTTGCTTTTAGTGTAGGGAAAGTGGGCATTACAAGAGTAAGTACCTGAAAAGAATTAAAAAGACTCCTCCGACACCAAAAGTCAACACAAATTCAAAGGATGTCGATGCCTCAATTAGGAAGGGCAAGGAGCTTGTAGTATGTTTCAAGTGTCATCAAAAGGGGCATTATAGAAGTCAATGCCCTAGGAAAAAGGAAATCAAGGATAAGGAATGAGCATCACATGTAGGGGGAGCTAAGGCTAACCCTAAAATATATTTTAATAATACGCCTTCAATTTATGTCAAGAAGCATGCTAGAAGTAATTTAAATAATCTTACTATTGTTCATAAGGAGAATGCTATTAGGAATAACAAATATTTTTGTTTAGGAGCTAAGAAGGTCGACTTTTCAAATAAGGAGAAATTTGGGACTAATGTCCCTAGAAAGACCTTGTCTAGAGAATCTATCAAGAAAATAGAAGACCACCTAGGCTTAAACCCTAAATGGACTAGACATATGCCTAGGAAAAATAATGTCCAAAGACCAAATCAAAATTCAAAAATTGGACAATTAGAATTAGAGAACCAAGCCTTGAGGTCAAGGCTTGAAAAACTTGAAAAGACCCTTAGGATTATGCTAAATCAAGTTAAAGGGTCAAAGTCAAGAGTCTAGGACCAAGAGTCAACACCTAGGGCCTAAGAGACAAAAGTCAACCAAGGGCAAGAAGGGTTTGGGTCACAAACCTAAGCCTAAGGTGGCTTATCATAGTGTTCCATTTGATTATGGAACATAAACTAGGTCTAGGAAGACCAAGGTCAATAGGGAAGTCATCCCTAGAGTTGACCATGGTGTGTGCCTAGTGTCTAGGGTTTCTAAGAAACCTAGGGTGGCCACTAAGAAGGTTACAAGGGGAGTTACCCCTAGAGTTAACCTAGGCAAGACTCAAATGACCAAGGCTAACAAGCCTAGAAGGGTCATTAGGAAGGTATCTAGGGAGATTATCCCTAAGGAATACCTAGTAAACCCTAGGAGCTCAAATAGGTTTTGGGTTCCTAAGAGCGTGATCGATTCGCGCTAGATGAGTTTAGGGTGTGTCAACTTTAAATGGAAGGGTAGTTAACCTAATCATGGTAAAGATGACACTTTAGGTCTTTTTCAAGGTTATGGTTACTTTGGTAATAGATTTGATCTATAATCCTAAAAGATTTTAGGATGTGCCAATACATTTTAGGAATTATGAAAAATCAATTAAATTAACACAATCTAGGTTTAGAGGTCATTGTGTGTCATTTTGGGTTTTTGACACACTTGGGAGGAAATTAGCAATATGGCAAAATATACTTAATTATATCAAATGACAATTAATGTTAAAATTTAGGTATTATTATACCTATACATTTTATATGTCATGCTTTGTTTGCCATATAATATGTCATGATATCATATCTATTTTTAACCATTTAATATGTCATGATCATGCCTTTAGGATTAGGTTTAATGTCATGTGTTTTTAGATTCCATCTTATGTCATGACATCATGATTATGAGCATGTGTTTATTTATACCATCATTAATGTCATAATCATTCATGCATCTAAATTGATTAAAATTGAGTTAAGGACTTTGGCATGACTTGGAGTCTCATTTATAAGGGAATCAAGTAGAGTTGCCTTAGAAAAATGCATGAAACCCTAGATTAGGAGAACAAAACCCACATCTCATATTACATTGACATGTATGTGTATTTATATACCCTAGATATATGTGAGATTCTAGGATATGAGTTAAGTTGAAGGTGCATAGTTTTTGCATCTAGATGAACTAAAACTCATCTTTAACTAAAGGTGGATCATTGGGAAAGCTTGTGTACAAGTCATGTACATTGAGCTCAAGGAACATGATCCAATATAGGTTATCAAAAATATTTTAAAATCAATTTAGAAAACCTTAGTGAAGTCTATCTTTTGATAGCAATCACCATTGATGAAGTTGATACAAAGTAGGGCCAAAACTTTGAAAATTTCAATGTTTTTGAACTTTGTGTCAATTTCACTATTTTATGGGTAAAATAATTTTCAAATATTTTTCACCCATTGTATTGGTCATAAGTATTATACGTATGAATTTTCACAATTTTTCGATATACGTATAATTATTTATGAATTTTCAAAATCCATTTCTGATAACTGAAATTTGGAAATTTCAGTTATCAGTTGACTGCCCTTGGTGGCAGTCGACTGATGAGAGTGGCAGTCGACTGATCTCTGATAGAGTCGACTGCCAAGTTGATTTCGGGAAAAACAAGATTGTTTAGCCTGTGTTCAACTATAGTAAGAGCTCCTAACCACTTCTAACCCTAGGATATGCTTTGGGAAGCATTATAAAGGGTGAAAATCTATTGGATATGGATTAGGAGAGGTGTTAGGGTTTTGTATCAAATTTAAGGTGTGGAGAGTTCATGTTTGAACTTTGAACCTTATTTTTAATGGTTTAAAGTTCCTATTGGCTTAAGGACTTTCCAAGGACATTGTTGGTGCAATGGTCAAAGGGGAGCAAGCCTTTAGGGGGAGGTATCCATCAAGGGATGATGGATGGTATTTTTTCTCATGAGGAGGAAAATGAGATTTTGAAATACCCAATTTGGAAATTGGGAGAGTGTATAGGATTGCCTCTCTTGAGTGATATGAGACTTATCACTAGGAAGATGGTAGGCATCCTAGGTGTTTTTGGACCAAGGGAGAGATTGTAAGATCTCATTGGGACATGAAACATTGACCTCCTTGGAGAGAACCTTTTTGATGTTAGTCAAAAAGGGGGAGAACTTATTGGGCGAATGACATCAGTTGGGAAAATTGATGGGGATGATTGGTTTGAGTTAGATGGTCTAACTCAATGGTTTGTTTGGTTTTTGTCAAACATCAAAAAGGGGGAGATTGTTGGTGCAATCGGCCCAGGTCGTGATTGACCAGGACTCAAGCTTGACTCGAGAGATGTTTTGATGTTCGACAAAAATATATGACAATCTGATTGTCATGGGAAAGTCCAAGTCATGGGTACTTGGCATGGAAAGTCCAAGTGGGACACTTGGCATTTGGAAAAGTCCAAGTCTTGAGTACTTGGCATATAAAGTCCAAGCATGGGTCTTGGCAAGGAAAAGTCCAACATGGTTTGGCAAGGGAAAGTCCAAGCTTAAGTCTTGGCATTTGAGAAGTTCAATGTGCTTTGGAGGTATAGACACCGTTAGCATGACATAGTCGATGGAAGCACCTGAAGGCTAGCGCAATGGATGGACAAGTCATGGATGACTTGGAGGGATCCGAGAGGCGTGAGGCTGACGGAGGTGGCTAGAAGGCTTAGGTCTAGACTAAGGGTGGTCTAGCAAGTATGGGGGAGAGTTAAAACCTCATGTTTGAGGTGTGTCAGTCGACTAGTGTCATGTGGCAGTCGACTGGCGTGAGTCAACTAGGGTTTTACTGCGAGAATTGGCCTAGCAATGACCCGCAGGAGGAGGGCAATGATCGATTAGTCGAGCGCCGATCGATCGGTGATCACCGATCGGTGCTTGATTTTTCGAGCACAGAATGGAGTCTGACTCGACTATTGGGGTTAGCAGTCGAGTGGAGGCTCGATCAGTCGACTGATGATGGATCCGTTGGATTTTTCCAACATGGATCTAGCCGTTGTCTCACGATAACAGTGACATCAGTCGACTGATCGACGATTTCCAGCCTAGGTTGAAGCTTTAAATGGAGCTCATGGAGGAGGATTTCACTAGCGTTTCTTGAGGACTTTTGGGACGATTTGCTGCTGTAAATCAGGGTCTCCAAGTGCAATTCAAGCAACCAAAGATCAAGAATTCAAAAGAGCAATTGTAAAGTAGTTTTCTTTACTTGCATTGTATTTCCTTATTGTAATTGCTTGTATCTGTTTCTTATTGTTGTAAGAATATTTGTACGAGGTTTCTCCGCCTCTGACTTGTGTCGAGAAGGAGTATTTGTGATTAGTGATTGCGTGTGCATCACTAGAGCTCGATCCGTGGAGTAGGAACCATTGGGTTCCGAACCACGTTAAATACTTGTGTATTTGTGTATTGGTGGTTGTCTATTTCGTTATTGCATTATTTCTATTATTCCGCTGCGCGCTAACGAAAATTATTGGCGAACGCGAACGATTTCCATCGACGTAACGAATCGAAGCTATTCACCCCCCCTCTATTAGTCACAAATCCTCTACACTCCTCTCCTAGTTTTCTTCCCTCATCGTCGTTAGAGCAGCGACGGCGCTGCCACGAGCAAGCAGCGATAGCTCCTGCTGCGAGCACGCTGCGGTAGCGACAGCCGCAAGCTCACAGCACCTCCTACCGTGCGTGCTCACGGCGGTCGCGTGCCCTCGGCGGCGGCAATGGCCGCCGCATGCGTGTTCTCACAAGCGCCACGCGCGTGCCCTCACGCGGCGGCAGTGGCCGCCGCACGCGTGCCCTTGCGACCGTCGCGTGCGTGCCCTCACTCGCGTAAGGTTACGCCGCGTCGTAGTTGTTGTGCCTTGCGCGTGCTTGCCAGTTGTCACGTGGTCTCGATCATGAATTAAAATGTTATTCAAATTATATAAATCAGTATAATGTGTCATAATCTAAATACAAAACTATTTTTCATAGGTTTGTCCTACTTCATTACGGTGTCCGGTGTGTTCGTGAAGTGTTCATCTAGCCGTGAGCTCATCCGCACGTTGTTTCCATCTGGACAGGTACGCATTAAAATATTGTATATTTATAACATTAATTATAGTATTATTAATTCTGTTATATTAATTATTCTTAATGTTTGATTTTAAGTAATTTAATTACTGTTAATAGATCATATTTGTTCGAAATGATATTATAGTTTGCAATTAAATATCACACAAAATCATATTTAGTATTAGAAAAAATTAATTTATTTTGAGTATAAATTTATGGTTAGATTGATATATATGGATGAAGTTTGGAAGAAATTAAAATTAATCGTTGATATGATTTCGAAAACAAGATTAATGGAGAGAGAACGAAGTTGGATGTATAAAAAGAATTTACCATAACGTCGTGGTTTAACCGATGAATTTATAATTGGGTTGAAACAATTTTTGAGATTTGCTAATAACAATATTGAGTTTATGGATGAGAATAAATTAAGGTGTCCGTGCAAAAAATGTCATAATGGTAAATTTGTTCTATGTGATAAAGTTCGAGAACATCTTTGTAGATTTGGTTTTGCACCAAATTATTATAATTGGACTTGTCATGGTGAACCGTTTATATCCAATGAAGAGGTTGGATGAAACATACAAAGGACAGTTAGTGGAAAGGAAATATATTACGATTAATTCAATCCATACCAGAGGATGATAATTGATGCAGTTGATCATAATTTGAATAGCGAACCAAACACTGCAAGTTCTAGTTATCCTCAAGCATTTGAACACATGTATACTAATTATTCAACACCGTTGGAGGAGGTAGAAGTTACTGGTGTTAATGAAAATGTGTACAATGAGCCATATATAAAATTTCAAGAAGTATTGAGAGCTGTAGATGAACCCGTGTGGTCTAGTTGTGACAGTCACACAAAATTATCTCTCACCGCAAGATTGTTGAATGTTAAAGCTGAGCATAATGTGTCCGAAGAATGTTTTAATGATTTTGTTCAAGTTATTGGAGAAGTCTTGTCGCGTGATCACATAATGCCGAAGGATTTTTACAGTATGAAAACACTTGTGAAAGATTTGGGTCTCCCGGTGCAAAGAATTGATGTTTGCAGAGATGGTTGTATGCTATATTGGGAAGATAATGTAGATTTAGAGGCTTGTAAATTCTGTAGTCAATGTAGGTACAAGAGTACCACGAGATCCAATCGTAATAAGCGATTAAAATCATTCAGATAAATGTTCTATTTGTCTTTAACTCCTAGATTGCAAAGGCTTTATGCTTCAAAGTTCACTGCTGAACACATGACTTGGCATGCAAATCATGAAACAGAGAATGGGCTAATTTGTCATCCATCTGATGCAGAGGTGTGGAAAAATTTTGATCGAACATATCATGAGTTTGTGAATGAGACCCGAAACATCAGGTTGGGTCTATGTGCTGATGGATTTTCTCCATTTGGCAAATCAGGAAGAACGTATTCTTGCTGGCCAATTATCGTAACTCCGTACAATCTTCCACCCGGTATGTGTATGAAAATACCTTATATGTTTTTAACATTGATTGTGTCTAGCCCTCATAATCCGAAGAAGTTAATAGATGTTTACATGCAACTGTTGATTGCCGAGTTGATCCAACTATGGGACGTGGTGTTTCCACATATGATGTCCATACTAATCAGATGTTCACAATGAGAGCTACACTTCTTTGAACCATAAATGATTTTCCTTCTTATGGGATATTATCGGGCTGGAGTACTGTGGGGATTTTAGAATGTCCAATATGTATGAAAAGATCAAAGTCATTCAGATTGAAACACAGAAAGAAACCGAGTTATTTTGATTGTCATAGGCAATTTTTACTGCCAAATCATAAATTCGGAAGAAATAAATAAGAATTTACTAAGAATAAAATTGAAAGAACATCTCCACCATTGAGATTCACCGGTCAAATTTTATGGCAAAGAGTGCTTAACTTTCCATCTGTTATTGAAGAACCAAATGTTACAACATATGACTATGGAATTACGCATAAATGGACAAAACAGAGTATATTTTGGGATTTACAGTATTGGCAGAGTAATTTGATTCATCACAATCTTGATTTAATGCATATTGAGAAGAATATTTTTGATAATCTGATAAATACGGTGATGGATATTACCGGAAAAATAAAAGACAATCTGAATGCAAGAAAAGATTTGCATCTCATATGTAAACACCCACCATTGATGTTGATGAAAATAGTAGGGGACCAAAACCGAAAGCAGTTTATTCATTGAATAAGGATCAGAGACGGATTGTTTGTGAATAGTTGAAATCATTGAGATTTCCTGATAGTTATGTCTCAAATCTTGGTAGATGCGTTGATTTGAAAGAATGCAAATTGATGGTTTTAAAAGTCATGACTGTCATATATTCATGGAAAGATTAATTCTTATTGCTTTGAAGGAACTGTTACCAAATTTTGTTTGAGGTGCATTTACGGAATTAAGCATTTTCTTTCATGACATCTGCTCAACAGTACTGAGTCATTCACACATGGAGACATTAGAGAGAGACATTCCGATCTTTTGTGTAACTTAGAAAGGATATTTCCACCAGCATTTTTTGATTTAATGGAACATCTTTTGGTTCACTTGCCATATGAGGCTAAAGTTAGAGGTCCTGTTCAATTTCGATGGATGTATCCGTTTGAAAGGTGAATTTTTTTGACTTTTTTTTTCATTGTTATTTCATTTGGTAAAATTTAGTATAATTTATTTTCTAATAAATTTTATTGTATTACTCTTAGATTCCTCTATCACTTGAAAAAAATAGTGAAAAATAAGGCTCATGTTGAAGCTTCTATTGTTAATGCATATATTGTGGAGGAAGTTAACTTTTGCATCATATTATTTTGAATCTCACGTTCAATGCAAGAGTCGGAAAGCAGGAAGAAATGATGAGGGTCCCGTTGATCCAAATTTGAGGGCATTCTCAATTTTTAACTACCTTGGTTGACCAAGTGGATCTTGTACAAGTAGATACTTAACTGGTCAGGAGTGGCGAGCAGCCCACACATATATTTTATTAAACTATCCAAAAGTAACGCCGTATTTCGAGTCAGTATATAAAATTTATATTATACATTTCATATATCATAAATTATTGTTCATGTTATATTTAATTTTATTGTAGGATTTTTCAAACTCTATATTCGGAGCTTCCGGAGCATGAGTTTAATAATTTATGTGATGAAGAATTTGCACAATTATTCAAAAATTATGTAAGTAGTCTATGATAATAAATTTGATAAATCTTGACTTTAACACATATTTATTTTACTTTAGGTTCTTGATAATCACGGTCACATTGAGCAAGACCTAATAAAACATCTGTCATAGGGTCCAAATTCAATGGTGAAAATTTGGCCGGCATATTTCATAAACGAATGTAATTTTCACACTCAAGATTATGGAACTGGGAAAACTACAATGAATAGCGGAGTTTGTATTCAGTCATCTATTGATGGGGGTGCAAGGAATGGATTTTACGGCTTACTAGATGAAATTTTAGAGGTAGCGACTGTGCTCGATTTAGAGTTATTTTATTTATGTGTCATTGATTTGACCCTATCAAAGGCATGAGGGTGCATCCACAGTTTAATTTGGTTAAAATTAATTACAACAAAATATACAAGAGGTACGAACCATTTGTGTTAGCACAACAAGCGATTCAAGTATTTTATGCTTCATATCCTAGTCTGAGACGAGACAAAAGTGATTGGTGGGATGTTTGTAAAACAAAAGCACGTAATAAAATTGAGGAACATTGGGAAGACATAACATATCAACAAGATGAAGTTGTCAATACATTTTATATCAAAGAGTATAATATTTCAATGTTACGAGATTCCAACGGCGTAGTAATAGACATTGATGCAAGTGAATTGAATGAGTATGAAGATGAGGATTTTAATGATGAGGATGAGGATAACGATGACGATGACGATGATGATTAGACGCATGACTAGGCCAAAAATTTTATTGCAAACTTCGATTTCTAATTGTGGGTAACCTTTTATTGAGTACCAATTATGTTTTAATTCACTGTGTAATTCGAAATTCCATATATTTGATATACTAATGAACTCTTTTTTTTTAGGGTCATCCAGTTGCTATGAATATGGTAATATTTTCATATTGTTCCTATTAAAAATTTGATATGCAAATGTATTTTATATTCTTCTAATAATCATGATTGTTAGTTTCGACGTGGCGGTCATAGACGTAGTAGTGAAGGAAGACCACAGTCTTCCTCTGCTTCAGCCCCCGCACATTCTGATGCTTTTGCAAGAAATGTGCCCTCCACCTCTTTCCCAGTTATAGGATCTTTTGATTCTTAGCATATACCTGCTAATGTATCTTCCCCGGTACAACAATCACTCGACGTGGAGAGGGAAGATACGAGAGAGTTTATATCTCCGTGCGGAGATTCGTAAGTATTCAAGTTTTAGAATATCTATATTTAATTTTTAATACAATATGTATTTTTATAAGTATATAACGGGGTTTGTTTTTATTTTATGTTATATTTACAAATTATGTACATGTTATTCACGAGGTGAATAAAATAGTGAATAACCATTGGGGTGGCGCTTCTATGACTTATACAAGCACGCCGGAAGAAATAAAAGTACTGTGGTGGAATGAGTTTAAGATAACTTATTTAAATCATTTTGAATATGAAATTGTAGTTACTATAATCAATTTTTATTTTTCTCTACTGCAGCGGGTATTTACTTGGGAGGAGAGTCTAACACTAGAGATTAGGAGAATTTTTAAGAAAAAGTGTGGTGATCATATGAGAAACATACTAAATCATGCGAAAACTAGAAATAAGAAACCACACTGTATAACCGAGGAGAATTGGAATAAAATTATTTCACATTGGGGATCTGAGGAAAGCAAACGGAGGAGTGAACAGAATAAGTAAAATCAGCATTGTAATTTTGTCGTTATGTCTGCCACGTATGCGGGAGGATCCATAAATATCGATGAGCATAGACATCAATTGGTGAGTATTTTTAAATTATAATTTTGTAATCTAATACTCACTAATTTATAAATTTTAACTGTTTAATTTGTTTAGGCCAAGGAGACAGGAACTGAGCCATTATTTATAGACACTTTCACCCGTACATTCCAAAAGAAGGATAAGACATGGAGTGGGGAAAGAGCTAGAACAATAAAGGCGTGTAATTGTAAAACTTTAATTTCTTATGTTACTATTTAATTTTTTTTCTTTCACAATAGGAGAAATACGATGAACTTTCACAAAGAAATTCGAGTCCAAGCGATGATGCAATCAAATCTGAGTCATCTGTTAGCAATATAAATTTATGGCTCGAAGCATCTGGAGGACCAAAAAGTGGAAGAATACTTGGACTCAGCTCTTTGAGCCGATCCTATAGAATCCCTGGTGCTTCTTCTTCATCCTCCCCAGCATTAAAAGCACAAGTAATTCAATTAGCCGAAGAGGTTAATCATTTGAGAGAGTTACTAGCGCAGAAGGAAACTGAATCGAGAGAAAACACTCAGAAAGTACAAGACTTAAATGAAAAGATGAACGAATTTCAAAGGCAACAAATGTTTATTATGGAATATCTTCAGTTAACGTCTAGCTCAAATCAACTTCCTCCTTCTAGCTCTGCTCCTCCTCCTCCTCCTCCCGATCCTTGTCATGGAGACAATGATGATGTATTTTTTTATGATGATGGTGATGATGGTGGTTATCTTTGACTGTATTTATTGTATTTAAATGCTAGCTACTGACTTATGACATATACGATATTTATGTTTTTGTAAGTTTGTTGTATTTAAATGCTACTTGATGATGATGGTAGTTAGTAAGTACCTTTGGATGTATTTGTTATATATATATTAATTCCATATTAATGTTTGATGTATAAATTTGTTAATATTATTGTGTTTTTGTTGTAAAATAGGAAAAAAAGAATAATCTAAAAAATATATTTTTTTTCTAGATTTGCAACGAAAATACAATTTTCGTTGCAAAAATAGATGTATCAGTCGACTGATACTTGAGAAACTGTGGCTTCCAAATATATTTTCAACATCAGTCAACTGATAAATATTATCGATCATTCATCGTAGTATTCTGTAACGTTTCGTATCGATCGAGCAATCGACTACTCACCTAGCAGTCGACTGATGAATATGATCAATCGACTGTCATACTATAGCATTTCACATAACCTTTGGTAGCCGACCGATCAGTCCAATTAGTCGCATATTCAGTCGACTGATGTATTCATCAGTTGACTGATATTGAAAATTTTTGCGATGAATTTCTCTTTTCGTCGCCAAATTTGTAACGAAAAATAAATTTGTCACCAAATTTAATTTTATTTGTTAATTATGTTCATTAGATTTTTGCGACGAATATATTTTTCATCGCCAAATTCGGCGACGAAAAGATTTATTCGTCCCCATATTTGGCGACGAAAAGTCTTATTCATCGCAAATTTTTACGACGAATCTTGCTTTTCGTCGCTAAATTTGCGACGAAACATTTATTCGTCGCCAAATTTGGCGACGAATTTTGCAACGAAAATATTATTCGTTGCAATTTGACAACGAATTTTTATTTTTCGTTGCAGAATTTAGCAGCGAATTATTTGCGATGAAAAAATTTTCGTTGCAAAAAAAGTTTGCAATGAATTTTTTTGCAAAATTTGTTGTAAAATTCGTCGCCAAATATATTTATTTTTGTAGTGATACATGGGTTGATTGCCCTAATATATATATATATATATATATATATACACCTTGTACTAAAGAATTTTGATTTTATAATCAATAGGGGTTATGAGATTATTAAATTTGAGTAACTAAATAATACTCTATAAATATAGAGATTTTACTTTGTGCTTTAAAAATAAATAACTTTATCTAACGAGATGGATTGTAGATCGTTCACCCTATTTTTATATGAGACACCTCACGAAATGAATTGCATATTGTTCATCCTATTTTCATATGAGACACCTCATGAGATAGATTGCAAGTCATTTATCCTATTTTTATGTGAGCATTTCAGATGGATTGCAGGTCGTTCACTCCATATACATGTATGTATATATGCACATATATGATGCACTTCGAATTGCAGGTCGTTCATCCTGTGCATATACGATGCATCTCTACTAGGTGGATTGCAGGTCACTCATCCTTATCTTATATTTATATATAACATGTTTCATATCAAGTGGAATGCAGATCGTTCACTTTGATATATGCAACACATTCTAGAATGGTAGATTGTCAGTCATTCACCTATTTAATAATTACGTTGAGTTATAAATTTAAGAAAGAATAATATATGGTTAATGTTGAAAATGAGAAATCGAGGAGAATCAATAGAAGTAATTAAAGAATGAAAAAGAATTGAATTCACGAGAAAGAAGCAATAATTAATGGTGTTCAAAAAGTGAAAATATAAATTATCTCTTTTGTTATTGACTTTTTAAACTATATATATTTATTCACGTCTTTATTTACTTTACTTTGCATATTATGCTCACTCTCATTTTCTTTAACCTCCAGATTTATAGACTTAAAGCGATTGTACAGGTTCGATCAATAGTATGATTAGTTACTCAGAGATTATTCGGCGATAGCTTGAAGTTAACTTCTAAAAAATCCATTCAATTTATTTCATTTTTAGCATTGTCTATTATTTATGCATCTTGATATTTTAGTATTTTTCCTATTTCATTATTTTACATGAGTCAATTTACTAATTATGTCATGATATAATTAAGTCAGTATTTTAGAACAAATATATAGTTACATTCTTCTATATCATTCAATAAAATATTACATATTTGTTCATATAACTTTATATATTTTTCTTGGGTATTCTACATGGTTTTTGATGCAATAATGATGAAAATTATGGAAGCCTTTGAATTGTGACATTATACAATTTTTTTTCTTTTCTCTTCACTAAACTATTTGATTTTCCTTTTACTTTCTCCTTCCAATTGAGAGAAGAGACTTCAATCCCGATGAACACAGGAAGACTCCAGGGGAAAAAGAATTCGGCAAGTAAAACTTTTTAAGGATGCAGCAAATATTTTTTTAAGTTGATTACTGTTTTGATGGCTTTGCAATAAAAGATTTACGTCACTGAATTTGAAGTGTATCAGTCTGAAAATGGAACCAGAAAGCATTTTTCATTGAGATGTAAAGATAACTTCAAGGAAAATAATGAAGCTTGGGCAGCAGCGGTTGCAGCCTTAGCGAGGGTGGTCTTTGAGCACCCTGGTGGCCCGTGTAACACAACTCCTCGCACTGGTGATATTCCTAATCTTGCAAATGAATCAGCATGCTTAATAGGCCATTCAACTGCCAGTTTAAGTTTTTTCTGTTTCAAACAACAAGACCGTTCAACCTAGTTAGATATGATGCTTGGTAAATATTTAATAGATTGAAAATCAATGGACATGACCTTTAAATTTTTTAATCCTGCAATATCATCCCATGACACTTTTGCGACCTCCTTAGCGACGCCTTTCGTTACACTTGGACGAAACTCAGATCTAGCAGATTCCCAATCTTCCATTTTTATGATAATTGTAGCTCCGCTAGCAGCCTCTCGGACAAGGGCCTCTAAATCAGCGTCGACATAATCACAGAGTCGGTCTTAATTTCTAAATTTAATTTTAGAATCTTAGGCAAAATTAAAAATTTAGATTTCATTTTCACTACAAAATTTAAAAAATTGAGTCTTATAAACTTTAAATAATTTTTAGGCCCTGAATGAAATCCCAGTAGCCCTGATCCCCAACTCTCCAAGACCGACTCTGCATAGCCATGACAGGAGGCAGCAATTGCTTGCAGATCAACATTGTCATCCAGTTGAAAATTCTGAGAGTAGAGCTGAAAAAAAATTATGGAACAATAACTTGTAAAGATAAGGCAACACATCTGCCAATTTACAAGACAATGTCAGGACATTGGCGAAAAACCTTCAAACAACCTGCCTACCTAGAAAGAGTAATTGCGATTTTTAAGTTAGTCTAACAAGATATCAAAGAAGAGTTTTGTCAGGAAATATACAATCAAATCTTATCTCAAGAATTTGAAGACCTTCTTGTTGGTACAATCGTAGTGAAATTCGAGTAGAGTTTTGATGTTTGATAATAAATTTGACAATGAATTTATCATATGTTTGACAATACATTTGACATATGTATGATCATATGAGGAAGATTATTTGGGATAGATTGTTGGAGCAATCAACCTCAGGTCAAAATTGACTAAGCTCGAGTGAGACTCGAGTGGAAGTCCAAGAATGAATTCTTGGCAATGAAAAATCTAAGTTTGGAAACTTATCAAAGGGAAAAGTTCAAGGGTGTAGTTTTGACTGTATAAGTCTAAGTGTGTAGTCTTGGCGGCGAAATTTCAAATATGGAGACTTGACAAAGGGAAAAGTCCAAGGGTATAATCTTGATTGTGTAAGTCCAAGTGTGTAGTCTTAGCGATAAAAATCTAAGTTTGAAGACTTGGCAATGGAAGTCCCGGAGGCGCGGCCTCATAGCAAAAGAGATATGTTAGTATGATAAAGTCGACGAAAGCATTTGAAGGCTAGGGCTAAAGATGAGGAGTCGTGGACTCGAACCAAGGGCTAGAGGTTGATGAAAGTAGCTTAAAGACTTTAGTCTAGACTAAGGGTACTCGGTAGCATAACAAAGTCATGTTGGAGATTCCGAGATCATACGCAATAGAATAAAGTGAATAAAATAATTTTATTCCATCTCAGACATCCCCTGGGGGATAGGAAAACTTGCTTTGGCATAATCACAAGGAGAAGGAGAAGTTATACCTTCGGGATTCTTTTGAATCCGTCGAAACCACAAGCAAGACCAATAGGCCTTGCCTCTATCAGTATCCACATCGGGATCACCTGAGACAACTCCTAGAGCAGCAAGTCTTTGTCTCCGATTGGTGCTAGCCAACCGACGGAGACAAGAGAAGAGGAGAGAGGAAAAATGGCTACCAAGGGGAAACCTAAAGCAAATCCTCTCTTAGCCAAAGATTATCAAGGGATATATTTATAGATCTCTTGATTAGGTCGTCTTATGAGGATTAAACAGAATATATCTTACCATAATTATCCCATAATTAAGGTAAGAATAACCCAGGAATTTTTCATAAGAGAAAATCTCCAAAATCGACGGAGATACGACATGGCCGTATGGATTCACATGGCCTGGCCATGTGGATTCACATGGCTTGACTGTGTGTCTTTTTGGGCGCAGCCCAGACTTTGGCTGTTTTTTTCCAGAGCCAGGCATGGCCCATGCCAAGTTAGGCACAACTGTGTAAGGCTCTGTATGGTCCATTTGACTTCGTTTAAGTGTGATATAGTCATGCTAAGTCCGACAAGGTCATAGGAGGTTCCATAGCCTCCATTTCGCACCTCCTTGGTCTGGTCCAACCAAACATATTCTCTCTCAACGAGAATCTCATTCTCAAACTTGTTTTATATCTTGAGATCACCCATAGTACGTGTGACCCAATAGATTTATGGTTATGTTGGTCATTCATAATTAACCCCTTAATTATGAATAGATCATGAGTGACACCTAGTAGTACATCATGACCCCCAATTGATCGAGAAGTCTAAATCGGCTTTAGAACATTTTTTGAACCCTTCAGTAGCTTCAGTTATTCGTTCCTTGTTCCTTTCACTCATCCTATACCCACTTGGTTCAGGACATGGTTTATGTGTTCGTCCCCACTAGGCTGACTATGTCACACCTAGCCCAAGTTATTTTCTTTGTCCTATAGATTCAAGTTACTCCTACATGTTCCCAAGAAAATCATCTTCTTAACATGCTTGCTCTGACCAGAGACTTCTGAGTAACAATCTTGACAAGAGGCCTAGGGTATACATCTCCTTTATCAGGAGTGGTGAATCCTCTGTGAGTTATTCAAACACCTTCGATGACTTTGGCTTAAACCCAATCATCCCGGAGTTACACGTACTATGTAAATGGTTGCGAAGAAGTCAAAGTACAAGGCGTCATGATCAAGGTGACTTGAATACCTCAAGTCTAAGGAAGCTCGCACTCAAGATGCAATGAGATCTTCAACGACATATAGAACCATATCAAATCTCATAGTAGACCACTCCAATGAAGTAGTTACCATAACTAGCATTCACATGTTCACTTTCAGCATCCCTATGCTTCCATTCAGTGAGTACCGAATGCTTGGATAAACCAAGGAGCATAATATGTGCTAGTCTCACAGAATTAATGATGTCCAATCTCATCAATTCATCGACTAGGGATAGTTTCAATACTTACATATTTACACATGATGAGATACCCACTAATCGTGATCCAATCACAATTTCTCTCATGTTATGCATCGTATTGTGGACTTCAGTACATGAGTTTAAGATCCAATCAAATACATAGATAATGTATACTCAAATAGTGAATTTTATTAATATCTTCTAAGGCAATTGTCTTAGGACACCTCTCAATTATATCAAACTCTCACTTGGCCTACAACCAATTACCTTGATATCTAATACCATAGGCTTCTATATGTGTCTCAAACTTTTCTTAGGGAAGAGGTTTTGTCAAGGGATCTGCTAAATTCCTATCAATGGGAACTTTCTCTATTTGTATGTCTCTTCTACTAATGATCTCTCTGATCAGATGGTAACGGCGTAGTACGTGTTTGGATCGTTGATGATACCGTGGTTCCTTCACCTGTGCAATGGCACCATTGTTGTCACAGTAAACTGGTAATGCTTCAACAATACTCAGAACTACTTCAAGTTCAGTAATGAACTTCTTGATCCAAATCACCTCCTTTGCTGCTTCAGAAGTTGCAATGTACTCTGCCTCTGTAGTAGAATCAGCAACGGTGTCTTGCTTGGAACTCTTCCAACTCACCGCACCTCCATTCAAGATGAATATATATCCAGACTGAGATTTAGAATCATCCTTATCTGTTTGGAAGCTGACATTAGTATACACACTTACTACTATATCACCTCTTCCATATACCAAGAATAAATCCTTAGTCCTTCTCAAGTACTTAAGGATTGTCTTGACAGTCATCCAATGGTCCATACCAGGATCTGACTGGTATCTACTCATAACGCTCAAAGCGTACGATACATCGGGCCTCATACATAACATAACATACATGATCGATCCTATAGCTGACACATATGGGATCTGACTCATGCGAATCCTCTCGTCTTCCATGCAGGGGCACATAGACTTCGAAAGGTGAATCCCATGCCTCATAAGAATAAAACCTTTCTTGGATTCTTCCATGCTAAACTGTTTTAGCACTTTGTCTATATATGTAGACTGCGAAAGACTAAGGAACCGATTCGATCTTTCTCTAAAGATCTTAATCCCCAAAATATAGGTTGCTTCTCTCATGTCTTTCTGGAGAATATTTTGAACAACCAGACCTTGACTGTTTGTAAAATAGGAATATCATTTTCTATAATTAATATGTCATCGACATACAATACTAGGAACACGACTACACTCCCACTAACCTTTTGTTAGTGAAAGCCCTAGAGCCGATCATATGATGATTGTTGTATGGACTTGTTGTATCATATTCCTATATATATTTATAAAGGAATTTCTTTATGGTTATTATACTTGTATTGGTGCAAAATAACTAAGTATAATAGCGTCCTTGAGTAGAAGATTCTTATCTATATCAATCGATTGGTTGAATCGATAATGAGATGATATAGAGAATACTACTCTTAATCATTCCTAGTCAAGTATTAATATTCAGGGACAATGTTAATGCGAAGAGACTAGCATGTAGGTCAACTCGATGACTTGATCTCACAAGTCATGAATATGAGATATCAAATTGGCACATGGGTATACATTGGAGAATATATACTGAATGACCCATCATGAGAAAGTATCATGGATCGTTATATGAGTATCATATACCTTCTCATGTGACTATTAGTATGACTATTAGTCCTTGGACCTGAAGTCACTATGGTTCCCTACATAAGGAGTTGCATATTTTGGCTTCGTCAAACGTCACCCGTAAATGGGTGGACTATAAAGGCGATTACTGGGTATGTAACAAATTATGTGGAGGGATGTGAGTGATGTAGATGGGATCTATCCCTCCTATATGATGGGAGTGATATCATGATTCTTGATAGAGTGAGACTACTAAGTGCATGACCATGCCCAAATGAGTAAATATGAGATATTGAACTCATTTAATTAGAGTAAGTCTACTTGGAGTTTAAGATATAGATTGTACAGAGGATGACACGATCTATGCCTCAATTGATCAATCTAGATGTTAAGGATAGAGGGACATTGTCACATATTGTGAGAGTCACAATTAGTAGTCGCAATGGTGATGTTGGATCTCAACATTCTTGTAACTTGGGTAGCAATGATGTGTTGCTAGATACTGCTCATTGCTTATATTTCTAAATCAGTTTAGGAGCATTGCCAACGTTACAAAAACCTATAGGGTCACACACAAAGGGGAATTAGATGAAGATTATGTTCATATGATGGACCAAGAGGATTAGGTTCATGTGATGAACCAAATTGGATTAAGAGTAATCTAAATTAGACTAATTGAGTTGGACTCAATTTGATTCAAGTGTTGAATGAGTCTAATTTAGATTTGATTCATTGATTCAATTTAAACTAATGAATAGAGATTCATTAAATTAAATTGACTTGAATCAAAAGTTAGATTTGATCAACCATGAGAGATAAGAGGTCAAGTTTGACTTGACTTGAGAGGGAAGATGAAGGGTCAAGTTTGACTTGACTAAATGCCACTTCATGGTGACTTGGCATAGGGCCGGCCAATAATGATGTTCCACATCATCATGGACACATCATGGTGTGCCACCTCATGAAGAAGACCAAGAGCCATGGCTCTTGGTATTACATGGATGTTTTTAATCCTCCTTAATTGGTCGGCCAAGTGAATAAGTGAGCCAATTGAATTCTTCTTCTTCCTTCTCCTTTCTTCTTCTCTCCCTCTCCTCCATTGCCGAGACCCCCTAGAGTGCTAGCATACTCTAAGTGGTTCTCTCCACCTTTTGTCCGTGTGGATACGTGTAGAGGAGTGTACACTTGATACTCTACGAGATCCGACAACCTTTTGGATGAGCGAGATAAATAAAGGGCATCGCTACAAGGGTAACGTTCTTCCCATGTAGATCTAAGGTAGATCTAGTGTAGATAAACATGTACATGAATTTTATTTATCTTCGCATGGATCCGTGGCCGACTTTCGAGGTTTCCGCAACGCAAAAAGTGGCTTTTGCGGCTCGTAGAGTCCAACAGTGGTATCAGAGCCACGTGCAAAGTATGTACATGTTTGTATTTATAATTTTTGTATTAGATACGAAAAATTACAGATCTGTAAGTTTCTGTAATTTTCTTAATTTTATAGATTTTGTGAGTATTTTTCTTGTAGAGTCGAAGCAACAAATGTTTGGACACTTGTAGGCTTCAACCACCGAGAATAACTCTCTGAAACGACAAAGTCTCATTTTTGTTTTTTGGGACAGCGACTTAAGGCGCTGTAAGATCGATATGGGACACTCGCAAGATTCTTTTTGCGAGAAGGGACGCTGCCCCTAACCCCGCTATGGGGCATTGTCTCGTGATCGCGCCCGAAAATCGCTTAGCGGGACCGCTGCAGAGTTGTGACTCATAAAATTGAAAGAAAAAAGTAGGAAAATTATAGAAATTTATGTAAAATACATAATTTAGAATTATGTATGATATTGTGATGGTCATGGCCCAAAAACCCAATGTGATTGGATAAAATTGTGTTGCAATTCATAATATGGCTTGCGCACCGTTTTTAGTATTGTGCATGTTGTATATGATATGCGACCTGCGCGTCGTGCCTCCCTTATTATATTCCTATTGTAAATAGATTTTAGACTCGAATGTAACTCGAGTTTCATGTTTGTAATGTACAAAATAAAGAGGTGGAAGGTCCACTCGTAGACGGAGTTACGAGGGGTGCCGACGATACATGGCGGTCAAAGGAGGCACTTGGAGAAACCGCTAACCCTAGGTTGACCGTCCGATCTTCTCATTGGCTTGAGAAGATCGTAGTAGGGTCATGACCTCATCATATATATATATATATATATATAATTTTATTTTTGTTTGTATGTATGTGATACATGCTAATATAGGGTAATTAATGCCTTAATGCGTATATGATACACATTCACGATTAGATTAGATCTTAATCAAGTCAACTCGAAATGCCTACCAAGCTTTGATACCCATTACTACCTCGATCATTTGTTGTTGTTGAATCTGCCAAAGCAGAGCAACACATATTATCTTGGTAGGGTGCGGAGGGACAATCTTGGTCACGCCTATCAAAACTTGGGTGAGAATAAGCTCAATTATATTGAGTGAAACTAGTTAACTCAATTGAATTAGGTAAAACTATAGGCATATTCCAACAGTTGGAAAGATAGAATAAGATCACATTTACACTAAATCTTGGGCGATTTAGCCAAAGCTAACTCAAGTTTTTTTTGTAAATGTGGATCTTGATCCAATAGAAAAGAGTTGCATAGAGATGTAATTGGTAATTTGTTACCTACCAATCATACTAAGTCTTGGGCGATTTAGCCAAAGCTAACTCAAGGCGTAGTATGATGTGGATCTTGTCCCGTGCGAATTATAGCTAGTTGGTATGAATCTAGTAGTGTGGTTTGACCATATCCATGACTCGATTCTACAAAATTCCTATAATTCAGTTGGAGCATCATTTAATTAAAGGTATAATTAAATAATAAATGGAATATGATATTTACTTTTTGTATTATTTATGTTGTAGATTGTCATGTCGTCAAACATGAACACTCTCTCCCTGCGTTCTGTCCTTGAGAAGGACAAGCTCAATGGAGCTAATTTCCTGGACTGGTACAGGAATCTAAGAATTGTTCTCAAACAAGAAAGAAAAATATACGTCCTAGAGCAGCCCATTCCGAAAGCACCTCCTGCCACTGCCACGCAAGCTGACCGAGATGCTTACAAGAAGCATCAAGATGATGCATTAGATGTGTCATGTCTCATGCTCGCGACTATGAACTCTGAGCTTCATAAGCAACACAAGTTGATGGATGCTTTTGATATGGTTGAACATCTTCGTCAACTGTATCAAGGACAAGCAAGGCATGAGAGATTCGAGATCTCTAAGGCACTGTTTCAGTGCAAGATGGGAATCCCGTATGTCCATATGTACTCAAGATGATTGGGTACATAGAGAACCTACAGAGGTTGGGATTCCCACTTGGCCAAGAACTGGCCACTGACTTGATCTTACAATCCTTGCCAGAAAGTTACAATCAATTTGTCATGAATTACAACATGAATGAAATTGATAAGCCACTGCCTGAGATGCTTAGCATGTTGAGAACTGTTGAGCTCAACCTTAAGAAGGCAAAGCCTAACTCCATTTTGATGGTGCAAAAGAATAAAGACAAGGGCAAGCCTAAAAGTAAGGGAAAGTCTCAAGCCAAGGGCAAAGGCAAGGCAATGAAACCTAAAGGAGGGGTTGCCAAGGATGCTGAATGCTACCACTGCGGTCAGACCGGTCATTGGAAGCAGAACTACAAAGGATACCTAGAAGATCTTAAGAAGAAGAGAAGTGAGACTTCTATTTCAGGTATATATGTTATAGAAGTCAATCTATCTATTTCTTCATCGTGAGTATTTGATATCGGATGTGCTTCTCACATTTGTACTAATGTACAGGCACTGAGAAATAACAGGGCATTGACGAAGGGCGAGGTAGACCTACGAGTAGGCAATGGAGCAAGGGTTGCTGCTGTTGCTGTAGAAATGAGTCACACTTAACCATGTACCATATCTATAGGAAATTTATATACCCTTGAATCAAAATCTCCCACTATGCAAATAGAAGTAAATAACTCATCTTCTAATTCTAATAAGAGAAAAGAACCTTCGAAAATGAACCAAACATATCTTTGGCATCTAAGGTTAGGTCATATTAACCTAAGTAGAATTCAAAGGTTGATAGCTGATGGACCTTTGGATTCATTAGTGGTGGAAGATTTCCCAACCTACGAATCTTGCTTGGAAGGCAAAATGACCAAGAGGCCTTTTAAGGCCAAGGGATATAGAGTCAAAGATGTGTTGGAATTAGTTCATTCTGATTTGTGTGGTCCTATGTCTATCCAGGCTAGAGGTGGTTTTGAATATTTTGTCTCTTTTATAGACGATTATTCAAGATATGAATACATTTACTTGATGCGTCGCAAGTCTGAATGCTTTGACAGGTTCAAAGAATTCAAGGCTGATGTGGAGAAATGTCAAGGTAAAAGTATCAAGACACTACGATCTGATCGTGGTGGTGAGTACCTCTTAGGAGAGTTTAGGAATTACTTATCAGAGGCTGGAATTCAATCCCAATTGTCTACACCTGACACACCCCAGCAGAATGGTGTAGCGGAGCGAAGGAATAGGACTCTTATGGAGATGGTTAGATCGATGATGAGTTATTCTGAGTTGCCAGATTCGTTCTGGGGGTATGCTCTAGATACGGCAGTGTATGTTAAATATGGAAAATCTAAAATACTAAATTAAATGGCCAAAATTTAGGAAAAATAATCCTGGGAAATTACTTCGAGATTTTTGGAGAATTTTAGGAGTTTTTCTAGAATTTTTCTGGATTTAAACGGAGTCCGTACGAGATAATTACGGGGATAAATTAATTGCTAGGGGGTTAATAAAAATGAAACCTAGGTTTTAACTTCCTAATTTCCCGATTTTTCTTCTCCGCGCGCCGCAGACAATTCTTTTCTCTACGCCCGTCTCTGCATGCCGCACCGGCCACCTCTCCTTCCCCGCCGCACCTCCTCTTCTCGCGACGCCATTCACGCACCGCCGTTCCTCAACTCCGCCGCCTTCTTCCCTGCGTCGTCGCAGTCCACAGCCACACCGACACAGCTACTTGAGATCGCCCCCGCCGTCGTCGCTATGTCGGTCGCTACCCCCCTGCCACCGTCGCTACGGGCTATAGCTTCGCCGTCGTGACCTACCCTTTCCTCTCGCGATCTCTCCTCATGCGAACTGTCACCCACTCCTCCACAAGCGATGTCGACCACAGTGCCTTTCTCCGATGCATTGCCGATTTCCCTTATCTCTTCCCCCATTCCAGTTCGTCGGAGCCCATGGACGCACAGACGATGAGTGTGCGCACGGCTGGGAGTTTGCGTCGGCGGCAGCTTCACCCTGATCTGTTCGGGAGCCTCAAGTTCTGTCGGAGAAAGGGTTTCGACCGGCGAACAGAGAAGATTTGGGTAGTGAGCAGGGCTGCCGGTGTTAGGGATTGCTCTGCCGATGGTCATCGGGAATAGGTAAGCATCGATTTTCCTTTTGTTACCTTGGATAAGAACTGTACCAAGCTATGGGTTTCCTTTGGTTGAACAGGGATTGCGTTTGGACAGTGGGTCTTCCGGCGAATAGGGCAGAGTTGGGAGGAGTGTCGTCGGCGAGATTCTACCGGTAGCAAGGTAAGGGGCCGACCTTCTCCTTGATTTTTGGATGAGTTCTAAACCTAGTTGTGGATTTCTTGTTTTGAGCTTGATCGGTGGTTTTGGAACAGTGATTGTGAGCGTCAGTTGCTCCGGTGAACAGCGGTTACAAGGAAGGTTGATACCGGGGAGGTTCCAACCACTGGTAAGCTCGATCTGCTTCTTTTTTCCATGATGTGGTTAATTTTTGTTATCTAGGGTTGGAGGTTTGATCTGTGGAGTGGGCTGCAAATTGGGATTTTGTGAATTTAGGTTGGCCGATTGAGCCGGCTGTGAAGTGGAGTGTGGGTTGGTTGTGAAAGGGTTGCCGATGGTTTGGTATTGGCCAGAGTTTGGTAAGCTTGGCCTATCTTCTCTTTTTATTAGTTGTAAATTGATAGATTATGGGATGTTGGTTGTGTGGTTTTGATTGGAGTGTTGAACGACTATGCACGGATGTGTGTATGATGGGTTGTTGATTTCGGTGTGAGGTTGATCAGTTCTGTAATTATTTATGGAGGATTGATTAAGTTAAATGGGATAACTAGATCAATCTAGTTGACCGAGATTTTATTAAGCATTTGGGTTAATTGATTTAAGTCCGAAATCGGCTTAGGATTCGATTTGACAGTGGATCGTATTTTAGTGCTTAACAATAGTTATGTTGTATGCAGGTTTCGGTCACGAGGCAGGTCCTCGGTCGTGACAATTTATTTGGTATCAGAGCGTAGGTTTCCGAGTTCCTTAGGGGCTTTGGGTTTTCGGAGTTTGCCACATTCGGCAGGTTAACTGGGGTATTTTCGGAGTTGTACGGATTTCCGACGATTTTTATGTTTCGAAAATTCGAGGTATTATTGACGAGGTCAATTTGGGGGATTTAGCGACGACAGGACATCTCCAGACGACTAACAGGTAAATAAATTCTAGAAAATTTTCTAGATTAAGTACATATTTGTATTGGTTATATTTATTATGCAGTTTACTTAGGTAGTATCATGTTTTGTCTAGTATTGTTTTAACCTGATATCTGTTAGACTATTAGATTTTTAGGTTGCTGGTTTATGGTTAGCATATGGTTATTAATTGTTATTACTGCTATACGCAGCTAGTTATCATGGTGATATAAATGATTATATATTATTGGTAGATGTTTACCTCTTAATTTTTGGACTAGTATTAGGATTGGACTAGTATTAGGATGAGACTAGTTGAATATGACTGAGGTGGATAAATTCGTAGAAGGTATATGTTGAGGTTCTTTGACTCTCTAGATCCTAGTGCCTGATGACATGATTACATTGCTTACGTAGTTTAGGGTATATATAGGCACCCGATGGTTTATTGAGTATTGCCTTGACTTTGTTCTAGTATGACCCTTTAGTTATACCCTAACTAATTTCAGCCATTGATTGCCATTAGTATGACTATGCTATCGTTTATTAGACAGTGTGTTACATGTTTATATGGTTATGTGTTTTTGCGGTGGATACCATGATTAAGACTAGTAGAGATAGAATAACTTAGATGAGATTATTCTGTAGGAGCGGATCTCAGGAATGAAACAATATTAGTAGAACCCTAGGTGTGGGAACCCTAGGTGTAATAACCCTGATGAGCTAAATGAAATATGTTTATCCATTTACTGTTTCAGTGATATGGCGATCGGACTAGTAGAGTTTGTATGGTTAGGATACGATTAATCCTTACAATATCTCCCATTCTTGGTTGAGAGAGAGTCTGCAGTAGAGTCTCTATATAGGTAGGTGCTTTGTATACATGTGGTCAATCATGCCACTCAATCATGGTTGAGATGACCTACTGTAAGGTTATATTCTTGCGTTATTCATTCGGAGTTGGTAATAATCGGATTCGTATGACGTCGGTAGCTAGATAGCTACTTTACGTCTTAAGTACCCATGAGATATGTTAATGGTTGTAGGTTGGGGCATGAACGATTGAACTGGTAGGATGATATAATTTAGGCTTAACCCTCTTGCCGAGCTCGTTAGTAGATTTGTTGTCCTTATTGGCCTTGATAGACGTTTCCTGTTAGCTGGGACGAAACCCTATGATTAATCGTCTCGACGGGTTTATGAGTGGACTGGATTTATGATTTTTATCGACCTTGATAACTGTTCATGTTAGAAGGGTTAGAACTCTAGACTTAACCATTTCGACTTATTTATTTATAGGTCGATGATCTTTACCGGCTTTGGTAGAACTTTCGTATTAGAGGTGTTGAAACCCTCGCTTGACCGCCTCAATGGGTTTAATTGTAGATCGATGATCTTTGTCGACGTTGAAAGTCGATTTATGCTGGATGTATTGGATAACCCTAGGCTTAACAACCTAGGATAATCGACTGCTCACGCGACCTATTGGTGGTAGTATGCTAGTGCGTGCAGTCAATAATTAGATATTTATATACTGTCTGTCTATCCACGAGTCTCATTCGTGGTAGCATATAGTTGCGCGTAGACCGTGCTATTGATTATCGGCCCATGGGTTTCGTTCGTGGTAGCTCATAGATAGTTCCCTTTTTGAGCGAGAGCCACGAGGCTTTGTCATGGTATCCGGATGTGTACTGCTTGTTGCAATGGTTGTGTATGTTGCAGGTATATTTATTATACCGCTGATTAGGTTAATTGCAGACTGATATTGGTACTCTGAGGGTTGGGTTACTCTAGCTTGTTCCCTGTGACTTCCATTATGTGCATTATGATTATGCACTATTGTCTATACATCCACAGAGTGGTTGTACTCACCCCCTCCTCACTTATCCTCTAGGTTAACTGATAGAGGACGTGTCATGTTGACCTACCTTATGTCGCTCAGAGAGTTCCTTGCCGTGCTTATCTCCCTGCATCGTCGGGATGCCGCTTTATTTACTTTATCGGTATTGCATTTTGTTTATGCACTTTGGATTTTGACGCAATTTGATTTGGTGTCAGAAAACTATTTTACTTTAATTGATATATGTTTAGTCGTGCATGCATGCAGTTAATAAAATACTGGTATTTCTATTATTATTTGGAGGTTTTTACCAGATCAGGTCCATGTGTTTCAGAATATTGTCACTAAGGGGCTCCTCCGTCATTTGGATGATGGATATGCCCCCAGGACGTGACAATTTTATTGGTTTGTGGTTTTGGTTTGTGGGTTTTGGTGTATCGAGGATTTTCTTTTCCTTAGATTTTTGGGAGTTCTCGTGTTTTGGGATCAGGCAAGCTGAAGGATATCTCTGAGCTATAGGAAAAGTATTGTCTTTAGTGGTTAATGTACTTTAATGGTTAGGAAAAGTATTGACTTAGTGAAATTGCCCTTACTCATGGTCGGGGACGAGGTCGATGACGTAGTGACCTTGTGAAACCTAACGACGATTTCAGAAGTACGGACTCTTTAGAGGTGTCGACTGATGACGAATTAAGAAACTAGGGATTTGGCCTGCTAGCCACCAATTTGAAGGACATGGAGTAAACCCTCAGAAAATATCAGTCCCTACTAAAAGTGATTTGGTTATGGATAAGGCGTGTATGTCTACACTGGTCAAGACGATGAAAGATCATTTTACCTTATTATAGGAGGTGTTGGATGGGATATTTATTTGTCCCAGTATTTCTTCCAGAGAAGATCCGGAACTCTTTGTTAAAAGAGAGATAGACCTTTGAGGTTATGCATCGATTATCGATAATAGAATACGGTAGTTGTAGAAGGAAATGAATATCCTTCATTGTGGATAGAGGACTTGTTTAGATCAGCTTAGGACACTTGTGTACTTTAGGATTGATTTATGACTGGCTTGTTGATATTGTAGTGACATAGTGTCATACAATTATCATTGTCATTGTGATGATTGTTATATCATCAGCCTAGAGTAAAGAAAATACAGGTGTGTAGCGAAGACAATTTCATACTTGGTATGAATTGTATGAGCTTATGGTTATCTTATTAGACTTATTGACGACTTAGTCGTCCAAGGATTTGGGAAGTCATGTATTCTGGACACGATTGGCTCAGTTGTGGTCGTTGGATTGCGTAACTTGGCCACTGTTGAGGGTGGTAGTTGGAGTTGCACACTCGGTCACTGTTGATGGTAGTTTTCTTGGTATTGTTTTGATTATTATCATATATATGGATAGGATGCTCTAGCGGTACTACATCGCTGACTGGTTGGATCAGGAAGGTGATGTATAGGGCTCAGACGATGGTTGACTTTTACGCTAGTGTTGAGTAATTATTCTGGTGTTGATGGAAGGGTAATGTATAAGGATGCATCATTTCGGGGATCGGAGCGATTCCGATGCTATTGAATAAGACGTATCCTAAGCTTACGACAATTAAAGGACTGCGAGATAAGCCGTCATATATATGACGTGGACTTCGTAGTAATTATGTTGTTTTGAATAGGTGAGGAGCAGAAATGCTCATGGAGTTTTGGCTAGCTACTAGATAACTACTATAGAGTAGTTGGAACACAAATGGTTGTAACAAGTTTGGTCGCGATAGCCTCCCATGCACTTACATAGTGTGTGGTGGAGTGGATTTTGGACGGTAGATGGACTACCGTCTCTGTCTCCGATGAGGATAATGGTTTTCGGAGTTGCATTAGTTTAAGGAACAGATGCTTCAGGAAATTCCGATTCCGGAATGGAAGTGGAAGCGTATTATTATGGATTTTATGTGGGTTTGCCTAGGACACATCAAGGTCATAATGCTATTTGGGTAGTTGTAGACCGACTAACCAAATCCGTGCACTTCTTAGTGATTCGGAAGACCGACTCTTTTGATCATTTGACAGAGTTATATTGTCGGGATATCATCAGATTGCATGGTGTCCTTTGAGCATTATATCAAATAGAGATCCCCGATTCACGTCTCGGTTATGGCAGAGTCTACAGTAGGCCTTAGGCATGCAGCTTCGTTTTAGTACTGCTTTCCATCCGCAGACTGATGGACAGTCTGAGCGGACCATTCAGACACTAGAGGACTTGAGGAGGTCCTGTGTTATGGATTTCGGGGGCAACTGGGAGGACCAGTTGCTAGGACCCATAGAACTTAGTATGAGGCAGGGTTGGTCCGTATTATCAGACAAAGGATGGTCGAGACGCAGGATCGTCAGAAGAGTTATGCAGATCGAAGACGGAGACCTCGGAAGTTCTCTATTGGTAACCAGGTATTCCTGCGAGTCTCACCCACGAAAGGGGTGAAGAGATTTGACCTTCGTAGTAAGCTAGCTCCTAGATACATTGGTTTGTGGAGATTTTGGAGAGGATCGGAGCAGTCGCTTATCACCTAGCGCTACCACCGTCCTTGACGGGTATTTATGATGTGTTCCATGTCTCTATGTTGAGTAAGTATGTGCCAGACTCTATGCATATTCTATCAGATGTGTCAGGTTCCATTCAACCTGATGCTACTTATGCAGAGGTTCCGGTATGGATTTTGGATCACAAGGAACGACAGTTGCGAAACAAAATTATGTGACTTGTCAAGATCGGGTGGAGTCACCACACTGATGGGGAGGCTACTTGAGAGCTTGAGGAAAAGATTCAAGCTCAATACCCCCACCAGTTTACTTAAGGTACTTGAGATATATTTTCAGTACTTGTGGTATCTCTTACTCATTATGCATTTGAGTAGGAAATTTGGGGACCAAATTTTTATTAGTGGGGGAGAATGTTAAATACGAAAATCTAAAATACTAAATTAAATGACCAAAATTTAGGAAAAATAATCCTGGGAAATTACTTCGAGATTTTTGGAGAATTTTAGGAGTTTTTCCAGAATTTTTCTGGATTTAAACGGAGTCCGTACGAGATGATTACTGGGATAATTAAATTGCTAGGGGGTTAATAAAAATGAAGCCTAGGTTTTAACTTCCTAATTTCCCGATTTTTCTTCTCCGCGTGCCGCAAACAGTTCTTTTCTCTACGCCCGTCTCTGCACGCCGCACCGGTCGCCTCTCCTTCCCCGCCGCACCTCCTCTTCTCGCGACACCATTCACGCGCCTCCATTCCTCAACTTTGTCGCCTTCTTCCCTGCGTCGGCGTAGTCCACAACCACACCGACGCAGCTGCTTGAGATCGCCCCCGCCGTCGTCGCTATGCTAATCGCCACCCCCCTGTCGCCGTCGCTACGGGCTATAGCTTCACCGTCGCGACCTACCCTTTCCTCTCGCGATCTCTCCTCACGCGAACTGTCACCCACTCCTCCACAAGCGACGCCGACCACAGCGCCTTTCTCCGATGCATTGCCGATTTCCCTTATCTCTTCCCCCATTCCAGTTCGTCGGAGCCCATGGACGCGCCGACGGTGAGTGTGCACATGGTTGGGAGTCTGCGTCGGCAGCAGCTTCACCCTGATCTGTTCGGGAGCCTCAAGTTCTGTCGGAGAAAGGGTTTCGATCGGCGAACAGAGAAGATTTGGGTAGTGAGCAGGGCTGACGGTGTTAGGGATTGCTCTGCCGATGGTCATCGGTAATAGGTAAGCATTGATTTTCCTTTTGTTACCTTGGATAAGAACTGTACCAAGCTGTGGGTTTCCTTTGGTTGAACAGGGATTGTGTTTGGACAAAGGGGTCTTCCAGAATTAATAGGCGAGTTGAGAGGAGTGTCGTCGGCGAGATTCTACCGGTAGCAAGGTAAGGAGCCGACCTTCTCCTTGATTTTTGGATGAGTTCTAAACCTAGTTGTGGATTTCTTGTTTTGAGCTTGATCGGTGGTTTTGGGACGTTGAGTGATTTGCTGTTCGTGAACAATGGGTTAAGGAAGGTTGATACCGGGAGGTTCCAACCACCTAAGCCTGACCGCTTTTTTTTTCCATCCCGGTTAATTTTTGTTATCCGGCCGAGTTCGATCGAGGGCCGCAAATTGATTTTGTAATTTAGGTCATTGATCAGAGTGAAGTGGAGTGGGTCAAGCATGTAGGTTGCCGGCGGTTGAAGTATTGGCCTTTAGCTTAGCAATACGTAAAACCTATCTTCTCTTTTTATTAGCTGTAAATTGATAGATTATGGGATGTTGGTTGTGTGGTTTTGATTGGAGTGTTGAACGACTATGCACGGATGTGTGTATGATGGGTTGTTGATTTCGGTGTGAGGTTGATCGGTTCTGTAATTATTTATGGAGGATTGATTAAGTTAAATGAGATAACTAGATCAATCTAGTTGACCGAGATTTTATTAAGCATTTGGGTTAATTGGTTTAAGTCTGAAATCGTCTTAGGATTCGATTTGACAGTGGATCGTATTTTAGTGCTTAACAATAGTTATGATGTATGCAGGTTTCGGTCACGAGGCAGGTCCCCGGTCGTGATAGTGTATATTCTGAACTTGGTACCATCTAAATCAATGCCTTCTACTCCCACAGAATTGTGGACTGGACGAAAGCCTAGTCTGAGACATATTCGAATTTGGGGAGTCCAGTCCATGTGCTAAAGGCAGATGCTGGTAAATTAGAACCTCATACAGAAGTGCGCATGTTCGTTGGCTATTTTAGAGGAACGAAAGGTGGTTTGTTTTATAGTCCTAGAGATCAGGGGGTGATCGTTAGCACGAACGCCAAATTTCTAGAGGAAGACTATGTGATGAACCACAAGCCCATAAGTAAGATTGTTCTGGAGGAATTGAGAGGGGAAGTCACTACTTCAGTACCACTGGTACAAGAGGATATACCACAAGTGACTGCACCGTGTGTCACAGAGGATACACAGGAAGTACCTCGTCGTAGTAGGAGGGTTGTTAGACAGCCTGATAGATTTATGTTCTTGGGAGAATCTTCTGATTTGGTCCCTGGCAAACAAGAACCTGATCCTTGGACATATGACGAGGCAATCCAAGATAAAGATGCAGTATCTTGGCAAAGTGCAATGAATTCTAAGATAGAATCTATGGATTCAAATTAGGTCTGGGAGCTAGTAGAACCACCCAATGGTGTAAAAACCATTGGATGCAAGTGGATCTACAAAAGAAAGAGAGGAATAGACGGGAAGGTTGAGACCTTCAAAGCAAGGCTTGTTGCAAAAGGGTATACTCAGAAAGAGGGTATTGATTATGAGGATAATTTTTCACCTGTAGCCATGCTTAAATCTATCTGGATTCTCTTATGTATTGCTGCTCATATGGATTATGAGGTATGGCAGATTGATGTCAAGACAGCTTTCCTTAATGGAAGTCTTGAGGAGAACATCTATATGAAGCAACCAGAGGGATTCATTGCAAAGGGAAAAGAGCATCTTGTGTGAAAGGTTAATCGGTTCATTTATAGATTGAAGTAAGCTTCGAGATCTTGGAACATCCACTTTGATGAGGTAATCCAATCTTATGGATTTATTCAAAGTCCGGATGAGTCTTGTGTATACAAGAGATGTGACGAAAATGTAGTGGTATTTCTTGTACTATACGTTGATGACATTTTATTAATTGGCAACAATGTCAAGGTGTTATTGGACGTAAGGGTATGATTGTCCAAACAGTTTGATATGAAGGACTTGGGAGAAGTGGGACACATCCTTGGGATCAAGGTTATAAGGGATCGCAGGAAAAGGATGTTGTGTTTATCTCAAGCTTCATACATAGACACCATTTTGGCTCGTTTTAGCATGCTTAACTCCAAGAAAGGTTTTCTACCTTTTAGGCATGGAGTTCCTATATCTAAAGAGATGTGTCCTAGAACATCAAAGGAGATAGAGGAGATGAAGGTGGTTCCTTATGCTTCGGCAGTAGGAAGCCTCATGTATGCTATGCTATGTACGAGACCGGATATCTACTTTGCCATGGGCATAGTTAGTAGATATCAGAGTAATCCAGGACAGGGACATTGGACTGTGGTAAAGCATATATTGAAGTATCTGAGAAGGACTAGGGATTATATGCTGGTATACCAAGCAGATCAATTACTCCCTGTGGGTTACATAGATTCTGACTTCCAATCAGATAGGGATAACAGTAAGTCTACCTCAGGTTTTGTGTTTACTTTGAGAGGTGGAGCCATTGTATGGAGGAGTGTCAAGCAAAAATGCATGACAGACTCTACCATGGAAGCTGAGTATGTGGCAACCTCTGAGGCGGCCAAAGAAGCTGTATGGCTCAGGAACTTCTTAATGGACTTGGATGTGATTCCTGGTTTGCCCAGAACTACCACAATTTATTGTGATAACAGTGGTGCAGCTGCAAACTCGAATGAACCACGAGCCCATAAGGCAAGTAAACACATAGAGCTCAAGTACCACCTGATACGAGAAATCGTAAAGCGAGGAGAAGTTATTATGGCCAAGATTGCATCAGAAAATAACCTAGCAGATCCTTTCACTAAGGCCCTTCCAGCGAGAGCTTTTGATAGGCATGTGGAGGGAATGGAAATCATATGTATGATAATATGAGGACAACATAGTCTTTTAGTATAAGTGGGAGATTGTTGGGATATATACTGAAAAGTCTATCTTTTGTATAAACATCTTTATTTTTGAAATAAGAATCACATGATCATTGTTTGCATATTTATGGTTATGCATATTGTCTAATACAATACATTGTAGATAACATGGTGTGTAGTGTCACACGGGAGATTATGTTATTAGTTCCTTGTAAAGTATAAGTAAAGACTCACAACTGAGATGGTTTTGGACAAACCATTAGTATGGTTGTAGTGTAATTTGGTATTGGTTTATCTTGACCATAGAATTACACTAGTACACTTTGTGTGTATTGAGCAGGACTGACTTAGAGGTGATTCGATTTATTGCTAACTACATAATTGGATCGACCTTGGATATTATGGTGTACATGCTCTTAATCTCGATATAATAACGGGCACATATGCTTAGTATTTATTTCTTTGATTTACCAATGGGCGAGATTTATAAAGTAAATTGATAGGCTCAGTAAGTTGGGAAATGATATTATTTATATGGTGTGTCGTTAATTATAGGAGAAAACCGTGTCCTATATATTAGGATAATGATGTCCCCTTGAGGAGCTCATAAGGTTCATCATGTAAACCCTATAGGTGGACTTGGTCCGGCATTATGATAAGGTTGAATGGTACTACTCATGGAGTTAGATGTTGATTAATTAATTGTCAGTAAATTAATTAATTGACGGACATTCGAGATCTTAAACACGGGGAGATATTTGTACAATTAATATATGGAGCTCATATTTATTTATGGGGGTTGGTGAGGTAGATCAATGATAATCCTCTAGTGGAATGGATTATCATTAATGGATCGGACTTTATGTGAGCTTGATCCATTGGGTGGCCAAGATCCAACTCCTCCTCATGGTCCCTATTATAACCTATTAAAACCCTCATGAAGCCTAGATCTGATGGTGGAAAATGGAACTCTAGATCTGACGGTGGAGATTAAATCTCTAGATTCGACGGTGGAGATTAAATCTCTAGATCCGACGGTGGAGATTAAATCCTTAGATCCGACGGTTGAGATTAAATATCTAGATCCGACGGTTGAGATTAAATCTCTAGATTCGACGGTGGAGATTAAAAGGAGGCTTAAGCCTAACTCTATAAATAAGGCTTAAGGGGTGGGCGGCAAGGAGAACTCAAGGAGATTAGGGTTTTGGTTTGGGCGGCTAGGGTTTCGGAATTGGCTTGGGCAGCAACAAATTGGGAGATTAGAGTTTGTTTCCTTCTCTTCCTAAGGAGTAGCCGACGCCCATTTCTTCCTCTCTACTTTGGTCGGTGTCCATCCCTCTTCATATATTCCTCCTTGGCCGGCGGCAACAAGGGTAAAAGGTTCTTCCTTTGTAGCTCTTGGCCGACGCCCATACCATCTCCTTCATCCTCTCCTTGGCTGGCGGCAACATCAAGTTCCTTGGCTTGGTGGTCGGTTCTAGATAGGAGAAGGAGTTTTGTTTTATTCTTCCCTTTGTTCGGAGCGAGCAAGGAAGGGAAGAACGTGATCTAGGAGACTTCAACTCTTGGAAGATCGTTGCCCACACAACGTCCAAGAGGAGGATAGGACATACGATAGAAGACCTTGAGGTAAACAAGAGGTATAATTCTTATTTTTGCTTTCCTTTTGTTTCTTTGTATATTGTATGTATTGTATGTGGCTAATTTACTTGGACCCCGAAGACAAACACAAAAACCGGTGATCCGTTCATTGTCTATTCTGTGGCTAATCGAAGATAAGAGGTAGGTTGCTTGAACAACAAGTTTGTTCAAGTGACCACTTTAATCGAATAGCACGATGATGGATCGGTTGCTTTGGTGATCCCTCTTTGTCAAGGATTAATTTTTTTAATCTGGGGACGTAGATGGGATCTCCATGAACAAGCGACCGAGTTGAAGTGGGAAGCGAAGTTTCCTACCTTCAATGCTAGCTTCCAAACTGACCAGAATAATTATAAATCGCAGTCAGGGTTCATGTTTTCCTTGAATGGTGGCACTGTGAGTTCCAAGATCTCGAAGCTTGCTTCAATCCATAAATGGACCGATTAAGCTTGCACACAAGATGCTCTTTGCCCTTTGCAATGAATCCTTCTGGTTGCTTCATATAGATGTTTTCCTCAAGACTTCCATTAAGGAAAGCTGTCTTGACATCCAACTGTCATACCTCATAATCCATATAAGCAGCAATACATAAGAGAATCCGAATAGACTTAAGCATAGCTACCGGCGAAAAGGTCTCCTCATAATCGATACCCTTTTTCTGTAGGGATGTATACTGAAAAGTCTATCTTTTGTATGAACATCTTTATTTTGAAATAAGAATCACATGATCATTGTTTGCATATTTTTATGGTTATGCAATATTGTCTAATACTTTACATTGTAGATAACATGGTGTGTGGTGTCACACGAGAGATCATGTTATCGGCCCCTTGAAAAGTATAAGTAAAGGCTCACAACCGAGATGGCTTTGGACAAACCATCGGAATGGTTGTAGTGTGATTTGGTATTGGTTTGTCTTGACCATAGAATCACAATAGTGCACTTTGTGTGTATTGAGCAGGACCGACTTAGAGGTGATTCGATTTATTACTGACTACATAATCGAATCGGACCTCAGATATTATATTGTACATACTCTTAATCCCGATATAATAACGGGCACATATACTTAGTACTCATCTCTTTGATTTACCAATGGGCGAGATTTATAGATTAAATCGATAGGCTCGGTAAGTTGGGAGATGATATTATATATATAGTGTGTCGTTGATTATAGGAGGAAACCGTGTCCTATATATTAGGATGATGATGTCCCCTTGAGGAGCTCATAAGGTTCATCATATAAACCCTGCAGGTGGACTTGGTCCGGCATGATGAAAAGGTTGAGTGGTACTACTCATGAAGTTAGATGTTGATTAATTAATGGTCAGTAAATTAATTAATCGACGGACATTTGAGATCTTAAACACGGGGAGAAAATGTACAAATAATATATGGAGCCCATATTATAATATGGGGGTTGGTGAGGTAGATCAATGATGATCCTTTAGTGGATTGGATCATCATTAGTGGATCGGACTTTATGTGGGCTTGATCCATGGGTGGCCAAGATCCAACTCCTCCTCATGGTCCCTAATGTAGCCTATTAACACCTCATGAAGCTTAGATCCAATGGATAGAAACAAAACTCTAATATCCATAGGTAGAGATTAAATCTCTAAGATCCGACGGTTGAGATTAAATCTCTAGATCCGACGGTTGAGATTAAATCCCTAGAACTAATGGAGGAGATTAATTCATGACTTATCCCTAACTCTATAAAAGGAGGGCATGGGGTTGGCGTGGAGAACACATCAAGAGAGCTAGGGTTTTTGGAGTTGGCGGCAAGGGCTTAGGAATTAGGGTTTTTGGAGTTGGCGGCAAGGGCTTAGGAATTATAAATCGGTCCATTTATGGATTGCAAGGGTTCGTGGTTGGCTTCCGAGGTTTCCGCAATGCAAAAAGCAGTTTTTATGGCTCGGAGAGTCCAACACCTTTTTATACACATAGGGCTTCGTAGGATTTTGTGAGAAATCAAACTGTTTGATTGCCTCATCAAAACAGATATTCCAACTCCTGGATGCTTGCTTCAATCCATAAATGGAACGTTGAAGCTTGCATACTTTATTCTTGTCAATGAATGTGAAACCCTTAGGTTGTATCATATATACATCCTCAGATAGGTTTCCGTTAAAGAAAGTTGTTTTCACATCCATCTGTCATATTTCATAATCAAAATGAGAGGCCATGGCTAAGAGTATCCGAATGAATTTAAGCATAGCTACTGGTAAAAAGATTTCGTCATAGTCAACACCTTGTCTTTGACGATAGCCTTTTGCCACTAATCTAGCTTTATAGATAATAATATTACCATTCATGTCGGGTTTCTTCTTGAAAACTCATTTGCACCCTATAGGCGTTATGCCTTCGGGTGGGTCTACCAAGTTCCAAACCTGGTTTTCATACATGGAATCCATTTCTGATTTCATGGCTATTAGTCATCTATCCTTGTCTGAACTATTCAGTGTCTCATCGTAACTAGTAGGTTCCTCATCATCTATGAGCAACACGTCATTAAATTCACTTATGAGAAATCCATATCTCTCAAGAATCCTACGTGTCCTACTAGATCTTCGAGGAGGTGGTGTATTATCAAGTTCAACTATTACCTCATCTGAATGAGTAATCAGCTATGGTTCTTGACTAGGCATCTCTTCTGTGTCTACCGGAGCCTCTTGAACTACACTTAGTTCAACCTCACTCCCACTGTTTTCCTATAAGAGAAACTTCTTCTCTAGGAATACAACATGCCTTGAAACAAACACCTTTTGTTCCAAGGGATGATAGAATTGATAACCCCTCGTTTCCTTAGGGTAACCAATAAATAGACACTTATTAGACTTAGCCTCCAGCTTGTCTGATACTATCCTTTTCACATAAGCAGGATAACCCCTTATCTTCAAATAAGATAAATGAGGTTTTTTACTATTCCACATCTCATATGGAGTAGTAGAGATTGCCTTAGTCGAGACTCTATTTAACAAGTAAACAGCGGTCTTGAGTGCATAACTCCAAAAGGTTTTTGGAAGACTTGCATGCTGCATCATTGACCTAACCATGTCCAACAAGGTTCGATTTCTCCTTTCAACCACACCATTATGTTGTGGCGTGTAAGGTGGAGTCCTTTGGGACAAGATGTCATTGCCCCTTAGATAATCTTGAAACTCTTGACTTAAGTATTCACCATCTCAATCCGATCGAAGTATTTTAATACTTTTCCCAAGTTGTTTCTCTACTTCCTTTCTAAAATCTTTAAACCTTTCAAAGACTTCAGACTTGTATCTTAACAGATACAAATACCCATATCATGAATAATCATCGATAAAGGTAACGAAGTAGCTATAACCTCATATGGCATGAGTTGACATTGGTCCGCATACATCAGTATGTATAAGGCCCAATACCTCAACTGTTCATTCACCCTTTCCTCTGAAAGGTAGTTTAGTCATCTTTCCTTTTAAGCATGAAACACATGTGTCTAATGGATATGATTTATAAGACTCTAAAATGCCAAGCCTCTGTAGTTTAGATATGCGTTCATTGCTTATATGGTCAAGACGACAATGTCATAATTGCAAGGTTAATTAATTATCTAACTTAATGCATTTGCTATTTGATTCGATATTGAATATCTCATTGGATGTATCTAACATGTACATTCCATTATTTAATATCCTAGTAGCATAAAGAACACCTTTAACGTAATATAACAACAATTATTACTAAACATAAAATGATAACCTTTCTTATTCAAATATGAAATAGAAACAATGTTCTTTATTAATGCAGGAATATAAAAACAATCATCCAACTCTAAGACTAGTCGTCGTAGGAAGTCGCAACATATAAGTACCCTTGGCTACTGTAGCAACTTTTGCTCCATTTCCAACCCTTAGATTTGCTTCTCCCTTAACCAGTCTTCTTCTATTTCTAAGCCACTGTATGTCATTACATATATGTGAGTCACACCCGGTATCCAATTCCCAAGTGCTAGAAGAAACAGTATGACATTCAATAACAAATATATCTGAAGTATATTGGGCATCAAATACCTTTTTCTGCTTCAATGACTCCAGATATTGCTTGCAGTTTCTCTTCTAATGATCATCCTTGCCACAATGATGGCAGGTGCCCTTGGGAGTTATTTCTTCCTTCTTTGCCTTCTTCTTCCCTTTAGATTTGGTTTTTGACTTCCTCTTAGAACCTTTCTTTGAGGAGTCTACCAGCATCACCGCCTTCTATTCTTTCGCAACAGATGACTCCACTGTTTTGAGCATATTGATCAATTCAGGAATCGTGGACTCAATCTTATTCATCTGATAGTTCATCACAAATTGTGAATAGCTATCGGTCAGATTGTGAAGAATTAAATCAATACTTAATTCATGGTCCATGAAAAATCCTAATGATCTCAATCGCTCAATATAGCTATTCATCTTTAGCGTAAACTACACTGCAGATGAACCCTTCTGCATCTTCGAGCGAAAGAGGAGTTGGGTGACCTCGAACCTTTCAGATCGTGCCTGCTCATCGAATAACTCTTGAAGATGAAAGACAATTGTATTAGCATCCATATGCTCATGTTGCTTCTGTAACTCAGGAGACATCGACGCTAGCATAATGCAACTAGCCATCTCAGAGTTAGTAATATGTTTCTGGTAAGCCAAATTTTGGTCACCATATGCATTGTCTGCAGGAGGTTTGGGAAGAACCTCTTCAAGGATATAAGCTAGCTTTTCAGCCTTGAGAACAATTCTCAGGTTGCGAAGCCAGTCCAAGAAGTTTGGCCCAGTCAATTTGTTGTTGTCTAAAATCGAACTTAAATTAATGGAGGTTGACATTGCTTTTCTAATTAGTACCTAGACATACAAAAAGAGGTGTATAAGAGAGATGAATTTATAGTAATGTAAACAATTTACATTAACAAGAAACTTCCACTATTTTTATCAAATTCAATAGCCCTCACTTTGAATTCGAGAGATGGTAGGTGATCTCCTAGTGAGTTGATATTCATTATGACTAAGAACAACCTTGGAGAGAGTCCAACAAGTCATTCATAGTCATAATGTTAGGTATCAAGAGTACCCATTATATATCAAATATATAACTATCACTTTATGCTATCAACTAATTGAATATTCACATATACATTAGGTTGTTAACTCATTAACATATATACATTCAATGCATATCACCTAATTGCACCTCTATCCACATTGTGTTGGTGCAGGGGCACTAGATAATCGAACCTGTGTTTTGATTATGGCAAAGACACAAAGTTAAGTTGACATCGTTATCTCACGAGCTAAATCAAGTGTGCAGAAAAGTGTTAAAGCTGGAGCTGAAGGCTAGCGACACTCGGAGGAAGCCGCGGTGGTCGGGCGACACTCGAGTGACTTCGGAGGGAGCCGAAGGAATCGAGTGGAAGGCCGGAAGCGAGAGCTACTATCGAGGTAAGCTCGTGTGAGTGAGAGATTGTAAGGTCGTGTCCTCTTTACGGGGACGACCGTAGGCGGCGATCCGATTAAGACTTCCCGTGGAAGGTCTAGGTCAAGATCGGACGGTCAGAAACCGTCGCATTTATCATTTTTCGAGCTAACCTCTTCTAGGAAGTGGTTGGCCGGCAATCACGGACATCAAGCGATCGATGCTCATCATCGGTGATCGATGGGAGGCATCACCGATCGGTGATGGCGAATCAGCCTTTGCACTAGGTCAAAACGGATAAGGTTTGACGCGGCCACTTCACGATAAAATTTGGACAACTTCGTGATCTGTTTCGAAAAAAGAGGAAACATATTCAGAAGCCAAAATCTATAAAAGGAGGGGAGGATTCTAACTCCAAGCATCATCAAGTGCTCCTACAACGCCAACGCTCCAACGCCGTCATAATGCCGACGCGACGACAAGTTCAAATCTCCTTTGTCGGCAGCAGTAGCAAGTAATTATTTTTATTGTATTCTTTATTTTAATCGTAACGAGGTGAGGTAGGCTTGTTGCCTCATCCTCGTACATTCGATTTTTGTGATCGTTGTCTCCTTCCTCCAACGAGGAGGAGACGTTATAGTGCTTTGCCCTCCGTACGCGGTCTAGGACCGATAGGGCCTTGGAGTAGCAACCGCTGGGTTGTGAACCAAGTAAAAATAAACGTGTTCCTTTATTTTCCGCTGCTCTTACTCGTTTAATTGTCTACTTGAATGAAACATCGAAAAGATTTAGGATCGCTATTCACCCCCCCCCCTCTAGCGACGCTTCTCGATCCAACACATTGACCTTGGAGAGAGTTCAACAAATCAATGATTTCAGTTATGGCCGACCCATTAATCGTGAGATTGAATTTAAATGATTTCAATACATTCAATTTACAAGTCAGTCTTAGAGAGAGTCCAACAACCCAAACTTAAAATTGACCTCTGGTCCTTACCATTTAAAATAAAAATTGAATCTCATATGAATTGAACATGCTCGATGTCATGCTAGGCTTGAAGAGAGTCCAACAACCCAAACACGAAAAAGAACTCTGGTTCAACCATATTAATGGAAGGTGTTAGCCCTAATATTTGCAATGAGGGATTTTAGGTTATTATGGGTCTCATCTATAAAACGAAATAAACCTAAATATGGAAAAATCAAGGTCACATTAGGAAATAAATTTCCCGATGTGAACATGAGTCATGCTTAGGCTCTAACGATGCGGCCAACACCTTTGGTGTTTCTAGGCGCATCCTCGGTATTTTCCTTTTAGGTTACAAATATATCCTATATGTAAAATCAAGCATACTCTAATCTATCATATAGATAAACATGGTACAGGTATATTAAAACATCAAACATGCTTAGATATTCTTCTACAACATGCAATCTATACCAAACGAACAAGGTGACTTTGATGCCACTTGTTGGAGATTCTGGAATCATGCATAGCGGAATAAAGTGAAGAAAATAATTTTATTCCATCCCAGACATCCCTTGGGGGCCAGGAAAACTTACTTTGGTATAATTGCATGAAAACACACAAGGAGAAGGAGAAGTTATACCTTTGGGATTCTTTTGAATCCGTCGAAAACACAAGCAAGACCAACGGGCCTTGCCTCTATCAGTATCCACGTCGGGATCACCTGAGACAACTCCTAGAGCAGTAAGCCTTTGTCTCCAATTGGTGCTAGTCAATCGGTGGAGACAAGAGAAGAGGAGAGAGGAAAAATGGCTATCAAGGGAAAACCTAAACCAAATCCTCTCTTAGCCAAAGATTATCAAGGGATCTATTTATAGATCTCTTGATTAGGTCATCCTATGAGGCTTAAACGGAATATATCTTACCATAATTATCCCATAATTAAGGTAAGAACAACCCAGGAATTTTCCATAAGAGAAAATCTCCAAAATCGATGGAGACGCGACACGACTGTGTGGATTCACATGGCCTTGCCATGTGGATTCACATGGTCATGTGGATTCACATGGCCTGGTCGTGTGTCCTTCTGGGCACAACCCATACTTTGACCATTTTTGGCCAAAGCCAGGCACGGCCCGTGCCAGGTTAGGCACAGCCATGTGAGGCTCTGTATGGTCCATTTGACTTCATTTAAGTGTGATATAGTCGTGCTAAGTCCGATAAGGCCATAGGAGGTTTCATAGTCTCCGTTTCGCACCCCCTTGGTCTAATCCAACCAGACATATCCTCTCTCAATGAGAATCTCATTCTCAAACTTGTTTTGCATCTCGAGATCACCTGTAGTGTGTATGACCCAATAGGTTCCCGGTTATGTTGGTCATTAATAATTAACCTCTTAATTATAAATAGATCATGAGTGACACCTAGCAGTACATCATGACCCTCAATTGACCGGAAAGTCTAAATTGACTTTAGAACATTTTCTGAACCCTTTAGCAGCTTCAGTTATTCATGTCTTGTTCCTTTCACTCATCCTATATTCACTTGGTTCATGACATGGTCTATGTGTTCGTCTCCACTAGGTTGACTATGTCACACCTAGCCCAAGTTATTTTTCTTGTCCTGTAGATTCAAGTTACTCCTACATGTTCCCAAGAAGACCATCTTCTTAACATGCTTGCTCTGACCAGAGACTTCTGAGAAACAATCCTAACAAGAGGCCTAGGGTATACATCTCCTTTATTAGGAGTGGTGAATCCTCTGTGGGCTATTCAAACACCTTCGATCACTTTGGCTTATACCCAACCATCCCGGAGTTACACCTACTATGTAGATGGCTGTGAAGAAGTCAAAGTACAAGGCGTCATGATCAAGGTGACTTGAATACCTCAAGTCTAAGGAAGTTCGCACTCAAGCTGCAATGAGATCTTCAACAACATATAGAACTATATGAAGTCTCATGGCAGACCACTCCAATGAACTAGTTACCATAACTAGAATCCACATGTTCAGTCTCAACATCCCTATGCTTCCATTCAGTGAGTATCGAATGCTTGGATAAACCAAGGAGCATAACATGTGCTAGTCTCACAGAATTGATGATGTCCAATCTCATCAATTCATCGACTAGGAATAGTTTCAATACTTGCATATTTACACATGATGAGATACCCACTAATTGGGATCCAATCACAATTTCTCTCATGATATGCATCGTATTGTGAACTTCAGTACATGAGTTTAGATCCAATCAAATACAGAGATAATGTATACTCAAATAGTGAATTTTATTAATATCTTCTAAGGCGATTGCCTTAGGACATCTCTCAATTACATCAAGCCGATGGAAGCACTTGAAGGCTAGCATGAAGGGTGAAGGAGTCGTGGAGGAATCGAATAGACACTGAGGGCATGACACTGATGGAAGTGACTTGAAGGCTTCGATCTAGACAATGGGTGAGTGTCAAGTATGAGAGGATCATTCTGAAGGGAGGAAACTTCGCTTCCCACTTCAACTCGGTCGCTTGTTCATGGCAATCCCGTCTACGTCCCCGGATAAAAAAAAATTATCCTTGACAAAGATGGATTAGCCAAGCAACCGTTCCATCATAGTGCTATTCGATTAGAGTGGTCACTTGAACAAACTTGTTGTTCAAGCAACCAACCTCTATTCTACGATTAGCCGCGGAATAGACGATGTACGAATCACCGGTTTTTTGTGTTTGTATTCGGGGTCCAAGTAAATTAGCCACATACAATACATACAATATACAAAGAAACAAAAGGAAAGCAAAAAAAGAATTATACCTCTTGTTTACCTCAAGGTCTTCTATTGTATGTCCTATCCTCCTCTTGGACGTTGTGTGGGAAATGATCTTCCAAAAGTTGAAGCCTCCTAGATCACATTCTTCCCTTCTTTGCTTGCTCCGAACAAAGGGAAGAATAGAACAAAACTTCTTCTTCTCCACCTATCTAGAACCGACCACCAAGCCACCTTGCTTGGTGATTGCCACCGGCCAAGGAGAGGAATAAGGATTATGGGCGCCGGCCAAAAGCTCCAAGGGAGAAGACCCTAGCTCTTGCCACCGGCCAAGGATGAGAGGAAGAAGAGGGTTGGGACGCCGACCAAGGATGAGAGGATGAAGAAGGGCGCCATCCAAAACCCTAGGAAGAAGAGAAAGCCTTGCCGCCCAAGGGTTCTCCAAACCCTAGTCGCCCAATGCCTCTCCAAGCCCTAGCCACCCAAACCCTAATCTCCCTTGTTGTATCTTGCCGCCCAAACCCTAATCTCCCTTGTTGTATCTTGCCACCCACCCCTTAAGCCATATTTATAGAGTTAGGCTTAAGCCTCCTTTAATCTCCACCATCAGATCTAGGGATTTAATCTCAACCATCGGATCTAGAGATTTAATCTCAACCATCGAACCTAGAGATTTAATCTCCACCGTCGGATCTAAAGATTTAATCTCCACTGTCGGATCTAAAGGTTTAATCTCCATCGTCGGATCTAGAGTTTCATTTTCCATCATCGGATCTAGGCTCCATGAGGGTTTTAATAGGATACAATAGGGACCATGAGGAGGAGTTGGATCTTGGCCACCCAATGGATCAAGCCCACAAAAAGTCTGATCCATTAATGATAATCCATTCCACTAGAGGATTATCATTGATCTACTTCGCCAACCCCCATAAATAAATATGAGCTCCATATATTATTTGTATATTTATCTCCCCGTGTTTAAGATCTTGAATGTCCGTCAATTAATTAATTTACTGACAATTAATTAATCAACATCTAACTCTATGAGTAGTACCACTCAACCTTTTCATCATGCCGGACCAAGTCCACCTGCAGGGTTTACATGATGAACCTTATGAGCTCCTCAAGGGGACATCGTCATCCTAATATATAGGACACGGTTTCCTCCTATAATCAACGGCACACCATATAAATAATATCATTTCCCAACTTACCGAGCCTATCGATTTACTCTATAAATCTCGCCCATTGGTAAATCAAAGAAATAAATACTAAGTATATGTGCCCATTATTATATCGGGATTAAGAGCATGTACAACATAATATCCGAGGTCTGATTCAATTATGTAGTCAGCAATAAATCGAATCACCTCTAAGTCGGTCCTGCTCAATACACACAAAGTGTACTAGTATAATTCTATGGTCAAGACAAATCAATATCAAATCACACTACAACCATACCAATGGTTTGTCCAAAACCATCTCGGTTGTGAGCCTTTACTTATACTTTACAAGGAACTGATAACATGATCTTCCATGTGACACTACACACCATGTTATCTACAATGTAATGTATTAGACGATATGCATAACCATAAATATGCAAACAACGATCATGTGATTTTTATTTCAAAAATAAAGATGTTCATACAAAAGATAGACTTTTTAGTATACATCCCAACAATCTCCCACTTATACTAAAAGACTATGTTGTCCTTATACTGCCATAAATCTGATTCTCATTCCCTCCACATGCCTATCAAAAGCTTTCGCTGAAAGGGTCTTAGTGAAAGGATCTGCCAAGTTTTCCTCTGATGCAATCTTGGCCACAGCAACTTCTCCTCGCTTTATGATTACACGTATCAGGTGGTACTTGCGCTCTATGTGTTTACTTGCCTTATGGGCTCGTGGTTCCTTCGAGTTTGCAACTGCACCACTATTATCACAATAAATTGTGATAGTTCTGGGAAAACCAGGAATCACATCTAAGTCCATCAAGAAGTTCCTGAGCTATACAGCTTCTTTGGCCGCCTCAGAGGCTGCCATATACTCAACTTCCATGGTAGAGTCCGCCACGCATTTCTGCTTGACACTCCTCCATACAATGGCTCCACCTCCCAAAGTAAACACAAAACCTGAGGTAGACTTACTGTTATCCCTATCTGATTGGAAGTCAGAATCTGTATAACCCACAGGGAGTAATTGGTCTGCCTAGTAAACTAGTATGTAATCACTAGTCCTTCTTAGGTACTTCAATATATGCTTTACCGCAGTCCAATGTCCCTGTCCTGGATTACTCTGATATCTGCTGACCATGCCCACGGCAAAGCAGATATCCAGCCTCGTACATAGCATTGCATACATGAGGCTTCCTACTGCCGAAGCATAAGGAACCACCTTCATCTCCTCTATCTCCTTAGATGTTCTAGGACACATCTCCTTAGATAAAGGAACTCCATGCCTGAAAGGTAGAAAACCTTTCTTGGAGTTTTGCATGCTAAAACGATCCATAATGGTGTCTATGTATGAAGCTTGAGATAAGCAATACATCCTTTTCTTGTGATCCCTTATAACCTTAATCCCAAGGATGTGTCACACTTCTCCCAAGTCCTTCATATCAAACTATTTGGATAACAATACTCTTACGTCCGATAACACCTTGACATTGTTGTCAATTAACAAAATGTCATCTACGTATAGTATAAGAAATATCACTACGTTTCCGTCACATCTCTTGTATATACAAGACTCATCCAGACTTTGAATAAATCAATAAGACTGGATTACCTCATCAAAGCGGATGTTCCAAGACCTCGAAGCTTGCTTCAATCCATAAATAGACCGATTAAGCTTGCACACTAGATGTTCTTTGCCCTTTGCAATGAATCCCTCTGGTTGCTTCATATAGATGTTTTCCTCAAGACTTCCATTAAGGAAAGCTGTCTTGACATTCATCTTCCACACCTCATAATCCATATGAGCAGCAATACATAAGAGAATCCGGATAGACTTAAGCATGACTACCGGCAAAAAGGTCTCCTCATAATCGATGCCCTCTTTCTGAGTATACCCCTTCGCAACAAGCCTCGCTTTGAAGGTCTCAACCGTCCCGTCTATTCCTCTCTTTCTTTTGTTGATCCACTTACATCCAATGGATTTTACACCATTGGGTGGTTCTACTAGCTCCCAGACCTGATTTGAATCCATAGATTCTATCTCAGAATTCATCACACTTTGCCAAGATACCGTATCTTTATCTTGGATCGCCTCGTCATATGTCCAGGGATCATGTTCATATTCACCAGGGATCAAATCAGAAGATTTTCCTAAGAACATGAATCTATCAGGTTGTCTAACAACCCTCTTATTACGACGAGATATCACCTGTGTATCCTCTGTGACACACGGTGCAGTGACTTGTGGTATATCCTCTTGTACCGGTGGTACTGAAGTAGTGACTTCCCCTCTCAATTCCTCCAGAACAATCTTACTCATGGGCTTGTGGTTCATCACATATTCTTCCTCTAGAAATCTAGCGTTCTTGCTAACGATCACCCTCTGATCTCTAGGACTATAAAACAAACAACCTTTCGTTCCTCTAGGATAGCCAACGAGCATGTGCACTTCTGTACGAGGTTCCAACTTACCAGCATCTGCCTTCAGCACATGTGTTGGACTCCCCCAAATCTGAATATGTCTCAGACTAGGCTTTCGCCCAGTCCATAATTCTGTGGGAGTAGAAGGCACTGATTTAGATGGTACCAAGTTTAGAATATACATTGTCGTATCTAGAGCATATCTCTAGAATGAATCTGGCAACTCAGAATAACTCATCATCAATCTAACTATCTCCATAAGAGTCTTATTCCTTCGCTATGCTATACCATTCTGCTGGGGTGTGCCAGGTGCAAACAATTGGGATTGAATCCCAGCCTCTGATAAGTAATTCCTAAACTCTCCCAAGAGGTACTCACCACCACGATCAGATCGTAGTGTCTTGATACTTTTACCCTGACATTTCTCCACATCAGCCTTGAATTCTTTGAACTTGTCAAAGCATTCAGACTTGTGGCGCATCAAGTAAATGTATCCATACCTTAAATAATCATCTATAAAAGAGACAAAATATTCAAAACCACCTCTTGCCTGGATAGACATAGGACCACACAAATCAGAATGAACCAATTCTAACACATCTTTGGCTCTATACCCCTTGGGCTTAAAAGGCCTCTTGGTCATTTTACCCTCCAAGCAAGATTCGCAGGTTGGGAAATCTTCCACCACTAATGAACCCAGAGGTCCATCAGCTATCAACCTTTGAATTCTACTTAGGATAATATGACCTAGCCTTAGATGCCAAAGATATGTTTGGTTCATCTTCGAAGGTTCTTTTCTCTTATTGGAATTAGAAGATGAGTTATTTACTTCTATTTGCATCGTGGGAGCTTTTGGTTCGAGTGTATATAAATTTCCTATCAATGCACCAGAACAGATAATCTCCCTATTCCTTTTTATAACAACTCTATCATTAAAAGAAATAGAATATCCATCCATAAATAATTTAGAAACCGAAATCAAAGTCTTTCTAAATAAAGGTACATAAAGGCAATTTTTCAAAACCAAAACTTTATTCCTCTCAAAAGACAAATAAACATCTCCCACTGCAACAACCGCTACCTTCGTAGCATCACCCAAGTAGACGGTAATCTCCCCTTCAGCCATTCGTCTGGTTTCCTGGAACCCCTGCAAAGTATTCCAGACATGATCAGTGGCTCTCATATCTACACACCAGGTGCCGGTAGATAACACCGCTAAACATGTTTCAACGACTAGACCAAAAGATATACCTTTGTTCTGCTTTCGATTGGGGCAGTCCTTCTTCCAATGTCCAGTCTGCTTGTAAGTGAAGCACTTGCCTTTCGGCTTCTTCACTCCTCCCTGAGATCCTCCCGCCACCTTTGCCCCAGCTTGTTTCTTCTTCTTCTTGCCTTTCGACTTAGAAGTAGAAACCTTTTGGGCAACCATGGCTTGCGCCTGAGCACTCTGACGAAATAGCCCCTCTGCCGCCTGGAGTTCTATCAAAAGTTGCGCCAACGAATATAACCTTTTGTTCATGTTGTAATTCAGGCAAAACTGCTCAAAATTCCTAGGTAGAGACTGGAGTATGATATCGACCTGGGTTTCCCCATCGATCTCAGCTCCAAGGACTTCCAGCTCATTCAAATGAGTCATCATCTTAAGAACATGATCTCTCACGGGTGTTTCCTCGATCATGGTGGTCATCATCAAGTTCCTCATGGCTTCCTGCCTAGCAGCCCAATTTTGGTGTCCGAAAAGCTCTTTGAGATTGAGCATCATGTCATAAGCAGTGGGCATGGCTTGATGCTGATGTTGCAGTACATTTGACATAGATGCCAAAATATAACATCGCGCTATCTCATCAGCCTTAATCCACTTCTTATAACTCTCATTCTCCTTTTCCCCAGAATCATCCGCAGACTTAGGAGGACACTCTTCGAAGAGTACATATTTGTAGTACTCAGTAGTCAAGACAATATCAAGATTCCTCTTCTAATCAATATAATTGGGTCCAGTAAGTTTATTTTCCTTAAATATCACAGCAAGTGGGTTGAAAGTCATTTTGAAAAACCTAAGAATCACATAGATCAAAACATTAGATTTCAAAAAATTATTGATTCCTCAAACAATAAAATTTTAAAATCAACCAACACCTCAAAATACCGAGAATATCGTATGTCATGATAGTGTGGACGTATATGAATTCTACATTTGTAAGAGGAGGTTTTACCCATTAATTTTACTATCTTGTCAACCTAACTTTTTGACAAATAAAATTAATAGTTGGTTCCTCTTCGGCCCTACAAATAAAAGCAGTGACTCCGATGGGAAGGATACTCTTATTTGCATCTAAGTGTTCCCCATTATTCGGTACCAAGGCAATTATCTCGGGTTATGTGCCTTCTGATGGGGAAGTACACATACTCCTTAATAATTTCCTATAACTATATTCGACCCTGTGATCCGCAAACAAACTCATCCGATGGGGAGGAAGACACTCAGAGCCGATGCACAAATTTTTTTGCATCACATGTCAAATCGTAATGGAGGTCGTGGGAATTTATAAAAATATCCCTCTCCCACTTAGTAATTTAAAATTAAGGAATTTTCCTAGCCTACGACATGCATATCAAACAAGAAGCAATAAATATGAAAAAAATATTTTCCAACTGTTATGGGTTTTGTTCTCCAATATGCCTCCCGTCGTAACGCCATCTCGTCCGCTCCTCCCTACGTCATGTACAAGCCATCCGGAGATTCGAGCCGAGAAAAACTATTTCAATTTACATCCTTCGATCCTATACTCCACGAAGGAGTGTACATGAAATCTAGATCAAAAGTAAACTAAAATAAAAAGAGTGGCTAAACAATGTCGTACTTAATTATAAAAATTAAATACTAGCCTCGTCAACCCCAAGGATTCAAATAATATACAATTACACACATACAATCACATACACACATATGGCCATAATAGTTGGATCCTATGCTTACAATCAAAAAGTTAACCTACGCACATCCTACTATTATCCGACACATATAATATATGAAAAGTGCATAAAAGTAATCGAATCCTAAACACACAAAATTGAAAACCACAGCTCTGATACCACTTGAAGGGAGGAAACTTCGCTTCTCACTTCAACTCTGTCGCTTGTTCATGGCAATCCCGTCTACGTCCTCGGATAAAAAAAAATTTATCCTTGACAAAGATGGATTACCTAAGCAACCGTTCCATCGTCGTGCTATTCGATTAGAGTGGTCAGTTGAACAAACTTGTTGTTCAAGCAACCAACCTCTATTCTACGATTAGCCACGGAATAGATGATGTACGGATCGCTGGTTTTTGTGTTTGTATTCAGGGTCCAAGTAAATTAGCCACATACAATATACAAAGAAATAAAAGGAAAGCAAAACAAGAATTATACCTCTTGTTTACCTCAAGGTCTTCTATCGTATGTCCTATCCTCCTCTTGGACGTTGTGTGGGCAACGATCTTCCAAGAGTTGAAGCCTCCTAGATCACGTTCTTCCCTTCTTTGCTCGCTCCGAACAAAGGGAAGAATAGAACAAAACTTCTTCTTCTTCTCCTATCTAGAACCACCACCAAGCCACCTTGCTTGGTGATTGCCACCGGCCAAGGAGAGGAATAAGGATTATGGGCACCGGCCAAAAGCTCCAAAGGAGAAGACCCTAGCTCTTGCCACCGGCCAAGGATGAGAGGAAGAAGAGGGTTGGGACGCCGGCCAAGGATGAGAGGATGAAGAAGGGTGTCGGCCAAAACCCTAGGAAGAAGAGAAAGCCTTGCCGCCCAAGGGTTCTCTAAACCCTAGCCGCCCAATGCCTCTCCAAGCCCTAGTCGCCCAAACCCTAATATCCCTTGTTGTATCTTGCCGCCCACCCCTTAAGCCATATTTATAGAGTTAGGCTTAAGCCTCCTTTAATCTCCACCGTCGGATATAGGGATTTAATCTCAACCGTCGGATCTAGAGATTTAATATCAACCGTCGGACTTAGATATTTAATCTCCACCGTCGGATTTAAAGATTTAATCTCCACTGTCGGATCTAAAGATTTAATCTCCACCGTCGGATCTAGAGATTTAATCTCCATCGTCGGATCTAGAGTTTCATTTTCCATCATCGGATCTAGGCTCCATGAGGGTTTTAATAGGATACAATAGGGATCATGAGGAGGAGTTGGATCTTGGCCACCCAATTGATCAAGCCCACATAAAGTCCGATCCATTAATGATAATCCATTCCACTAGAGGATTATCATTAATCTCACCAACCCCCATAAGTTAATATGGGATCCATATATTATTTGTACATTTATCTCCCCGTGTTTAAGATCTCGAATGTCCGTCAATTAATTAATTTACTGACAATTAATTAATCAACATCTAACTCCATGAGTAGTACCACTCAACCTTATCATCATGCCGGACCAAGTCCACCTGCAGGGTTTACATGATGAACCTTATGTTGGTGCAATCGGCCCAGGTCACGATTGACCAGGACTCGAGTTTGACTCGAGTGATGTTTTGATGTTTTGACAAAAACATATGACAATTGTCATTTGGTAAAGTCCAAGTCTTGAGTACTTGGCATGGCATTGGGAAAAGTCCAAGCATGGGTCTTGGTAATGTAAAGTCCAATATGGGTTGGCAAGGAAAGTCCAAGCATGGTCTTGGCATGAAAAGTCCAACATGGGTTGGCATGGAAAGTCCAAGCATGGTCTTGGCATGAAAAGTCCAACATGGGTTGGCAAGGGAAAGTCCAAGCTTGAGTCTTGGCATTTGAGAAGTCCAAGGGTTTGATATTGGCGGCGTAAAGTCCAAGCGGGAGTCTTGGCAGCATAAGTCCAATGGTTGGCGGCGTAAAGTCCAAGCGAAGTCTTGGCGGCATAAGTCCAAAGTGCCTTGGCGGTGTAGACACCGTTAGCATGACATAGCCGACGGAAGCACCTGAAGGCTAGCGCGATGGATGAACAAGTCATGGATGACTTGGAGGGATCCGAGAGGCGTGAGGCTGATGGAGGTGGCTAGAAGGCTTAGGTCTAGGCTAAGGGTGGTCTAGCAAGTATGGGGGAACCATACTTGGGTTAAAACCTCATGTTTGAGGTGTGCCAGTCGACTGGTGCCATGTGGCAGTCGACTGGACCGAGTCAACTAGGGTTTGATCGGGTTATGGCATAGCAATGACCGCCAGAGGTGGGCGATCGATGGCTCGAGCGATCGATCGATCGTGTGATCACCGACCGGTGCTCGAAAATCGGCCAGAATCGGAGTCGACTGACCGTCGAGTGAGGACTCCATCATCGATGGTCATAATCACAATCGACCGATGATGAAGGTTCCGCTGGACTTATCCAACGTGGATCAGCCGTTGTCTCACGACAACGGGCATCACCGATCGATGATCCCGATCCGATCGATCGACTTTTTCCAAAGACAGTTGAAGCTATATATGGAGCTCGTGATGGAGGAAAAACCAGGGGTTCTTTGAGGTGATTTGGGGCGAGTTGCTGCTGCAATTCAGTGTCTCCAAGTGCTACTCGATCAACCTAGCGATCAAGCATTCAAGAGCATTTGTAAAGTGTTTTTCTTTACTAGTTTTGCTTTGTATTTCATTGTATTCGCTTGTAGCTTTTGATTATTGTTGTAATCATCCTGTACGAGGTTTCTCCGCCTCCGGATTGTTCCGAGAAGGAGTGTTTATTAGTGTTTGCGTGTGCATCACTAGAGCTCGTAGAGCTCGATCCGTGGAGTAGGAACCTTGAGGTTCCGAACCACGTTATATCATCATGTTCGTGTGTGATTGTATATTTTGTTATTGCTTTCATTATCTATATTCCGCTGCGCTAACGAAATTGTAGACACGAACGCGAAAGAATTCCATTGACGCTATTCACCCCCCCTCTAGCCGTTCCAATATTCCCAACAAGTGGTATCAGAGCCCGGGGCTCTTCTACGGATTAACAACCCGGAGTCAAGAAGCTAGAGGGAAGAATATGGAATTTGAGGAAAGATTGGGTGACGACGTCAACATCCCACCTTCCTTCAACTGCGAACATTTTGCATATTGGAAAGGTAGGATGGAATATTTTCTAATGACAAATATAGAAAATTGGTTTGCCGTGACTATAGGTTTTGATGCTCCGAGAGGAGAAATCGGCGAAATCCTCAAGATGAAGAGATAGACCGAGGAGCAATGGGAAAAATTCAAGACAACCGTTAAGGTAACAAAAATGTTGATTGATTTGATACCTAACGATATTTTGTCCAGATTAGGAAGCTATAGGGATGCCAAGGAGTTGTGGAACAAGTTGATCAAGTTCCACGACAATCCCGAATCGGTCCAAGAAGACAAGGAGGATGAAGAGGAGAGCTAATCTTCAAGTGAGAATGAGGAATCGGAAGTTGAGATGGAGTCAACTTCCGAATCGGAGAAAGAAGAAGTAGAAGAGGTGGAAGAATCATCTACTTCTAGGATTGAGGGGGAGGAAAGGATCTCCACTCCGGAGCGATAAGAAGAAGCTTCCACATTCGGTCAAGATGGAGAAGCTCCAACTCCGGCACCCACCACCACAAATACCCTAGGTAACTCAAACACTCAAGGTTCAAATAAAATTCATATCATTTGTTTTGAGTGTAGGGAATCCGGACACTACAAGAGTAAGTGTCCAAAAAGGGTCAAGAAGGCTCAACCGGTTCCAAAGGTCAATGGGTGTTCCCAATGCCAAGAAAAGCAAGGAGCAAGTCATTTGCTTAAGTGCGTAGCAAGGGCATTACCGAAATCAATGTCCTAGGGGGAGCAAAAAGACCCAAGAAGGAGCTATACATGTAGGGGGAGCCTCCAAGGCAAACCCTAAGCTATATTTCAATAATGCATCTTCTAAATTTAAAAGTCAAAAGCATGCTAGGAATTTTAATTCTCTTGCAATTTGTCATGAAAAGCATGCTAATAGAAATAAATACTTTTGTTTAGGTGCTAAGAGTGTTCACTTAGGAAATAAGAAGAAATTTGGGACTAATGTCCCTAAAAATATATTACCTAAGGAAAGCATTAAGAAAATAAGAGAACATCTAGGCTTTAATGCTAAGAAATCTAGACATATGCCTAGAAATAGAAATATCTCAAGAGAAAATGAAAAATCAAAAATTGAGATATTAGAAAAGGAAAATTAAGCCTTGAGGTCAAGGCTTGAAAAACTTGAAAAGACCCTCAACATTATGCAAAATCAAATGCAAGGGTCAATTGGTCAAACTTTTAGGTCAAATAATCAAAGTCAACACCAAGGACCTAAGAGTCAAAAGTCAACCAAGGGCAAGCAAGGTTTGGGTCACAAACCTAAGCCTAAGGTGGCTTACCATAGTGTTCCATTTGATTATGGAACACAAACTAGGTCTAGGAAGACTAAGGTCAATAGGGAAGTCATCCCTAGAGTTGACCATGGTGTGTGCCTAGTGGCTAGGGTTTCTAGGAAACCTAAGGAAGCCACTAAGAAGGTTACAAGGGGAGTCACCCCTAGAGTTAACCATGGCAAAACCAAAATGACCAAGGCTAATAAGCCTAGGAGGGTTATTAGGAAGGTATCTAGGGAGGTTATCCCTAAGGAATACCTAATTAACCCTAGGAGCTCAAATCGGTTTTGGGTTCCTAAGAGCGTGATTGATTCACGCTAGATGGGTTAGGGTGTGCCAACCTTAAATGGATGGGTAGTTAACTCAACCATGGCAAAGGTGGCACTTTAGGTTATTTTCAAGGTTATGGTTACCTTGGAAATACATTTGAGTCTTAATCCTAAAAGTTTTAGGATGTGCCAATATTACTTGAGAAGTTTGATAAAATGATCAAAATTGGCACAATTTAGGTTTAGAGGTTAGTGTGTCATTTTGGGTTTTTGGCACATTTGGGAGAAAAATAGAAATATGGCAAAATATAATTAATTATATGAAATGGCAATTAATATTAAAATTTAGGTATTACTATATATTTTATATGTCATGCTTTGTTTGCCATATAACATGTCATGACATCATGCTTATTTTTAATCATTCTATATGTCATGTACATGTTTAGGATTAAGGATTAAATGTCATGTGTTTTTAGATTTCATATTATGCCATGACATCATGATTATGAGCATGTGTTTATCTATATCATCTCAAATGCCATAATCACTCATGCATTTAAGATAATTTGATTGAAATTTATTTAAGGACAATGGCATGACTTGGAGTCCCATTTATAAGGGAATCAAGTAGGGTTGCCTTAGAAAAATACATGAAACCCTAGATTAAATGAACCAAAACCCACATCTCACATCCAATTGACATGTATGTGTATTTATATACCCTAGATACATGTGAGATGCTAGGATATGAGTTAAGTTCAAGGTGCATAGTTTTTGCATCTAGATGAACTAAAACTCATCTAATTTCATTAGTGGATCATTGGGAGAGCATGTGTACAAGTCATGTACATAGAGCCCAAGGAATATGATCCAAAATTAAGGTTTTTAAAAACATTTTAAAATCATTTTGAAAAACCTTGGTGAAGTCTATCTTTTGATAGCAATCACCATTGATGAGATTGATACAAAGTGAGCTTAAACTTTAAAGTTTTTAGTCACTTTTGGATTTTGTATCAATTTCTCTATTTTATGGGTAAAATAATTTTCAAATATTTTTCACCCATTGTATTGGTCATAGGTATTATACGTATCAATTTTCGTGATTTTTCGATAAACGTATAATTATTTATGAATTCCCAAATCTCATTTCTGATAACTGAAAATCGGATTTTTCAGTTATCAGTCGACTGCTCATAGTGGCAGTCGACTGATGGAGGTTCCAGTCGACTGATTTCTGAATCACTCGACTGGTAGCCTGATTTTGGGGGAAAACAAGATTGTTTAACCCGTGTTCAGCCATGGTAATGGTCCCTAATCACTCCTAACCCTAGGATATGCTTTGGGGAGCATTATAAAGGGTGAAAATCCATTGGATATGGATTAGAAGAAGTATTTAGGGTTGATATCAATTTTAAGGTGTTGGGAAGTTCTATATTGAATTTATAACCTTAATTTTGATGGTTTAGAGTTCCTATTGGCTTAGGGACTGCCCAAGGACATTGTTGGTGCAATGGTCAAGGGAGAGCAAGCCTTTAGGGGGAGATATTCATCTTGGGATGATGGATGTGTTTTTTCTCCTTGAAGAGGAGAAGTTATTGGGAGAATATGACATCAATTGGGAAATTGATGGGACTTTTGAGAGATCCAATTTGGAAATTTGGAGAGAGTATAGGATTGCCTCTCTTGAGTGAGATGGTAGGCATCCTAGGTATTTTTGGACCAAGGGGGAGATTGTAAGATCTCATTGGGACATGAGACATTGACCTCCTTGGGGAGAAAACCTTTTTGATGTTAGTCAAAAAGGGGGAGAATGTTTGGGGGAGAACATTTGAAGAGTTGGTAAAGGATTTGAGTTAGTGTTCTAACTCAATCATTTGTTTGGTTTTTGTCAAACGTCAAAAAGGGGGAGATTGTTGGTGCAATCGGCCCAGGTCACGATTGACCAGGACTCGAGTTTGACTCGAGTGATGTTTTGATATTTTGACAAAAACATATGACAATTGTCATTTGGTAAAGTCCAAGTCTTGAGTACTTGGCATGGCATTGGGAAAAGTCCAAGCATGGGTCTTGGCAATGTAAAGTCCAACATGGGTTGGCAAGGAAAGTCCAAGCATGGTCTTGGCATGAAAAGTCCAACATGGGTTGGCATGGAAAGTCCAAGCATGGTCTTGGCATGAAAAGTCCAAGCATGGTCTTGGCATGAAAAGTCCAACATGGGTTGGCATGGAAAGTCCAAGCATGGTCTTGGCATGAAAAGTCCAACATGGGTTGGCAAGGGAAAGTCCAAGCTTGAATCTTGGCATTTGAGAAGTCCAAGGGTTTGATATTGGCGGCGTAAAGTCCAAGCGGGAGTCTTTGCAACATAAGTCAAATGGTTGGCAGCGTAAAGTCCAAGCGGAGTCTTAGCGGCGTAAGTCCAAAGTGCCTTGGCGGTGTAGACACCGTTAGCATGACATAGCCGATGGAAGCACCTGAAGGCTAGCGCGATGGATGAACAAGTCATGGATGACTTGGAGGGATCCGAGAGGCGTGAGGCTGATGGAGGTGGCTAGAAGGCTTAGGTCTAGGCTAAGGGTGGTCTAGCAAGTATGGGGGAACCATACTTGGGTTAAAACCTCATGTTTGAGGTGTGCCAGTCGACTGGTGCCATGTGGCAGTCGACTGGACCGAGTCAACTAGGGTTTGACTGCGGGTTATGGCATAGCGATCGCGAGGTGATCGATCGGTGATAAATGCGATCGTGATCGTGTGATCACCGATCGGCGGTGCTCGAGAAATCGGCCACAGAATGGAGTCGAGACTCGACTGGTCGAGTGAGGACTCCATCAGTCGACTGATGGTCACAATCAGTCGACTGATGAAGGTTCCGTTGGACTTATCCAGCGTGGATCTAGCCGTTGTCTCACGACAACAGTGGCATCAGTCGACTGATGGTCCCGATCAGTCGACTGATCGACTTTTTCCAGCACAGGTTGAAGCTATATATGGAGCTCGTGATGGAGGAAAAACCAGGGGTTCTTTGAGGCGATTTGGGGCGAGTTGCTGCTGCAATTCAGGGTCTCCAAGTGCTACTCGATCAACCTAGCGATCAAGCATTCAAGAGCATTTGTAAAGTGTTTTTCTTTACTAGTTTTGCTTTGTATTTCATTGTATTCGCTTGTAGCTTTTGATTATTGTTGTAATCATCCTGTACGAGGTTTCTCCGCCTCCGGATTGTTCCGAGAAGGAGTGTTTATTAGTGTTTGCGTGTGCATCACTAGAGCTCGTAGAGCTCGATCCGTGGAGTAGGAACCTTGAGGTTCCGAACCACATTATATCATCGTGTTCGTGTGTGATTATATATTTCGTTATTGCTTTCATTATCTATATTCCGCTGCGCTAACGAAATTGTAGACACGAATGCGAAAGAATTCCATTGATGCTATTCACCCCCCTCTAGCCGTTCCAATATTCCCAACACCTTATGAGCTCCTCAAGGGGACATCATCATCCTAATATATAGAACACAGTTTCCTCCTATAATCAACGACATACCATATAAATAATATCATTTCTCAACTTACCAAGTCTATCGATTTACTCTATAAATCTCGCCCATTGGTAAATCAAAGAAATAAATACTAAGTATATGTGTCCGTTATTATATCGGGATTAAGAGCATGTACAACATAATATCCAAGGTCAAATTCAATTATGTAGTCAGCAATAAATCGAATCACCTCTAAATCGATCCTGCTCAATACACACAAAGTGTACTAGTGTAATTCTATGGTCAAGATAAACCAATACCAAATTACGCTATAGTCATACCAATGGTTTGTCCAAAACCATCTCGATTGTGAGCCTTTACTTATACTTTACAACGAACTGATAACATGATCTCTCGTGTGACACTACACACCATGTTATATACAATGTAATGTATTAGACGATATGCATAACCATAAATATGCAAATAATGATCATGTGATTCTTATTTCAAAAATAAAGATTTTCATACAAAAGATAGACTTTTCAGTATATATCCCAACACATTCTTGGATTAAACCTCAATTTTGAGGTTTATCAGGCGACCGGTGTGCTAAAATAATTGGGCAAATTTTTTGGCAGCCGACTAGGGTTATGGACCAATCAACTAGTCGAGTTCTCGACACTCGGAGGGCTTAGCTGACTTGAACAGTTGACTGGAGTTCTAACCCAGTCGAGCAGTTGATTGAGATTTGATTGCTCGACTGTGCTCTGCAGTCGATTGGTGGATTTCACTAGTCGACTGATTAATGGCAATCGACTACTAGAGATAAGCAGTCAACTGACCTTAAGTGGATATGACAAAGAAAGTTTGCCAGTTGATTGATGGTTATGATAGTCGACTGTTGAGTCAGGGCAGTCGACTGATCGAGCATTTCTAACGTGGATTAGCCCATTGTGAAATAATGCATAAGTGGACAGTCAAATGATGGGTAAAGTCAGTCGACTGCTAGGAAGAAAATCAGCCCGAGCGGAGGCATTAAAAGGTGGACTTCGCAAAGAGGAGAAATAGTTGGTTCTTGAGAACTTTGAAGGGGAGTTGTTGTAGCATTCCAGATCTTCTAAGTCATTCAAAGCAATCAAAAATGCACTTGTAAAGTGTTTTTTTTTTGTATTCTTTCATTTACTTGTATTTGGTTATTGTTTCTTATTGTAAAATTCTTGTAAGAAGTTTCTCTATCTCCGGTGTTATTCCGGGAAGAAGAACATTTAGTGGTGGTGCATCACTAGAGCTCAGTCGTAGAGTAGGAACTAGGGTTCCAAACCACGTAAAATCGTTGTGTTGTGCGCGTGTTTGTTTTGCTTTGTTTGTTTATATTTCTGTTGTGTTAATACTTTGTAGACAAGCACGACACAATCGATCGAAGAAGAATCAATGAACCGTTATTCACTCCCCTCTAGCGTCAACAAGGTCCTAACAAGTGGTATCATAACAAGGTCGCTCTTCAAGGACTAACCGCCGCAAGAGCAAACGCTAGAAGAGTAAAATAATGGATCTAAGTGACAGATTCGGCTATAACATCCAGATTCCTTCATCATTCAACCGAGAAGATTTTTCGACATGGAGCATGAGGATGGAAAAGTTCCTTATGATGGGCATCGAGCAATGGTTCATCCTAATGGACGGGTTCGAAGCTCCTACAAATGACAAGGGAAGGCTCCTCATGAAAAAAAAATTGACCGAGGAACAAATCCGAAAATTGACCGGCCACCCACCAGCCACCGGCGACTCCTTCGGCCATCCTCCCTTGGCTGTCGGCGACCAAGGTGCAATCGGCCATTGATTGGCCGACCATCTTCTCCACCAACACAAGCTGTTTTGACAGCTTGTTTCTCTTTTCGTAGAGAGGTCATTTGGTCAGTGTTTTGCGCTCCGACAGTGACCTACTTGCCGGGGATTGGATCTCCGGCAATCCTCATAGGTAGAGACCAAGGTTTCGTCAATTGGTTGACGAAAACCACTTCTAAGAAGTGAGTTCGTGGAGCTTGTTTATAGATCCTAATTTTGATTCGGATTGTGATCGTCTCTTGGATGACAACGTCTTCGACACGAGGCTAGTAACTCTTGCAAAGACGGGGCTCATGGCTTTGTGAATCTATCCGAAAGATACTCAGCGTGGATATGGATAGAGGCGATTTTAGTGAGGGTCGCTACGGTTGATGTCATTCCCACTACATGTGATACGTCAGGTATACCTAGTATAAGTTTCCTTTTATTGCAAAATTTGAAATATCGATTATGTCTACACATGTTGTATCCTTGCATGTGTGTGGTGTGTGTGTTATAATAAATAGTTTATTGCTTCCTTTTGCTTCCGTTGTGTGCATGTTTACGAAACATATTCGAACACATACCCACGTCAGTGTCGGGGAAACCCAACAGTGGTATCAGAGTCCGATTGTGTTTCGACATAATCGTAAAATTATTTTTGCGATAGTCATAATTGTATTTATGAAAATATTCTACTTTTGGAAAGTTTAGAAGTATTTATGGAAATTTTAATTTGTAAAGAAATTCAAATTGGAGGTTTCCTAATATGATTATGAAATTACAATTTTGGAAATTTATTTCCTAAATTAGATTTGACTTTCCTTAATTAACACTTTTCATAAATAAAATATGTGATTAGATTTGAAAATTTATTTCCTAATTTAATCATGATTTGATTTGACTCCTACATGTGGCATTATCGTCTTGGTCATGTGAGCAAGAAATGCATATCCGAATTACACCGATGTGGAATTCTAGAATCGTTTAAATTAGATTCATACGATACATGCGAATCATGCTTAAAAGGCAAGATGACAAAGTTATCTTTTACTGGAAAAGGTGAACCGGTGGGTGAGTTGTTTGGTCTAATACATACTGATGTATGCGGACCTATGTCAACTCAAGCTCTAGGAGGTTATAGCTACTTCATTACCTTCACTGATGATCACTCACAGTTTGGATATGTGTTCTTGATGAAACACAAGTCTGAAGACTTTGAAAGGTTCAAAGAATTTAGAAATGAAGTAGAGAAACAACTTGGAAAGAATATTAAAATACTTTGATCGGATCGAGGTGGTGAATACTTGAGTCAAGAGTTTCTAGATTATCTTAGGAACAATGGTATATTGTCTCAATGGACTCCGTCGTATACACCACACCTTAATGGTGTATCTGAGAGGCGAAATCGGACTTTGTTGGACATGGTCAGGTCAATGATGAATCACGCAAATCTTCCCAAGTCCTTTTGGAGCTATGCACTTCAGACAGCTGTTTACTTGTTAAACAAAGTCCCGACCAAAGTAGTCTCTACTACTCCATATGAGATATGGGCTAGTAAGAAATCTCATTTATCTTACTTGAAGATATGGGATTATCCTGCTTATGTGAAGTGGACTGTGTCAGACAAATTGGATGTTAAGTATGATAAATGTCTATTTATTGGATACCCTAAAAAAATGAGGGGTTATCAATTCTATCATCCCTTGAAACAAAAGGTGTTTGTTTCAAGGAATGATGTGTTTCTAGAGAAAGAGTTTCTCTTGCAAGAAAATAGTGGTAGTGTCGTTGAACTTGAGGAGGTTCAAAAGACTCCAGTAGACATTGAGGAGATACCTGGTCAAGCACCTCGATCGATGACTCATAGTAATGAGACATCGACTGAACCTATTGTGACACCACATCTTCGTAGATCTGGTAGGACATGCAACATTCCTGAGAGATATGGATTTCTCGTAAGTGAATCGAACGACGTATTACTCATTGACGATGAGGAGCCTACCAATTATTAAGAAGTTCTGAATAGTTCAGAAAGGGACAAATAGCTTGGAGCCATGAAGTCATAAATGGATTCCATGTATCGAAATCAAGTTTGGAACTTGGTGGACCCACCTGAAGGCATTAAGCCTACAGGGTGCAAGTGGGTTTTCAAGAAGAAGACTGACATGGATGGTAATGTGATTACCTTTAAGGATAGATTAGTGGCGAAAGGCTATCATCAAAAGCAAGGTGTTGATTATGACGAGACCTTTCCACCAGTAGCTATGCTTAAGTCCATTCGGATGCTCCTGGCCATAGCGACTCATTATAACTATGAGATATGGCAGATGGATGTGAAAATGGCTTTTCTTAATAGAAATCTCCTCGAGGACGTGTATATGATACAGCCTGAGGGTTTCACATCAGTTGATAAAACCAATGTATGCAAGCTTCGACGGTCCATATATGGACTGAAGCAAGCATCTAGGAGCTAGAATATCCATTTTGATGAGACAATCAAAAGGTTTGATTTCTCACAAAATCCAGACGAACTCTGTGAGTACAAGGAGGTTAGTGGGAGTGCAATCGTGTTCCTAGTATTGTATGTCGATGACATATTACTTATAGGAAATGATATATCTGTCTTACAGTCAGTCAAAATTTGGTTATCCAAAACATTCTCCATGAAAGACCTGGGTGAAGCAACCTACATCCTCGGGATTAAGATCTATAGAGATAGATCGAAATGGTTGTTTGGTCTTTCATAGTCTACATATATAGATCGAGTGTTAAAGAGGTTTAGCATGTCGGAATCTAAGAAAGGTTTCCTTCCCATCAGGCATGGGATACACATTTCAAAGTCTATGTGTCCGCGCACAGAAGACGAGAGGATTTGCATGAGTAAGATTCCCTATGCATCCGCAATAGGATCTATCATGTATGTTATGTTGTGTACGAGGCCCGATGTATCATATGCTCTGAGTGTCACGAGCAAATACCAATCTGATCCAAGAATGGATCAAAGGGAAGTTGTTAAGACAATCCTTAAGTACTTAAGAATAACTAAGGATGTATTCATAATATATAGAGAATGTGATATGGTAATACGCGGGTATACAGATGCTAGCTTCCAGACAGACAAGGATGATTCCAGGTCTCAATCTGGGTACGTATTTGATGTGAGCAAAACATATAAAGTTTTAGGAGTAGTTTTTTCTCACATCTTCTTACATTTTGCGTTAGTTTCATGCATATGTTACTCTGTTTTTTCATGCATTTCCTATTTTCTAGTTCGGAGGTCTGCTCGTTGTTCTTTTGAATGCAGGATGGCTTTTCGGGCAGAAAAGACGCGTTTTCGGAGCGAAAGGAGGACATTTCATGCTAGACGTAGAGTGGGACATGGCCAGGGCGTGTGGATTCACACGGTCATGTCCGATGGACGAGGATCAGCACACCAGGGTTGCACACGACCTGGCCGTGTGGAAACACAAGGTCGTGTGGCGGCCTGATGGAGTTGCGCGACTAGGGTTTTTTCCCGATTTCGCAGCGGTTCGAGGCGACGTCTATATAAGGATGGCTCCGCCCAAACCCTAGGGGAAGGCACGACGGCTAGGATGGTATGCCGAAGCTCTAAAAAGCTTCGGTAACTCGCAGCGGGGAAAAGGAACGCTGTCGGAGGTCCACCACTTGCAACACAACGCCGGAGAGAAGGTCACAATGCATTGTAATCTCTATTTCTATGCTCTCTTTCTATTGTAATTGAACTTAAACATGTGTTGTGATTCTTCCTTCGTGTTTATGGAGTAGAACTTTTGATTCTAGGATTAGGGAGTAGCTTGTGTTCATAGACAATGTTGGTTTATATTAAATTCTGGCCAAAAGTTTGATTTGACAATTGGATGTTGCTCTTTATTATACCTACGTGTATTTGGCTTTCTTTCCACTGTGCTTAGGCGATACGAGGTGGTGACAACCCTCGCAATCTAGATTTAGGAGGTTTGATCAAGGAACCTAGGGGTAAACCTGACCTCCCATAACTGCAGGGAGAAGGGAGCGGTGGAATCGGAAATGGTCCACCGCAAGGATTGATTTTGCATCCTCGTACCCTCTATCCCGCCCTTTTGGGTGAGGATAGCTCCCGGTGAATGTGGCGGCTCTGCGGGAGAGTGTATGATGTCCCTTCCCCAAAACCATAAGTAAAAGTTTAGACGACGCTAATTGACAATGTTGTTCTGTGGTACACAAGTGAAACTGAAGTCCTAGAATCGCCTTTTTAAGACCCCGGCACACTCTTTTCCTCCTCCGTATGACACCGCATTGAGTAGGATCCTCCGATAGTCCTCACTAACCGACTCTCACTGAGATTTCGTCTGAACAATTGCAACCATTTAGTGTATTAGTACTCGAATCCCAGTCCTTGTGGGATCGATAATCTATTTATTACTTGACGACATCTGTGCACTTGCAGTACTGAGCGAGCGCCAGCATTTTTAGTCTTCGACGGTCTCCGCTGAGATTTAAGGTCGCACCATGCGATCAAGTTTTTGGCGCCATTGCTTGTCGGACCTGATTCGATATCAAATTGAACGATGGTAGATTGGATCGGACTTAGGATTAGATTGTTTTCCTGCTTTATTTTACTTTATTTGCTTTAGTTTTAGTTTCCATATTAAGATTTAGTTTTTATTTGCAGTAGTAGTTTCCTATTTACTTATTGCATCTTAGGTTTTTTATTTATTAGATTTATTTTCTGCTTTAGCATTAGGTTAGCACTCTTACTTTTGTGTGTTGGTTCATTGTATGCTTAGAATTCTAGGGTCGGAAGGTTTAATTCCGATCGATTTAGAGATAGAGCGAACCTTTCACCGTCGGAGAGCAGTACAACGAAAAATGGAAGATTAAGCTGCTTCCGAGGTGAACATGGGAAGTCGACCTCTGCGGGACTACGTAGCTCCTAGCGCTAGAGGATTCAGGTCGAGCATAGCTAGACCGTCCATATCAGCGAATAACTTTGAGCTTAAGCCAGCACTCATACATATGGTCCAGCAGAGCCAATTCGAGGGAGCTACAACTAAAGACCCGAACCGGCATCTTGAGGCTTTTCTAGAGATCTGCTCAACCATGAAATCAATCTGAGTCCTTCCGACGCGATCCGATCGAGCTGCTTTCCGTTTTCCACGGATAAGGCTAAGGCAGCTTCACTCCTTACCCTCCGGCAAAGATCACCACATGGGAGCGGTGAGCAGTGAATAAATACTTCCCATCAAGTAAGATTGCTCACATGCGCCATCTTATCACTAGCTTTCGCCAGAAGGAGGGGGAGTCCCTGTTCGAAGCATGGGATCACTACAAGGGGCTACTTTATCAGTGCCCACACCACGGACTGGAGAGGTGGCTGGTGATCCACATTTTCTATAATGGGATCGCTTACGCCACAAAGATGTCCATAGATTTTGCCGCAGGAGGAGTCTTAATGAACAAGACCATCGACGAGGTAGAGGATCTTATTGAAGAGGTGGCACAAAACCACCATCAATGGGCCTCCGAACGTGGTCAACCCATGCCTGCAGCGGGACATTACACTGTCAACTCTATGGACCATCTTTCAGCAAGGATGGACGCGTTAAGCAGACGGTTTGACTCTTTGAATCTTTCATCTGCATGCGCGGCCATTGACTTTGGAGAAAGGGCGGCAGCATATCGTGAGGACCACTTTGTAGGGCAGGGGACCTCAGATGAGAAGATTGAGCATTGTGACGCGATTGGGGACTATGATCAAAGGCCCCACAACCTGTACTCTAATACCTACAATCCTGGATGGAGGAGTCACCCAAATTTCTCCTACAAAAATAACTCGGGAAACCCCCAACCATCCGGAGGATACGGGCAGCAACAGGGCAATGAGCAGCGACCATAAAAGTCCAGATTGGAATAGATGATGGAGGACTTCATTGCTACCCAAACTAAGGTCAATGAAGAATTTCGTCGCCAACATCAAAAGTCTGAAGAAGCACTGAGAGACTTGAAGGCCACCGTTGACGGCCTTGCAAGTAATACCAGGATGTTGGAGACACAAGTGGCCCAAATAGCCCAATCTGTGTCACAACCTGTGAAGAACTTGTTAGTTATAGCCCTAGAACCAATCATGTGATGGTTGAATAGGGAACATTTTGTATCATATTCTATAAAGGCAAAGGATTGGTTATTATATATTTACGTCTTGCTTGTGCCAGCTAAATTAAATATATAATAATGCCCTAGAAAAGTAGGTTCTTATCTACAGCACATCAATTGGCAGAATTGATTATGAGAGACTGTAGAGAACACTTTCCTAAATGTTCCTAGTCAAGTATTAATATGCAAGGGCAATATTAATACATAAAGACTAGCATGTAGGTTAATTGATGACTTGATCTCACAAGTCATGGATATATGATATCAAGTTGACACATGGGTATATATTAGAGAATATATACTGAACTGACCCGCTATGAGAAAGTTTCATGGATCGTCATATGAGTGTCATAAACTTTCTCATGTGACTATTGGTATGAATAGTCCTCAAACCTGAAGTCACTACAGTTCCCTACATAAGGAGTTATGTACTTTGGTATCGTCAAACGTCACCCGTAACAGGGTGGACCATAAAGGCGATTACTGGGTATATAACAAATTATGCGGAGGGATGTGAGTGATGTAGATGGGATCTATCCCTCCCATATGACGGGAGTGATATCTGTGGGCCCTTTGATTGAGTAGAACTACTAAAACGCATGGCCATGCTCGAATGAGTCAATATGAGATATTGAGCTCATTTGTTTGAGTTAGTTTACTCAGGGATCAAGAAACACATAGATTGATCGAGGATGACACTGCCTATGCCTCATCGGGTCAACTGATATCAAGGATAGAAGGACACGGCCATACATTATAGTAGTCACTTAAAGGTTAGCCTGATCTTGACTTATTTCGTAACTTGGGTAGCAATGATGTATTGCTAGATGTCGCTCATTGCTTGTGTATCTAAAAGAGTTTAGATCCACTGCCAACGTTATGAGAGCCTATAGGGTCACACACAAAGAGCATGATGATTAGAAGAATTAATGCATTCTAGTTTGACTAGAATAATTTGGGAATAAGCTTAAGTACAAAATGATTTTTGGACTTTAAGCTTAATGAGAATTTTAGCTTATTGATTTAATGAGATTAATTCAATATGCTAAGCTTAATTGATTTAATAAGATTAACTCAATATGTTACCTTATTGATTTAATGAGATTAATTCAATATGATAACATAAGCTTATTGAATTAATAAGATTAATTCAATATCCATGAATGCCACATAAGCCACCTAACGGCATGCTATAAGCATGCCACCTAAGCTTGATGAGGTGGAAGGAGACAAAGGGTTTTGACCTTTGGATTTCCCCCACATGTGGCCGGCCAAACAAGGAGTGTAAATGTGATAGGAGGTGAAAGGTTTTTCAATCCTATAAAACACCCCATGGGGTGGCCGGCCAAGTTTGGTGGATTGGTTGAAGCTTGAGGCTTGGAGAGAGCTTGGTGGTGAGAGCATTTGGTTGTGTGGTTTTTGTGAGTGTAGCAAGAAGAGTAGTCTTCTTCTTCCTTTCTCTTTTTCCCTACTTTCCTCTCCTTTAGGGACTTCTCTAGCAAGAAGTAAAGGAGAGTTCTTCTAGTTTCTTTTGTGAGACAAGAGCTTGCTCGTGTGGATACATATAGAGGCACGGACATTTGAATATGCTAAAAGATCCAATAAAGCCAAGGAGAAGCGGGATTACAAAGGGCACGCAATAAAGGTAATATTCTCCTATAAGATAGGTTTTGAGAAATTTATTTTTGTACGAGGTTTTCTTTCGCAAGGATCACTTGGAAGGGATCCTAATTTTCCGTTGTGCATATGCTATTTTGCATACGAGATCCCAACAGAACTCTCCACCAAGCCAAGGAAAAGAGGAAGGAGTAGGGCAAAATAGTCAATTCGCCAAGGAGTGTGCAGCCATGATTTCCACCCTACCTGACCAAGCTGAGTTTGAAGAGAAAATCCCAGTATAGCTTGAGGATCCTGGTGAATTCGTTATTCCCTGCTCGATTTATGGGGAGAGTTTCGACGAAGCGCTATGCGATTTGGGGTCATCAGTCAGTGTGATGCCCTACGCATATTATCTGAAGATGGGATTGAGCGGACTCCAACCAGCAAATCTTGGTATTCGCATGGGAGATGATTCAGTGAAGAAGCCCGTTGGCCTGCTACCAAGCGTTCCTGTGATGATTGAAGATTTCGTGATACCCACGGACTTCATCATACTGGACACAGGACTGAACCCCCAGAATCCTATCATTTTGGGAAGGCCTTTTCTAGCAACTGCAGGGGCGTGCATAGATGTGAAGGCACACCGGATCTCCCTGGAGGTAGATGGGGAGATCATTCTTTTCATCCTTTCGGAGCAAAGATCTCCCTACTTTGACGGCTTCATGATTAGCAGATTGAAGTCGGAACCTCCAGATGAAGACCCCAAGACGAATGAATGGAGGTTCACTGAACCACCGGAGCCGAGTTGATAGAAGAGTGCGGTCGAGCTAAACGACCTTAAACAAAATGATTCTTGGGAGGCAACCCAAGTTTAGTTGTAGATTTCCCTTTTTCTATTGCATTGCATACATGTGTTAGATTTTAGTTTTGATTTCCATCACATTTAGAGTTAGAAGTAGAAAAGAACTTTGCTAGGCAAAAATGAAACCCATATTAGTCTACACGGCGAAGTATATGAACAAATTCGGGTCATGGTGTATAAAAGGGACAAAAAATGGGGGCACATGGCCTGACCGTGTGTTTTCCCACGACAGTGCCCGCTTGACCAGAGGTGCACACGGCCTGGCCATGTGTTTTCATACGGTCGTGGTGCGCGAGGTTAAAAGGGGCAAGCCGTGTGTTTTCACCTCATTTGCGTCGTGTGCTTCAAAAGTTCTTGCCCTAGCCGTGTGAGTTCGTTTTCCCCTTCCTCTAGAAGCATTTTCAACCTCTTTAGAAGACAAAAGGAGCAAGGATGAGGAGGACCAAGACTGTAGCATCCCGATCCAGTGCCTCGGAGCGACAAACAAGAAGATCCGATGCTCCTCAAGCTCCGGAAGAGGGTAACGCCCTACCCCCTCTACTTTTTCGCAATAATGAGCATAGAGATAGGTTCAATATGCTCTCTACTCGTAAACTTACTGCTACTAGGTACTTAGATGAGGATTTGCTAGCATCTTTAGGGTTGTTAGGTGATATGCAAACCCTATTTGCAAAAATGGGTTGGGATGAGATTATGGGAATAAGACACCTAACCTACCCTAGGATAGTTTTGGAATTTTTGAGTTCTTTATAGGCGGAAGTTTTAACGGGTAGAGAGAGTGAGGAGGGTAGGATAAATTTTAGGCTTTTCAATATTGAGCATGAGTGGACCCTTCACCAATGGAACTCATGCTTTGGCTTGCCAAGTGGGGGAGAGAGAAGAACCCCTAATGGGTACAACTCCCATTTGATTTGGACTGAGTTGATAGGGGAGCACATTTATGACCCTTCTAGGGTCAAAGCGTCGCACCTCCAAAACCCTGTCATTCAATACCTTCACTGTGTCATGGCCAGTACTATATTTGGTCATGGGGAGAGTGATGGTGTAGTGAGATCCAGTGAGCTGCTTTGCCTATGGGACATGCTACAAGAAAGGAGTAGCATCGATGTAGGGTCCCACTTCATCAGACACTTAGTGAAGATGGGCAAAGCAGCACGCGGAGAGATCCATGTGGGAGGCCTACTTACCCACATTTGTTATAGGATAGAGTACGACTACACAGCATTGGAGATTATAGAGGGGAGCCCTAGGATCGACCTAGGAGTATGCATGGCCATGAAGATGATTGTAAGAGAAGGAGACTCCTTATGCTTTGTAAGGAAAAATCTTATGACCCTTAGGCTCCCCGACCCGGATCGTACTACCATCGCTATATGCGCCAATTGGTGCTTATAGTGGAGTCCCCTCCACATGAGGAATCATCCACATCAGCACCCATCTCTCCACCTTTGTACCACTCTCCCTCCAATCCACACATACATAGGAGCCCACCTAGTCCACGCCGACACGAGCCTACACCTGTGCCACCATCTTTTTCTACTTTTGACCAGGATGCAGGTACATCGGCATATGATTTCTCGGAGTTCCGATCACGCCTCGACGACATTTACACTGAGCAGCAGACACAGAGGCAGCAATGGGAGGAGCAGAGCGCCTACCAACAGGCGGAGTTCCAGGGATTCCGGGAGCATTTCCAGCGGGCGGAGAAGTTCTACGATGAGGCCCGCATATACTTCCAGGAGGAGGCCGCTCGTCGTCAGGATGAGGCGGCCTATCACTGGGAGATGCGGCAGCATATGCACGCCCAGCAGGCACAGTGGGCTAGGGAGGAGGAGCACCGAGCAGCCACTGCATCCACCAGTTCCCAGATTGACCACATGTATATGTGGCATCAGCGGCTCAACAGCAAGTTCTCCTAGGATCCAGAGATGCCGAGGCTCCTGGACTTTCCAACTCGTCCACCTTATTAGAGGTATATTTTTGTTTAAGTCTGAGGGGAACCCCAAGCTATATTTTGTTTTGTTTCCTAGCGGTAGTTTCTTTTCTAGTATTTTCATTTTTCATGCATGCATGAGTTGTTTAGTTCCTTTCAATACTTAATTTTTGGTGTCTTAAAAGCTATCTTAGTAGTATTTTTGAAAATTGCTAGCATGAGTTGTTCCTATAGGTAGTTTAACTCTATTTATCTTGTGGTATTTTATTCTATGTGCTCTATTGAATGTTCTAGACTTACACTGGTTAGCTCTATTTTTGCACTTACACATGTCGAACAGTCTGACAGAGAGGATCTAGTACATACCTAGTTATGATTCACTTTAATAAACTGGTACTTTGGAATCCATAGGTGACTCTAGGTTTAGCATTTTAGTTACTGGAGATGCTCGGATTGTATAAGCTCATTCGGAAAAATCAAAAATCCCTGTGAGTTATATATATATATATATATATATATATATATTAAGGGATAAAAAATAGTTGTCGTGAGTATGGCTAGGTGCCCCTTTGAGACCGAGTTAGGTTACTGGAGAAACACCTCCCAATTTCTCTCAATACCGAGTACGCCTTTGAGACTTTATGCTAGATCTAGGGAACGACCCTCTCTTTGGGCAGGTAAGTGCCTAAGAGCCGAAAACCTTAGGAAAGCTATGGGGTGACGACTTAACTCACCATGGAACGGGCATCCCCTAAGAATGATTCGCTTAGCACAAGCACGAGGAGCTAACTTAGTGAATTTTTAGAACGTATCTATTTTTCTTTGATTGCAAATACCACCTGATAAATTTAGTTAGCATGCTCATTGTGGAACAATATCCTTTTAAAAATTTTATAGAACTGAGATTTGCTTGAGCACAAGCAAAGATGTAAGTCTAGGGGAAGTGATGTGAGCAAAATATATAGGGTTTTAGGAGTAGTTTTTGCTCATATCTTCTTACATTTTGCGTTAGTTTCATGCATATGTTACTCAGTTTTTGCATGCATTTCCTATTTTCTAGTTCGGAGGTCTGCTCATTGTTCTTTTGAATGCAGGATGGCTTTTCGGGCGGAAAAGATGCATTTTCGGAGCGAAAGAAGAACATTTCATGCTAGACGCAGAGTGGGACACAGCCAGGGCGTGTGGATTCACACAGCTGTGTCCGATGGGCGAGGATCAGCACACCAGGGACACACACGGCCTGGTAGTGTGGAAACATACGGTCGTGTGGCGACCCGATGGAGTTGCGCGACTAGGGTTTTTTCTTGATTTCGCAGTGGTCCGAGGCGATGTCTATATAAGGATGGCTCCACCCAAACCCTAGGGGGGAGGCACGATGGCTAGGACGGCACGCTGAAGCCTTAAAAAGCTTCGGTAACTCACAGCGGGGAGGAGGAACGCCGCCGGAGGTCCACCACTTGCAACACAATGTCGGAGAGAAGGTCACAACGCATTGTAATCTCTATTTCTATGTTCTCTTTCTATTGTAATTGAACTTAAACATGTGTTGTGATTCTTCCTTCGTGTTTATGGAGTAGAACTTTTGATTCTAGGATTAGGGAGTAGCTTGTGTTCATAGACAATGTTGGTTCATATTAAATTCTAGCCAAAAGTTTGATTTGACAATTGGATGTTGTTCTTTATTATACCTACGTGTATTTGGATTTCTTTCCGCTGTGCTTAGGCGATATGAGGTGGTGACAGCCCTCGCAATCTAGATTTAGGAGGTTTGATCAAGGAACCTAGGGGTAAACCTGACCTCCCGTAACTACGGGGGAGAAGGGAGTGGTGGAATCGGAAACGGTCCACCGCAAGGATTGATTTGGCATCCTCGTACCCTCTATCCCGTCCTTTTGGGTGATGATAGCTCCCGGTAAATGTGGCGGCTCTGCGAGAGAGTGTATGATGTCCCTTCCCCAAAATCGTAAGTAGAAGTTTAGACGACGCCAATTGACAATGTTGTTCTGTGGTACACAAGTGAAACCGAAGTCCTAGAATCACCGTTTTAAGACCCCGGCATACTCTTTTCCTCCTCCGTGTGATACCGCACTGAGTAGGGTCCTCCAATAGTCCTCACCAACCGACTCTCACTGAGATTTCGTCCGAACAATCGCAACCACTTAGTGTATTGGTACTCTAATCTCAGTCCCTGTGGGATCGATAATCTATTTATTACTTGACAACATCTGTGCACTTGCGGGCGTTGAGCGCGAGCGCATACTTTGAGTCTTCGACGATCTCCGTCGTGAGATTTAAGGTCGCGACCTTGCGCATCAGTATTCACCTTGAATAGAGGCACAGTAAGTTGGAAAAGTTCCTAACAAGACAATGTAGCGGATTCTACCACTGAGGTAGAATGCATTACAGCTTCGGAAGCAGTAAAGAAAGCGGTTTGGATTAAGAAGTTCATCTCTGAACTTGATGTGGTCTCATCAATGATCCAAACATATGGTTCGTCGCTATCATATGATCAGAGATATCATTGGTAGGAAGGAAATACAAATCGAGAAGATTCCCACTAAAAGGAACTTAGCGGACCCTTTAACTAAGGTCTTACCTCAAAGTAAGTTTGAGGGTCATGTTAGAGCTTATGGTATTGGATACCGTGGCGATTGACATTAGGCCAAGTGGGAGTTTGTTAGTAATATATGAGAGGTGTCCTAAGACAATCGTCTTATGGTTGTACCATTTGTTTGATAAATGAAGATTCACTATTTGAGTATACATGTTTTCAGGTATTTGAATGGATCTTAAACTCATTTACTGAATGTCCGCAATACGATTCACAGCATGAGAGAATTTATGATTGGATCACAACTATTTAGTATCTCTACATGTGTAATTGTGATGTATTAGAATTATCCCTAGTCGATGAATTGATGCATTCAGACGTCATCGATTCAGTTGAGACTAGCACGAGGTATACTCTTTGGTTTATCCAAGCAGTTGTTTCTCACTGGCTGGAGACATTGAGATGTCCGGAGTTGATCGTGGATGCTAATTATGGTAACTAGTTCATTGGAGTGACTAGCTGTAAGACTTCATATGGTTCTCTGCATATATGGATATCTCAATGAAGTTCTTACTACAGCTTAAGTACGATATTCCTTCGACTTGCGGTATTCAAGTCATCTTGGTCATGGAGACTTATACTTTGAAATCTTAAGCAAACATCTCTGAGGAGATGTGGACCCAAGATGATTGGGTATAAGTCGAAGTGGCCGAAGATGTTTGAATAACCTACAGAGGATTCACCACTCCTTGCGAGGAGATGTATCCCCTATGGCCTCTCGTCGGATTGTTACTAAAGTCTTTGGCCAAAGCATTACATGTTTAGAGTATGGTACTCTTTGATACATGTGCAGTAACTAGAATCCGGAGGACGAGGAAGTAATACTTGGGCTAGGTGTGACGAAGTCAGCCTAGTGGGGACTGACACAATAGACCATGTCCTGAACCAAGTGTGTATAAGATGAGTGAAAGAAATGGGGCACGATTTATTGTAGCTGCTGAAGGGTTTCAGAAATGGTTCTGGGATCAACCGTTGATTTTCCGATTAATTGGGAATCATAATGTACTACTAGGTGTCACTTATAATCGTTCTATAATTAATGGTTAATTATAGACGACCAACATAAATCGGGAACCTATTTGGTCACATGCACAACGAGCGTAATCCGAAGGATTTAAAATGAGCCTGAGAATAGGATTCTCAGATTGAGAGAGACTTGGTTTGGTTGGACCAAACAAAGAGCAAGTTTGAAATTATTTCAGTCGCATCAAAAGCATGGATAGGCCGAGTCTTATGAAGACATAATAGATGAACCAAATCGGTTTGGTTCTAATCCAATGGTGGAAAATAAACCAAAGTGGTTTGGTTTGTTTTAAACGAATGAACCAAAGTTGGTTCGGTTCGTTTTAACTTAAAATAGACCAACGCGGTTTGATTTATTTTAACTTAAGTTATTGGAGCGGGTTAACGGGATTTGGTTATGAACCAATAACCATTAGGAGAATGTGTTCTTTATAAAAACACGGCTTAAAGGTTTTGTGAAATCCTAATCATCAATCAAGAGTTGCCGCCCAACCCTAGGAGAGGAGCCCTTGCTCTTGCCGCCCAAGGTGTTGCCGCCCATCTCTTGTGCCACCGCCCAAGCTTGTTGCAGCTCCTCCTTCTCGCCGTCGGCCACCCACCAGCCGCCGACGACTCCTCCAGCCACCCACCAGTCGCTGGCGACTCCTCCGACCATCCTCCCTTGGCCACTGGCGACCAAGGAGCAACCGGCCATTGATTGGCCGGCCATCTTCTCCACCAACATTTTTGGACAGCTTATTTCTCTCTTCGTAGAGAGGTCATTTGGTTGGTGTTTTGCGCTCCGACAGTGACCTACTTGTCGGGGATTGGATCTCCGACAATCCTCATAGGTGGAGGACCAAGGTTTCGTCAATTGGTTGACGAAAACCGCTTCCGAGAAATGAGTTCGTGGAGCTCGTTTATAGATCCGAATTTTAATTCAGATTGTGATCGTCTCTTGGATCACAATGTCTTCGACACGAGCCTAGTAACTCTTGCAAAGACGAAGCTCGTGGCTTTGTGAAGCTATCCCGAAGATACTCGGTGTGGATACGGATAGAGGCGATTCTAGCGATGGTCGCTATGGTTGATGTCATTCCCGCTACACGTGAGTCAAGTATACCTAGTATAAGTTTCCTTTTATTGCAAAATTTGAAATGTCGATTATGTCTACACATGTTGCATCCTTGCATGTGTATGGTGTGTGTGTTGTATTAAATAGTTTATTACTTTTTTTTGCTTCCGCTGTGTACATGTTTACGAAACATGTTCGAACACACACCCACGTCGGTGCCGGGGAAACCCAACAAAGGGTCACTATAGGAACCAATGTCTAAAGAGAAGAACCCCTTAGGAAGGACATGAGAGGAGTTTCATATGTAGGAGAACTAAGGCAAACCCTAACGTATATTTTAATAATGTTCTTCCTTTTATTAATGATAGGAAGCATGCTAGAAATGTATCATCTCATAATTTACTTGCAATCATTCATGATAAAAAAGCATGCAAGAAAAAATTTTGTTGTCTAAGTGCAAAATCTCATGAAATTAGGATTAAGGATAATTCTAGAACCACTCTGCCTAAGGAAAATATTAGAACATTTAAAGGTAGACCTAGTTCATCTAAGGATGAGAACAACCTAGGCATTAACCTTAAAAAGAGTAGACATGTACATAGGAAGAATAATGTCCAAAAATATAGTGAAAGATCAAAAGTAGCTATATTAGAAAAAGAAAATCAAGTCTTAATGTCAAGACTTGATAAATTGGAAAAGATCTTTGGAAAGATGACAAATTCAATTAAACGGTCTAGTAGGCAAAATCTAGGATTTTGTAGGCAAGCTGCATCTATGGACAAGAAAAGTTTGGGTCACAAGTCTAAGCCCAAGGTAGATAAGCTCAAGGTTTAAAATCTCGACCTATATCGAAATTTCGGTCAGTGATCGGAACGATACGGTTTCGGTACCGTATCGTCCGTGTCGATATTATTTCGGTATTTTTTTTCTTTTTTAAAACATTAATATTTAATTATTTGATTTTTAAATTTTAGTTAATTTTTAAAAAAGAATTTAAGATTTAATTTTAAATAAATTATAAATTCGAATTTATAATTTTTATTAAAATATCTTTTATTTTTTATATTTTATATTTTTTAAATAAAAATATAAATTTATATAATTATATAAATTAATTAATAATTTATTTAATTAAATTTTACAGTTTAATTAATTTATATTATATATATATATTTTTAATTATAATTTATATATTTTTTAATTTTAGAAAATTTCCCATATGCGCAAACGCTTTCGTGATTGAGAATGCGTTCGCGCTGCGCGATCGCATTCGTGATTACGATGCACAATCGTGAACTTCCCGCAACGCGATCGGGAATGCGATCGCTACCAGGGGTTGATTCCGCCCTGGCTGCGTGCGCTATGCGGGTGGAGGTGCTCGATACCCCCCAGCCTAGCGTGGTCGGCCCATCTGGTGTAGCATGGGTTCAAACGTGCTCTGGTCATCCGTCACCCTGATTTACCCTCGTTGACCGGTGGGGACTCTAGTCGAAGGCCATGGGGCAGGGCCGGTCAGCAATCAGGATTAGTAGGGAAGAGAAATCGTACCTGATACCTGATGTAAATCAAAAAAAAAAAAAAGGAATGTGATCTCTACTGTCGTCGATCACGTCGTTGTCTCGCATGCATGCCAGTACAGGTTCCACGTCAGAACGAAAAATTTCGTTCATTTCGCGCATAGAACGGCTCGGTATTTAATACCTTGGATAAGTCTACCTATCATAATGTTTCATATAGTTATAGAACTAGCTCTAGGTCTAGGAGTGTCAAGGTTACAAGAGAAGTTATCTCTAGAGTTAACTTTGACAAGAGTCTAGAGTTAGCTCTAGGTCTAGGTCTAGAGTTATCTCTAGGAGTGTCTAGAGTTAATTAAGGGAGGTTATCCTTAGTAAGTACCTTGTAAATCCAAGAAGCTCTATTATGTATTAGGTTCCTAGGAGTGTGATTCCTTGACACTAAATGAGTTTAGGGTGTGTCAACCTTGAATGGATGGGTAGTTAACATAATCATGATAGAGTTGACACTTTAGGGTATTTTCAAGGTGATGTGGTATCTTGGAAATGAAATAAGGAATATTATCCTAAAAGATTTTAGGATGTGTCAATAGAGATAAGTTTAAAAAGTTGATCATAATTGACACAATTATGTTAGAGCCAATTGTGTGTCAAGTTTAGGGTTTTTGACACACTTAAGAGAATTGGGATGTTATGACAAAGTTGTTATAATCCTAGAAAATGACAAATTATATTTTAAGACATAGATATTTCTATACCTTTACTTTATAAAATTTATCATGCTTTGTTTGTCGTGTCGTGTCATGACATCATATTTCATATGATTATATAAAATGTCATAATAGTAATTAAATTGATTAATATCATGACTAATACTTAAATTATTCTCATTATGTCATGACATCATGTATCATTGCCAATATTTCAATTTATACAAATCAATATATGACATGATCATTATTCATGCATTAAATTGAATTTAAGAACAAATGACATAGTTTGATGTCCTAGATAAAGGAATCAAATTGGAATGTCTAGATAAGGATGCATGAACCCTTAGATTTAGGGAAGAATATAATTCACATCTCACAAAGACCATAAGGAGGCATGTGTGTGTATTGATATACCTTAGATGCAGTGAGATATTAGGAAAATGAGTTAAGTTCAATGTGCTTGTATGGTGCATTTATATGAATTCAAATTCATAATATAACATGAGGAAATCATGAGGAAAACTAATGTACAAGTCATGTACACTTAGCCCATAGACCATAATTCAAAATAGGTTTTGAAAACCATTTTAAAATCATTTTGGAATGGTGAAGTCTATCCTTTGATAGCAATCACCATTGACAATATTGACACAAAGTTAGCCAAAAATATTAAAATTTTCAATGGTGTTGAACTTTTTATCAATCTTTTAAAATAATGGATATTTTAATATAAAATTATTTTTCACCCATTGTATTTCACATAAATAATGTACTTATGAAGGTTCAAGATTTTTCGAATAACATATAATTACTTATGAATTTTCAAAATCCGAACTGAAAGTCAGATTTCTGAAAAATCAGACTCCAGTCGACTGTCTCATGGAGCAATCGACTAGTGGTGGTGCCAGTCAACTGTTCACTGACACAATCAACTGTTGATCTGATTTTTGGTTGAACAAGATTTGTTTAACTATTTATCAGTACCCCTATATACCCTGACTACTCCTAACCCTATGATATTCTTAAAAAAGCATTGGAAGGGTGAGATGTTCATTGAAAATGAATTTGGAGAGTTAATTAGGGAGTAGATCAAATTTTACGAGAGGTTAAAGTTCAAGTTTGAACTTTTACCCTTATTTTTTATTGTTTAGATTTCCTATAGGCTTAGGAACTCTCCAAAGACATTGTTAGTGCATTGATCAAGGGAGAGCAAGCTTTTAGGAGTTTGTCTATCAAGGGATGATAAATGATCTTTTAAATGGGGAGATTGAAGGATTGTCTCTCATTTAGTGATAAGGTTTTTATTACTAAAAAGAGTGAAGGCATCCAAGATGATTTTGGACCAAGAGGGAGAATGAAAGATCTCATTGGAAGAAAATACATGGAAAACCTTGGTAGATTTTTTGATGTATTCCAAAGGGAGAGAAATGAAGGGTTTAAGTTAGGAATTCTTCATTATGTATTAACATAAGAAGAGTCAAGTTGGGCTTATGGGGTAGTCTAATTTAAAGGTATTGTCAAACATTAAAAAGAGAAAGATTGTTAGTACAATTGGTGCAATCGACCAAGGTCACGATTGACCAGACTCGAGTGGACTCGAGTAGAATTTTGATTTTGACAATTGGATTGTCAATGAGTTTGACCATTGTTTGACAATTGGTTTATCATATGGTTTACATGGGCTTGACCATATGAGGAGATAGCTTTATGGGGAGATTGGTGAAATAATCGGCCTCAGGTCAAGGTTGACCTAGCTCAAGTAAGACTCGAGGGAAAGTCCAAGTATGGATCTTGGCATGGAAAGTCCAAGTCTTGAGTGTTTGTCATGGAAAGTCCAAGTAATGGGTACTTAGCAATTGGAAAGTCCAAGGGTGTAGTCATGACTACGTATGTCCAAGTGTGTAGTCTTGGCGGTGAAAGTCCAAGTCATGGGTACTTGGCAACTGGGAAGTCCAAGAGTGTGATATTGGCGACATAAAGTCCAAACATGTAGTTTTGGCAGCATAAGTCCAATCTTTGGCGGCGTAAAGTCCAAGCGTTTGTCTTGGCAGCATATGTCCAAATGTACCTTGGCAAAGTAGACTCATTTAGCACGACAATAGCCAATGGAGGCACTTGAAGGCTAGCGTAAGGATGAAGAGTCACGGATTCGAGAGATCCGAGAGGCATGAGGCTGATGGAAGTGGAATGAAGGCTTAAGTTTAGGCTAAGGGTGTTTATCAAGTATGAGGGGATCATACTTGGGGTTAAACCTCATTGTTGAGGTTTATCAGTCGACTGGGTTATTGGACAGTCAACTAGCCGAGTGTTTGATACTCGGGAGCCGAGTTGACTCAGAGCAGTCGGCTGGTTAGTAGTTGACTGAAGGTTCGACTACTGTTTTGTGTCTCTGGCAGTCGATTGGAGGTTATTTCCAATCGACTGGCCTTGGACAATCGACTGCCATGGATAGCAGTCGACTGGCGCTAGTGGATACGGGCACAGAAGCTTTCTTAGTCGATTGACTAGTCGACTACTGGGCAGTAGTCGACTGTTGGTAAGGGCAGTCGAATGTTAGTGTAGCCGTTGGCTAGAATGCCAACGTGGATTAAGTCCATTGTGAGATAATGGCATTATAGGCAGTCGACTGTCAGGTAGAAATTTAAGTCACACTGAGGCATAAAAGGAGCTCGACGAGGAAGATTTCGATAGTGGTTCTAGGGGTGATTTGAGACGAAGTGCTGGTGCATTTTAGTGTCCTTCAAACTCGTCCAAGCAACCAACAAGCAAAGCATTCAACGTAATCGTTTGTAAAATATTCTTTACATTGTTGTTGTATTTCTTTTGTATTTGCTTGTATTTCATTCTTATTGTTGTAAGATTATTGTAAGAGGTTTCTCCACCTCCGATGTATCACCATAAAAAAGTTTATTAGTGGTAGTATACATCACTAGAGCTCACTTGAGCTCGACCCGTGGAGTAGGAACCTTAGGTTCCGAACCACGTTATATCACTTGTGTTGTGCTTATGCATTTGTGTTTGTTGTATTTTGTTATTGCTATTTGTTTCCGCTGTGCTAACAAGTCTTGTAAACGAACATGATCGAATGAATTTCAAGCGACAAGTGAAAACGTTATTCACCCCCCCCCCTCTAGCGTGGTCATCGATCTTCAATAAGTAGTATCAGAGCTAGGAGCTCTTCTACGGACTTACCGCTGAGGGATCAATGCTAGAGGGCAAGATGGAACCAAATCTTGGATTAGGTCGTGACATCAACACTCCACCGCCCTATGAATTTTACGGAATTGAGGGTTTTGACCAATGGAAGGTGAGTATAGAAACCTTCCTCATGATGAACATCGAAGACTGGTTCATCTTGATGGAAGGATTCGAATATCCAATAGGGCCAAAGAGAGGATTCCTCAAGATGAAGAAATGGACCGAGAAATAACTCCAAAAATTTGAGAAAAACAATAAGGTAATAAAATTCTTGGTTGATTTAATTCCTAATGACCTATTATGTAGGATAAGTTAATATCAAGATGTCAAGGATTTATGGAGTAAGCTAGCCAAACTTCATAAGAACCCTTCACCGGCCCAAGTAGAGAAGGAGTCCGAAGGAGAAGGAGTCGAAGAGGTTGGAGAAGCCTCCACCTCTAGGATTGAGAGAGAGGAGAGACCATCCACTCCGGAGCAAAATCAAGAGGAAGCCTCTACTTCCGGAAGAGAAGAAGAATCCAACCAAGAATCTCCTACCACCATCCAAGAAGGTAACTCAAGCATGTCAAATAAAAATAAAAATCACATAACATGTTTTGAGTGTAGGGAGCAAGGGCATTACAAGAGTAAGTGCTCAAAAAGAGTCAAGAAGACTCAATTGGCACCAAAAGTCAAGGACAAGTCAAAGGAGGCCGATGCCTCGATCCACAAGAGCAAGGAGCATATTGTATGCTTCAAGTGTCAATAACGGGGACATTATCGAAGTCAATGTCCTAGGGGGAGTCACCTTCACAAGGACATTAGAGGAGCATCACATGTAGGGGGAGCTAAGGCAAACCCTAAAGTAAATTTAAATAATGCTCCTACTTTACGTAATGCTAGAAAGTAGGCTCATAATTTTATTGCTATTGCTCATGAACAAAAGCATGCTAGGAATAGATCTTATTGCTTAGGGGCTAAATCATATAAAATTAGAACTAAAGATAGTTCTAGAACCACTACCCCTAAGACTACTCCACCTAAGGATGCCAAAAACCTAGGCAATAACCCTAAGAAATCTAGACATATGCCTAGGAGGAAAAAAAAATATCCCAATAGCTTATGAAAAATCAAAAGTTGGGAAATTGGAATTAAAAAATCAAGTTTTGAGGTCAAAACTTGAGAAATTAGGAAAAACCCTAAGAAAGATGGAAAAATCAATTATAGGGTCTAATGGACAAACTCTATCATTTAGGAGGCAAGAACCACCTAGAGGCAAGAAAGGTTTGGATCACAAACTTAAGCTCAAGGAGACCTACCAAAGTATTTCATTTGACTATGGAACCACCCATAGGCCTAGGAAAATCAAGGTTACTAGGGAAGTTATCCCTAAGGTTAACCATGGTAGGTGCCTAGTGGCCAAGGTTTCAAAGAAACTTAAGGGAGTCACTAAGAATGTCACAAAGGAAGTCATCCCTAGAGTTGACCTAGGCAAAATCCAAATAACCAAGGCTTCAAAGCCTAGGAGAGTAATTAGAAAAGTACTTAGAGAAGTTATCCCTAGTGAGTACCTAGTAAACCCAAGGAGCTCCAATAGGTATTGGGTTCCTAGGAGCATGATTCCCTCACACTAGATGGGTTAGGGTATGTTAACTTGAATTGGTAAGGTAGTTAACCTAATCATAGCAAAGTTGAAACTTTAGGACATTTTCAAGGTTATATGATACATTGGAAATAATATGATATTTGATCCTAAAGGAGTTTAGGGTGTGCCAATAAAATTTGAGAAAGTGAAAAATAAATCAAAGTTGGCACAATTAGATTTAGAGGTCATGGTGTGTCATTTTGGGCTTTTGGCACACTTGGGAGATTTGGTATTACGACAAATTGGATTTAATTCTAAAAAATGATAATTAATATTAAAATTTAAATATTCTTATGCCTTTATATTTTATTTTCTATATTTTATTTGTCAGGTGTCATGTCATGACATCATATTTCATTTTATTATTTAAAATATCATGATAATGTTTAAATTTAATTTTAATGTCATTCTTATACTTAGGTTATATCTTTGTGTCATGACATCATATATCATTGGCACATGCTTAATTATGTTACTATTTATGTCATGATCATATTTCATGTTTTTAGGTTAATTAAAATTGATTTAAGGATAATGATATGATTTGAAGCCCTAGGGAATCTAATAGAGTTGCCTAGTTAAAATGGATGAGACCTTAGACTATGAAGAACAAAAATCTACATCTCATATTAAATTGACATGTGTATTGATACACCCTAGAAACATGTGAGATGTTAGGAAAATGAGTTAAGTTCAATGTGCATAGTTGTTGCATCTAGATAAACTCAAACTCATAGTATACCATGGATGAATCATAAGGAAAGCTAATGTATAAGTCATGTACATCTAGCCCATAGACTATGGTTCAAAATAGATCTTTAAAAACATTTTAAAATTATTTAAAAAAAAATTGGTAAAGTCTATCTTTTGATAGCAATCACCATTGATGAAGTCGATATAAAATAGGCTCAAAACATTAAAGTTATCATTGATTTTGAACTTTGTATCAATCTTTCATTTTAATGGGTATTTTATTTTAAAATAATTTTTCACCTATTATATTCCAATAAGTAATGCACATATGAATTTTTATGATTTTTCAAATTACGTATATTTACTTATGCATTTTCAAACTCCACCCATGATGAGTTAATCTTGTCATGGTCGATCCCAAGCCCGAATAAAGGAGAAGGGTTGCATTAGGTTTCCAACAAGCATTAAACTAAGACAAATATTCAATGAATTGATTAATCAAACTATTGTGCTAATGTTAGGTTATTCCTCGGAAGGAACGCGTTACATGTCCAACTGTAACGTCTCGGCAAGGACCGCTACATCTTCAAAACTCGGGTGTAGTGAAAAATATACAAGAGTTCGCGTTGCAGGGTCCGACTGCAACGTATCGACAAGGACCGCTACATCTCCATGAGAACTTGGATGTAGTGTTAAATAATCAAGAGTTCTCGCACCATAGGTTGGATAAAAACAAATATTATAAAAAAAACTAATAATCTAAGATTTGATACATGGAACATAGGAACCCTCACCGATAAAACAATGGAGATAGTAGATATGATGATTAGGAGAAAAATTAATATTGTGTGTGTACAAGAGAGTAAAAGGATAGGTGAGAAGGAAAAGATGATAGAGAACTCGGGTTTTAAGTTATGGTATACAGGAAAGAGTAAAATAAGAAATGGAATAGGTATTATTGTAGATGGTTTGTTAAAGGATGAAGTTGTGGGAGTAATTAGAAAGGAGGATAGAATTATAGCTCTCAAAATAGTAGTGGAGAAGGAAACTATGAACACAATTAATGTATATGCACCTCAAATAGGATTAGATGAAAATATCAAATTAAGATTTTGAGATAACTTGGATGAAGTATTACCAAATATTCCTTCAAATGGGATGATTTTAATAGGAGGTGATTTAAATGGGTATGTCAGAGTGGAAAATAACCAATATGAGAGGGTGCATGGGGGTTATGGGTTTGGAACAAGAAATAAAAAAGGTAAAACGATATTGGATTTTGCAATAGCATATGATCTTATACTAACTAATACATTTTTTAAGAAAAGAGAAGAACACTTTGTCACGTTTAAAAGTGGAAATAATAAATCACAAATTGACTTTCTTATGATTAGGAAGAGAGATAGAAAGATTTGTAGAGATTGTAAGGTCATCCCTGGAGAAAGTTTAACTACTCGACACAGGTTAGTAGTATTGGATATACGCCTCAAACATAATATTAATAGAAGGACAATACACACGACTCTTAGAATTAAGTGGTAGAAGTTAAAGGATGAGAAACTAAATATATTTAAGAAGAAGGTAGGAGTACAAGTATTAGATGAAATATACAGTGACCCTAATATGATATGGGATAAGATGGTATCAAAGTTGAAAATAGTCACCAAGAGTGTACTCGATGAGCCAAAGGGGCATACACCACCAAGTAAAGAATCTTGGTGGTGGAATGAGAATGTGCAAGAGAAAGTCAAAGAAAAATGAACCGCCTATAAGAAATTATATATTTGTAAAAATGAGAAAAATTTGAAATATATATATATATATAATAGCCAAGAAAGAAGCTAAGAAAGCAATGAATGAAGCTAAGACTGAAACTTTTGAACAGTTATATCGAAAATTAGATACAAAAGAAGGGAAAAAATATATTTATAGAATAGTTAAAGTGAGAGAGAGGAAGACAAAAGATCTTAATCAAATAAGATGTATTAAAGATGAATGCAATAGTGTATTAATAAATGATGAAGAAATAAAAGAGAGGTGGAAGAAATATTTTCATCAACTTTTTAATGAAAGTTTAGGATACCAACTTAATTTAGATAATTTAAGTAGGTCAAATGAGTATAGAAATTTAAATTTTTATCGTATAATTCAAATTTTAGAAGTAGAACAAGCTTTAAATGAAATGTAAAATAGAAAAGCTTTGGATCATATGATATTCCGATAGAGGTATGGAAGTGCCTAGGGAAACAAGGTATTGAATGACTTTCAAAATTATTTAACATGATATTGAAAATAAAAAGGATGTCTGATCAATGGAGGGTAAGTATCCTAATTCCCTTATATAAGAATAAGGGAGACATACAAACTTGTGAAAATTATAGGGGTATTAAACTAATGAGTCATACCATGAAACTTTGGAAAAGAGTAATAGAAAAATGATTAAGAAAGGAGACCACGGTTCTCAAAAATCAATTTGGATTTATGCCAGGAAGGTCGACAATATAAGCTATATATCTTCTCAGACAACTAATTGAAAAGTATCGAGAGCAAAAGCAAGATCTACACATGGTATTCATTGACTTAGAAAAACACTTATGATAGAGTTCCAAGAGAAATTATATGGAGAATTTAAAAAAAATAGGTGTTAGTGTAATATATATTAAACTAATTAAAGATATGTATGAGGAAGTAACGACCAGAGTGAAGACTTCAGGCAGATTAACTGAGGCATTTCCAATAAAGATAGGGTTACATCAAAGATCATCTTTAAGTCCCTATCTTTTTACACTAATAATGGACGAACTCACTGGACACATTCAAGACACAGTATCATAGTGCATGTTGTTGCAGATGATATTGTTTTGGTAGATGACACACATGAAGTAAATGTTAAACTAGAATCTTGACGGAAAACACTAGAAGTGAAAGGTTTTAGACTTAGCATAGTAAAGACAGAATATATGAAATTTAAATTTAGCAATATTATATGTAATGAGACAAGTATTAAGATAGGAGATGACGAGTTATCTGAAACTGAGAGCTTTAAATATTTAGGATCATTTTTGCAAGATGATGGAAGAATTGAGAGATATGTCTTACATATAATACAAGCAGGATGGTTGAAATGGAGAAAAGCGTCGGGTATTTTATGTGATCGTAAAGTATCTCTAAAACTTAAAGGGAAGTTCTACAAAACAACGATTAGACCTGCTATGTTATATGACGCTGAATGTTGGGCTACGACTCGAGCACATGAGCAAAAGATGAGAGTTGTAGAGATGAGGATGTTAAGGTGGATGTGCGGACATACGAGGATGGATAGAATAAGAAATGAGAGCATTAGTGTCACGCCCCGAGGCCCTATTCGTCATCCAAATGACGGAGGAACCCCTTAGTGACAATATTCCAAAATATAACATTGGAACCAGATCTGGTAAAAACCTCAGAATAATAATAGAAATACAAGTATTTTATTAACTGCATGTATGCACGACTAAACATAAATCAATTAAAAGTAAAATAGTTGTATAATACTAAATCAAATTGCGACAAAACCAAAGCGCATACACAAACAACGATAACAATAAAGGAAACCAGAATAGCATATCGACGATGTAGTGGGACCAGCACGGCAAGGGACTCTGTGAGCGACGCGAAGGTAGGTCAACATGACACATCCTCTATCAGCTAACCTGGAGGATAAGAGAAGAGGGGGTGAGTACAACCACTCGGCGAGTGGATAGAAAATAGTGTATAATCATAATGGACATAATAGAAGTCGAAGAAAACAAACTAGAGTAACCCAAATCTCAGAGTATCAATATCAGTCCGCAACTAACCTAGTCAATAATATAACAAATACACCTGCAACATATACAACCAAATGCAATCCACAAGCAATACACATCAAGATATCGTGACAAAGCCTTGTGGCTCTCGAGGTAATACAAAGGGAACTATCTATGAGCTACCACGAACGGGACTCGTGGGCCGACAAGCAATATACAAAAGCACTGTCTACGCGCAACCACATGCTACTACGAACGAGACTCGTAGGTAGACAGACATTATAAAGACTCAATGTCTGCAGGCAATGGCATGCTACCACGAATGGGTCTCATGGGCAGACGGAGTGTGTAGCTATCTAGCTATTGACTGCACGCAATGACAAGCTACCACGAATGGATCTCGTGGACTGTCAAAGTATATAACTATCTAGTTATCGACCTGCACGCAACAACATACTACCACGACTGGGTCTCGTGGGCAGTCGATTATCCTAGGTTGTTAAGTCTAGGGTTATCCAACATATCTAGCATAGAACGTCTATCAAAGTCGATAAAGATCATCGATCTACAAATAAGCCCATCGAAACAGTCAAGGGAGGGTTTCAACATCTCTAATATGAAACGTCTACCAAAGTCGATAAAGATCATCGATCTACCAATAAATACGTCGAGGTGGTTAAGCCTAGGGTTCCAACCCTTCTAACACAAACGCTTATCAAGGCTGATAAAGACCACAAGTCTACTAATAAACACATCGAGATGATTAATCATAGAGTTCCAACCCAGCTAATCGGAAATGCCTATCAAGGCCGATAAAGATCATAAATCTACTCATAAATATGTCGAGACGGTTAAGCCTAAAGTACATCATTTCTACGAGTTCAATCATGCATGCTACAACATACTACCACGAACAAGTTTCGTGGGTACTTAAGATGCAAAGTAGCTATCTAGCCACAAATGACACACAAATCCAATTATCACTAACTCTGAACGGATAATGCAAGAGTATAACTTTACGGTAGGTCATCTCAACCATGATTGGAAGACATGATCGACCACAGATATACAAAGCACCCATAGAGAAATCTACTGTAACCTTCTCAACCACGAATGAGAGACATAGTTGGCAACCGAGATATGAGAAATGGTATATACCCTCTAAGGATCAATCTCATCTTAATCGTATGACCTCTACTAGTCCGATCACAATATCTACCAAACTAATAAGTAGATCAAACATATACCAGTAGCATCTATCAATAAGCGCGTTCGAGTTATTACGCCTAGGGTTCCAACACCTAGGGTTCTATTAATATTGTTTCGTTCCTTAGATTCGCTCCTAAGGAATAACCTCATTTACATTATACCATCTCTACTAGTCTCAATCCAAATATCAACCGGGATAATAACTAAATAACCTATACTAGTAACATCTACCAGTAAGCACATCCAATTTATTACACCTAGGGTTCCAACACTAGGGTTCTACTAATGTTGTTTCATTCCTGAGATCCGCTCCTACGAAATAATCTCATCTAAGTTATACTAACTCTACTAGTCTCAATCATGGTATCAACCGCAACAATACATAACCAAATAAGCACATAACGGTGATATTCAATAAACAACAACCCAAGCATACTAATAGAAATCAATAGTCGAAGTCAAATAGGATATAAAAAGGGTCAAGCAAGTACAAGGTCAAGACAATACTAGAAAGAGAATCAAGTACACATATAAACTAAGTAAGCAATGTAACCACAATAATCATGCAATAAAATCTAGAGAGGTTATAAAACCTATATATATACCTTCTAAGAGTTTATCTCATCTTAGTCAGACTATCCCACTAGTCCAATCATGATACTAATCCAATATATAATAGGTAAGTATCTACCAATAATATCTATTAATTATCACGGCAATAGCTAGGCACGTATAATAGTAATATCAATCAATAATTACAAGCTAATGGTGAGCAAACAACCTAGAATCTAAGGGTCCAACAAATATAGGATCAAAGTAATTCTAGCAAGAACATAAAGAGTAACTACAAGATAACCTAAGTAAACCACATAACCAATATAATCATGCACTAAATTTTATAAGGGTTAAAGTTCCACCCACCTAATATACAGATCGTGCTGACAGTCTTCACATCTAAAAGTCTGCCTCAAATCAAACTCCTGGAAGGATCAACATGATATGCTAACCAAGGCTCCACAGTCAATGCTCCAAATGCATCCACAATCTGAGCCTTTCTTAACTCTCCAGTTCCTCCTCCCAGCAAGGGCACAGTGGATATTCTGTAAACTTCCAAATCTGCTAGACCCGTTGAACACCAAGGCAATCATCTCAAAATTACTAGGATTCTCCAAAAAGGCCTTTAGCTCGACATCCCTCCTTACAGATGGCAGCCTCACAGCAGGTGCCCTTGTCATGCCATCTCTCAGCACAACACTCGTGGCACCTCCAGATTCAGCAATAGCCCTTGCAACCCTATTGGTGCTAGCCACTAAGCAACCCTCGGTGGTGGCCATCAGTACATTGTATTGCCTTCCCTCAAGCAACAGAGGCCCAGCAATCCCCATCGGCAGCTGAACATAGCCTATAGGGAGCTCACAGCATTGGCCCAATATCGATGCGCAGTCAAACCCAACAAGCGGCAACCCCTCCAAGGTTCTTTCATCAAAATTTGCATGTCTCGTGCGCTTGGTGTGCAAATCGAACTCGGTTCTGGAGCAGCAGGGTTTGCGACAGGTGGTGCAGACGAGATTGAGAACGGCTTCTGTCGAGGGGTCCTTACCAGGCTGATCGGAGTTCAACTGCTCAGCCGCTGGTGTCGCCTCTTTGTCAGACTACTCCCGCTGCCCCTTGTGCGAGAACCCTGCCTCCTCCTTCGGTCGTTTCGAAGAAGGGGGAAAACGGTCCGAAAGAGGGTTGCCTCGTCTACACCATGGCTTCGCTTCTTCCTTGATCTCTTCGCCCTCCTCTTCGAGCCTCCTCTCCCGCGAGGTATCAGATTGAAGCACAGCGCGATCAAACGTAGGAGGCGGCGGTGCTGCGATGGGTCATGGGGCGTGCGGCGCTGCGGCGGTGATTCGTGCTCGTGAGAAGGGAAAGCGGTGCACGCGAGATTGGGAAAATTAAAAATTTCATTAAATCTTAACCTTGGCTTGATTATATACCTAGGCTTAATTTGGATAAATCTTAGACTTAATTAATACAATGATTAATAATAATTTAGCTTATCTCAATCTAATAAAATTTTATCTCAAAATTATCCACTAAAATACTAATAAACAACTAAATTCCCTCTTAATAAATAAATAAATTTATTTTATTTATCTCGTTTAAAATTATATTATATAATTAAATTTTTTTCGATATATTACAATTAGAGAAAAAGTCGGTATCGTATCTATTGAAAGAAAACTCCGAAAGACACATTTAAGGTGGTACGGATATGTACTTAGACAACCAATGAATGCTCCAATTAGGCGATGTGAAACGATAACAAATATACATATTAAACGAGGAAGAGGAACATCCAAAAAGACTTGATTAGCAATAATAAAATAAGATAAAAATTTATTTAAATATAGATAATGATATAGTAAGTGATAGAGTCCAATAACGTAGAAGGATCCATATAGCCAACCTCATCTAATGGGATAAGACTTTGTTGTTGTTGTTGTTGTTATTGTATTTGCTTACTTTGCACATTATAATTACTTTCTTGTTCGAAGATCTACTTTTGTTGTTTTCCTCTCGACATGATGGAAATTTGAAGCAAAATGAAGTTTCTTGCGGCAAATGGAAAGAAGGGAAGCATGCTCTGGCTGTGTTCCCAAGACACGAGCATGTTCCAGGACGAAAAGAATGAAAATCAAGGTTTTTCCAGTGAGGAACACGGTCATGCCCCATTCTACTGTGAAGACAGTCGACCGTGGGTTCTCGGCACGGCGAGGTTTTTTTCTCTCGAGAGAAGCACGGTTGACAATGTGAAATTCACATGGTCGTATCTTTTTCTAACCGATTTTCCAGCGCAATACACGCCCCCCCCCATGTGAAATTCATACGATCGTGTCGCAACACTGCAAGTCAAGAGGCATTAGGTTTTTGCATATTTTTGGAAAGTCGGAGTCGCCTCTATATAAAGGAAGGATCACCAGGCATAGGAAAGGACGGAGGGTGCCTTAACCAGCACCAAAAAGCTAGAGGATTGGAGGAGAAGACAAGGAGAATCAAGGCCGACAGTGAGAGTCCATCCATAGTGGTGCAACAAGATACAACTTCAACCAAAGCGAAGCATTTTCCTTTCAGATTCAGATTTTTTTGGTTGTATTTATTCTTGTGATTGTTTTTCTATTAGTATGGAGTAGATCTCTAGATTTTAGGATTATGGAGTAACCATATGTTTGTTGAACATCGTTAGATAATAAATTCTGAATTTCTCTGATTTTCAATTCCAACTTATATGTCCAAGTTTGATGATAATAATTGATTTAATTAGTTCTTACTTCTACCCTGCATAGTTGACATGAGGCCAAAAGCATTTATATTGAAATCTAGGAGAATTTAGGAGGTACCGAAAGGTGAACTCAACCCCGAAAATCATAGAATCTAAGACGTGAAAGAGTATGATATGAAAGTATGCTTATCTCTCGCAGGGAGAACTTAAGATGTCCTAGAGCCCATTGAACCTATTCTAACTAGAGGTCGCAAAGTAGAAGAAGACAACTCGGAGGGGTTGTGTGACCACGTGACGGGGGTAACCCATTGATAGCAACTCCCTGAGCTATGTAAATCCGAAAGGGAAACTCTAATTTGGAATTGGTAATTCTCGTATAGTTTCAAATGTCCACTGGGATTAAACAAGACAGTCTACCCACACAATCAATCATAGAGAACTTGAGAACATATTTGAATGACATGTTCAATATCATATAGGTGAAACTGAAATCCTAGGATCTATTTGAACTTGAATTAATCTTTTTCTTACTCTGCATGACACCAATTCTAGAGCTTTGTTCGTTTAAACACTAGGATAGTGTAAATTTTAATACTGAGATCTAGCCCAAACAATTGGAATCACTTAGTAGGTCGATAATCGAACATCAGTCCCTGTGAGATTGATAATATTTTTATTATTTGATGACAATCATGCACTTGTGGGTGCATTGCAATCAAATCTTTAGCTCCATAGCTGAGGGTTCGATTTGCGCATCATTAGTCTGTAAATGTTGGAAAGAACCAACTGCAATGGAGTCTCAGCTCTCGTTTCTTTCCCAAATAGTTTTCTCATAGATTTTCCTGCTAGGCAAAACTCACATAAGGACAACTCAACCTTAGTTAGTTGGCCTAACATGTCACATTTTGCTAACCAGCCCATCCTCTCTGGTCCTATGTGGTCAACTTTACTATGTCATGCATTCACATCATTCATTACGCTATCAGATGCAAAGGAAATAGGAGAAGTAGAATAAGATTTATGAAATAAAATTAAATTTAGTGCATAAAGTCTCTCGTAAATTGTACCGGAACAAATTAAAGTATTATCATACGAGATATAAACTTTTGAGTTTCCAATAGAAACACAGTATCCTAACTAGTATAGGCAACAAATAAAAATGAAATTCCATCGAATTTATGGAGCATACAATACGTCATGAAAATATAAAATTAAACTTGATTATTTAAGCAACAACTTGCAAGCGATTACTTTGCAGCAGAAGATATGTCTACTCAATTTGTCTGTCATCGGCATTTAAAAATTGCAAAAGATACCCTCAAACCCTTCCTGACTCGAGCAAAGGTGGATGAGTATGCCAAGGCAAAGTTCCAACGTTAAAAGTTTTATTTTTTTCATCCAAGAGATATAATTGTGTCATTTTTTTTAAACTGGATCCACTGTGAAATTTTAATTTAACTTGAATAGCCTAACTGATCGAATCGAATTAACTAAGAAATAAAAAAAAAAAAAGATGGAGTTATTCCACTGTGTCAAACACTAAATGGTATGTATCATTTTTCATCTCAAATTTGACTGTGCATGGAAATATCATTAAAACCTAAACCTTTCTCATTTGATGTAAAAAGTGATAACATTCATCTCGAACGCCCTTCAATATCGGTCCTATAGCAATATGAAAAAAGATAAATCATCGGATTAGTTTATAACTAATTACTACGTGATCATTCAGATAAAGAAGTTGTTCCTATAGACATGTACACTTCGAAATTTGATCTTTGTCTCTTTGATACAATTTACAGCAATTTACCAAACACAGCTTCTGAAGTTTAGAATTGTCCAAAAAGTGCCTCATAGTTTCAGATTTATCAAATGACATGCGTAATTCCCAAATTACCCCTCCCGCCAAACAACCTGTAATTTAATGCTGAGAGAGAATTTGCATCCATCCGAACCACAACTGGAGATCCCAAGTCATCCAAACGTCACTTCCAGCTGCGTGGGAGCCCTAGCCCCCTGCTTACCATACTGTTGATGAGCACCACACGCAGTTTTCCCCCGCAAACCAACTGAGCAAAACCATTTTTGATGAAACGCTAGTAGAAACTCTGAAACTCTAGATATTATCAACGACATCACTACTCCAATGAATATCCGGGTAGGATTTCCAGAAGTTGGCGTAGCTCAGTCACCGCCTGCTTCACATAGTATTATCATGTATGTATGTGTTTCTATTCTTGAGACTGATATGAGGTTAATAAATGCATTGTAGGTGGTTGTATAACCAAGTTTGTCACGCACCCATAAATACGAGGTAGGAATATCATATCAAAGTTTGGCACGCACCCATAATTGCGATGTAGGAGGTTCATAACCAAGTTTTATCGCCACCTAAACAAATTCCACCTAACTTAAAAGGTGATGCTTTGAATTAAATTACAGGATTATTGAAATTCCCTGATTGATATTTCCAGCACTAGGAGATTCAATCTGTCCGAGAGAGTAGGTGGTGTTGGGAATGAAATTCCCAGCACCACCGTGTCCCTCAAATTTAAAATCCCAGCACCATGGGAGATTGAAGCTGGCCTGGATAAAAAGTGATGCTGGGAATTTAAATTCCAGCAACATCGTGGTCCTGGGCTTCAAATTCCCAACACCATTGAGGTTCAAGCAATTCAGGATAAAAGGTGGTGCTGGGAATTGAAATCTCGTCACCACCGTGGTCCTGGGATCAAAACTTCCAGCACCATGGAGGTTCAACAATTCGGGATAAAAGGTGGTGCTAGCAATTGAAATCTCGTCACCACCGTGGTCCTGAGATTAAAACTCCCAGCACCATGGAGAACTGGTTGAGAGAAATGGTGGGGCTGGAAAATTATATCTCAGCACCCCCGTGGTCCTGGGATTCAAAATCCCAGTAACACCATGGTTCTGGGAATGTAATTCCCAGCACCAGGGAGATATAAGTTCCCAAGATGAAAGGTGGTGTTGGGAACTGAAACCCCAGCAACACTGTGGTCCTACGATTAAACCTCCCGAACTGGTCGAGATAAATGATGGTGCTGAGAATTTATATCCCAGCACCACCGTGGTAATGAGATTCAAACTCCCAGCAACACCATGGTGCTGGGAATCTAATTCACAGGACCAGAGAGATATAAGTTGCCGAGATTAAAGGTGGTGTTGGGAACTGAAACCCCAGCAACACTGTGGTCCTACTATTAAAACTCCCAGCACCATGGAGATTGAACTGGTCGAGATAAATGGTGGTGCTGGGAATTTATATCTCAGCACCACCGTGGTAATGAGATTCAAACTCCCAACAACATCATGGTGTTGGGAATGTAATTCCCAGCACCAGGGAGATATAAGTTGCCGAGACTAAAGGTGGTGCTGGGAACTGAAACTCCAGCAACATTGTGGTCCTGATATTAAAACTCCCAGCACCATGGAGATTAAATTGGTCAAGATAAATGGTAGTGCTGGGAATTTATATCCCAACACCACCGTGGTAATGGGATTCAAACTCCCAGCGCCAGGGAGATATAAGTTGCCGAGATTAAAGGTGGTGCTGGAAACTGAAACCCCAGCAACACTGTGGTCCTGTGATTAAAACTCCTAGTACCATGGAGATTGAACTCGCTGAGATAAATGGTGGTGCTGGAAATTTATATCCCAACACCATCGTGGTCCTGGGATTCAAACTCCCAGTAACATCATGGTGCTGGGAATGTAATTCCTAGCACCAGGGAGATATAAGTTGCCGAGATTAAAGGTGGTGCTGGGAACTGAAACCCCAGCAACACTGTGGTCCTACGATTAAAACTCTCAGCACCATGGAGATTGAACTGGTCGAGATAAATGGTGGTGCTGGGAATTTATATCTCAGCACCACCGTGGTCCTGGGATATAAATTTCCAGTACCATAGAGAGGGAACCTGACCGAGATAAATGGTGGTGCTGGCAATTATTATCGGAGATAAATAAAGTCCTCTAAGCGAGTGGAGTGCAAGCGTGGCATAAACTATCATCCTCCACCTTTCCTTAGGCTCCCAAACAGTAGTTCTAAAAATTAATGCTCCGTGCCAACATTCAGACGAGTGTGCCAATTGGCATGCTCCGTGCCAATTAGCACGCACCCATAACTGCTGGCAGGAGTGTCGGAACTAAGTATCCCTCTGCGCATAAACCTTCTAAATGTCTTTCTCTTCCATTCCATATTAACTGTTCCTAATTTCAACATTGATAGGTCCATCAATGGGTTTCGGTCAAAACCCATTCATGGCCCTATCCACCTCAAATTTGTAGGTTAGTGAAGTACATAATTGGGAAATCTAACCCTAAACTCTCATCCTCCACTTGTCCTTAGGCTTCTAAACCCTAGTTAAAAAAATTCAGCCTACTTGCCTACCACACTACATATAATTATTTTGATTTTAAAAACCTTTGCAGGGATGACCCCCTTCCTGATGAAGTGTTTATATTTTTGGAAACAATTGAATCAAATTTGAAGGATAGAGAGTTAGATGATCAAGATTCCATAAATCTGTCCCCAGGTAATATTTCATCTTCATCTCAGTTTACTGATGTGGGGAATAGAATTACCAGTGATTAACAGCTTGATATAAATAGAGAAGCTTCTTCCATACTCGAAGAAGAGTTTGTCACTGCTACTACAGTAGGTCATGAATATTTTGAACAAACTTGGAGTGAAGAGGAGGTACGTGATATATAAGTGATAGAACAGTTAGAATATACAAATCCTTCGGAAGAATTCTTAGCTGATGATATCCAACATGAAGAAGGTGAGTTAAACCCAGATCAGTACAGTGTGTTGGTGCAGTAGGCACCTAAGTCGAACCTGAGTTTTGATTATAGCAAACGATACAAAGTTAAGCTCATGTCATTATCTCACGAGCTGAATCAAGTATGCAGAAATGTTAAGCTAAGACGAAGGTCAGCGACACTCGGAGAGAACCATAGTGGTCGGGCAACACCAGGAGGACTTCGGAGGGAGTCGAAGGAATCAGGTGGAGACCGAAAGCAATGCTTCAAAGGTAAATGTTGAGGTAAGCTCATGTGAGTGAGCGTAAGTAAGGTCGAGTCCTCCATACGGGGACATCCTTAGGCGACGATCTGACCAAGACTTCCCTAGAAAGGTCTATGTTGAGATCGGATGGCAAGTGGCCGTCGAATTCACTTATATTTCGAGCTAACTCTTTATTACAGTCGAAAAGTCTGGAAATCAGTTCAACCGGCCAAGGATCAGTTCAACTGCTGAGCCATCAGTTCAACCGGCCAAGGATCAGTTCAACTGCTAAGCCATCAGTTCAACCGGCTAAGGATCAATTCAACTGCTGAGCCATCAGTTCAACCGGCCAAGAAATCAGTTCAACCGATAGTCAAAAATCAGCCTCGAGGAGTCAAGCTTTATTACCATTTTTCAAGGAGTTTTGTGCCCAATTCCTATTGGTCGAAGACCCATTCGATGAGGGGCTTAAAGGTTATAAAAGGAGGGCTTCTCCTAGGGGTTTTCATCATCTCTAAGTGCTCAAAAACCTTTGCAACTCCGCGATTCTTCGACGACTTTACGACGAAGTGTTGTCAACAACCCTAGCTTAGTTTCTCCTCTTTAGTTGTTGATATTTTAATTTGTCGTCTCTTTAAATATTGCAATTCCTTTTATTAATCGAGGTTTTCTATCGTTGCACTTTACATTAATAGAAGAGAGGGTTTGTCTCTCTATCTTTTCTTTCGAAGGTTTTTTTTGTAATCGTCAAACTCCTACCTCCAACGAGGAGGAGTATTTTTAGTGAATTGCCCTCCGTGCGTTATCAAGGATCACTAGGGCCTTAGAGTAGTAGCCGAAGGCTATGAACCAAGTAAAAATATTTGTCTCATTTTATTTATTGCTTATCTTTCCGCTGCAAATTAATTATCTACTCGAGTTTTAACGAACGAACAAGAAAAGAGGTTTTATCGCTATTCACCCCCCCCCCTCTAGCGATCCGCTTCGATCCAACAATTGGTATCAGAGCCGGGGGCGCTTAGATTTGGTGAAACCACCAATCTAGAATTTTTTATAGATTTGTTTTTCGTTCGTTTAAATTTTTCTCCCGCACTACTAATCCAAGACGAAGTCTTGGTACTCTTCATTTGGTTTTGTTTTGCAAGTATTCGCTTTTGGAGTAGCCGACGGTAAAACGGGCATAACTTTTCGTACAAGTTGACCCACAAAACGGTCTACCTACCAAAACGAAGCTCTCGAAGAGATCTACACTTTTTACGAGGGTAAACCCTCGTAACAAGCTGTATTCATCCCCAAAAACCATCGTTTAGTACCATTTCCGGGACATTGAAGGTTGTAAGTGCTCATCTTTTATTTTAGTTGGTTATTTCTCATTTATTCCTTTTGTTTATTTTCATTTCCTACATTACTAATCCAAGGTGAAGCCTTGGAACCTTTTTCGTGTTTTTTTTTGGTATTTTTTGTGCAAGGTTTCTCTTCCAAATGGCCCATCTCGAAAGGTTTAGCACCGTCCGACCTCCGTTTTACAACGGAGATGATTTCCACTACTGGAAAGGTCGGATGGAATGTTTTCTCAAAACCCAAATTGAGATGTGGATCATAATCCAAACGGGATTCACACTTCCGACTAACGAAGTGGGTGAATCCTTGGATTATGACCAATGGACCATTGCGACAAAATGACAAGTCGAAGCCGACGCTAAGGCAACTCAAATCCTGCAATGCGGCTTGTCCAAGGAGGAGCTAAATTGCGTCGGCCCCTTCATAACCGCAAAGGACCTTTGGACAAAGCTAGTGGAGCTACACGAAGGGACCGATGAAACTAAGGTATGTAAGCGTGATCTGTTAGGATCGTTTGGAACGGCTAGAGGGGGGGTGAATAGCGTCAATGGAATTCTTTCGCGTTCGTGTCTACAATTTCGTTAGCGCAGCGGAATATAGATAATGAAAGCAATAACGAAATATACAATCACACACGAACACAATGATATAACGTGGTTCAGAACCCCAAGGTTCCTACTCCACGGATCGAGCTCTACGAGCTCTAGTGATGCACACGCAAACACTAATGAACACTCCTTCTCGGAACAATCCGGAGGCGGAGAAACCTCGTACAGGATGATTACAACAATAATCAAAAGCTACAAGCGAATACAATGAAATACAAAGCAAAACTAGTAAAGAAAAACACTTTACAAATGCTCTTGAATGCTTGATCGCTAGGTTGATCGAGTAGCACTTGGAGACCCTGAATTGCAGCAGCAACTCGCCCCAAATCGCCTCAAAGAAACCTTAGTTTTTCCTCCATCACGAGCTCCATATATAGCTTCAACCTGTGCTGGAAAAAGTCAATCAGTCGACTGATCGTGACCATCAGTCGACTGATGTCACTGTTGTCGTGAGACAACGGCTAGATCCACGCTGGATAAGTCCAACGGAACCTTCATCAGTCGACTGATTGTGACCATCAGTCGACTGATGGAGTCCTCACTCGACCAGTCGAGTCTCGACTCCATTCTGTGGCCGATTTCTCGAGCACCAGTCGACTGATCACACGATCGCCAACGCTGAGCCATCACCGATTGCCCACCTCTGGCGGTCGCTAGGCTCATAACCCGCAGTCAAACCCTAGTTGACTCGGTCCAGTCGACTGCCACATGGCACCAGTCGACTGGCACACCTCAAACATGAGGTTTTAACCCAAGTATGGTTCCCCCATACTTGCTAGACCACCCTTAGCCTAGACATAAGCCTTCAAGCCACCTCCATCAGCCTCACGTCTCTCGGATCCCTCCAAGTCATCCATGACTTATTCATCCATCGCGCTAGCCTTCAGGTGCTTCCGTCGGCTATGTCATTCTAACGGTGTCTACACCGCCAAGGCACATTGGACTTACGCCGCCAAGACTCCGCTTGGACTTTACGCCACCAACCATTGGACTTATGCTGCCAAGACTCTCGCTTGGACTTTACGCCGCCAATATCAAACCCCTTCGACTTCAAATGCCAACCCATGTTGGACTTTCCATGCCAAGACCATGCTTGGACTTTCCATGCCAAGACCCATGCTTGGACTTCCCTTGCCAACCCATGTTGGACTTCTCAAATGTCAAGACCATGCTTGGACTTTTCATGTGCCAAGTGTCCCACTTGGACTTTCCATGCCAAGTACTCAAGACTTGGACTTTACCAAATGACAATTACATTGTCATATGTTTTTGTCGAAACATCAAAACATCACTCGAGTCAAACTTGAGTCCTGGTCAATCGTGACCTGGGCCGATTGCACCAACAATCTCCCCCTTTTTGATGTTTGACAAAAATAAAACATTGAGTTAGAACACTAACTCAAATCCCTTACCAATTATCCCAAATTGGTAAATACTCTCCAAATGTTCTCCCCCAAACATTCTCCCCCTTTTTGACTAACATCAAAAAGGTTATCTCCAAGGAGGTCAAAGTCTCATGTCCCAATGAGATCTTACAATCTCCCCCTTGGTCCAACAATACTTAGGATGTCTACCATCTTCCTAGTGATAAGTCCAATATCACTCAAGAGAGACAATCCCATTTACTCTCCCAATTTCCAAATTGGGTCTCTCAAAAGTCCCATCAATTTCCCAATTGATGTCATATTCTCCCAATAACTTCTCCTCTTCAAGGAGAAAAACACATCCATCATCCCAAGATGGATACCTCCCCCTAAAGGCTTGCTCCCCCTTGACCATTGCACCAACAATGTCCTTGGGAAGTCCCTAAGCCAATAGGAACTCTAAACCATCAAAATTAAGGTTAGAAATTCAACATTGAACTTTCCAACACCTTAACATTGATACAAACCCTAAACAACTCTCCTAATCCATATCCAATGGATTTTCACCCTTTATAATGCTTCCCAAAGCATATCCTAGGGTTAGGAGTGATTAGGGACCTTTACCATGGCTGAACACGGGCTAACCAAACCTAGTTTTCCCGAAATCAGCCTTGGCGACGACTCGCTACCACGATCGGCCACACTCATCGATCAATCGCCACTGTAGAGGTTGATCGATAATCAAATTTCGAATTTGATTATCGAATCGAGTTTTGGAAATTCATAAATAATTATACGTATATCGAAAAATCACAAAATTTGATACATATAATACTTATGACACATACAATGGGTGAAAAATATTGTAAAATTATTTTACCCATAATATAGTGAATTTGATACAAAACTTAAAACCATTGAAATTTTCAATGTTTTGGTCCTATTTGTATCAACTTCATCAATGGTGATTGCTATCAAAAGATAGACTTCACCAAGGTTTTCAAAATGATTTTAAAATGTTTTCAAAACCTTATTTTGGATCATATTCCTTGGGCTCTATGCACATGACTTGTACACAAGCTTTCCCAATGATCCACAAATAAAATTGGATGAGTTTTAGTTCATCTAGATGCAAAAACTATGCACCTTGAACTTAACTCATATCCTAGCATCTCACATATATCTAGGGTGTATAAATACACATACATGTCAATTGGATGTGAGATGTGGGTTTTGGTTCATTTAATCTAGGGTTTCATGCATTTTTTTAAGGCAACCCTACTTGATTCCCTTATAAATGGGACTCCAAGTCATGTCATTGTCCTTAAATCAATTTCAATCAAATTATCTTAAATGCATGAGTGATTATGACATTAGAGATGATATAGATAAACACATGCTCATAATCATGATGTCATGGCATAATATGAAATATAAAAACACATGACATTTAAAGCCTTAATCCTAAACATGAACATTGACATATAGAATGATTAAAAATAAGCATGATGTCATGACATGTTATATGGCAAACAAAGCATGGCATATAAAATATATAGGTATAGTAATACCTAAATTTTAAAATTAATTGTCATTTGATATAATTAAGTATATTTTGCCATATTAACCTAAATTTTCCCAAGTGTGTCAAAAACCCAACATGGCACACTACGACCTCTAAACCTAAATTGTGCCAATTTGACCATTTTATCAAGCTTCTCAAATAATATTGGCACACCCTAAAATCTTTTAGGATGATAATTCAAATCTATTTCCAAGGTATCCATAACCTTGAAAATAACCTAAAGTTCCACCTTTGCCATGGTTGAGTTAACTACCAATCCATTTAAGGTTGGCACACCCTAACCCATCTAGCGTGAATCAATCACGCTCTTAGGAACCCAAAATCGATTTGAGCTCCTAGGGTTAATTAGGTATTCTTTAGGGATAACTTCTCTAGATACCTTCCTAATGACCTTCCTAGGCTTGTTAGCCTTGGTCATTTGGGTCTTACCTAGGTTGACTCTAGGGATAACTCCCCTTGCAACCTTCTTAGTGGCCACCCTAGGTTTCCTAGAAACCCTAGCCACTAGGCACAACCTTTGGTCAACCTTAGGGATGACTTCCCTATTGACCTTGGTCTTTCTAGACCTAGTTTGTGTCCCATAATCAAATGGAACACTATGGTAAGCCACCTTAGGCTTAGGTTTTTGACCCAAACTCTTCTTGCCTTTGGTTGACTTTAGTCTTTTAGGTCCTACTTGTTGACTTTGATTATTTGACCTAAAAGTTTGACCAATTGACCCTTGCATTTGATTTTGCATAATGTTGAGGGTCTTTTCAAGTTTTTCAAGCCTTGACCTCAAGGCTTGATTTTCCTTTTCTAATATCTCAATTTTTGATTTTTCATTTTCTCTTGAGATATTTCTATTTCTAGGCATATGTCTAGATTTCTTAGCATTAAAGCCTAGATGTTCTCCTATTTTCTTAATGCTTTCCTTAGATAATATATTTTTAGGGACATTAGTCCCAAATTTCTTCTTATTTCCTAAGTGAACACTCTTAGCACCTAAACAAAAGTATTTATTTCTATTAGCATGCTTTTCATGGCAAATTGCAAGAGAATTAAAATTCCTAGCATGCTTTTGACTTTTAAATTTAGAAGATGCATTATTGAAATATACCTTAGGGTTTGCCTTGGAGGCTCCCCCTACATGTATAGCTCCTTCTTGGGTCTTTTTGCTCCCCCTAGGACATTGATTTCGGTAATGCCCCGGTTGCCGGCACTTGAAGCAAATGACTTGCTCCTTGCTTTTCTTGGCATTGGGAACACCGGCTTCATTGACCTTTGGAACCTTGAGCCTTCTGACCCTTTTGACACTTACTCTTGTAGTGTCCGGATTCCCTACACTCAAAACAAATGATATGAATTTTATTTGAACCTTGAGTGTTTGAGTTACCTAGGGTATTTGTGGTGGTGGGTGCCGGAGTTGGAGCTTCTCCATCTTGACCGGATGTGGAAGCTTCTTCTTGTCGCTCTGGAGTGGAGATCCTTTCTTCCCCCTCAATCCTAGAAGTAGATGCTTCTTCCACCTCTTCTACTTCTTCTTTCTCCGATTCGGAAGTTGACTCCATCTCAACTTCCGATTCCTCACTCTCACTTGAAGATGAGCTCTCCTCTTCATCCTCCTTGTCTTCTTGGATTGAATAAGGTTCTTCATGGAATTTTGCCAATATGTTCCATACCTCTTTGGCGTCTTTACAATCCCCATAGTCACCTAGGCTACACAAGATGTCATTAGGAATTAAATCAAATATAAATTTGATTACCTTCTTATTTTTCTTGAATTGTCGTAGTTGTTCTTCACTCCATTTCTTCTTCTTGAGACATCCTCCCTTTGGTCCCTTAGGATATTCAAATCCTTCCATCAAGGCGGACCATTCCTCAAGGTCTCTCATCATCAAAAACTCTTCAATTCTCGCCTTCCAAGAATTGAAACCTTCTCGTCCATAGAATGAATAAGGGACCGGTGTGTTGATGTCCCATCCTAATTGCCCTTCCATCTTCACCCTCTAGCTTTTTGTCTAAGCTCCCGGCGGTTAGTTCGTAGAAGAGCCCCGGGCTCTGATACCACTTGTTAGGATCGTTTGGAACGGCTAGAGGGGGAGGTGAATAGCGTCAATGGAATTCTTTCGTGTTCGTGTCTACAATTTCATTAGCGCAGCGGAATATAGATAATGAAAGAAATAACGAAATATACAATCACACACGAACACAATGATATAACGTGGTTCGGAACCTCAAGGTTCCTACTTCACGGATCGAGCTCTACGAGCTCTAGTGATGCACACGCAAACACTAATAAACACTCTTTCTCGGAACAATCTGGAGGCGGAGAAACCTCGTACAGGATGATTACAACAATAATCAAAAGCTACAAGCGAATACAATGAAATACAAAGCAAAACTAGTAAAGAAAAACACTTTACAAATGCTCATGAATGCTTGATCGCTAGGTTGATCGAGTAGCACTTGGAGACCCTGAATTGCAGCAGCAACTCGCCCCAAATCGCCTCAAAGAAACCTTAGTTTTTCCTCCATCACGAGCTCCATATATAGCTTCAACCTGTGCTGGAAAAAGTCGATCAGTCAACTAATCGCGACCATCAGTCGACTGATGCCACTATTGTCATGAGACAACGGCTAGATCCACGCTGGATAAGTCCAACAGAACCTTCATCAGTCGACTGATTGTGACCATCAGTCGACTGATGGAGTCCTCACTCGACCAGTCGAGTCTTGACTCCATTCTGTGACCGATTTCTCGAGCACCGGGCCGATCGATCACATGATCACGATCGCCGAGCCATCACCGACTACCCACTGCAATGATCGCTAGGTCATAACCCGCAAATAAACCCTAGTTGACGGTCCGATCGCCACATGGCACTGGGCCGATGGCACACCTCAAACATGAGGTTTTAACCCAAGTATGGTTCCCCCATACTTGCTACACCACCCTTAGCCTAGACCTAAGCCTTCTAGCCACCTCCATCAGCCTCACGCCTCTCGGATCCCTCCAAGTCATCCATGACTTGTTCATCCATCGCACTAGCCTTCAGGTGCTTCCGTCGGCTATGTCATGCTAACGGTGTCTACACCGCCAAGGCACATTGGACTTACGCCGCCAAGACTCCGCTTGGACTTTACGCCGCCAACCATTGGACTTATGCTACCAAGACTCCCGCTTGGACTTTACGCCGCCAATATCAAACCCCTTGGACTTCAAATGCCAACCCATGTTGGACTTTCCATGCCAAGATCATGCTTGGACTTTCCATGCCAAGACCCATGCTTGGACTTCCCTTGCCAACCCATGTTGGACTTCTCAAATGTCAAGACCATGCTTGGACTTTTCATGTGCCAAGTGTCCCACTTGGACTTTCCATGCCAAGTACTCAAGACTTGGACTTTACCAAATGACAATTACATTGTCATATGTTTTTGTCGAAACATCAAAACATCACTCGAGTCAAACTCGAGTCCTGGTCAATCGTGACCTGGGCCGATTGCACCAACATGATCTTTTATTTAATAAACTATATAATCTAAAAATGCAGGAACATGAGTCCGCGACGCAACTTCACGCCCGTGTCCAAGACATAGTCAACAATCTACACGCGATTGGGCAAAAGGTCGAAAACCGCGACCTTATAAGGTATGTCCTAAACTCCTTTCCGAGGACTACCTTGTGGGCATCCATGGTCGATGCCTACAAGGTCTCCAAGGATCTTTCAAAACATAGGTTAGATGAACTATTTTCTGATTTTGAACTTCATGAGCAGTCTAACTTGGAACCCGAGAAGGGTATAGCACTTTTTGCAGGTTCAAGGAAGAAAACCGCAAGCAAACCACCCCCGAAGGAAGAAGAGGATGAGTCCGATTCGGAGGTCGACCCGAAAATGGAGGCCGAACTAGTCAACCTAGTTCAGAGGATAGTCAAGGGCCGAAAGCGAACCATCACTCGACCCAACGAAGGTAAGCCTAAAAGTTCTAATATTAGGTGTTACGAATGCAACAGGTTTGGACACATCAAGTTCGAATGTGCCAAAGCTCAAAAGCAAAGCACCAAAATACAAAAAGGCACTCAACGCTACATGGGAAGAAGCATCTGAGGAAGAAGATGATGATCGAGTCCTCATGGCTAAACCGGTTGAATCGGAGACGGAGTCGGAACCAGAACACAAATCGGAAACCGAAGACGAGTCAGACTGCGAAGCGTTATTCAAGACAAGCCACGGATATGCATCCGGTTCAAAAGATACACTCAAGGTAAGTCGATCTCTAATTAGTATGCTTTATAGTGCAATTAAGTTTTTAACTAGAAAGTTAGCTAAGTCTGAGTCCAAGGTCGAGACCCTGGTTGAAAAAGTTAAACTCCTCAAACACAAGGTCTCCCTAACCTCTTCGACTAGTCGAGTTCAAGAGGAGGACTCAACTCGGGTTGAAAAACTCGAAGTTCAGAACTCACTCTTGAAGAGTCAAATCGAAGATCTTAGGAATATGTTGGAAAGGTTTACTTTGGGATCCAAAGGACTTGACCTCCTACTTGGATCGTAAAGGGACGTGTACAACAAGGTCAGACTTTGGTTTAGCTTAAATACGACCAACAAGTCGTATATGTTGATTGTAAGTCGACATAAAAAACATGTCCAAGCATGGGTCCCTAAAACCACCTTAATTTCAAACTTAGGATCGAACCAGTACTGGGTTCCCAAGGACCAAATCCACTATGTGGAGAGACCGAATCGATTCAACGGTCCAGGGGGAGCTAGTACAAAACTTGTTTGTGTTTTAACCTAGAAATTGCATGCTTAGGTTTTTTATTTAGTTTGATTTTCCTTTTTAGAATGGTTAGATAGGACTATAACTCGTCAATACTTGATAACATAGTACCAGGACGCAACGAGATGATAGTATGATAGGAAAGCGGAGTCTTGTGTATTCGGGCTAGATAAGGCATATCTAGTTCGGTGCACTTGACCGAGTGCAACTAGCTGAAGCTACCTCGTCGTATCCTAGACTAGTTAGACCAGGAAGTGGTCTTAGGTGAGTCAAGTTATTATTTTCTTGAAAATGGCTTTGTCTAAGGAAGTGGTCGTTGTTCCGATCAAAGAAGGCCTCTGTGCCTCGCCATGACCTGGAAGCCATGATCTTGAAAAGGTGACTTGATGATCCTAAGGTCAAATCTAAATCTAACGCAAGGTTGACAAGTGTTTAAGTCATTAAATTTAAATCAAGTAAAATTGGAAGTCATCTCACAAGAACATATAGGGTTAACGTGTTTGGTCATGTAGACATGGGTGAGATGATTTAGGCTAATAATCTTCAACCAATCTTTAATAAATCCAATATCCGATCCAACTACCTTGCGTGTAGGATCAATGGATGTTGGACAGTGGTTGCTCCCGACACATGACCAGGGATCAACTCAAGTTTTCGAAGCTTCGATTCAAACGACAAGGATCGGTAGCCTTCGAAAATAACGGTAAGCTCAAAATCATCGGATCAGGTGATATTGAGCTCAACTCAAATTTTGATATTCAAAATGTTTTATTAGTAGAAAATTTTCATTATAATTTACTTAGTGTAAGCCAATTATGTGATAATAATTATAAGGTCATATTTCTAGAAAATGAATGTGTAATTAATACAATTGAAACTTCTAAAACAATTCTTAAGGGAACTAGAAATAACAACATTTACACTATTAATTTAACTAACTCTTCAACTAAGTGTCTTATGACATGGCAAGAGGAATCATGGTTGTGGCACCGACGACTCGGTCACTCACACCCAAGACTCATCCACAAGATGAGTCAGAGTGACTTAGTCAGAGGTTTGCCTAACCTCAATAACTTGGATAATAAAATATGTAATGTTTGTCAACAAGGTAAACAATCTAGGACACAACATCAACTAACTAATCAAGAACGAACCAAAAGTGCGCTTGAGCTCCTACACATGGATCTATTTGATTCACACGGAGCTAAGTCACTTAATGGAAGTAAATTCTGCTTAGTCATAATTGATGCCTATTCTAGATTTACTTGGGTTAGGTTCATCAAACACAAAAGTGATACCCTAGATCAATTAATCAATCTATTTAAATTAATAGAAAATCAACAAAGCATTAAAATCAAAAGACTTAGGACTGATCATGGTGGTGAATTCGAGAACCATATGTTTACAAAATTCTGTAACCTAAATGGATACCACCATGAGTTCTCTTGCCCTAGAACTCCACAACAAAATGGCCTAGTAGAATGCAAAAATAGAACCCTACAAGAAGCTGCTAGGACAATATTAAACGAGTATAACCTACCCGATAGGTTTTGGGCGGAAGCCGTGAGTACGGCATGCTATGTCCAAAATAGGATCCTTATGGTAAAGAGACACCTTAAGACCTCATACGAGATTTATCACGATAAAATACCTAACATCAAGTATGTTGGATCGAGAAGCGTCGCTAGAGGGGGGGTGAATAGCGATCGTAAAACTTTCGTTTTCGTTCGTTCGATACGCAAAGTAAATGAGTAAACACAGCGGAAAATAAAATGACACGTTTATTTTACTTGGTTCATAACCCAGTGGTTGCTACTCCAAGGCCCTATCGGTCCTTGACCTCGTACGGAGGGCAAAGCACTATAACGTCTCCTCCTCGTTGGAGGTAGGAGACAACGATCACAAAATCCGGAAGTACGAGGATGAGGCAACAAGCCTACCTCACCTCGTTACAAAAAAAACAACGAATACAATAATAAAAAGTATTACTAGATGCTGCTGCCGACGAAGAAGATCTGAGGTTATCGTCGCGTCGGTGTTATGACGGTGTTGAAGCGTTGGCGTTGTAGGAGCACTTGATGAATAATTGATGTGATTTGGAGTGGAATCCTCCCCTCCTTTTATAGACTTTGGCCTCTGAAATTGTCTCCTATTTCTTTGGAACGGATCATGGATTTTTCCAAATTTTATCGCTGGCGCGTCGAAGCGTTATCCGTTTTGACCTAAGCGCAAAGGTGAGTCGCCGCCATCATCGATCGATGACTCCCCATCACGATCGATGGGCATCGATCGCTATGTGTCCAGCAATGATCAGGCTCCACTTCGCAATAAGAGGTTAGCTCGGAAAATGATAAATGCGACAGTTTCTGACCGTCCGATCTCGACCTAGACCTTCCACGGGAAGTCTTAATCGGATCACCGCCTATGGTCGTCCCCGTAAAGAGGACACAACCTTACAATCTCTCACTCACACGAGCTTACCTCGATAGTAGCTCTCGCTTCCGGCCTTCCACTTGATTCCTTCGGCTCCCTCCGAAGTCACTCGAGTGTCGCCCGACCACCGCGGCTTCCTCTGGGTGTCGCTAGCCTTTAGCTCCAGCTTTAATACTTTTCTGCACACTTGATAGCTCGTGAGATAACGATGTAAACTTAACTTTGTGTCTTTGCCATAATCAAAACACAGGTTCGATTATCTAGTGCCCCTGCACCAACAATCTCCCCCTTTTTGATCTATGGCAAACCAACACAAAGTTAAGGAAAATTAAAGCATAAAACCAGTATAGTAAATGATGAATGTCATTTTCAAAAACTCCCCCTCAACCAAAACACCCCCTTAACCCTAGGTGAGTGTTGAAAGAAATAATTTAATTTTCAACATTAAATTTTATGTTACTCCCATTAAATTTTATGTTACTCCCCCAATTTTATGTTACTCCCCCTTAACCCTAGGTGAGTGTTGAAAGAAATAATTTAATTTTCAACATTAAATTTTATGTTACTCCCATTAAATTTTATGTTACTCCCCCAATTTTATGTTACTCCCCCTTAACTTTTGCTCTTCTCCCCCTTTTGCCATAAATCAAAATTTTTTTTTGGGGTTTTTGTATAAAATAGGGGTTTGAAAACAATATCGTATATGCATGCATCTAGATAAATCAAATATGAGTCCAAGCATACGTCTAGCAGTAGTTAGATAGATTGGTTCGAGGTGTGCCCCTCTGCACCAATAATCTAAAGATTTATAATATAACCTTTAGGGTTAGTTTGCTCTCCCCCTTAGTCAAATATATGAAGTATAAGAGATGTAGGGGGCGCTAAACTTTGGCCTAAGAGTTGTTAAGTACAATAGTTGAGAAAATAGGTAGTATTTTGAAGAGATTGTTTTAAGTATATTTCAATTATCCTTAACATCTCACCCATTCTATGTGTCTCAGAATTTGTTCACCTTATATGTTTTGTGAGATGATTTTAAAATTAAGTTGATTAAGTGCATTTAGGTTCAAGTAATTTTATGTTAGATTTGGATTTGACCCTAGGCTTGTCAAGTTTACCTTTTCAAGATCATGGCTTCCAGGTCGTGGCGAGGCACAGGGGCCTTCTTTTATCGGATCATCGACCACTTCCTTAGACAAAGCCATTTTCAAGAAAATGATGACTTGACTCACCTAAGACTATTTCCTAGTCTAACTGAAAAGAGGCTCCCCGAGGCTCAATCTTTTCGAAGGATTTTAGTTGGTTATGTACGTGTTCTAAGTAAGTTCACAAGTTAACAAAAATTCTAAGCATGCAATGGTTTTGCTAAGTAAGCGGGTATACTATTTTAGTGTTAGCTCCCCCTGGACCATTGAACCAATATGGTCTATTCAAATAATGAACTTGATCCTGGGGAATCCAAACCTTGTTAGTCCTTATATGTGAGTTCAATAAAATCTTTGGGACCCATGCTTGGACTCTTTGATGACTACGATTTACGATAGACATATAAGACCTATTCGTAGTCTTTGACTTAAATCCGAGTCCGGCTTTGTTGTACACGGCTCTTTGGGTTCCAAGTAGTCGATTAAGGTTCTTAGATCCCAATGTGAACCTTTCCAACCTAGCCTCAACCTCTTGAACTCGTTCTTTCAAGAGAGAATTCTCCTCCTCAAGTTTTTCAATTTGGGTTGAGTTTCCCTCTTGAACTTGACTAGTTGAAGAGGTTAGAGTAGCCTCTTGCTTGAGGGTTTCAACCTCCTCAAGTAACGACTCAACCCTAGACTCGGACTTAGTTAATTTCCTAGACAAAAACTTAACCGTATTATGTAAAGTATTAAATAAAGTTCGACTCACTTTAAGGGTATCTTTTGAACCGGATGCGTATCCGTGGCTTGACTTGAAGGTAGCTTCGTAGTCCGAGTCATCCTCAGGTTCTGACTCAAGTTCAGGTTCGGTCTCCGTGTCTGATTCAATCGATTTCGCCATGAAAGCTATGTCTTCTTTGTTGTCCCAAGTTGCATGGAAGGCTTTCCTTGCTCCCTTTTTCTTTTGGTTCTCATTCTTCAATTTCCTCCTTTCTTGTCGAACTATTCTCCGCACAATGTTGACTATTATGGCCTCCTCTTCGGATTCGGATTCGTCTTCGGGTTCGAGTTCATCTACTTGCCTAGTAGGTGGCTTGCTTCTTTGTCCTGCAAGTAGAGCAATACCTCTCTCGGCCCGGATCATGTTAGTTTGCTCATGAAGTTCAAACTCGGAAAATAATTCATCTAACCTAAGCTTCGATAGGTCCTTAGAGACCTTGTAGGCATCAACCATGGATGCCCACAAGGTAGTCCTAGGAAATGAATTAAGAACATACCTTAGTAGGTCACGGTTTTTGACCTTGTGTCCGATGGTGTGTAGGCCGTTGACAATGTCCTGGACGCGGGCGTGTAGTTGCGTTGCCGTCTCGTGTTCCTGCATCTTGAGGTTATACAACTTATTGAAAAGAAGGTCACGTTTACATACCTTAGCATCGGACGTTCGCCGTGTAGCTCGATTAATTTATTCCATAGGTCCTTGGCGCTAATGAATGGTCCGATGCGGTTGAGTTCCTCCTTGGACAAGCCGCATTGCAATATTTGGGTTGCTCTTGCATCGGCTTCGATTTGCCTCTTGGTTGCATTTGTCCACTTGTTGAAATCCAAGGGTTCTCCTTGATCATTGGTGGGTAAAGCAAAGCCGGTTTGGATTATTATCCAAGTCTCGACTTGTGTTTTCAAGAAACACTCCATCCGACCTTTCCAATAACGGAAATCATCTCCGTTAAAGAACGGAGGTCGGGTGGTGCTATATCCCTCAATGTGAGCCATTAAGTATCTTGCAAAACACAAATGAAAACCAAAGAGAATTCCAAGACTTGGTCTTGGATTAGTAATGCGGGAAATAATAGGAAAAAAAACAGAAATAAATAAGAAGAATAAGAAACTAAAACAAATTAGAAACTTACGACCTTCGGTGTCCCCGAAAGGCTACTGAACGTTGGATTTTGGGGCTGGAAACAGCTTGTTACGAGGGTAAACCCTCATAAGAAATGTAGATCTTTCTGAGAGCTTCGATTTGGTACATAGATCGTTATGTGAGTCCACTTGTGCGAAAAGTTATGACCGTTTTACCGTCGGCTACTCCAAGAGAGAAAACTTGCAAGCACACAACCAAAAGAAACGTACCAAGACTTCGTCTTGGATTAGTAGTGCGGGAGGAATAAAAACCAGAGAAAGATACGAATCGAAAAATACGAACAAAAAAAACCAAAACGTGCTAGATCGGTGGTTTCACCAAATCTTAGCGCCCCCGCTCTGATACCAATTGTTGGATCGAGAAGCGTCGCTAGAGGGGGGGTGAATAGCGATCGTAAAACTTTCGTTTTCATTAGATTCGTCATAAGTAAACGAGTAAACACAGCGGAAAATAAAATGACACGTTTATTTTACTTGGTTCACAACCCAGTGGTTGCTACTCCAAGGCCCTATCGGTCCTTGACCGCGTACGGAGGGCAAAGCACTATAACGTCTCCTCCTCGTTGGAGGTAGGAGACAACGATCACAAAATCCGGAAGTACGAGGATGAGGCAACAAGCCTACCTCACCTCGTTACAAAAAAAACAACGAATACAATAATAAAAAGTATTACTAGATGCTGCTAGCGAAGAAGATCTGAGGTTATCGTCGCGTCGGCGTTATGACGGTGTTGAAGCGTTGGCGTTGTAGGAGCACTTGATGAATAATTGATGTGATTTGGAGTGGAATCCTCCCCTCCTTTTATAGACTTTGGCCTCTGAAATTGTCTCCTATTTCTTTGGAACGGATCATGGATTTTTCCAAATTTTATCGCGAAGTGGCCGCGTCAAACGTTATCCGTTTTGACCTAGCGCAAAAGCTGAGTCGTCGCCATCAGTCGACTGATGACTCCCATCAATCGACTGATGGGCATCAGTCGACTGCTATGTGTCCAGCAGTCGACTGCCAGCTTGGCCACTTCCCTGCAATAAGAGGTTAGCTCGGAAAATGATAAATGCGACAGTTTCTGACCGTCCGATCTCGACCTAGACCTTCCACGGGAAGTCTTAATCGGATCGCCGCCTATGGTCGTCCCCGTAAAGAGGACACAACCTTACAATCTCTCACTCACACGAGCTTACCTCGATAGTAGCTCTCGCTTCCGGCCTTCCACTTGATTCCTTCGGCTCCCTCCGAAGTCACTCGAGTGTCGCCCGACCACCGCGGCTTCCTCCGGGTGTCGCTAGCCTTTAGCTCCAGCTTTAATACTTTTCTGCACACTTGATAGCTCGTGAGATAACGATGTAAACTTAACTTTGTGTCTTTGCCATAATCAAAACACAGGTTCAATTATCTAGCACCCCTGCACCAACAAAGTACTTTAGAGTATTTGAGTGTAAGGTACATATCCTAAACACTAAGGATTACCTAGGGAAATTTACATCCAAAACCACGATCGGAATCTTTCTAGGATACTCGACTACAAGTAGAGCTTATAGAGTATATAACCATGACACCCTTAGAGTCAAAGAGACTATTAATGTAGTATTTGATGAAGGACACGAACCTACAAAACCCCCGGCAACCCCAATTAGCGAGCCGATTCATACTAGACCTAACTCTGATCCGGAAATCAGGTCTAGTGTTAATCCTAATCTAAGTCAACCAAGTCACTCTAATGACCAAGTGATAGATGACTCTAACCAAACTAGAACTCAAACAAGTCATCCTATTGATCAAGTTGTAGACTCAAACCCAAATCCAACTAGGACTCAAACAAATCATCCTATCGACCAAGTGATAGGTGATCCAAGTCTAGGAGTTCGAACTAGAGCCTCATACAGAAACCTTAGTCAAATCTCCTTAATTTCCAAAATTGAACCCAAGACTATTGACCAAGCTCTTCTTGATCCCGATTGGATTATTGCAATGCAAGAAGAGTTGGCTCAATTCACTAGGAACGAAGTATGGGAATTAGTACCACCACCTAAAGATAAAACAATCATTGGAACAAGGTGGGTGTTTAGAAATAAACTTGATGATAAAGGTGAAGTGGTTAGAAATAAAGCTAGACTAGTCACTAAAGGGTTTAGTCAAGTCGAAGGTTTAGATTACGATGAGACCTATGCCCGATAGCTAGATTAGAGTCCATTCGAATGCTATTAGCATATACGACACATCGAGGATTTAAGTTGTTTCAAATGGATGTGAAATCTGCATTCTTAAATGGATACATTAAAGAAGAAGTTTATGTTAGTAAACCCCCCGGTTTCGAAAGTTTAGACAAACCCGACCATGTCCTTAGGTTAAAAAAGCTCTCTATGGACTTAAACAAGCTCCTCAAGCTTGGTACGAGAGACTTTCGATTTATCTTAAGTCCAAAGGTTTTAACCAAGGTGTAGTTAACCCAACTCTTTTCGTAAAAACCTTAGGTAAAGGCATATTCATAGCCCAAATCTACGTAGATGATATTATTTTCGGAACCACCAAATCAATCCTACTAAATGAGTTCATTTCACTTATGGAAAGTGAATTTGAAATGAATTTAGTAGGTGAGTTAAGCTTCTTTTTAGGTCTACAAATTAAACAAACTAAAGATGGAATATACCTACATCAACGCAAATATACTAGAGAATTAATTAAACGCTTTGGAATGCAAGACGCTAAAATTATTAATACCCTAATGGCAACTAATGTGAATATAGAAGAAGATGTAATCAGAAATTCAATTGATATACTATAGGAGCGTAATAGGGAGTCTCCTTTACTTAATTGCAAGCCGACCCGATATCTTATTTGCAGTAAGTATGTGCGCAAGGTTCCAAACCTGTGCCAAGGAGTCTCACCTAACTCTAGTCAAGCGTATCCTTAGATATCTAAAGGGTACACTTAATGTCGGTATTTGGTACCCTAGATCTACCGAGTTCGAACTAACCGGCTACTCCGATTCGGACTATGCCGGTAGTAAGCTCGATAGAAAGAGTACGAGTGGTTGTTGTCAACTTCTCGGCTCGAGTCTAGTAAGTTGGTGCAGTAGGAAGCAACACTGTGTTGTCTTATCTACCACCAAAGCCGAATACATTGCGATGGGTGAGTGTGTCACTCAGCTTCTTTGGATGAAGCACACTCTCCGCGACTTTAAGTTAGACTTTACAAATACTAAACTTCACGTAGATAACATTAGTTCAATTAATCTTACTAAGAATCCGATATGTCACTCTAGGACCAAACATATAGAGGTCAAACACCATTTCATTCGAGAACATGTGGCCAACGGAGCCATACAACTCGAATACGTCGAATCGAAGTCTAACTTGGCAGACCTATTTACTAAACCCCTACCCGAAGCCGAATTTAGTCTATTAAGACGAAAATTGGGCATGTGCGTAGTAGAATAGGACTTTGCAAATTATATTACTACTATTTCATAATTTTTATTTTCATGGAACTAGCATAGGACATACCTTAGATATCATGCACCTATAGATTTAAAGAGCTAGTACATCTCACAACACATAGGACTAATGTGTTTGTGTACTTAGCCACGTAGATGGGCGTGAGATGTTAGGACCTTACTCCTGGTTCCAGATGTAGAGTTAGTGCATCGCCATGAACCATGGAGTATAATTATAAATACTAACCGACTCTGACCAGGACTGGTTGATCTTTCACATCAATCAAGCCAAATATGAGTCGAACATTTTATAGATGAACTTATTTTCAGTATATGATTTTCAAAATAATGTGGAACATGCTTGGACTTTAAAATTAATACTTATTTTTTATTCCACACACACCCTCACTCTTTTCGATATATGGGAAAAGGGGGAGAAAAGGCCAAAGTTAAGGGATCAATTTTTTTTTATGGCCAAGGCTTACTTAACTTTAAGTTAACAAAACAAGTTAAGAGAATTCTTAACTTAAATAACTTGTTAACAAAAAATTAATTTACTTAACTTTAAGTTAACTTACATTTAGTTAACTTACATTTTGTTAACTTGTTAAAAAAAAAGTAATTTACTTAACTTTAAGTTAACTTGTTAACAAAACGGAAGTAAAGGCCAAGAAATCAATTTTTTGATTTCTTAACTTAAAACTTATTTTAAACACTATGGCCAATATGAAGTAATTTCGGTTACTTAAATTCTTTTTTAGTAGCAAACATCAAGGGGGAGAGTTAAAACTCTTTCTCAAGTACTCACCCTCGGTCAAGGGGGAGGATTCCTCAAGGGAGAGCACTTGAAAAAGAGTTTTTATATACTCCTGCTCATTCATGCATATCTCATACTCATTTTGCTTAATGCACTTAATTTATTTTTCTTAACTTTGTATGTGGGTTTGCCATAAATCAAAAAGGGAGAAATTGTTGGTGTAGTAGGCACCTAAGTCGAACCTGAGTTTTGATTATAGCAAACGATACAAAGTTAAGCTCATGTCATTATCTCACGAGCTGAGTCAAGTATACAGAAATGCTAAGCTAAGCCGAAGGTCAGCAACACTCGGAGAGAACCGTAGTGGTCGGGCAACACCGGGAGGACTTCGGAGGGAGCCGAAGGAATCAGGTGGAGACCGAAAGCAAGGCTTCAAAGGTAAATGTTGAGGTTGTTGGTGCAATCGGCCCAGGTCACGATTGACCAGGACTCGAGTTTGTCTCGAGTGATGTTTTGATGTGTTTTGATGTTTCGACAAAAACATATGACAATATAATTGTCATGGAAAGTCCAAGTCGGACACTTGGCAATGTAAAGTCCAACATGGGTTGGCAAGGAAAGTCCAAGCATGGTCTTGGCATGGAAAGTCCAACATGGGTTGGCAAGGGAAAGTCCAAGCTTGAGTCTTGGCATTTGAGAAGTCCAAGGGTTTGATATTGGCGGCGTAAAGTCCAAGCGGGAGTCTTGGCAGCATAAGTCCAATGATTGGCGGCGTAAAGTCCAAGCGGAGTCTTGGCGGCGTAAGTCTAATGTGCCTTGGCGGCGTAGACACCGTTAGCATGACATAGCCGACAGAAGCACCTGAAGGCTAGCGCGATGGATGAACAAGTCATGGATGACTTGGAGGGATCCGAGAGGCGTGAGGCTGATGGAGGTGACTAGAAGGCTTAGGTCTAGGCTAAGGGTGGTCTAGCAAGTATGGGGGAACCATACTTGAGTTAAAACCTCATGTTTGAGGTGTGCCACCGATGATGCCATGTAGCGGCCGACCGGACGAGTCAACTAGGGTTTGATCGGTTAGTGGGTTTAGCAATGATCGCCATAGGTCGGGCCGACTGATCGATGAGCGATCGATCGTGATCACCGATCGGGTGCTCGAGAATTCGCCACGATCGGAGTCGAGACTGATCGTCGAGTGAGGACTTCATCACCGATCGATGGTCACAATCACCGATCGATAGTAGTTCCGCTGACTTATCCAATGTGGAACTAGCCGTTGTCTCACGACAACAAGTGGCATCACGATCGATGGTCTCGATCGGCCGACCGATAGACTTTTCCAAAGACAAAGTTGAAGCTATATATGGAGCTCGTGATGGAGGAAAAAGCAACCGGTTCTTGAGGGCTATTGGGGCGATTTGTTGGTGCAAATCAGGTCTCCAAGTGCAAGCAAGCAACCAAGCATTCAAGCAATCAAAACAAGTGTTGTAAAGTCTTTTCTTTACTTGTAGTTCATATTTACATTGTATATTGCTTGTATTTCATTCTTCTTGTTGTAAGATTTATTGTAAGGGGTTTCTCGCCTCCGACTTGTGTCGAGAAGGAGTGTTTATCATTAGTGAGTGCGTGTGCATCACTAGGGCTCTTTAGAGCTCGATCCAGGAGTAGGAACCGCGGTTCAACCACGCTTATATCATTGTTGTCTATTTCGCTATCGCTTTTATTATTTCTATTTCACGCGCAAGACTAACTAAATTGTAGACACAAACGAGAGCAATTTCATCTACGCTAATCACCCCCCTCTAGCTATTCCAAGGGTCCTAATAAGTGGTATCGAGCCCGGGGCTCTTCTACGGATTAACAACCGGAGCTAAGGTGAAAGGCTAGAGGGTGAAGATGGAATTCCATGACAAGCTTGGATGGAAATCAACACTCCACCTCCATATAATCCAAGATTTTCCAAGATGGAGAGCAAGAATGGAAACATTCTTGATGATGAACATAGAGGATTGGTTTATCCTCATTGAAGGTCTTGAACCCCTAGGGATAAGAAGGGAATGTCCTAAAATTGAAAAAGTGGACCCAAGAGCAACGCCAAAAGCTCAAGACCGGGTTAAGGTAAAAACTTTTGGAAGATTTAATCCCTAATGATGTTTTGTGCAAGTTAGGGATTACATGTATGCCAAGGAGCTATGGAGAAAATTGGCAAGATACCATGAGGAGAGTTCATCCTCAAGTGAAAGTGAGGAATCGAAGTTGAGATGGAGTCAACTTCCTAATCGGAGAAAGAAGAAGTAGAAGAGGTGGAAGAAGCATCTACTTCTAGGATTGAGGAGGATAGACCATCCTCTACACCGAGCAACTCAAGAAGAGCTCTCAACATCCGATCAAGATGAGGAAGCTCAAAATTCAACTCCGCACCTACCACCACCCTAGGTAACTCAAACACTTTATTTTCAAACAAAATCATATTATGTGCTTTGAGTGTAGGGAGTATGGGCATTACAAGAGCAAATGTCCAAAGAGAATCAAGAAAACTCCTCCGCGCCTAAAAGTCAACAAAAGTCAACTGACGCTGGTTCTCCAAGACAAAAGAGCAAGGAGCATGTCATTTGCTTCAAATGTCGACTACCGGTCATTACCGAGTCAATGCCCAAAGAAGAAAAGAAGGGGCAAAGGGGAGCATCACAAGTAGGGGGAGCCACTAAGGCAAACCCTAAGATATATTTAAATAATGCTCCGTCTAATTTAAAGCATGCTAGAACTAATTTTAGAAATTGTGATATGTATCATAAAGAGCATGCTAGAAATAACAAACATATGTGTTTAGGAGCTAAGAATGTTCACCTTAAGAATAAGAAGAAATTTGGGACTAATGTCCTTAGAAAAACAATACCTAAGAAATCTATTAAGAAAATCCAAGAACATCTAGGTTTTAATCCAAAATGGACTAGGCATTCGCCAAGAAAGTCCAATGCCCAAGAGTTAAATAAAAATTCTAAAATTGGGCAATTAGAATTAGAAAACCAAGCCTTGAGGTCAAGGCTTGAGAAATTGGAAAAGACCCTAAACAAAATACAAAATCAATCTCAAGGGTCAAATTGTCAAACTCATAGGTCAAGAAGTCAAAATCAACCTCTAAGACCTAAGAGTCAAAAGTCAACCAAGGGCAAGAATGGTTTGGGTCACAAACCTAAGTCCAAGGTGACTTACCATAGTGTTCCGCTTGACTACGACAACACTAACTAGGTCTAGGAAGACCAAGGTCAATGGGGAAGTCATTCCTAGAGTTGACCAAGGTTTGTGCCTATTGGCCATGGTTTCGAAGAAACCTAGGATGGCCACTGAGAAGGTTGTTAGGGAGGCAATCCCTAAGGTTAACCTAGGCAAGACCAAAATGACCAAGGCTAATAAGCCTAGGAGGGTCATGAGGAAGGTATCTAGGGAGGTTATCCCTAAGGAATATCTAATTAACCCTAGGAGCTCAAATCGATTTTGGGTTCCTAAGAGCGTGATTGATTCACGCTAAGATGGGTTTAGGGTGTGCCAACCTTGATTGGATGGGTAGTTAACTCAACCATAATAAAGGTGGCACCTTAAGGTTACTCTCAAGGTTATGGTTACTTTGGAAATACCCTTGAGTCTTAATCTCAAAATTTTAGGTTGTGTCAATATATATATCTTGAAAACATTAAAATCAATAAAATTGACACGATCTAGATTTAGAGGTCATAGTGTGTACCTTTGATTATTGACACACTTGGGAAGGTCATGTATCAAGAAATGTGTGGTTAAGATGTAAAGGTAATATCTAGAGTGATACTCAAGTGCCACACAACTTGGTGTCTTGTATTCACCATGCTTCATATGTTTTACCATATGTTTGCATGGAATGAATGTCTAGGATAAATTACATCTCACAAAACAAGTCTTTTACCTTGATTGTGTATTTCAACACTTAGAAAGGGTGAGATGTTAGGTTTTGGAAATCATTGAATGTTAATGTTTGCAAAAATGAAATAAAACATTAAAATACATTAACAAATACATAAATAAAGGTATAACATCAATACATTCAAAATACAAGATCTAACGTGATAAAATGGAACAATTAAGATGATAAAATCAAGATTTTTGTACTGCGTTACGATCGGCCATCTGCTAGCTCCATGACTGAACATCGAACATCGATCGAGATCCATCGATTTGATGATGGTGCATTCACCGAGGTCGAAGGCCATCGATGAGTGCTCGACGAGCTCGAGTGATATGCATCGATCGGTGATGAGCAACATCGATCGTGATACGATGCTACAGAGTACGCGTCACGAGAGTTCGTGATCGATTCTTTGAGCCGGAGCGATCGGCTGCGGTTCGGAAAACTTCGATAATGACCGCGATCGACCGATCGATGCTCACATCGATCGATGCATCGCTGATATAACGCCAACCGCTTAGGGTTGGCGCGTCTTCACGCGACGAGTTCTCCTTCTTCTTTCCCTCTCCGATCGTCGTCTTCCTCTCCGATCGACTCCTCCGGCCGTCCCAATCATCCAAGATATTAGGTTTGACAGATAAGCCCTTCCTCTTCCATTTTTCGCTTGTTTCGAGCCTAGTTCACGCGGTTTAGGTTTTTGTTCCCTTGCTCGATTAGGGTTCGTGGCGTTCTCCGGCGACTTTTCCGGCGATCCTCGAACTTTTGAGTTTTCCTCCAGCACACATGGCACCTAAGTAACTTGATTTTTCTTTCCGAGCCCTAATTTTCATTTCCATTACAATGTAGGTTTATCTAATCGCGTATTGTTGTCATTGCATTGCATATCATCACATTACATTCATAATAGGAGAGCCCGTAGGAATGATCCATCCGAGAGTGACTCTCGGTTGTACCAACCTATGTTGGTTCGGTACATAGATAGAGATTTCTTCAATAGGCATTGTAGTGACGTCATGGAACTAATTGCATACTACAATTTGATGAAGATTGTCTTGTGCACACATCCAATCAATGATGACCTTATTAAGAGAATTTTACCAAAACCTTAAAAGGTAGATGGCGGCCCTACATACACTACTCGCGTTGCAAAACGCGACTTAGAGTTCACTCTGCGTCTCGGGAGTTTCTCGAGTGTAGGCCTTGGATGACACCTTCATCTTTTACCCTACCATGGACTTTCCTCTACAGAGCCTTTTACCCATATCTCTATGGAGTCCATGCATGAGCATATTTTTGGTTATCCTCGCCCACGCCCGAATTTATTTCCTATCACCGAGTTCAGACCGACAATGTCCTTTATAAGGTCATTGTTGGGTGTTCTCGCCATTGTCACTGGTCCGCCAAGATTCGCCTCCCCATCTCTTTCTTCTATATGTCATGCGCCATCGTTAGACATAAACTTTGCATTGAACATCTTCCATTGCATTGTGCACTTCACTTCCCTGCATAAGGGAAAGTGCATATGCCTTTGGACATATCATCACGGCATGGCTCGACTCGTAGGCATTAACATCCATAGGGGCTCTGCAAGCGGCTATCGGAAGTGTACGTGTATATCGGTTCAGAACTTCTCCTTAGCTAGCGGATGGCGATGGGCGCTGACAGATGGAGTTGGCGCCTCGACCACCCAGTATGACAGACCTCCTCCGCCACCCGGATGAGAGAGGCGACGAGGATGCGGACACCTCGATGAGGATGACGGATGCGCAGACATCATCGGGCTAGTCCATCGATTCGTCATGGCGGTGGAGTCCAGATTTGAGGATTATCGTGATCGGTTGACTCGGTGCCGAGTTATTGGCAGCAGCGGCTTTTGGCACACGCCTCGATAGGATGGAGGAGACCGGGCGCATAGAGCAAAGATCGATATGCTAGAGATGATGCGGCTGGACTCGAAGTCGCACCACCTCCACCGCCCTCCTGCGGACGATTAGAGGATATTTTTTTGTGGATGTCATTTTTGTAGTGAGATTGAGCATAGCCAATCTCCATTTTGATTGCAAAAGACAAATTTAAGTTAAATGAAATCCTTATTTCTGAAAAATCTTGTGTGTCTGAATGAATATTTGTATAATTGTATTGCTATCATATGTCATGTCATGCCATCATGTTTATTCTTAATCATCTTATATGTCATGATTATGCTTAGGGATTAAGGACCAATGTCATGTGTTTTTAGATTTTATCATATGCCGTGACATCATGATCATTGGTCATGCTTAATTATTGCTATCTTTATGCCATGATCATTTCATGCATTTAATTGATTAAAATTGATTTAAGGACTATGGCATGACTTGGAGTCCCATTTATAAGGGAATCAAGTAGAGTTGCCCTAGAAAAATGCTTGAAACCCTAGATTAGGGAGAACAAAACCCACATCTCACATCTAATTGACATGTATGTGTATTTATACACCATAGATACATGTGAGATGCTAGGATATGAGTTAAGTTCAAGGTGCATAGTTTTTGCATCTAGATGAACTAAAACTCATCTAATTTTAGTAGTAGATCATTAGGAGAGCTCGTGTACAAGTCACACACATAGAGCCCAAGGAACATGATCCAAGATAAGGTCTTGAAAACATTTTAAAATCATTTTAGAAAACCTTGGTGAAGTCTATCTTTTGATAGCAATCACCATTGATGAAGTTGATACAAAATAGGGCCAAAACATTGAAAATTTCAATGGTTTTGAGTTTTGTATCAAATTCACTATTTTATGGGTAAAATAATTTTTAAACATTTTTCACCCATTGTATTGGTCATAGGTATTATACATATCAAATTTCATGATTTTTCGATATACGTATAATTAGTTATGATTTTCTGAAACTCGATTCGATAAGCGAAATTGAAATTTGATTATCGATCGCCTCGATGGCGATCGGTGATGAGTGTGGCAATGATCGTAGTGACAGAGTCATCGCCAAGGCTGATTTCGAAAAACTAAGTTTGGTTAGTCCGTGTTACCATGGCAAAGGTCCCTAACCACTCCTAACCCTAGGATATGTTTTGGGAAGCATTATAAAGGGTGAAAAGCTATTGGATATGGATTAGGAGAGTTGTTTAGGGTTTGTATCAATTTTAAGGTGTGGAAAGTTCAATGTTGAACTTCTAACCTTAATTTTGATGGTTTAGAGTTCATATTGGCTTAGGGACTTCCCAAGGACATTGTTGGTGCAATGGTCAAGGGGGAGCAAGCCTTTAGGGGGAGATATCCATCTTGGGATGATGGATGTGTTTTTCTCCTTGAAAGGGAGAATGTTATCAATTTGGGAAATTTATGGATTTTTAGAAACCCAATTTGGAAATTGGGAGAGTGAATAGGATTGCCTCTCTTGAGTGATATGGGACTTATCACTAGGAAGATGGTAGGCATCCTAGGTATTTTTGGATCAAGGGGGAGATTGTAAGATCTCATTGGGACATGAGACATTGACCTCCTTGGAGAGAAAACCTTTTTGATGTTAGTCAAAAAGGGGGAGAATGTTTGGGGGAGAACATTTGCGATAATTGGTAAAGGATTTGAGTTAGTATTCTAACTCAATTATTTGTTCGTTTTGTCAAACATCAAGGGGAGATTGTTGGTGCAATCGGCTGGGTCACGATGACGGGACTCGAGTTTGGCTCGAGTGATGTTTTGATGTGCTTTGATGTTTCGACAAAAACATATGACAATATAATTGTCATGGAAAGTCCAAGTCGGACACTTGGCAATGTAAAGTCCAACATGGGTTGGCAAGGAAAGTCCAAGCATGGTCTTGGCATGGAAAGTCCAACATGGGTTGGCAAGGGAAAGTCCAAGCTTGAGTCTTGGCATTTGAGAAGTCCAAGGGTTTTGTAAAGTCCAAGCGGGAGTCTTGTCAGCATAAGTACAATGGTTGGCAACGTAAAGTCCAAGCGGGAGTCTTGGCAGCATAAGTCCAATGTGCCTTGGCGGTGTAGACCTTAGCTTAGCATGACATAGCCGGCGGAAGCACCGAAGGCTAGCGCGATGGATGAACAAGTCATGGATGACTTGGAGGATCCGAGAGGCGTGAGGCTGATGGAGGTGACTAGAAGGCTTAGGTCTAGGCTAAGGGTGGTCTAGCAAGTATGGGGGAACCATACTTGAGTTAAAACCTCATGTTTGAGGTGTGCCAGTCGACTGATGTCATGTGGCAGTCGACTGGACCGAGTCAACTAGGGTTTGACTGTGGGTTATAGCCTGCAATGCCGCCATAGGTTGGCGATCGTGATGCTCAGCGGCCGATCGATCGTGTGATCGATCGACCGGTGCTCGAAATCGACCACAGAATGGAGTCGAGACTCGACTGGTCGAGTGAGGACTTCATCAGTCGACTGATGGTCACAATCAGTCGACTGATAGTAGTTCCGTTGGACTTATCCAACGTGGAACTAGCCGTTGTCTCACGACAACAGTGGCATCAGTCGACTGATGGTCTCGATCAGTCGACTGATAGACTTTTTCCAGCACAGGTTGAAGCTATATATGGAGCTCGTGATGGAGGAAAAAGCAACCGGTTCTTGAGGGCTATTGGGGCGATTTGTTGGTGCAAATCAGGTCTCCAAGTGCAAGCAAGCAACCAAGCATTCAAGCAATCAAAACAAGTGTTGTAAAGTCTTTTCTTTACTTGTAGTTCATATTTACATTGTATATTGCTTGTATTTCATTCTTACTGTTGTAAGATTTATTGTAAGGGGTTTCTCCGCCTCCGACTTGTGTCGAGAAGGAGTGTTTATCATTAGTGAGTGTGTGTGCATCACTAGGGCTCTTTAGAGCTCGATCCGTGGAGTAGGAACCGTGCGGTTCCGAACCACGTTATATCATTGTTTTCTATTTCGTTATCGCTTTTATTATTTCTATTTCCGCTGCGCACTAACGAAATTGTAGACACAAACAAGAGCGAATTTCATCTACGCTAATCACCCCCCCCCCCTCTAGCTATTCCAAGGGTCCTAACAGAGGTAAGCTTGTGTGAGTGAGCGTAAGTAAGGTCGAGTCCTCCATACGGGGACATCCTTAGCCGACGATCTGACCAAGACTTCCCTAGGAAGGTCTATGTTGAGATCGGATGGCAAGTGGCCGTCGAATTCACTTATATTTCGAGCTAACTCTTTATTACAGTCGAAAAGTCTGGAAATCAGTTCAATCGACCAAGGATCAGTTCAACTTCTGAGCCATCAGTTCAACCGGCCAAGGATCAGTTCAACTGCTAAGCCATCAGTTCAACCAGCCAAGGATCAGTTCTACTACTGAGCCATCAGTTCAACCGGCCAAGAAATCAGTTCAACCGATGGTCAAAAATCAGCCTCGAGGAGTCAAGCTTTATCACCATTTTTCAAGAAGTTTTGTGCCCAATTCCTATTGGTTGAAGACCCATTCGATGAGGAACTTAAAGGCTATAAATGGAGGGCTTCTCCTAGGGTTTTTCATCATCTCTAAGTGCTCAAAAACCTTTGCAACTCCGCGATTCTCCGACGACTCTATGACGAAGTGTTGTCAACAACCCTAGCTTAGTTTCTACTTTTTAGTTGTTGATATTTTAATTTGTCGTCTCTTTAAATATTGCAATTCCTTTTATTAATCAAGGTTTTCTATCGTTGCACTTTACATTAATAGAAGAGAGGGTTTGTCTCTCTATCTTTTCTTTCGAAGGTTTTTTTTGTAATCGTCAAACTCCTACCTCCAACGAGGAGGAGTGTTTTTAGTGAATTGCCCTCCGTGCGTGATCAAGGATCACTAGAGCCTTAGAGCAGTAGCCGAAGGCTACGAACCAAGTAAAAATATTTGTCTCATTTTATTTATTGCTTATCTTTCCGTTGCAAATTAATTATCTACTCGAGTTTTAACGAACGAACAAGAAAAGAGGTTTTATCGCTATTCACCCCCCCCCCCTCTAGCGATCCGCTTCGATCCAACACAGTGACTTAGAGGAAGTGTTCCCAATTGTTGATGATCCCTATGTTTTAAATCCATGAATAAAACAATTTGCATATGTCAGTTCATCTGATCCAAATGAATTTTTCACTGGACAAGTTTTTTCCTCCCGATAAGAGTTTAAAGATGCACTAGTAAGGCATGCGATGCTAAAAAACTTCAGATACAAGTCAGTTGACACCAGAATTAATAGAATTAAAGTTATTTGCTTCAATCAACCATGTTCATGGAGATTAGTTGCAAGTGGAGACGTGGAGTTCACTGTCATAAAATATGTAAAGCAGCATGAATGTGACACAGTTAGGGAAACAGCATATCACCATGCTTGCATATCCACATTTATAGCAAACCAGATTGTAGGATGGTTAGCTACTTCTGATGATTACAAACCAAGTTCAATTCGAAGAGAAATACAAGCTAGGTTTGGTGTTCACATTTCATACAAGAAATCATACACAGCCAGACAGAAAGCATTAAAAAGAGTGGTTGGTGATTTTGATCAGGCCTATATTGATCTTCCAATGTACTTGCGTGAGTTAAGAGTTAGAGATCCTGATACCTATGTTCCAGTACTAAGAAATGGTGAAAATCAATTCCAACGATGTTTTTGGGCATTTGGTGCTTATGGAAGAGTATTCAGGTCTTATTTGCGAAAACTAATTGGAATTGATGCTACACATATCACTGCAAGTATCCTAGTGTGTTGCTAATGGCTACTGTCGTTGACGGCAATGCAAAAATTATGCCAGTTGCATTTGGAATTTCCGAAGTTGAATGTAGATCTGCCTGGGAGTGGTTTTTGGATCATGTAAAGACATTCCTTGCTGTCCTGCCAGAGTCATTGAGCATTGTATCGGATAGACATCGGGGGATTATATCAGCAGTTAACAAAGTGTATCCATCTGCCCATCATGCTTTTTGTTGCTATCACTTGTCTTGTAACATGGTAAAAGATACCCGGGATAGATCCTCATTAGGTTTATTTTGGGCAGCAGCAAGAGTCAATACAACAGTTGAGTTTGATCGATTAATGTAGAACATGCATGACAAACACAAGGATGCATATGCGTGGCTACAAAAGATCGATCCAAAAAGATGGGACAATGCACACTTTCCTGGGAGGAGGTACACAATGTTAACCACTAATTGTTCTAAGAGTTTAAATGCATTATTCAAGGAAACACGTGAACTCCCCATCACCAGTTTAATTGATAACACTAGAAGAAAGGTTGCTCAATGGTTCTTTAACCGTAGGCAAGAATCTTCAAAAAGGTCAGGTTTTCTAACACCTTATGCCATTAAAGAGATTGATGAAAGGAGAGAAAGAACTCGATTATATTCAGTATTCCCATACTCACAATCAGAAATGGAAGTACAGACAATAGCTTCTTCGTATATTGTTGATTTAGAGAGTCACAGTTGCATCTGCGGTGAGTTTCAAATTTCAAGAATTCCTTGCTCACATGCTATTGTAGTCATCATATATCGAAACATGGATCCATACCATTATTGTGAGCTTTATTTTCTAAGGCAAACTTGGGAGGCCACTTACATAGATCGTATTTACCCAAGTCGAAGTAAGAAATTTTGGCCTAATGGTGACAAAAATTTTAGAGTTCTACCTCCTCGTAGCCTTGTGCAGCCGGGGCAAAGAAAAAAGGCACGCATTGAGTCTAAACATACTGGGAGGGTGAAAAATAAATGCAACAGATGCAAACAGCTTGGGCATAATAGGAGGTCTTGTAGAATGCCACCGCCTACTAATTCTTAATTGTAAATAGTGGTTGTGTAAATATTTGTAAAGGAAACAATGTTTATATTAGGCGACTTATTTATCAAACTTACTATGCAATTAATTTGTTTGTGGTAGTTATATTAAATGCGGGAAGGGTGTTTTGGGAATATCACAAACCAACCCTCTGGCATCCTCATTAACTCATTTTCGTTAGGCTACATAAAGTGAAAAATCGTCGAGGAGCTTCTGAAGTGCCCCTTCGTTTACAATAGATCATCTCCTTCATGGATTCCCAAGGCGAACAAAACCCTGGGGAGAAGTCTTCTGTAGGGGATTGATCAGCCGGCTAGAGGGGGGTGAATAGCCCTTTGTCGTTGGATAGTGGAATTTACTCGTCTACACAATCGTTAGCGCAAGTGGAATACTAATAAATACAAGCAAATAAACAATGAAGAATACAAACAATGCTAACACCGAAATATAACGTGGTTCACGGCTACGCCGCTAATCCACGGTTCGATTCGTCCCCGGTGAATCACTCCGTAACCAAATCACTATCGGTCTCTCCTTTGCACTAAGCTAGGTGGAGGTAACCCTTACAACTCAAGAACACTCCTTCTTTTACAATAGATATGAAAGAGATCTAGAAGAAGGAGTTTATCACTTGTGGAGCACTTGGATGATGGTTTGGAATATAAGCATTAGCCATCCAAAATCCCACACCCTCTCTTTTTATAGAGAAGGATGATTTCTTCCGTTAGCGCCACCCGATCATTTCGCCGCTTGGCGATCATTGCCACCACTTCAACAGCCTCTGAACACGTCAGATCCTGACCGTTGTAGTCCAACGGAACACTTGATGATCGATGGATCCCACGATCATTGCCTCTCGTAGTCGATCGCCCGATCGGCTACGAGTGATTCTGGCCCAAACCCTCTTGATCAATTGACTCGCCAAGAATCGATCGATGGTCTTAGCAATGATCGCCACATATGGAGTCATCGGCCCCAAAACAACTCAGTCGGATACCAGTCGAACCCATTCGACTCAGAGCAGTCGACTGCCATTCCATGGTAGTCGACTGATGCCAGGAAAACTCATCCGACACTTAGCCATTCGGCCAAGTTCACCTAATGACCAACTTACAATTTACTCATTCTCTCATCTCACTCGAAGTCCCTCGCCGAAGCTCTCTTCGTTCGCGGCCACGTCCCTCGGCAGCATCAGGCGCACGGCTCTACAATGCTCCTTCGCGTCTCTTGCCTCCGAAGTCTGCTTCCTTGGCTTCGCTTCAAGTCATCTCGTCCGGCGGTCCCTCGGCAGCATCAAGCGCACGGCTGTACAATGCTTCTTCTCCAACTCAAGCACGAGGTTCTGAGTGGTGAACCCGCCAAGGCTCCATGTGCGAATTACTAAGTCCTGCAAGACTCCAATGCACATATCAAATCATAATCTCAACCTAACTTAAACTCTTTGCCACACACATCAAAATCTTATCATGGCAAGAGATTGCCGTAACAATCTTCCCCTTTTTGATGTGTGGCAATCTGTTTAAGTTAGATAAAAACATTTGATAAAACTATTAAGAAAGGAAAGCATGTAAGTAAACATGATTAGAAACTCTCCCCCTTAATACATGAAACTCCCCCTACATATATTCCCCCTTACTTAAACATACATTTCTCCCCCTTTGACACCATCAAAAATAATTAACAATGTTTATACAGCATGGCATCAAGTCTAGAGAGAAATAAAAATCAAAACATGCCTTAAAAGTGGATAAACAAGATTATTGGGCATGTTATCAGGCTACCAGTCGATTGGTTCAGACTACCAGTCGACTGGCACATGGATTTCAGAAATTCTGATTTTCTGGGGTGAATTTCAGAAATACGTAAAAAAATTCTATAAAATTCGAAAAATCATGAAATTTGGGGAACACATTTCTTGTAAGTATATTTATCAATGAAAAATAGTTTTCCATGAAAAATCATTGTATTTTCACGTATTTGCCAAAAATCCAAAAGCTTTAAAAACCACTAGGTTTTTGATCATGTTAGTATCCATTTCAACACCTAGTCTTGCTTTGAATTGTTTCAAAACATGAATACACAAATTTTAAAGTAAGAAATTATTTTGAAAACATATGAAATATCCAACCATGATCTTTGGGCAATATGTCTATGAATTAAACATAAGCATTCCCCATGATTGGTCTATTATTACTATTTTGATACTTTAAATGACCATCTAAATGTCATAGGCATTAGTGGACATTTGTATCATCCTAATATCTCACTCATGCTAAGTTTTCAATCAAAGTAGCCTATGGTGAGTGTGAGATGTATCCTAAAGGTATTTGTATATACTTAACCATTTTTTTTCATGCAATTCTATCAAGGTTAAGTATCATCCTATCATTCCACATGATCATAAAGATGTATATGAATTAATTTTACATTATGACCATAAAACACATGTATTCATCAAATTGTTATCATGCATTAGGTATTTCATGATGATAATAAAGCAAATATCACCTAAAGCATGATTTATCTACTTATAGGTGCATTATTATCACCTAACACTATTTCAAAAATATTGTCCCACCATCCTAAGTCAACCAAAAAATATGATATAGATGAAATCCTTATGGTTGACTATCCTAGGGTTTTCCTAACCCTTAAGGATGGATTTTGGAACCCAAAATAAGTTCTTTCCTATTGGGTTCACTAAATACTCCTTGGGGATCCATTTTCTAGCTATTACCTTCTTTTTATCTTGTCCCCTAGCTATTAAATATTTATAGGTCTTTTCATTTTTCTTTTCTTTATATCCTAGGCCTTTCTTGTTGAAGCTTGCCCTTTGGCTCCCAATGATCATGTTAAGGGTATTGGAGCCTATTGTAAATTTTTCTAGGGCTTTGGTCAAATAGTCTACCTTTTCCCTTAAAGCCTTATTTTCTTCTATGCATGCATCATTAACATCCAAAGGCATATAGTTATCATGTGAGCATGCATCATCATCATTATCATTAAAACATGCTTTTTCTAATTTTTGCTCTAAATCTTTAATTTGATCAAGCATGGTTTTATTTTTCTTCTTTGCTCTAAATAAATCCCTAGTGAGGCTAGAAATCATAGACATTATTTGCTTAGGGGGTAGATTCGTTACCTCACTTACCAAATCCTCTTTCGATGATGAGGATGTAGAGGAGGCTCCCCCTTCACTTGAGCTCTCTCCACTTGAGCTTGATCCTTCATTTTCGGAGGAGGAGCAATCCAAGTCGTCAAAGGCCATTAGGGCTAAGTTGGTGACAAAGGCATTCTCCTCTTCCGATGATGATGAAGATGATGAAGAGGGGTCATCCCATGTCCTTGCTTTTAATGTCTTGGCCTTCCCTTTTTCTTTGGCCTTCTTTTCTTCTTCCTTTTTCTTCTTGCTCCCCTTCTTCTTCTTTTCTTCCTTCTTTCTCTTCTCCTCCTTGCTTTTGTTCAAGAGGGGACAATTGTCCCTTATGTGTCTCTCTCCTTGGCAATTGTAACAAATTACCTTTCCCCTTGGTCTTCTCCTCCTATCATTAGATTTATTAAAATAAAAACCTTTTAATGCACGTCTTACCCTCCTTACCATATAGGCTTCTTCCGTGCTATCCATGAAGGAGGAGGAAGATGTTTCATCGGAGGAGGAGGGGATCTCTATCTTCTTCTTCCCCTTGTGTGCCATCAAGGCTACTCCTCTTGAAGGTTGAAACTTTGGCTCTTCTTGTATTCCTTCAAGCCTTGTTTCATGGAGCTCCATTGTTGAGAAGAACTCCTCCAAGGTGCTCACTTCTAAGTTCTTGGAGATGTAAAATGAGTCCACCATGGAGCTCCATCTTGAGGACCAGGGAAAGGCATCTATGGCCTTCATTACCATATCCCGGTTGGAGAGCCTTTCACCTACACTTGTCAAGCCGGTTAGAATTTCCTTAAATCTAGAGTGTAGGAATTTTACCTTCTCTCCCTTTTCGAGTTTGATGTTGGATAATTGGGAGCGAAGGACATCTCTCCTTGCTAGTTTCGCCTCGGATGTGTCTTCAAGAATTTCTATTAATTTCTCCCACATTTCCTTGGCGCTAGCACACTCCCCTATCCTATTTACTTCTTGTTGAGGGAGTACATTGTAGAGATGGTGCTTGGCCTTTGAATTCGGCAAGTACTCCTCTCTTTGTCTTTTACTCCATCTTGATTTTTCCAATAGCTCCCCTTCTTCATTCCTCGGCAATTCGAAACCGTTTTCCATAATCAAAAGAATTTCAAAATTGATCTCGAAAAATACCTCCATTCTCTTTTTCCACCAAGAGAATTCCCCCTCGAACTTTGGCGGATGAATATTTGAGCCGACCATTCTTGAATGTGCTTGTTGTGGCGGTTAGTCCTCGACAAGCTTTCCTTGGCTCTGATACCACTTGTAGGGGATCGATCGGCCGGCTAGAGGGGGTGAATAGCCCTTTGTCGTTGGATGGTGGAATTTGCTCGTCTACACAATCGTTAGCGCAAGCGGAATACTAATAAAGACAAGCAAATAAACAATGAAGAATACAAACAATGCTAACACCGAAATATAACGTGGTTCACAGCTACGCCGCTAATCCACGGTCCGATTCGTCCCCGGTGAATCACTCTGTAACCAAATCACTATCGGTCTCTCCTTTGCACTAAGCTAGGTGGAGGTAACCCTTACAACTCAAGAACACTCCTTTTACAATAGATGTGAAAGAGATCTAGAAGAAGGAGTTTATCACTTGTGGAGCACTTGGATGATGGTTTGGAATATAAGCATTAGCCATCCAAAAGCCCACACCCTCTCTTTTTATAGAGAGGGTTGATTTCTTCTCGTTGGCCGCCATCAGTCGACTGCTGCCCTTGGCAGCCGACTGCCACTACTTCAACGACCTCCGAACACGTCGGATCCCGACCGTTGTAGTCCAACGGAACACTTGGCAGATGACTGATGGATCCCACCAATCGACTGTTGTCTCCGTAGTCGACTGCCCAGTCGGTTACGAGTGGTTATGTGGCTTAAACCCTCTTGATCAGTCGACCATCGCCTTCGGCCGATTGATAGTCGGCAATGATCGCCATATATGGCGATCACCGCCCCAAAACAACTCAGTCGGATACCAGTCGAACCCATTCGACTCAGAGCAGTCGACTGCCATTCCATGGAAGTCGACTGATGTCGGAAAAACTCATCCGACACTTAGCCATTCGGCCAAGTTCACCTAATGAGCTATTTACAATTCACTCATTCTCTCATCTCACTCGAAGTCCCTCGTCGAAGCTCTCTTCGTTCGCGGCCACGTCCCTCGGCAGCATCAGGCGCACGGCTTTGCAATGCTCCTTCGCGTCTCTTGCCTCCGAAGTCTGCTTCCTTGGCTTCCCTTCAAGTCATCTCATCTGGCGGTCCCTCGGCAGCATCAAGCGCACGGCTCTGCAATGCTCCTTCTCTGACTCAAGCACGAGGTTCTGAGTGGTGAACCCGCCAAGGCTCCATGTGCGAATTACTAAGTCCTGCAAGACTCCAATGCACATATCAAATCATAATCTCAACCTAACTTAAACTCTTTTCCACACACATCAAAACCTTATCATGGCAAGAAATTTCCCTAACATCTTCTTCCTCCGCGAACGTTGAGGAGGGCTCCTCGGCCCCTCCTCCGACTCAGCGCATCTTTGTACCAACACTGGAGAAGCAGCGTGTTGTTCTGATAAGGCGCTTGGAGACTGCGAGGCTTGACCAAGAGGAGGCCACCCAATGCTTGGAGGTTATTCTCCAGGATGAGCAGAATGTGCGCGCTGCTTTGGCGCAGGTGGAGAGATGGATGGCAAAACGAGAGGGTGCTCGATCGAGGCGGGGGAACGAACCTAGATTCGCTTAGATCTGTACCTGGATCATCTTAAATGTCTATGTCATATATATCTCTAAATATGTTTTGGTTGGCCTACCTAAATGAATGTTGATCTATTTTGCATTATTGTGGCCTAACTAATTGAATGTTAAGCTATTTTGTAAAACTATAATATAAATCCATGCCACCGCACCCGATCCGTTAATATAAAACCCCCCGGTGCAAGTTCAAACATCTCAAGACAAAATTTTATTTCTCTGTCGCTCCTTCCGATCTATCTCTCGTGGAATTGCTTGACGCTTCGATTTTCGACGTTCGTAAGTTTTGTAGATTACTTAACTTCTTTCGTTGACCATAATCTGTGTCGCTATCGCTCCTTCTGATCTATCTAGGGTTTTTCCATTTTCGTCAGCGATATCATTTTAAGTCGGGCCTGATAGGGTTTAGGATTTTAATAAACCATTTGAGCAGAGGTAACGTTTGTTTCTATCAGCACACATGTTTCAATCCATTTCATCTATTAGTTTCAAATCGCCGTATTACAATGCATTTAGTTCGTAACCTAATGTAGTCTTTTCAGTTCACGATGGCTTCAACTGGTGAATCATCAAGCGATACTTCTGGAAGAACCCTTGCATTGATGCGAGGAAGAACAAAGAGAATGAACTGGAAAATCAATGTTTCACATTTTAAAAAATTTACTGCAAGTGTGTCGCCGACTGTGGAAGAAGAAACCCTGATTCGGAGCTCCCCCTTTGCGTGGGTTTTGGGCATTCTAGATATTACCCATGTCAAATCCCTCATTCAAAATATATTTGATAATTGGGACTGCGAGGAGAAATATTTTACATTCCACGACAAGAAATTACATTTCACAAAGACGGATGTCTCCCTCATCCTTGGTCTACCAGATGATGGACTCGTAATTCCTATGAATAATGAAGCTCCCTCTGGTCAGCTATATTTGCAATATTTCATGGAAGCTGATTGCTCTAACAAGCATCTGGAGGAATTAATGAAGAGTTCCAGATCTCCAGATAATTTAGAATCTGAAAAATTTTATTGTCAGTTGTTTATTTTATATTTTTTCTCTTGTGTATTTTTTACTACCACCAGCAGTAAACCTAGAATACCTATGCGATCACTTATAGATTGTGTAGACGATTTTGATAACTTAGGCAGGTACAATTGGTGCGAAACGCTTTATACCTACATGGCTCCTTAAATGGGGTCAATTGGTATGGGAGTGACATTGCGACCAAAAGCAGAGGTCGGTGGTGGATCTACGAGACCAATGCTTAAGGGTTTCACACACTTATTGGCTGTAAGTGAATATATTTTATATTTTCCACAAAGAGTATAGATCAATCTGTCTATTAACAACTAATTTTGTCATTCCAGGTATGGATGTGTGAGCATTTGTGTATCCTACCTCCACATGTCCCTCATGCTTTGCCAAGAATGCTGAGATGGAGGTGGAGTTCCACAAATATAAGGGTCGTTAAGAAGATGGTAGTTGGTCTCCTACTAGATAAAATCATTGTTGATCTAATGCCAGCACAGTCAGAGTTGCATCTGATACATAACACTTCTCCACCTAGAATTCGTGCATCAACTCCTCAACCCGAAACTCAGCTCGACGCAAGAGAAATGGCATGTTCAGTATGCCAGGAGAATGTAGAAATAGTTTCAACTCTAAGCACCAAGCTAGTTGAAGCAAGGTCTAACTTTGAAAGCACCTCCCTACTTAAGGATGCGACCATCGAAGAAAAAGAAAAGAAAATATAGGAGCTTCTTCAACAGTTGGAGGAGGTCAGAAGCAGGAAGGACAATGAGATAAGTGAAAGGGATAATATAATTTCTGAAAAAGAAGCATTAATCGCTGAAAAGGACAGTTTAATATTAAAGCTTCAACTGAATTTACAATCCCAGGATGTAGAGGGGTTACAATCACAGCTCATACAAGTTGTGCATACACTAGGCGCAAGGTTTGTGTGCGGAAGAGGGCTCTTCATGGTGTATCACCCCCTACACGTACAAGCGTCCCTCCTGCATGGTTTGATAACATTCCTAAAAGAATGAGAGTTGAAACTCAAATAGTCCCCAGCAAGGCTATTGAGTATCCCTCAGCATACCCTAATATTGCTCCTGAAGAGCCAAATTTTGAGCAGGAGTTAGGCCAGGATAAAAAAGGGAAATCAATTGCCGAGGAGTGTGAACCTGAAATATTAGATACTACCACACAAGTCTCCACGGACAAACAACCAACACTCGATGAAGTCAAGATAAGGATATTGGAGGTGAGCATAAGTTATCTTTTCTAGTCCTATTTTTTAGACAAAATATTTCTATCCCCACATATTTTTTTTTGTAAATAGCAAGCTTATAAAGAATTCACCAATAAGATGGATCCAACAGTCGGGGAGTGTTTATTGAAACTAAAAAAAATGGAGTAAGACAATAAAAATAATGGAGTGTTTATAATAGTAATCTTATGTTTTGAGAGTTGCTAATAACCCTTTCCTTGTGTAGTGTGATAGTATCAGGATCAGTGTGAATGACGGATGCTATTAACTTATACATGGGCTCTTTCCTTACAATATTTGATTGGAATGTTTTGACACATGGGGATTGCATAAGTGCTTATATTTTAGTCTTAGTTGATGAGTGCAAGGTGACTGATAAGGCGTACTATAACTCAATATTCTGTGGGGTTGGATTCCCGGTAAGTTTTTGCCCCTTTTGCATGGAATTATCAACTTTAAAGCTTCGGTGTTTTGACAGATTTTTTTATACACGGGATATGTTTAATATTATGTACGCCCAAGCATTCGAGTAAACTTTTAAAACCCCAGGCGATCCAATCAAATACATATTTTGTCCAATAATCAGTGACGAGCACTGCCATCTACTAGTGGCGGACTTGGAAAATGCAGAGTTTATCCACTACAACTCATTGTCCGTCAGGAAAGCTTACACTACTCAATTTGAAGAAACAGTAAGCAGTATTTTTTTATATGTTAGTTAAATAAACCGTTTGTGTATGGAGTATTCATAGCATTTTTTTGGGTCCCAGATTTAATTCTTTAAAAAGATCCACCCTTCGTATTATGATAACTGGCATCCTGGCCTGACTAATAAATTTTGTAATGCAAAATTTTTCGTGCATCGAGTCTAGGGTCCCAGACAAAGCTCTTCGTAAGACATTTAATATTCTTTGTAAATACCATATTTTATAAGTTAGTAATGGACTAATCATTTATATATTTTTACAGCTATGATTGTGCATTTTTTTTATAATATGATACATTGAGAGCCTATTATTTTGGTACCCTAAAAGATTCAGACAGCAAGATATGAGGAGCTTTAGATTCGTGGTGGGGAATAGAATAATGTGCAGCTCACACTTTTGTTTGCAATTATGACTGTGTTGTAATTTGGGATATGTTGTAAGAGTATACAAAGTTGTAAATTTTTAACTGCACCAAGGTGCCTGCCTGTCACGCCCCGAGAGCATACCGATCCGAAAATCAAACGGACGACACCTCCCCTGTACGTGGCAACATTTCGGGTTAATACAAGGCCCGTAGGCCCACAATAACAATAACATAACAAATAAAAACACAACAACATAACGAAACACAGCGGAAACTAATACAACGACATACCCATAACCCCACATATACAATACATCCACATCATGCATACCGGTATGACTAACACACCACAACCACATACAGTACATCGATAAAATCCGAATCTACAAGTCCACAACACAGTACACTACGAAAACTCCAAATACAATACACGGTGGACGCAAAGCCCAAAACCAATACGGGAGCCTCGGAGGTGAGATGAGATGTCAGTCAGCGGTGCTCTAAGCTGTCACGAAGTCTTCTACCTGTTACCTGGGCGACAGAAAACCCAGGGTCCGTGGGAGGGTGATGAGTAAAACTCAGCATGTAATAGAAAAACATGTATATATGTCATATCACATGTATTTTCAACAACATACTCTAGAGGTACAACAGGTATATCAACATAGTATATAAATACAAGCATATACCATCAAACCAAATAAACAACATAAAAATGCAGACATACCTGAAGTCTGCTACGCTACTCTGATTCAACCTGAACATATATCAAACATATATATATATAACAGGAAGAGTAGATCAACTCACAATATACTCTAGCTACAGGTCAAGGTATCTAATGGTCTGTCCAACCCATACCAGTATCCGATACAATCGTATAACAAATGCAAGAAACATGCATGAATATGATGTACACCCAAATACAGCAATCATAATACAATCAAATGCAACATCACAATAATCATATATATATAGACCGCATCTATATATATATTAATCTCAACCATCCATATATATATATATACATGCATATATGTATATATATATGGTAATATGCAAAGCGCCATAAGATACGGCAATGCAACATGCATGGTCATGCCTGCTCACCCCTACTCGCTACCACGACCCCAGTGTGGCCTAGGTGGCACAACATGACAACTGTCCCAACTCACACCAACCACTGCTATAGAGTGGCCGAGTGGGCAGTATGATCAAGTAGCATATGAGCGTAAAGAGCTCGCTACACAATGGGGGTCCCTGCTGCTGGCCACTTCGACTAACACTACCAATGAGTGATCGAGTACCACGCACCCAGGATAACTGCACACAACTCCAAATACCACCGTCTATAGTGGTAGAGTGCGGCACAACAGATGCTCTGCCCTCACACCAGTTACTCCTCGGGGAGTGCTCTGGGAGGCAAGATGACTGACGACTCTCTCAACCCCAAGGGAGACTATGTCGTCAGAATGCATGCAAATGACATGTGTATATTGTCACACGTACAACCATCTACCACAGACTTTCTGTTCAGCAAAGAGTCATACCCATCTAATCAATACTCTCTATCCTGTAGAGAGTTGTACTCAATAGATCGACGGACTCTCTATCCTGTAGAGAGTCGTACTCAACTGATCATAACTCTCTATCCAATAGAGAGTCATACTCAACTGATCGACGCACTCTCTATCCTGTAGAGAGTCGTACTCGACTGATCCTAACTCTCTCTCCAATAGAGAGTCGTACTCAACTGATCGACGCACTCTCTATCGGATAAAGAGTCGTACTCGACTAATCATATCCAGCTGGGACCACCGGTCCACAGCGACATACTAATCACCCTTCACTTAACCATTACACAACTCATGGTTGGTAACAGTATGCAACATACGGGTATTGGAAATAAATCCTACATTTAGGACATTACCTACCCATAAATGACCCTTTTCCCAATTTATAATTTGGGTCATCACCCGTACTGACATTTACACCCTACTAATCATCTGAGCCAATTTACATCACATCTATAACTCCTAAATCATGATAGGGTATATGTGATATCAACAATTGAGCATAAATCAATCCAACGATAAGTTCAAGCATACGATAATAAGAGCAGGGTCAAGGTAATATGAACACCTAACATGCTCATATCAATGACTGAATCTGAATGCAATACATCTACCCAGACCAGGTAGGAAATTACCCACCTGATGATGTAGAGTATCTGGAAATATCATTTGCCTTCACGTCCAAGAATTACTCCCAATTCAACATCCTTATCTCGTTCCCATGATCCACAATGGATTTAGATCAAGTCTCTTGTTGAATAATACTCCATTCAGCTCACTTCATCACCAAGAATCAACTATGGCTGATTCACAATGCCATGCTCGAACCGCCAGTAGTTGCACAGCGGTGTGCTTCCTGGTTATCGCAATGGGGTTGCTCATGGAACCAACCCAATTCGCATCAACCAAAAGGAAAATTGACCATTAACCCCCACATAAGCTGCTGGCGATGAAACAGGCGATGACCATGCGACTGTTCAGCTGGTGATCTCCGGCGACGAAACTGCAGAGAAGGGCAACAGCAACCTTCCCTTCTCTCCTGTTCACCGGAGCATCCATGCTCCCAATCCATCAAACACCGGACAGACGTGAAAAAGGAGTAAACAGAAGAAATATACCGATAATTGCTACTTCACCGGTGGCTCCGCTCGAGTGATTTCCGACCACTAGTTGGTGACGTTGTTCGCTGCCAGTTGCGGCGACAACAGCACCAGTCTGAGCTCTTCCCCTCGTGTCGACGAACGAAGATCGGAAAGAGAGGGTGACGCACAGCAATATAGGGCAGGGCGGCAAGCTGAGCTCGTGCTCCAACGGCGACCAAAGGGCGGCTGCGCGTCGGCTAGAAGAAGAAATCAACAGTCGAGGTCGTGCCGGGAGAATGAGGGGAGACTGCGGCAGTGGCGTGTGTGACGAGCGGCTCAAAGAGGCGGCCATCAGCGGCGGCCATCAGCGGCGGCGCTCATCCACAGCGATAGCATCACCGATCTGCTCGAACAAAGATAATCCCAACGAACACGACGAACGCCACGGAATCGACGACGGTGGGCGATTCGGCGGTCGCACAGAGAACGACTGGTAGAGGAAACCCTAGGACGGCGACCATCGACAGCGGCATGGGGGCAGCGGCTATCGTTGCCGGCGCGCGAGGGAGAAGGCGGTGACGGTGAGGAATCGTGAGAGAAACGAAGGATCAGGATCGGGAGGAAAATGAGGAGAAGAAAATGGTCGATCGGGTAAAATAAAGAGGATATCGGCGAGAAACGGTTTCGGTCTTTAATGAAAACGGATCGGGTTTTAGATTAAATCCAAATTCGATTAAATCCATTCCCTTAAACCTAGGTTCAAACAATTAACCTAATAGACCTTGAACCTAGTTTAGGTTTAAATTAACTACTAACCATGCCTCATCAAGATTTAATTTATCCCAAACAGGCTTTTCCAAAGCCTATTAAATCTTTCCCCACAACTGTCATAGAAATTTCCATTTAAGTCTAGAAAAATTTCTAAAATTCCTAAAAAAATTCCATAGGGTGTTTTTCTAATTAACAAGAATTTTTTTTACGGTATTTTACATTCTCCCCCACTAATAAAAATTTGGTCCCCAAATTCCAGACTAACATGCAAAAATTACTTCAAGCAAGTTTCTGAAAGGACCACAATTATTTCTCATGTAAACAGATAAGGATATCGAGCTCGGATAGTATCTTCCAGCTCTCACATAGCCTCCTCATCGGTATGATGCTGTCATCCAACCTTTACGAGTCGGATGGTTTTCGTCTCACTACTATCGCTCCTTGCGACCAAAAATTCGCACCGGAATCTCCTCATAGGTCGCCTTAGACTGAGGTAGAATCGGAACCTCTTTCAGAACATGGTCATTTCGCGGCACGTATTTCCCCAGCATAGAAACATGAAATACGTTGTGAACACCCGCACGTGTCGGAGGTAAAGCCAGCCGATAAGCTACACCTCCATAATCCACGACACAAGATCTGAATAGATCCTCCAACATTTGAATGTCATGCTCAGACAGTCCATCAGTCTGCGGATGAAATATTGCACTAAGCTGAAGCTCTGTGCCCATAGTCTGGTGCAGACCCTGTCAAAATCGCGAGGTAAATTGCGAATCTCTATCCAGTATGGTACTTAAAAGTACCCTACCCAATCTGATAATTTCTCAGCAGTACAACTCTGCCAGACGATCCTATGGGTACGATCCACGAATAGGAAGGAAATGAGTTGATTTGGTCAGTTGATCCACAATCACTCAAATTGCATCACGACCTTTACGGGTTCTAGGCAATCCCGTAAGGCAATCGATAGTGATATGCTCCCACTTCCATTCCGAAATCGGAATTGTCTAGAGCAATCCAGCGAGTTCTTGATGTTCAGCCTTCACCTACTGGCATACTAAACATCGAGCAGCAAAATCTGCTATAACTCTCTTTATACCATTCCACCAGTATAAACGTTTCAACTCTCGGTACATCTGAGTACCACCAAGGTATATAGCCCATCTCGAATGATGTGCTTCAGAGCAACTCTTCCTTAAACATCAGAACTCTAACCCACTATCCTTATCGGAGACGGGGAATTATTTTCTCAAAAGAGGAGTCCATCAACCATTCCAAATTCGCTCCACCACACACTCTGTAAGTGCATGGGAGACTATAGCGACAAATCTCACTTGTTGCAATTTTTGCAACTGTTCGCGCTCCATCAACTCCATTGTAGCTACCCAGTAGCTAAAAATCCCATGAGCATTCCTACTCCATAACACTACAAATCCAAATAATAACTACTAAAGCCACGTCATGTATATGACAACCTATCTCGTAGTTTCTTAACTGTCGTAAGCATAAGGTACGCCTCATTCAACTACATCGGATTCGTTCCGATCCCTGAAATGACGCATCTGCGTACATCATCCTTTTATCCACTCCGAAAGGATTAACTAATACTCGTGTAAAAGTTAACCGCCGTCTAAGTCTTGTAACTGGTTTCACCAGCTTCCGACTAAATGATTTCCATCATCACCTTTGTCAAACAAGTTCGTGGTATAGTAATGTCAAGCATTCTATCCACATCTACGAAATTAACCAAAACATACAAGGAAAACCACCATCTACGATGGTCGAGTGCATAACTCCAACTACCATAATCAACAGTGGTCAGGTTACGCAACTCTAACAACCACAAACTGATCCAATCGTGTCCAGGATACACGATTCTCGAATCCAGTGGCAACTAAATCATTAATTAGTCTAGCAACTTAATCCAAATTCATACAATTCATACCAAGTATGAAATTGTTGTCTTTACACACCTGCATCCCCTTTACTCTACGCTGATGATATATATTAATCATCACAACGACAATGATAATTGTATGACACCATGTCATTACAATGTCAACGCTCCAGTCACAAATCAATCTTAGAGTACACAGGTGTCCTTTGCTGATCTAAATAGATCATCTATCCCCCAACGGAGGATATTCATCACGACAACTACTGTATTCTATCATCGATAATCGATGCATACTTTCAAAGGTCCATCTCTCTTTCAACAAAGAGTTCCGGATCTTCTCAAGGAGGAATACTGGGATAGATAAATATCCCCTCCAACCTCTCCTATAATCGCAACTCACGTTATTCCAATTCTTTTATAGTGTTTAACAACACTGATACCAACAAAAATATCACTCGATATGTGATCTTCGATACCGGACTATTTTCGCAATCATTTCGATCGCCTACTCCACTTGCCTAAGCAACGGCAAGTCTAGGAGTTCATCCGAACACTCTCAGATTATACGCACATCCGAGAGACATATCATACCATACTTCTAATAATTTGACCATCCGTAAGGATATGTCCACAGTAAAAGTATGTATATCAAATTCTAAGGGTCTCCCTTGACTTCTTAATTGTTGGTCCACTTCTCACCAGACGGTAGAGATACCACCGACCTACAAGTCGATATAAAGAACCCTTCTAATCCAAACAAATAATGTTCTAGACACAGATACCTGTAACTACAAGCATCTCTTAATATATTAACCTTGAGGGTAACTAAAGTAATACCCTAAACAATCCATTATCTGTTGATCTGATTCAAAGGCTCTACACAGGTCTCGGCCTTTCTCCGAAGAGAACACAATCAGATCCAACAGTCCACGACAATTCGGTCGCATTTCTACGACGAATAATCCGGGGATTTTTTTCTAGATCATTTGATCACATCACAAAATCCTATGAGTTGCAACTGTAGGATACCGAATAGATACGACCATCGTCGTATACTCTCTCCTCTGTACAAATCAACTCACATCTGGAGGTAACTGTTGTTGTCTGTTGAATCTTCTAAGATGTCTTCTGCTGACGCTGCTTCTGTGCTGATCTCCGCTGAAGGGGAGTATCAAGGAACTCCAACCACGCCTAAGGTATTAGGTGGTTGCTGATGAGATAACCCAATCTTCGGTGCTGATCTCTGCTGTCAAGATGGTGCATTATCCTCCCGGAATACCATCGATAGTCTTCAACTGAGTCTTCAAAGTACACCTCCTCCACGGTACTGGTTGCTTACAATAGCAACAGACGAACTGATCCAACAAATAATCTGACTTTGCATGTCTTCGTGATTTGCACTACACGCACATAATCCCTTCGAAGTCTTTGTTCTGATTTTGCTGATGTGCACAAGAACATTCTGATGATCTGCGATTGGTCTTCTATAATCAAAAAGTAGTTCAAGGCCTGTGACCCTGATCTTACTCCTTTTTCCAACAGTCGAAGACTTCTGACTCTATTAAGTTGACCTGCATTATTTGCTTATCGGTCTCCAACTCTTAAACCCTTGTACGGAGTCATTTCTAAACTCTTGTCTCAATCCAACGTCTTCCGGTAGGATCTGGTAGAAGATCCCGGCATCCTAATCCACTATAAGCCAATAACTCTGGGTGGCTTTAATCATCCATTCATCTTCTTGAGCTATTAGGTGGTCGTAACCTCGGCAAGTCTAACGACTCTGCACAGTACAATATCACTAATCGATCACCCTTTCTTGAAGCTCAAGAATTCCTTACAATGTCACTAAAAGTGACACGGGGAAATACTCTCTTTCAACATCACTAAACAATGATCAAGTGATATATTATTTCCCGAAGATTATTTTTTGCATTTTCCACCAAATACCGGCTTGATCCCGATAATGGTATGCAAACAACTCTACTTCCTCTGTATAATATAAGTCAAGTACTCAAAAGTACTTTCAAAGTTATACATCTCAGTACAAACAACTCAGGGATGAAATCCCTATGAAACACCGTAACCTAGCCTTCCGCTATCTGCATCACAATAGTCTACAAGTCTGTTCATTACCCACAGGTAATGATCTGACTAGCACAGTTAGTGGAAATCTCTAAGACTGTAGTCTCTGATTTTCATAATAAATGTGATGACTTTGCCCCTGTTTTCCGACTCGGTATCAGTCGGCTCTCAGAGGTAAATCACCTCCTCGACAGAGGTTCAAGACTCACAGACTCAACAGATCGTTCCCGTGGTCAACTCATACTACGGTTACAAATAATAACCAACACACTACAGGTTATTCCCTAGTATAAGCATCTAAATGCATAGCCAACATAACCGGGAGTATAAACCCTAAAGGTCACTCCGGTTGGTCGCCTCGGTGGACGACCCCTACTACAAGTCTGCACAGGTGTCATAACTCTATTGTATACACCTACTGTTCAAGATTAGATAAATATCTACTAAACCATAAGTTTTTCAGAAATTCTTACCTCGTGCTGCTTGGAGCTCAGGTCGTTGTCCATCTCATCTCAAAAACCAAAATCGAATAAATCGACTCCCGATAATCCAAGACTCGACACAAAAATGACATTGTATGGCATCGCAGAACCTTGGGCTCTGATACCATTAAAGTTGTCACGCCCCGAGAGCATACCGATCCGAAAATCAAACGGACGACACCTCCCCTGTACGTGGCAACATTTCGAGTTAATACAAGGCTCGTAGGCCCACAATAACAATAACATAACAAATAAAAACACAACAACATAACGAAACACAGCGGAAACTAATACAACGACATACCCATAACCCCACATATACAATACATCCACATCATGCATACCGGTATGACTAACACACCACAACCACATACAGTACATCGACAAAATCCGAATCTACAAGTCCACAACACAGTACACTACGAAAACTCCAAATACAATACACGGCGGACGCAAAGCCCAAAACCAATACGGGAGCCTCGGAGGTGAGATGAGATGTCAGCCAACGGTGCTCCAAGATGTCACAAAGTCTTCTACCTGTTACCTGGGCGACAGAAAACCCAGGGTCCGTGGGGGGGTGATGAGTAAAACTCAGCAGGTAATAGAAAAACATGTATATATGTCATATCACATGTATTTTCAACAACATACTCTAGAGGTACAACAAGTATATCAGTATAGTATATAAATACAAGCATATACCGTCTAACCAAATAAACAACATAAAAATGCTGACATACCTGAAGTCTGCTACGCTACTCTGATCCAACCTAAACATATATCAAACATATATATATATAACAGGAAGAGTATATCAACTCACAATATACTCTAGCTACAGGTCAAGGTATCTAATGGTCTGTCCAACCCATACCAGTATCCGATACAATCGTATAACAAATGCAAGAAACATGCATGGATATGATGTACACCCAAATGCAGCAATCATAGTACAATCAAATGCAACATCACAATAATCATATATATATATATACCGCATCTATATATATATTAATTACAGCCATCCATATATATATACATGCATATATGTATATATGAACACCTAACATGCTCATATCAATGACTAAATCTGAATGCAATACATCTACCCGGACCAGGTAGGAAATTACCCACCTGATGATGTAGAGTATCTGGAAATATCATTTGCCTTCACATCCAAGAATTACTCCCAATTCAACATCCTTGTCTTGTTCCCATGATCCACAATGAATTTAGATCAAGTCTCTTGTCGAATAAGACTCCATTCAGCTCACTTCATCACCAAGAATCAACTATGGCTGATTCACAATATCATGCTCGAACCGCCAGTAGTTGCACAGCGGTGTGCTTCCTGGTTATCGCAATGGGGTTGCTCATGGAACCAACCCAATTCGCATCAACCAAAAGGAAAATCGACCATTAACCCCCACATAGGTTGCTGGCGATGAAACAGGCGATGACCATGCGACTGTTCAGCTGGTGATCTCCGGCGACGAAACTGCAGAGAAGGGCAACAGCAACCTTCCCTTCTCTCCAGTTCACCGGAGCATCCATGCTCCCAATCCATCAAACACCGGACAAACGTGAAAAAGGAGTAAACAGAAGAAATATACCGATAATTGCTACTTCACTGGTGGCTCCGCTCGGGTGATTTCCGACCACTAGTTGGTGATGTTGTTCGCTGCCAGTTGCGGCGACAACAGCACCGGTATGAGCTCTTCCCCTCGTGCCGACGAACGAAGATCGAAAAGAGAGGGCGATGCACAGCAACATAAGGCGTGGCCGAGCCAGGTTGTGCTCGTGACCAAAGGGTGCACGACGTCGGCTAGAGGAAGAAATCAATGATGAGGTCGCTACGGAGAATGAGGAGACTACGATGTGGCGCAGGCGACGAGCGGCTCGAAGAGGCGGCCATCAGCGACGGCGCTCATCCATGGCGACAGCATCACCGATCTACTCTAACAAAGATAATCCCGCGGCGGCCACGGTCGTGAATCGGCCGCAGAGAACGACTGGTAGAGGAAACCCTAGGACGGCGGCCATCGACAGCGGCATGGGGGCAGCGACTATTGTTGCCGACGCGCGAGGGAGAAGGTGGCGACGGTGAGGAATCGTGAGAGAAACGAAGGATCGGGATCGGGAGGAAAATGAGGAGAAGAAAACGGTCGATCGGGGAAAATAAAGAGGATATCGGCGAGAAACGGTTTTGGTCTTTAATGAAAACGGATCGGGTTTTAGATTAAATCCAAATTCGATTAAATCCATTCCCTTAAACCTAGGTTCAAACAATTAACCTAATAGACCTTGAACCTAGATTAGGTTTAAATTAACTACTAACCATGCCTCATCAAGATTTATTTTATCCCAAACAGGCTTTTCCAAAGCCTATTAAATCTTTCCCCACAACTGTCATAGAAATTTCCATTTAAGTCTAGAAAAATTTCTAAAATTCTTGAAAAAATTCCATAGGGTGTTTTCCTAATTAACAAACATTTTTTTGCGGTATTTTACACTGCCTGTAAAAGTCATTCTCCAGATGCAAAGCGTAAATCCAATTTGTGTAGTATCTATACAACTATAAAATATATATACGTTGTTAAATATGTGAATCACTTCGATTTTATGATTTTGTGATGGGATTTAAATCTGGTGCTTGGAATTCAAATTCAGACTATCGTGTTCCGAAATATAATTTCAAAGACCACCCTTTTCTCGGCTACCAATCAGACGTGGTGCTGGGAATTCAACTCCCAGGACCACTGTGTTCCTGGGATTATAATTCCCAGCACCACCTTATTTCTCGGCCAATTTGAAATTATACGTAGTGCTGGGAATTCAAATCCCAGGAATACTGTGTTCCTGGGAATATAATTCCCAGCACCACCCTTTTTTCTCGGCCAGTTCAAAATTATATGTGGTGCTGAGAATTCAACTCTCAGGACCACTGTGTCCCTGGGATTATAATTCCCATGACCACCTTATTTCTCGGTCAGTTCAGAATTGTACGTGGTGTTGGAAATTCAAATCTCAGGACCACTGTGTTCCTGGTAATATAATTCCCAGCACCACCTTATTTCTTAGACAGTTCGAAATTGTACGTGGTGCTGGGAATTCAATTCCCAGGACCACTATATTTTTGGGATTATAATTCCCAGCACCACCTTATTTCTCGGGATGTTTGAAAATGTACGTGGTGCTGGGAATTTAATTCCCAGCATCACTATGTTCCTAGTAATATAATTTCCAACACCACCTTATTTCTCGGCCAGTTCAAAATTTTACGTGGTGTTGGGAATTCAAATCTCAGGACCACTATGTTCCTGGGATTATAATTCTCAGCACCACCGTATTTCTCGGCCAATTAGAAATTGTACATGGTGTTGGGAATTCAAATCTCAGGACCAATGTGTTCCTGGGATTATAATTTCCAGCACCACCTTATTTCTCAGCCAGTTCGATATTGTATGTGGTGCTGGGAATTTAATTTCTAGCACTACTATGTTCCTGGTAACATAATTCCCAACACCACCTTTTATCGCGGCCAGTTCAAAATTGTACGTGGTGCTGGGAATTCAATTTTCAGGACCACTGTGTTCCTGGGATTATAATTCCCAACACTCCTGTAGTTCCATCAATGGGTTTCGGTCAAAATCCATTGACGGCCCTATTCACATCTTCTCGGCCAATTTGAAATTGTACGTGGTGCTAAGAATTGACGGCCCTTTTCACATCTTCCTTGTCCAAAAATTTTGATATTCAAGGTTTGATTAGATTTACATAGCCATATTTCATAAATCAGGCCCCGTGTCATGTGGCACGCGACCAAAACTGCGAGGTAGGAGGATCAGAACAAAGTTTCCTCAACACATCAACATTTGAAGTTGTTAGGTCTTTCAGTCCATGTCAAGATTTCGGAATTTGGACTCCTCTAGGTCCATCAATGGGTTTCGGTCAAAATCCATTGATGACCCTATTCACCTCATCTTCGATCCAATCCAAGTCCAGTGGGTTTGGGAAGTGGCCCTCTGTGTATCCGTGTCCAAAATTTCTGATATTCAAGGTTTGATTAGATTTACATAGTCATATTTTAGAAATCAGGCCTCGTGCCACGTGGCACGCGGCCAAAACTGGGAGGTAGAAGGATCAGAACAAAGTTTCCTCGACACAACAACATTTGAAGTTGTTAGGTCTTTCAGTCAATGTCAAGATTTCAGAATTTGGACTCCTCTAGGTCCATCAATGGGTTTCGGTCAAAACCCATTAATGGCCCTATTCACCTCATCTTCGATCCAATCCAAGTCTAGTGGGTTTGGAAAGTGGCCCTCTGTGTATCCGTGTCCAAAATTTCTGATATTCAAGGTTTGATTAGATTTACATAGCCATATTTCAGAAATCAGGCCCCGTGCCACGTGGCACACGACAAAAACTGGGAGGTATGAGGATCAGAACAAAGTTTCCTTGACACATCAACATTTGAAGCTGTTAGGTCTTTAGTCCATGTCAAGATTTCAGAATTTGGACTCCTCTAGGTCCATCAATGGGTTTCGATCAAAACCCATTGATGGCCCTATTCACCTCATCTTCGATCCAATCCAAGTCCAGTGGGTTTGGGAAGTGGCCCTCTGTGTATCCGTGTCAAAAAATTTTGATATTCAAGGTTTGATTAGGTTTACACAGTCATATTTCAGAAATCAGGCCCCGTGCCACATGGCACGCGGCCAAAACTGGGAGGTAGGAGAATCAGAACAAAGTTTCCTCGACACATAAACATTTGAAGTTGTTAGGTCTTTCAGTCCATGTCAAGATTTTAGAATTTGGACTCCTCTAGGTCCATCAATGGGTTTCGATCAAAATCCAGGACTACAGTGTTGCTGGGAATATAATTCCCAGCACCACCTTTTGGTCTCGGCCAACTTGAAATCGTACGTGGTTCTGGAAATTTAAATCCCAAGACCACTGTGTTCCTATGAATATAATTGTCAGCACTCATTTTTTCGGCCAGCTTTAAATTGTATGTGGTGCTGGGAATTCAAATCACATGACTACTGTGTTCCTGGGATTATAATTCCCAGCACCACCTTATTTCTCGGCCAATTCAAAATTGTATGCGGTGCTGGAAATTCAAATCCCAAGACCACTGTGTTCCTGGGATTATAATTCCCATCACCACCTTTATTTCTCAGCCAGTTCAAAATTGTACGTAGTGCTGGGAATTCAAACCCCAGGACCACTGTGTTCCTGGGATTATAATTCCCAACACCACCTTATTTTCGGGCAGTTCGAAATTGTGCGTGGTGCTGGGAATTAAATTCCCATCACCACTATGTTCCTGGTAATATAAATCACAGCACCACCTTATTTCTTGGCCGGTTCAAAATTGTACGTGGTGCTGAGAATTTAATTTCCAGCACCACTATGTTCCTGGTAACATAATTCCCAGCACCACCTTATTTCTCGGCCAGTTTGAAATTATACGTGGTCCTGGAAATTAAATTCCCAGCACCACTGTGTTCTTGGGATTATAATTTCCAACACCACCGTATTTCTCGGCCAGTTCAAAATTGTACATGGTGCTGGGAATTCAAATCCCAGGACCACTGTGTTCCTGGGAATATAATTCTCAACACCACTTTTTGGATTAGAACCAGTTTGAATTTGGACGTGTTGTTAGAAATTTAAATCTCAGTACCACTTTGTTCCTGGGATTTCAATACCAGCACCATCGAAGTCCTGGGATTAAAATCTCAGTACCACCGTGGTCCTGGGATTAAAATTTCCAAGATAGATATTTAACCTGGCAGAGATAGAAGGTGGTGCTGGGAATTTAAATCGCAGCAACACCATGGTCCTGTATTTTGAATAAGGTGGTGCTGGAAATTTAAACAAAATTCAACATTAGGGAATATAAACCTACCAGATATAAAAAACCTCCCCTTCCATTCCATTCAATTTCACAACATCAAAACCAAATCATTATATTGTTAGATTCAAGAATATATTCAATAATATATTATATAACATTTATTAAAGCTCAACCACAAACAATAATCAAAATTATAGTCACTGTTGATCTATGGCATACAGTATCATTTACAAATTAGCAAAATTCATAAATTACAAACATGCATTGTCATAATGCCACCTAAAGTTTTCTAAAATTAGATCATGAAGAACTCATCCCTTAAAATTGACACTGAGACATCTATTCTGAATTTTGTCATGTCTGCTTGTTTGAAGTCCATCTTCTCACCATAAAGCAGACTTCTCATGTATTGCATCACAAAGAAGGCACAATCATTGCTGTAAAAATGCCATGAAAAATTTTATATTTCAATTCAAAAGTAAAATTTTCACGTTCAGTATTTTTCTTTTAGTACCTTGCTGCTTATTGGGAACAATCAGTTTTAACAGAAACCCAGTTGTCGATGGGGTAATAAGCTTGTAAACATGGATGAATTGCTGCAAGCTCCTTAGATGAATATCCTTTAAATTGGGATACCTATTATTACACGATGACTAAGTTAACATAACTATTCATTTACAGATACAATGGATGGAATATCCATATTTAAAAAAATTATCTACTCACCACTGCTTCAAAATCAGCTTTTGATCTTCCTCCATATGAAATGGAGTTGTAATGATTGAAAGTCATTTCTTTTGTGTCGATACACAACAGGTGAAAGTGAATTTGGTCAGTATTTAGAGGTATAAAAATACATCTAACCTCTCCATCATTCATGTCCGTGTTTATTATTTGTGTTGTGGTAGTCTTCCATGACATTTGACTACAATTGTGTGTAGAGGAAAATATTTAAACATTTAGTATAACATTTTAAATCATGAAAATACAAGATAATTTAACTTCCTTATAATGAACACGGATGAGCAATACACAGACTTGTTATATGACCTACATGAAGAGGAGGCCCCCCTAAAAAGAATTGAGCAAAATGTATCGATAACCTCCCCAACTGTGAAAACAGATCCATTAACTCCAGAGTATAAAGAATTCAGAGTTAATGAAAAAGGACCTTCCTCCCAAACATAACTTGTAATCAGCCTACAAAAAAATTTAATGGTAAATAAATATTTACACTTTCTATAATATTGTAATAAAATTTTCGAATGTAATGGTGGATGTAACTACCATACTTTATTTTTTCTAAACTTTTTAGTAAGTAGGTCACATCGGCATCTTGTTTTTGCTTCTTTGGCATCTTATATTTTTTTCTTGACATACTATAATACAAAAATTAGATTAGTTATTTAAAAAAATTAACACAAACTAATTTTCTTTGTATTCTTACTTACCGCAATGGCTTCCATTCTCATTTGGTTGAGTTTATCAATTATTGCTTCATCCCTCTCAAGATCTTTTTCATCTTCTTCCACAATACAGATAGTATCCCTCGCTTACAATTCATCCATACCAATTATTTGTTTTCCTTTCTTCCCAAAAACTTCTGCTTCATTTACATCTTTATCAGGTTGCCCTTCTAATACCTCAACATCAAAAATTTCTGTCTTTTTTCTTTTCCTTTGAGGTATCAATTTTGCCCACAGTGAACTATCAACGGGAGTATCCCTGTAATCATAGTGGGTTCTATCTCGCTGTCTTGTTTTGCTGGCAATTGGTTCCAATTGAGGTTGAGGATCAACTTCAGGCTTATTTGATTCAGGCTCCATACCTTCTCTTCTTATAATTTCCATTAGTTCTTTTACCCTTTCAGTTAGTGTCATGTTTTCCATTCTTAACTCTTTTAGTTGTCTCTGATAAACTAAACACTCATGACATTCAGTAGTAGGGTATTTTTCTTGTATAGTTTGTGATGATGATGTCTCTATTGGATGAGGAGTATTTTCAATATAATAGTCAACCTTATCAAGCAATATAATTTTACTACGGGTACAGACTAGATCAACAATAACCTATCACAAAATCAACAATTATTTAGATAACGAAAATGAAAAAATGTTAAGTTGTGGTCTTCTATTTACCTGTTCAGATGAGACTTACTCCAATAAATTCCTCACCTTGCTAATATGTGAAGGAGTTGCCCTCCACTTATTTATTCATGGCCCCTCGGTATTGTATGGTCTCTGGATTGGGATATGTTCCAGAAACCAAGTCTGCTCATATCCAAAGTGTTACATACTTATGTGAATATAAAAGACAAAATAAATTAGTAAGAAGGAACTTACAGCCAAAAGGCCAGCAAATCCCTTTAGGTAAGAAATTTGGTTGTTCTGTGCAACTGTATTAGTAGATGAACATAGATCTCCAATAGTAGGCAATTGTGGAGCCATAAATTGATGGATGGCTTCAACCCAATTGAAACTACCTATGTTGTCAAAATCATCTACAATATCTACAAGACCTATAGGGACCTTATATGTAGTAGTACAGAATAACACACAAGCAAATATATACAAAATATACAACTTACAAAACACCAAAATATCTTCATCTAATTCTACTCTAGCAGAAAAAGTTTTAAGCAAAAACTCTAGTCTTGATCTAGTTGGTTCTTTTTTGGAGAATTGAGAAATGAAAAGAGCACCTGATGCATTAGTTGAATTCATATGAACAGAAGCCCCTCTATCTGTAATACCGAGCAAAAGGGACACATCTCTTCTGGTGAAAGCAACTAGCACAGTTGAAAACTTAAAACTTTAACTTGCCGAATCCTAACTTTGAAATATATTGACCAATATGCCACGGATTTGTGGAATGTCTTGTATATTCAAAAAAATAGCAAATGGGGTTTGTCTAATGATCTCTCTGTGTCTTTCATGTAAACAAATAGACGGACGTTGCTTTTCTTTAGCACTTGGACCTCCAAAAAATTCAATAAAGTGGCCTAAAATGCTGGTTCATTGGAGTTTCTTCGTACACTCATTTTTTCCCTAACAATTTGGAAATACAAAATTTTAAAAACGTGATTTATTCCTTTATTTTGTAATTGTAAAAAATAAATTAGAGAATCCGCAATGCTTTTCAATAATCCTATTAAAAAAACCTCAGGGCTCTATTTATCTAATTCAGATACAGATTAAAAAAATCGTTCATTTGTATTTGAATATTTGAAACTATTCCAAAACCATAATCGAAAAACCATTTAAAACAGATGGAATACTTCATATTCGACTAAAGCAAGGAATGCGACACATACCTTGGTCGGTGAAGGAGAGGTTGAACCAGATGCTTGACTCATTCTGCAATATTGAATGGTAGACAGAAAGCTTATGAGATGTACGTCTTTTAATAGAAACCCTAAAAGCGAGTAAGAAATGGGTAAAACAAATAGTTAAATGAGATGACGACACGAGATTACCTCGAAACGTCTCGTCAAAAATCCTAAAACTCGGAAGCTAACGAAATAACGCTGGACGAAAAATGGAGTCTAAGAAGTTCCAAAGATTTGTGTGCTCGAAGATTTCTCGGAAGCTGAAGAGACGAAGACGCTAATATTGTGACTCGTTTGGACGGGACGTTTGGATGGCTCGGGATCTGTAATTGTGGCTCGGATGCATGCAAAATCTCTGCATTAAAAACGTTGTTTGACGGGAGAGGTAATTTGGGAATTACGCACGTCATTTGGTAAATCTGAAACTATGGGACGCTTTTGGAACAATTCCAAACTTCAGGAGCTGTGTTTGATAAATTGTCGTACAATTTACCATCTAATGACCATCGCCCATTGGGACTGAAACCTAAACCTTCTCATACCTTGAGGTTGGTGTATTTTTCTAATCTAACCAAATGATTTCCTTGTTGCATTTTTGGTGGAACAGTTACCAATCAATGTGAATATGAGCTATAGATGTTTAGGTGGATCCAACTTAAAACAACACAAAACAATGAGGCTTATTATAATGGCTAAACGACATATAACAGAAGGCTATTCGACAACACTTCCATAGCTCATAAAAGGGTGAAGGATCGGTGCCTTCCCAAGCAAAAAGTGATGATTTTTTCAAACAATCAAAATTCGAAACAAAGCCAACAAGACATATTCAATATTCAAACTATTAATGATATTGAATTATCTATTAAAATCTATTTAAACTTTTTAAATTTATCTTGATGATCGATTAAGTTTTTTTGTGAGATCAAACTGTCCACCTCCAAATTTTAGTCAAATAGTAAGATATAAATATTTAGATTATCAAAAAAAAAAGTACTCGCAAAGTCGCAGATAGAGCAGTAGTCATTCTAAATCCAACAACTTTCCCGCTTTATCCAGACCATTTCCGGCTGTTGCATTGCACCCGGAAATCTATTATCATTCTGGCAGGAGTAACTGAGATCAGCGACCACGGCTCGCTCCAATGTCCTTGCTATTGCACTGAGATGAAGAAAAAGAACAAGAATCGATAAAGATCTAAACCAGATGCAATCGAAATGATGAACAATTTGCAAGTCAAAATTCAAGAGAATTACCGATGGATTATGATCTCGTTTCTTCTTCTCCATGACCTTCCTCCAAAAGTTTTGATCCATCAGATTAATAGAAGGAAATTAATGATAAAGAACATTCCATGGAGTGTTTAAGTCCATTGCTCATGCTTCCTTACAAAACTGCTTAATTCTGCATAAAGTACTTCTTTGTGCATATATTTAAGGGCTATTTAATTTCTTCACTGTTAGATAAAACTGCCACTTCTAGTTGAGAATCATATCTTTTTCATTGTTCTATATGTTTTGAGTCGGATCAATTTACTTGTATGCCTTATTGCCTTATCAATGTGAAAGAGGACCTTTGCAACCTCTCTGTAACTCATATGGTGGTTTAATTTATTGGTTCAATTCTACATGCTTTCTAATCTATTATTCTCGCTTTTCACACACCTTCTTGATCCTCCATGTGTCGCTTCCAATCAAGAATGCTCCCTGTGATCATGCATCATTAGTTGTTTGTTTGCAACAAGCATTCGTATCATGAAAGCAAATAGTATGGACTTACCAACAGCGCCGCAGGAACAGGTAGAATGAGATTTACATAATAAATATTTTTAGGGAAGAGAAACACATTAAGAAGAATTATAGCATTTACAGCAGCACTTGCACCCTGCATGACAAAATAAGACAAAACCTGAGAGGAAAAAACCGAGAAATTAGTTGTTTGTATTAAAATGAAATTAACAGATCAAAAATTTGCTTGTAACACTTATACTAAGTGATGGTATAGTCATGCAACGGGAAACACACAGATATAGCAAAATTTCCATTACATAGATGCACCTGGACAACTAGGGAATAAATGTCATGAATAACTGAATATTTTTGTAGTTTATTGACAACTTCTCCCATTTATTTATATTCAAGAATTTTTCCATTTTTTTGGTTAAGATGAAACTTCTCCCAATCATATTAGTCAGGAGATGGTCGAAATCAGAATGACTGAATGCACTAGTAATCAAAGTGTGCAAACGCCCGCTTTTGAAGTTATCAAGAGAAATCTCCTCAATGAATGTAAGAGTGAAAAGATCACATTTCCATTTCATTCACAGGAAGAATGAAAGCACTACCACAAATGTGAGCTGGAAATGTGCGAATAAAAAAACAGCAACCCTCATGAATAAGCCAAGTAGATACCATAAAATGCTTCCTCGTGAATGAAGGATCAGCAATCCACCATAACAGAAAAACAGCAACATTGTGTGCATGTCCATTGGAACAACTTGTCCCACCTAAATGATCACGTAGTAATCGGCTATAAAGTTATCTCGTGATTTACCTCTCTTCATATTGCTATAAGATCGATATCGAAGGCGCTTGAGAGGAGCATTCACTTTTTGCATCAAATGAAAAAGGTTTAGGTTTTAATGATATTTCCATGCACAATCGAATTTGAGATGAAAAATGACACATACCATTTAGTATTTGACACAGTGGAACAACTCCATCTTTTTTTTTAATTTCTCAGTTAATTCGATTCGATCAACTAAGCTATTCAAGTTAAATTAAAATTTCAGTGGATCCAGTTTAAAAAAAAAGACAAAACTATATCTCTTGGATGAAAAAATAAAACTTTCATCGTTGGAACTTTGCCCTGGCATACTCATCCACCTTAGCTCGAGTCAGGGAGGGTCTGAGGGAATCTTTTGCGATTTTGAAATGCCGATGACAGACAAATTGGGCAGATATATCTTCTCTGAGTGCTGCTATGCCTGCCTCTCTACATAGTCCTTCAAGATCTGCCCCGGTGAAAAGATCAGTGCATTCTGCAATCTCTTGGAGATCGACATCTTTCCCTAGTTTCATCTGTTTTGTGTGTATACGTAATATTTCATGCCGACCCTCGACATCGGGTGGTGGTACATACAACACCTAAAGCACAAACAAAATCTTTTATCCACCCAGTCAAAAGCTTATACTATAAAACCATGATGAAAAAAAGGGAAGAACAATGCAAATCCTGTAGTGATGTATGGGTTCTCTGGGGATACCGAATCAAAACGACCAGGACGCAAAAGAGCAGCATCTATCGCATCCGGTCGATTTGTAGCAGCTAAGACAATAATTCCCTGCAAATGGCAGGACATGAATCAGATAAATTTGCAATAGTTAAGCACCATTAATTGAAGATAGGATGGCAGTTGGGGACTTACCGTAGCTTCTTCTAAACCATCCATTTCATTCAATAAGGTAGACAGTAGTCTTTCTCCGACGGAGGCATTACCACCTGAGTTTCCAGCATGGCCGCTACTGAACCATCAACCAAACTTGAACATAAATAGTGGGCTAGAGTGTGCCATTAGCAGAAAAAAGTCAAGTGTATTCAATAAAAAAAACAAACAAAAAAAAAACCATAGCCAATAATTGTGTTGTCTAGTGTGCCTTTTGGTTCTCATTGTTTTTCTTTTGAACAGAACTTACTGTTCTTCAGGTGAACAACCATGTGCATATATTTCAAGAATCCTTGTGAGCAGTAAAAGATGTTACTGAAAACTTCAAATTATGACTAAACCTAGGATTATGTGCATATATGAGAGAGGTAAGGATATGGAGATGGCGTGGGAAAACACCTTTAACTGAAAATTATTCACCTGCATTGCCTAGTTTATTTTCCTAGGTTGTTCTTTCAAGCTTCTTGAGGGGAAATTTCAGATTTCTTTTCAAACGAATGTAAGATTATCATCGAAATGTATGTTTACCGTTTTGGAGCAATGGCATCGACCTCATCGAAGAAAATGATGCTAGGTGCAGCAAGTTTTGCCTTCTGAAATATTCCTCGCAACAATGCTTCCCCTTCTCCAACATACTTAGAATACACGTCCGCCCCGCTGCATAATAATTAAAATTTATCCAAAGATATAAATGTAAAAGACCAATCAAAAGAGACCTTACAACCATCTATGAAACTGAAATAATTCACTTTCTACATCTCCATATATTGGCTGAAGCGGAGAAAATATTTTACCAGCAGAGGGCTAAAGCCGCATACATTAAAGGCAGTGACAGGCCGACAAAGTTCTTCCACGATCTAGTCAAGAGGAACAATAAGCGGAATTCAATTATATCCATAGCCACACGTTCAGGGGAGCAAACCTCAGGCAACGATGACATTGCTGCAGAATTTCTACATCACTATCAGAATCTGCTTGGCAGTTCAGACCGTGCGTGTGGGCTGGAGGACGTTGAGCTTCAAGGGCCGAAACTGGATAATGCGGAAGCTGCAGCTTTGGTATTGGAGGTCAGTACAAAGGAGATTCGAGATGCGGTGTTCAGTATAGGCAAGGAGAAAGCACCGGGTCCGGATGGGTTCAATGCAACGTTCTTCCGGACATCATGGGACACAGTGCAGTCAGATTTTGTAGCTGCAGTAAAGGAATTTTTCAAGTCCGGAAGATTGCTCAAAGAGTGGAACCACACGGTGATAGTTATGATACCAAAGACGGATCACGCACCGGAGGTCACGGATTACAGGCCAATATCGTGCTGTACAGTTTTCTACAAAGTCATTGCCAAAATTCTTGCTGGGCGGTTATCGACGGTGATGGACAAGCTTCTAGATCCGGCACAAGCGGCGTTTGTCCCCGGGCGGAAAATTGGAGATAACATCAACTTAGCACAGGAGTTGCTTAAGAAGTATGCACGGAAAAGAGTCTCCCCTCGATGCATGATTAAAGTGGATCTAAGGAAAGCCTTCGATACGGTGGACTGGACTTTCCTTGGAGTTGTGCTTGCCGGTTATGGACTTCCCCGGCAATTCTGCTTATGGATCACGGAGTGCATTTCCACGGTGTCCTATTCGGTTAGTATTAATGGGAATATGCATGGTTTCTTCAGGGGACAGCGTGGACTGAGGCAAGGGGATCCCCTATCCCCTCTGCTGTTTGGGTTATGCTTGGAGGTCTTCTCTAGATCCATGAGGGTAGCATCAGAGCGGCCGGACTTTCACTTTCACTCGATGTGCGAAGGGGTACAGCTGACCCACCTAGCCTATGCGGATGACTTGTTGATGTTTGCCAGGGCAGATGCCTCCTCGCTCAGAGTTATTTCAGACTGTTTGCGGGACTTTGGGGACAGGGCTGGACTTCGTGCCAATCCCCTAAAGTCTTGCATCTATATGTCCGGAGTGGATCAGAGGTCTCGAGATGAGCTGATGCAGATTATGGGATTCCAGGAGGGTACCTTTCCTTTCAGATACCTTGGCATTCCATTAGCTACGGAGAGATTGCGGATAGCAGACTATTCCCCGTTATTGGAGGCGATTCTTTGGGAGGGTGCGCTCATGGCCCAAGCATACATTATCATATGCCGGGAGATTAGAGCTCACTAGATTAGTGCTACAGGGTGTTGAGTGTTACTGGCTATCCATCCTCCCGCTTCCATGTGGGGTGATAGATAAGCTATACACCATTTGCAGAGCTTTTGTCTGGACCACTAAACATCCGGTAGCATCATGGAGTTCACTTTGTTTGGCTAAGGAGGAGGGAGGATACGGGCTCCGAGACTTGCGGTCATGGAATTCGGCATTATTGTGTCGCACCTTATGGAACTTTCATGCCAAGGCGGATTCATTATGGGTGCGATGGGTTCATCACAAATACCTCCAACGTGAAGACATATGGCGGTGGACGCCAAAGCACGGGGATTCGCCCATGCTGAAGCGGATAGCGGAGATCAGAGACATCTTGGTTCTAGCGTGGGAGGAGCAGTCGTGATCTCTGATTGGATCTTAACGCTCAGCGTGCCAGGCGAGAGGTTCGGCGGCTTATCATTTCTTCATGTACGCGTATGGACAAGGTGCGATGGGCTCGATGGTGTGGAGGCCGGATATCCTACCCAAGCACAGGTTTTCCTTCTGGCTCATGGCGAGAGGCAAACTACGGACTGCGGATACGGCGCCATATATGGAGGACAAGGGATGCTGTCTTTGCAAAGAGGAGCAGGAGTCAAATGAGCATCTTTTCTTTAGATGCAATTGGGTGAGGCGGCTGTGGGACTCGGTGCGCGAGTGGCTCCACATACGGCCTCGTATCTATACGGCCAGCAGATTGTGCAGCGCCTTCGCCAAAGAGCTGCGTGGGAAGGGGTTTGTAAGGAAAAGGAGAGATCTAGCGATATCTTGTATGGTGTTTTTGATATGGCAAGCCCGCAATCGATGTCGTTTTGAGGGTTTTGAGCCATCGGTCGAGAGGTTATTCCTCAAGATCCAGACTCATGTCTACCGTTTTGTAGACATCTAGATTGTACACAGTTACATTCATCTATACATTTTTACCTTTCCCCAAAAAAAAAAAAGAAATAATTCACTTTCTTGGTGAAATTTGCTTCTACGGGAGTAAGAGACAAATAAAATGATCAAATTATCTCATTTAATTAAAAGGAACTAGAGAAGAGGAAGCAATTTAATTCCATCCATTTTCTATAATTTATTTCCGGATGAATTGGACAAAATGAAATTTATCAATTCTATAAACAGAAGAAATAAGTAAGCCTATTTTATCTTCCTTCAATTCCATCTAAATAAGATAGCCAAGAGAAATAGAGTGAACATGAGGTTATATGTGAAAAATTCAAAGGGTCTAATCGTAATTTCCAAAACATTGTGGATTTTTTTGCAAAAGTGCCAAATAAAAAACAAAACCCCATGGACAAAGTCTAACGTAATTATGTCTGCCGCTTCTTCTTATTTCTAATTCTCTTTCAAAAAAAAAACCTCCAAAATCCTTCTTTCCGTTGTCATTTTTCCTCATGTCGTCGTCTCTATTATTGTTGCTAGCATTGTCGCCGCCCATCAACGCCGCAACTGCCACCATCGCCGCACAACAACATCTCTCGTCATTTTTGCCAATGTTGTCGTCGTCTCGCCGTTGATGCTCCACAACAAAAGCCTTCGATTTAGATAGAGTTTTTCTACTTGTTTCTCTTTTAATAACCTTGTGCATGATTAAGTATTATCGATATGAAAATAAAAACAAGTAATTCATAATGACTTAGTTTTGAGATAGAAAATAGATTAAGATTTTCTTTTTATGATTAGGTATTCTTATTGATAGGAGAACAATTTATGATTTTCCTTACTCTTGAGATGGAGAATAGATTAAACTTTCTACTTTGAGCTTAAATAATTTTTAATGATATTTAGTATATATTTTTTGCATCAAGAATTTAAATCGTTCCTTAATTAGGAAAAATATTAATGATACATCAATTAAGATTTATATTTTAACTACATATTCTTTTATACCTTTGTTACTTGATCACATTCTTTTATATTTGCTTGGCCTTTTATATTCTTTATTGCTTATTAAATTGTTGTACCTTATGAAAATTTACATATAAGATTGACAATAGTCAATTTGAAATTCAAAGGTAAAATAAGGAGACTTAAAATAATTCCCTTAAAGATAATTCAAAACTTTATGAGAATTCAAAGTGAATATATAATGGAAATAATTTTACAAAGATGGTTGCCTATATTAAATTCTATGATAGAGCTCCAACTTAGTGGTTGAAAATATATATATATATTAATTTTCCAATTGAATTAATAAAGAAACGAATGTAACCCTTGTACTATAGAATTTTGATTTATAATCAATAGAGATTATGAGATTATTAAATTTGAGTAACTAAATAATGCTCTATAAATATAGAGATTTTACTTTGTACTTTAAAAATAAATAACTTTACCTCACAAGATGGATTGCGGATCGTTCACCCTATTTTCATATTAGATACCTCACAAGATGGATTGCAGGGCATTCATCCTATTTTTATGTGAGACATTTCATATAGATTGCAGGTCGTTCATCCCATATACATGTATGTATATGCACACACATATGATACACTTCGGATTGTAAGTCGTTCATCCTATGCATATAGGATGCATCTCTACTGAATGGATTGCAAATCACTCACCCTTATCTTATATTTATATATGACGTGTTTCATATCAAATGGATTGTAGGTCGTTTACTTTGATATATGTGACACATTCTAGAAGGGTAAATTGTAAGTCGTTCGCCTATTTAATAATTACGTTGAGTTATAAATTTAAGAAAGAATAACATATGGTTAATGTTAAAAATGATAAATTGAAGAGAATCGATAAAAATAATTAAAGAATGAATAAGAGTTGAATTCACGAGAAAGAAGCAATAATTAATGGTGTTCAAAACATGAAAATATAAATTATCTCTTTTGTTGTTGACCTCTTGCACTATATATATTCATGTACGTCTTTCCTTACTTCACTTTGCACATTGAGCTCACTCTTCTTTCCTTTGACCTCCAAAATCACAGACTTAAAGCGATTGTAAAGGTTTGGTCAATACTATGATTCGTTGCTCAGAGATTATTCGGCGATATCTTGGAGATAACTTCTACAAAATCCATTCAATTTATTTCCTTTTTAGTGTTGTTTACTATTTATGCATTTTGATATTTTAGTATTTTCCCTATTTCATTATTTTGCATGAGTCAGTTTATTAATCATGTCATGATATAATCAAGTCAGTGTTTTAGGACAAACATGTAGTTACATTCTTCTACATCATTCAATAAAGCGTTGCATATTTGTTCATACAACTTTGTGTACCGGTCTTAGATATTCTTTATGATTTTTGATGCAACGATGAATATTGTCTGAGCAGGATAACTATCCCTCATATAGGGATGGAAGCCTTTGGGTTATGATATTATACAATTTTTTTTTCTTTTCTCTTCACTAAACTATTTCTTTTTCCTTTACTTTCTCCTTCCAATTGAGAGAAGAGACTTCAATCCTGATAAATATAGGAAGACTCCAGGGGAAAAAGAATTCGGCGAGTAAAACTTTTTATAGATGCAGCAAATATTTTTCAAGTTGATTACTGTTTTGATTGCTTTGCAATAAAAGATTTATGTCACTGAATTTGAAGTGTATCAGTCTGAAAATGGAACCAGAAAGCATGTTTCATTGAGATGTAGAGATAACCTCAAGGAAAAGAATGAAGCTTGGGCAGCAGTGGTTGCAGCCTTAGCGAGGGTGGTCTTTGAGCACCCTGGTGGCCCGTGTAACAGAACTCCTCGCACTGGTGATATTCCTAATCTTGCAAATGAATCAGCATGCTTAATAGGCCATTCAACTGCCAGTTTAAGTTTTTTCTGTTTCAGACAAGACCGTTCAACCTAGTTAGATAATGATGCTTGGTAAATATTTAATAGATTGAAAATCAATGGACTTGACCTTCAAATTTTTTAATCCTCCAATATCATCCCATGACACTTTTGCAACCTCCTTAGTGACGCCTTTCGTTACACTTGGACGAAACTCAGATCTAGCAGACTCCCAATCTTCCATGTTTATGATAATTGTAGCTCCGTCTCCATCACGAACTGTTCCTGACAATCTGCGATGTGCAAACCTAGCAGCCTCTCGGACAAGGGCCTCTAAATCAGCACCGACATAGCCATGACAGGAGGCAGCAATTGCTTGCAGATCAACATTGTCATCCAGTTGAAAATTCTTGGAGTAGAGCTGAATAAAATTATGGCAAAATAACTTGTAAAGATAAGGCAACACATCTGTCAATTTACAAGACAATGTCAGGACATTGGCAAGAAAACCTTCAAACAACCTACCTGAAAGAGTAATTGCTTGATTTTTAAGTTAGTCTAACAAGATATCAGAGAAGAGTTTTGTAAGGAAATATACAATCAAATCATACCTCAAGAATCTGAAGACGTTCTTCCATTGTAGGAAATGTAACTTCAACCTCCGAGTCAAAATGCCCAGGCCGGCGCAATGCTGGATCAATTCCATCCACTCTATGGAGACATGATTAAGCAAGCAAGCATCTCTTAGCTTCATAAAACAAGACAACTTGTACTGATGCAAAAGCACACAAAATAGTTTATTAAGACTCCCCGCTTAAGACTAACCTGTTAGTGGATGCTACAACAACTATGTGAGGGAGAGGTTCGGATCGAGACTTTTTTCCATCCATCAAAGTAAGAAGCTGAGCTACTATTCGAGTTTCTTGCTCTCTCCTGCCCAAACAAAGGTCAATCTACAGCCAGAAAAAAAAAATATTTTAGGCCCAAGATATACCTAGAACTGCGACGGGGACAAATGGCATCAATTTCATCAATGAAAACGACAGATGGCTTCCCTGATGACGCATATGAATAAGCTTTAGCAAATGCTTCTCTTAAGAACTTTTCACTTTCTCCAGAATATGATTTATGAACAGAATGTGGACTGCAGAAAATACACACATGAGAACGAAAAGAACAATATACATATAAGGCGAGAGAGCAAACGATAAGCCTCGTTTCTTTATAGACTCTTCCACATTACCTGATCATGGTCAAATGTCCATCACATTCGCGAACAATAGCTTTCACCATACTAGTCTGAGACATGGAAAACATCAAATAGGTAAAATTAAACTACACCCTAATAGCTTTGATATACGAAGATCATGGACAAGTATTAAATTACACTACTGAGCTACAAACACAACTCCAGCATATTGCACTGAGCTTAGTTTGCAATAAACATGAAAAGGTTTTTTTTTTTTTACCATGCTATCAGTAGTTTCATGATAAATCAACCTACCCTAAATCCACCACAATTTTTTTTCACCATAGTGATCGCATTCTTTTAGGCCAAATGATAGAGAAAATCCAGTAGTCCCAAAACTATAATTTTATGTGTTAACCAAAAAGAGAAACAATGTTAAAAATGCCACAAGAAGTAATTATATGGTTAAAAGGACTACTTTGAGTAGAAGAGGTGGTCGGTTACCTTTCCGGTGCCTGGCGGACCATAAAGAAGTAACCCTCTATGCCACTGAAAGATATTGCAGAATAAGCTAAGAATGTAAGAAGATACAGTTCACTGAAAATGAAACTAGTGATCTCCTAAAGGTCAAATTGCAATTTATTTGATAAAGACTAGTTACATGATTTAGAGACTGATACAAAGCACTAAATATGAATAGTTCTGTTTAAATAATTAATATCATCTAAATATAATCATAAAACTAAGGATGTCTTAGATTAGGCTATATTTTATTTTATATAACGCTCATCCTCAAGCTAAAGCATCCTGTTACAAAATAACAAAAAAAAATATCCTAGAGAAACCATGATCCTTGAAAGTGTAGGGATCTGATGCAAAAAACACATCGCAAAAACGCAGCGGAAATTGAATCCCTCCAGAGATCCATGTGTATATATAATATTGATCGTTCTTACAAATACATCTAGTTAAGAGATTACCCTTGATGTGTTGCCCTTCGCAATCCCGACAGCAACTCTTCAAATGGATCTCAGCGCGATCAGGATGGTCGCGCCTCTATGGTATTCACAGGAACAGAAGAAGCCTTTGGTTGTGCTAGCAACCCCACAAAAGCTTTTGCCCAAAAGGAAAGGAAAAAGTTTCAGCCAAGAAAACTAGAAGATGAACAAAAAGCACCCTCACTAAGCATCATGATCCAAAGACCTTTTATATTCATCTTATGAATACGAAAGGTTTTGCATCTTTTTGTATTCCCTCTCCAATGCATGATTAATCCACATTAATCATGCATGATGAATCCAAATCCATTCATCTTCTTTTATTCATGATTAATTCACATTAATCATGCATGATGAATCCATATCCATTCATCTTCTTCAATTAGTTTAATTTGAGTCTAACAAGCAATGAGTCTAACTCAATCTAGTTCATCCAATGAGCCTAATAGTTCCTTTTAATCAAACTAAAATGAACTCATCTCCAAAACAATTTTTTTTTTTAGTGTGACCCAATAGGTTCTCGTAATGTTGGCAGTGTCTCTAAAACCCCTTTTAAAATCATAAGCAATGCATCATTGCTACCCAAGTGACAAGAATATCGAGATCCGACATAATTTTTCTGTGACTATTATCTTGTATGATTCAATCTTTCTATTCTTGATATCTAGATTGATCAATGAGACATAGATCGTGTCATCCTCTTATCAATCTTTGTGTTTCTTGATCTCCAAGTAGACTACCTTAATCAAATATGCTCAATATCTCATATTGACTTATTTGAGCATGGTCATGCATTTTAGTAGTCCTACTTTATCAAAGGGCCCATAGATATCACTTCCGTCATATGGAAGGGATAAATCTCATCTACATCACTCGCATTCCTCCGCATAATTTATTGTATACCCAGTGATCGACTTTATAGTCCACCTTGTTACAGGTGACGTTTGTCGATACTAAAGTATATAACTCCTTATGTAGACAACCGTAGTGATTTCATGTCTAAGGACTATTCATACCAATAGTCACTATGTGAATGTTTATGACACTCACATGACGATCCATGAAACATTCTCATGGCAGATCAGTTCGGTATGTATTCTCTAATACATACTCATGTGTCAACTTGATATTTTATATCCATGACTTGTGAGATTAAGTCATCAATTGACCTACATGTTAGTCTCCACGTATTAATATTATCCTGGTATATTAATACTTGACTAGGAACAGTTACGAGTAGTGTTATATATATATATATATACAGTATTCAACTATCAAATCACCAACTTGATATGTCATAGACTAGAACCAACTACCCTAGGATATTATTATATTTATTCAAATGGCACATCAATGAAGTAAATATAAAAACCATAAACTTTACCTTTATTATGAAATATTTCCCTTACCAATCATCTCATGATTGATTGACACTAAGGGCTAATACTAACAATCTCCCACTAGCACTAGTGTCAATCACCGAAATATCGAATACCCAGTGACCTAGTGTGACCATCATGCTTCCTGCGTACGAAGCCTTGGTGAAGGATCCATGATATTAGCGTCGTCGATATTAGCATATCCTTCGATGATCTCGAATGAGATGGAATCGCCGTAGTATGTGTTTGGATCACTGATGAGAGCGAAGTTCCTTAGCTTGTGCTATAACCCCATTGTTATCACAATAGAGGGTTATAGGGCTCAGTATGCTAGGAAAACACCAAGCTCATAAATAAACTTTCTGATCCAAACAACCCCTTTTGCTACAGCTGAAGCAGCAATATACTCGGCCTTTGTAGTAGAATTAGCTACTGTGTCTTGCTCTGAACTTTTTCAGCTCACAGCACCACCATTTAAACAAAATACATACCCTGACTGCGATCAAGAATCATCCTTGTCTATTTGGAAGCTTGCATCGCTGTAATCCTTTACAACAAGCTCCTCATCGCCTCCAAATATCAAGAAATAATCTTTTGTTCTTCTCAAATACTTAAGAATATTCTTGATTGTTGTCCAGTGACTTTCACCTAGATCTGACTGGTGTCTGCTCGTCGTCATAGCAGCATCTGAAGCGTTAGGACAAGTCGTAATATAGGCGTCGTGATAGATCCTATAGCGGATCATAAGGAATCGATTCTGTGATTCCTTTCTTCCTTAGAAGAGGAGCACTAAGCCTTTGACAGGCTCACAACATGTGACATCGATAGAAATCCCTTCTTGGAATTCTGCATGGAAAATGATTAAGCGCCTTGTCAATATATATACTCTGACTTAGGCCAAGCAGTCTTTTATATCTATCTTTATAGATCTTGATGTCCAATATATAGGCTGCTTCTCCTAAGTCTTTCATTGAGAAACAATTCTCAAGCCAAATCTTTACAGATTACAGCATAGGGATATCATTTCCAATGAGTAGTATGTCATTTATATTTAAGATGAGAAAAACGACTGTGCTCCCACTAACCCTCTTGTTGACCTGAGTCCGTCGCCGTTTTTGATGAAGACGAATGTTTGGATCGCGTCGTTCGTCGAAGATTCCGACCACAAGCTTGCTTTAAACCGTAAATGGACCTGCGACTTACGTATCTTTCCAGCGTCCTTTGGATCTCTGAAACCCTCGAGGTTGTGTCATATACACATCCTCAGTAGATTCAGATTAAGAAATGCGGTTTTGACATCCATCTGCATCGGATCTCATAATCGTGGTAAGTTGCGATATGGCGTGATCCGAATAGATTTAAGCGTTGCAACTAGTGAAAATGTTTCATCGTAGTACATACCGTGAATCTGCTTGAAACCTTTATTACCGATCACCCTTTATAGGTATCGTATGACCGTCGTATCGATCTTTCTTTTAAAGACCCACTTATACCCAATGGGTTTGACTCCTTCAGGTAGATCAACTAAAGTCCATACTTGGTTAGTGTACATGGATTCCATGTCGAACCGCATGGCCGCTAACCAGTTCTCAGAATCTGGGCTCATTATTGCTTCTTGATAGGATGTAGGTTTATTGAAATCAACAAGTATTACATCACCGTGATCACACAAGAGAAAAGAATATCTCTCGTTGGCGGCGTATCTGTCGGATCTGCGAGCGTAATTACCTTTCGAGCAGGTTGTGCGCGACTTAAGTAGGGTGTTATAGATTCATAATCTTCACCACCTTGCGGTGCCTATTCGATTTCCATCAAGGTTTCAGGGATATTTTGTGTATCTCGAATTTCTTCAAGATCGACTTTACTCCCACTAACTCGTTTAGAAATAAATTCTCTTTCCAGAAAAACTCCATTTTTGGCAACAAACACTTTGTCTTGTGTGGGATTATAAAAGTAATACCCCTTAGTTTCTTTGGGATCCGACAAAATAGCATTTATCTAATTTAGGTCCTAATTTATCTGAAACTTACGTCGAACGTAAGCCTCACAATCCCAAATCTTCAGAAAAGACATATTGGGACTCTTCCCAGTTTATATCGTATATGGTGTCTTTATGATTACCTTAGACGAAATGCAGTTAAGAGTGAAAGCAATTGTCTCTAGAGCATATCCCCAGAAGGAAGAAGGAAGAAGGAAGATTTGTCTGATTCATCAATGATCGTACCATATCTAATAATATACGATTTCTCCTTTCTGATACACTTTTCCACTGTGGTGTTCCAAGTGGAGTGAGTTGAGATATTATCCCAAACTCAACTAGATGGTCATGAAATTTTTAACTAAGGTATTCCCCACCTCGATCTGATCAAAGCATCTTAATACTCTTACCAAGTTGATTTTGTACTTCATTCTTGAATTCTTTGAACTTTTCAAAGGATTCAGATTTGTTTTTCATAAGATACACATAGTCATATCTACTGAAATCATCAGTAAGGGTGCGTTTGGTTGGGGGTTTTTGTTGATAACCTTATTAGGTTATCAACAAAAACCTTGTTTGGTTTAGGTTATAAACAATTACCTGGTAATTGATCATTACCAAGTTGTGAACAAAAACCTTTTTAGGGGGAATCGGAAAACCTTAGAGAACCATGGTTTTTGTTGATTCGGGAGTTAAAACTTTTTCGATATTACCCCAATGATATATTAAATGTCGATTTATCGAAACTTCAATCGATTTATGTCGTCGTCCGTCGCCGCCCGTCTTTAATCCGCCGTCGCCGCATCGTCGCCGTCGCCTTCGCCGTAATCGCCGTCGCCCGCCGCCGTCGCCACGCCACCGCCGCCGTATTCGTCGGCCGTCGCCCTTTATCGTCGGCTCATGCCGTCGTAATTCGCCGCCGCCGTCGCCGTCGTAAATAGAGCACTCGTCGGTAGTCGTCGGTCGGCCGTCATTGCCATCGTCATTAATATTTCTGTCGTTGTTGTCGAATTGATTGAGCAAAGACAAAGGATAATTTAGTAAAATGTTAAACTAAGTTATATATTAAAACCTCCAACCAAACAAGATTTTTATCTAAGGTTATACTTTATTCCAAGGTTATGTTTTATTCTCTGGTAATCACATAACTAAGGTTATGTATGATTACTTGAACCAAACGCACCATAAAAGTAATGAAGTACTGATAGCCTCCTCTAGCTACTATTTTGAAAGGGTCACAAACATTAGAATGTATAAGTCCTAACAAATCATTAGTTCTCTCGCTGTGTCCACTAAAAGGAGTCTTTGTCATCTTGCCTAGTAGACAAGATTCGCATACCTCATATGATTCAAAATCAAATGAGTCCAAAAGTCCATTCTTATGGAGTTGTGATATGCGACTCTCATTTATGTGACCCAAGTGACAATGTCAGAGATTCAAATTATTAGTTTTGAACCGTTTGGTATTTATGTTATAGATTAGGTTATCAAAATCTAGAACATAGAGTTTGTTAGAATATTCTAAATATGTTAGGAATAATTATTTGTTTTCTAAGATAGAGTTTGTTTTATTCTTAGGATAGAGTTTGATTTATCCCTTTGAATAGACCCCAACTTTGGATATAAATAGGCCTTCTTCCATGTAATAAATTGATTGGTGTTTTATGAAATAATATGGTATCAGAGCTTTAGGTTTCCACCTTTTGCGTTTCTCTCGAGCAGCGCCTCTTTTCCGGCGCGCGATTTTTTTACATCGATGCTCGCGTTCCTCTCCGAATCGTCGTTCAGCGGCTCGCGGACGGAAAAGCAACGCCCTTGCCAGCGGCTGCGGCTCCTTCCTGCATTCGCGATTTCTGCTGCTCTCGCAATTTTCTCCTCCCGCCATGCCGCCCATGGTGAACGTCGCCTTCAGCGCCCCGCCGTGCGATTTCTCTACGAGCAGTTTCCTCGTCTCGGTTTCCTCCGTGATCGAGCAACCGAAGGAGCGCCTACCATTGCGAGATCCACTTCTCTGTCGCGTGAAGCTCGATGTCGTCTTCTCCGTAGTCATGCCTTGATCCTCTTCTTTCCCAAGCTCGGCAAGACTCCAACCGAAGCTAGCTGCGGAGATTCTTCCTTCTCACGTGCGCGATTTCTTCCCGTCGCTTCTCACGCGTACCGGTGACCTTTCTTTGTGACCTCGACAACGCCCACTTGATCTTGTGAGATTCTTTGTCGTCTTCCTCTGTCGGCCGCCTCGAAGGACAGCCGCCGCAAATCCCGATTCTTGTTATCGCTCTCTCCGCTCCTTGAAAGCCATTTATTCTTCTTGATCTCGTTCAGTTCTTGGTTTTGCTCGAATCAGCCTCGAAGGCGACTTTGTGGATGGCATTGGAATCCTCGTCGAAGGAGGATCTTTGGCGTGATTACCCGTCGTCCTCCTCCTTGAATCGGAACAAGAACAACATGTCACGGACCCTCCTTTGCCCATTCGCGCCCTCGCTTGGTAGCAGTCTGTACGGCTTCCCGCTGACCAGCAGCGTTTTCCGCCATGAGCGGCGTGATTTTAAACGACTCAGATGCGGAACCCTAAAATCGAGGCTCGGATGGCGGTCGAGTGCCTTGGCGAGGGGAGCGGCGGCGCGAGAATCCGGCGATCGGCGTCTTTATAATCACCGGGACTGTTTACATTGACACAGGATACGCCTCCACCGCTTTCTCGATGACTTTACGAAATGGTATGAGGTTCGTGAGTTTAATTCCTTGTTGTCGTTACCACAGTGGTAATTCCTTCTTGGCGTATCTCGCTCTTCGGGTCCTTGGGTACTTGACTCTGGGGCCACCTATCATATCACTGGTAATAGATCTCTTTTTTCTTCACTATCTACTTCCGGTTATTTACCCTTTGTCACCATGGCAAATGATTCTCAAATTCAGTCTCAAGGTATTAGTATTGTTCATCCTTCTCCGTCTCTTTCCATTCATAATGTTATTTATGTTCCCGAGGCCCCCTTTAATTTGTTATCAATAAGTCAGCTTACTCGGTCTCTTGATTGTGTCGTCTCGTTTACTAAATCTTCTATGTCATTATAGGACCGGAGTACGGGGAGGATGATTGACTTCGGTATTAGTTATATATGAGAGGTGTCCTAAGGCAATCGTCTTATGATTGTACCATTTATTTGATAAATGAAGATTCACTATTTGAGTGTACATGTTTTCATGTATTTTATTAGATCTTAAGCTCATTTACTAAATGTCTACAATACGATTCACAGCATGAGAGAATTTGTGATTAGACCACGACTAGTGAGTATCTCTACATGTGTAATTGTAATGTATTGGAATTATCCCTAGTCGATGAATTGATGGATTTGGACACCATCAATTCTGTCGAGACTAGCACGAGGTATACTCTTTGGTGTATCCAAACAGCTGATTCTCACTGGCTAGAGACATTATAATGTCCGAAGTTAATCGTGGATGCTAGTTATGGTAACTAGTTCATTGGAGTGACCAGCTGTAAGACTTCATATGGTTCTCTGTATATATGGATATGTCAATGAAGTTCTTACTGCAGCTTAAGTGCGATGTTCCTTTGACTTGCGGTATTCAAGTCATCTTGGTCATGAAGACTTATGCTTTGACATCTTAAGCAAGCATCTCTCAGGAGATGTGGACCGGGGATGATTGGGTATAAGTCGAAGTGGCCGAAGGTGTTTGAATAGCCTATAAAGGATTCACCGCTCCTTGCGAGGAGATGTATACTCATGGCCTCTCGTCGGATTATTACTAAAGTCTTTGGCCAAAGCATTACATATTTAGAGTAAGGTACTCTTGGTTACATGTGCAGTAACTAGAATCCGTATAATGAGGAAATGATACTTGAAATTTAGGTGTGGCGTAGTCGACTAGTGAGGGGATCGACACTATGTAACCGTATCCCGAACCAGTGAATATAAGATCGTGAAGGAGCAGGCACGATTCATTGTAGGCTGTGAAGGGGTTTGAAATGGTTCGATCGGCCGATTGATTTTTGGTTAATTGGAAATCATGATGTCTCTTAGGTGTCACTCGATCGTTTATAATTAATGATTAATTATAGGCGGCAACATAAATCGAAAACCTATTTGGTCACACGACCGTGAAGCGAGCTTGAGAATGAGATTCTCATATCGAGAGAAACAAGGTTTGGTTGGACCAAACAAGGAGCGAGCATGAAATCGTTTCAGTCGCAATAGAAGCATGGATGGGCCGAGTCTTATGAAGACATGATGGATGAACCAAATTGGTTTAGTTTTAATCCAATGGTGGAGAATAAACCAAAGGGGTTTGGTTTGTTTTAAACGAATGAACCAAAGTTGATTCGGTTCGTTTTAACTTAAAATAGACCAACTCGGTTCGGTTTATTTTAACTTAAGTTATTGGAGCGGGTTAACGGGTTTTGGTTATGAACCAATAACCATTAGGAGAATGTGTTCTCTATAAAACATGGTTTAAGGGTTTTTCGTGGATAACTTATGCTTTGGAAACCCTAGCCACCCAAGCCCTTCTCCTCTCCTTGCCGCCTAACAAGGTTCTGACCTTGCTGCCGACCGTTGTCTTTGCCATCGCCTTCTTTGGCGTCAAGCTGTCGGTCGTCCTCCGTGACCCTCAACGACATCCCTCGGCTCCGGTGACGAGTGCGTGGCCTTCCTCTCGTTGGGGCCGTATGACTCTTCCACCCTTGTTTCCTTTCGTGTCGGAGCGTCGTTTGGACGTCGTTTGGACAACGTTTGGAGCTCCGACAGCGACTACATTGCCGGGGATTTGATCTCCGGTAATCCTCATAGGTGAAGGACCATGGATTCGTCAATCGGTTGACAAATACCTCTCCGGAGAAGCGAGTTTTGGGGACTCGTTTTCGAATCCGAATTTTGATTCGGATTGTGATTTTCTCTCAATCACATCGTCTTCGACACGAGGCTAGTGACTCCTACGAAAATGAGGCTAGTAGCTTGGTGAAGCTATCCCGACGATACTCGGCGTGGATACAGATAGAGGTTATTCTAGCGAGAGTTGCTCCGGTTGATGTCATTCCCGCTGCACGTGATACATCAGGTATAACTAGCATAATTTCCTTTTATTGCAAAATTTGAAACTACGATTATGTCTAAACATATTGTACTATGCATGCGTGTGATGTGTGTGTTGTAATAAATTAGATTTATTATTTTTTAATTCTTCCACTATGCGCATGTTTACGAAACATGTTCGAACACACACTCACCACGGTGCCGGAAACCCAACATTCGAATATGAGTCTCATGGCCTATACCGACTTCACCAGGCCTCTCTTGTTGGTTCGGCAACGGCATCTCCACTTGTTATTCATGCTCAGTTGGGACATCCTGGTCTTGATAAGTTAAAACAATTACATCCTAGTCTTTCTCACTTAAAGTCTTTATCTTATGAGTCATGTCAGTTAGGCACGTATGTTCGTAGTTTATTTTCTCCTCGCATTATAAGTCGGGCTACGTCTCCCTTTGCTTTGGTTTATTCCGATATTTGGGGTTCGAGTCATGTTTCTTCTACTTTCGAGTCACGATATTTTGTTACCTTCATAGACGATTTTTATCGATGAAGGATCGTTGAATTGTTTTATTTTTGATCTTTTTAATGAAATTGAAACACGATTTGGTATCCTCTCCGATCCTTGCAAATGTGATGCGTGAGTATCTATCTACTCCGTTTCAAACCTTCTTAGTGTCTCGTGGCGTATTACATCGAACGTCTTGTCCTCATACACCCCAACAGAATGGAGTTACAGAACGCAAGAATCAACATCTTCTCGAGACCACCCGAACTCTTCTCCACCACTCTCATGTTCCTCTTCGTTTTTGGGGTGAAGCCGTACTTACTGCATATTATCTCATCAATCGCATGTCTTCCTCTATTTTACAGGGTCAAATACCTCATCATGTACTTTATCTAAATCAGTCCTTTCATCCTTTACCACCTAGGGTCTTTGGTTCTACATGTTTTGCTCATGCTCTTGATCCTGGCATTGATAAACTCTCTCCTCGGTCGCACAAATGTGTTTTTCTTGGATACTCATGGTCTCAGAAAGGGTACAAGTGTTATTCTCCTACTCTCCGTCGGTATTTCATCTCTGCTGATGTCACGTTCTTTAATTCGATTCCTTTCTTTGGACCTTCAGAGTCATCGTCCGAGTTTCCTCCTTTTGTGCCTGCGCCAGTCTTTTATCCTCCGGAGGACTCTCTATCACCCCCAGCTTCAATTTCTCCTCCGTTGCAGGTTTATCAGCGTCGTCCTTAACTTGCTGTACCACCGCCCAACACTGATTCTGCCGTGGAATCATCTCTGGAGCAGTATCCTCCTTCTTCCTCCGTCTGATCAATCTTCGAATCGATATTCCCATTTCGACTTGAGGTATACGTTCAACTCGTAATCCTTCTCCTCATTATGTGTCTATGAGTTACCATCGTCTTTCTCCTTCTTATTATTCTTGTCTTTCCTCCTTGTCGTCTGTTTCTCTTCCGAAGACTGCAGGAGATACATTTGCCCATCCAGGATGGAAACAGGCTATGCTGGACGAAATGAGTGTCTTACGGAGCTGTGGGACTTGGGACCTCATTCCTCTACCACAAGGAAAGTCAATTGTTGGTTGTCGATGGGTATATACAGTGAAGGTTGGTCCAGACGGAACGATTGATCGGCTTAAGACTCGTTTTGTTGCTAAAGGCTATACTCAGATCTTCAGGTTAGATTATAGGGACATCTTTTCCCCTGTTGTCAAGATGTCTTCGATACGCCTATTCATGTCCATTGCTGCGATTCAACACTGGCCTCTTTATCAGTTGGACATCAAGAATGCATTCTTACATGATGACCTGCTCGAAGAAGTCTACATAGAGCAACCTTCGTGTTTTGTTGCTCAGGGGGAGTCTTCTGGTTTTGTATGTCGCTTGCGAAAATCTTTATATGGTCTTAAGCGATACCCAGCATAGTTCGTAGATTCAGATTGTAATGACATTGATTTGACATGACTTCGGGCGTGACCATTCCGCCTTTATCATTGTCACTCATCTGCGTCTACCTAGTGGTTTATGTTGATGATATTGTAATCATGCGAGTGATCGTCTCGGGATTTCACGGGTGAAACAATATCTTTTCAAACATTTCCGATGACAAAAGATCTCGTGAGCTCAAATATTTCTTGAAGATAAAGTAAATGCGTTGATTATTATATCCCGAAGGAAGTATCTGACGGATATTACAGAAAAGCGAGAATGTTAAACTCAAAGGGTTAATGACTCTATGGATCCTAATGTCGAGCTCTTGCGAATCGAGAGCCTCTGCGGATCGAGCGACGAGACAGGCGATTAGTAGGGAGACTAAGCTACCTTACTGTTACTCGTCCAGATATCTCATTTGCAGTAAGTGTAGTAAGTCGGTTTTGACTCTCCGTGTAAAGAACATTGGGATCTTTGTAATTTACATTGTTGATATATCAGGCGCTCGAAAAGGTCTTTTGTTAAACAAAGGGCGTACTCGAGTCGTAGGGTATTTTAATGCAGTTAGGCGGGATCTCCCAGCGATAGGAGATCCACCTCAGTTTTGTATATTTGTTGGAGGTAACCTTGTTTCTTGGAAATAGCGAGAATGTTGTGGCGAGATCCGGTCGGACAGTATCGAGTATGGTCATGCGATCGAAAAGCTTATATGGCTCAAACAATTACTTCGAGAGCTAAGGTTTAGAGATGTTACACAAATGTCACTCATATGTGATGATCGAGCCGTCATATCGCGTCAATTGATTTTTAAGAGAAAACAAAGCGTATTGAAGTCATTGTCACTTTGTCGGAGAAAGTCGTATACGGAGAAATATCTACTAGTTTTGTTAACTCGCGTGATCAACTAGCGGATATGTTTACTAAGTCTCCGAGAGGTCCCGAGATTATTACATGTAATATAATTTGGGTGTTTATAATTTATATGCTCCAGCTTGAGGGGGAGTGTTAGAATATTCTAAATATGTTAAGGATAATTATTTGCTTTCTAGGATAGAGTTTGATTTATTCTTAGGATAAAGTTTGATTTATCCCTTTGAATAGGCCCTAACTTTGGATATAAATAGGGTTTCTTCCATGTAATAAGTTGATTGATGTTTTATGAAATAACAAAGTCCATGCACCAGATGTGCACTGCAATAGAACATTTTATTTAAATGAACATAACAACATTTGTCCTTTATTATAAATGAGAAACCTCTCTTATCCAAACAAAAGATAGAGATAATGTTCTTAGTTATAGCATGTACATAATAGCACTCTTCTAGTCCCAAGATAAAACCACTGGACAAAGATAAGGAATATGTTCCTACAGCTAGAGCAGCAACTCTTGCGTCATTGCCTACACGTAGGTCCACTTCTCTTTTTGACAATGATCTACTATTTCTCAGGCCCTGTATATTAGTACAGATGTGAGAAGCACAACCGATATCTAATACACATGAAGAAGAAATAGATAGATTAACTTCTATAACATATATACCTGAGACAGAAGTCTCACTTCTTTTCTTCTTAACTTCCTCTAGGTACAACTTGCAGTTCCTCTTCCAATGTCCGGTCTTATTATAATAGAAGCATATTCCTTCCTTAAGCACCTCACCTTTAGGTTTCAATACTTTGGCCTTGCCTTTATCTTAGGTCGTACCCTTTCCTTTAGACTTCTTTTTGTCTTTGCTCTTTTTAACCATGAGTACAGTACTAGGTTGGATCTTCTTAAGATTGCTTTCAGCAGTTCTCAACATGCTTAACAACTCACGCAAAGGTTTGTCAATTTCATTCATGTAATAGTTCATGACAAATTGACTATAACCTTCAGGCAATGATTGCAAAACAAGGTCAATGGTCAATTCTTGACCCAATGGAAATCCCAATCTTTCAAGATTCTCAACATATCCAATCATTTTGAGTACATGAGTTCCTACAGGCGTTCCTTCTTGCATTTTGCATTGAAATAATGCTTTTGATATCTCATATCTCTCGTGTCTTGCCTGCCCTTGATATAGCTGTTTAAGATGTGCAACCATATCAAAAGCATCTATGTTCTCATGTTGCTTCTGAAGCTCAGAGTTCATAGTAGCAAGCATAAGACATGACATATCTAATGCATCATCTTGATGCTTTTTATAAACATCCTTATCAGCACGAGTGGCAGTAGTGGCGGATGGTTCAGGAATGAGTTGCTCTAGGACATAAAATTTTCGTTCTTGCTTGAGAACAATTCTCAAGTTTTTGTACCAATTCAGGAAATTAACTCCATTGAGCTTGTCCTTATCAAGGACAGATAGTAGAGAGAGAGAGTATTCGACGTATTTGATGACATGGTGATCTACAATATGAAATGCATAAATAAATATCATATTTCTATCCTTTAATTAGGTCTTTTCGGTAGGTATTCTCTAATACATATCTATGTGTCAACTTGATATCCTATATCCATGACTTGTGAGATTAAGTCATCAGTTGACCTATATGTTAGTCTCGACATATTAATATTATCCTAGTATATTAATACTTAACTAGGAACAGTTACGAGTAGTGTTCTATATATATATATATAGTATTTCACTATCAAGTCACCAACTTGATAATGTCGTAGATTAGAACTAACTACTCTAGGATATTATTATATTTATTCAAATGACATGTCAATGAAGTAAATACAACCATAAATTTTGCCTTTATTATGAGATATGAATTTCCCTTACTAATCATCTCATGATTGACTGATACTAAGGGTTAATACTAACAAAAAGATCCATTAATATTGACACTAGGTGACTGGCAGTGAAAGACTTTGGGCAAATTGATGTCAATTGTTCTCCGCCTCAATAAGTGATAAAAGGGCAGTAGCGAGAGGCAGTTTAGACGACGATATTGGTCAATTTCTCCACTTGAGTAGCAAATAGGTGATGGAGCCTCCTATATTAAAGTGATTGAGTTGAAAGAGACATAATCTTTGTCATCAATGTTACTATGTATGTAGTGCAATAGAGTGTAAAGGAAGTAACACATCGTGGGCAGTGGTGTTCATGAAACATGCATTAGTCATACCAGTGTTCTACTTCACGACACTGGTTTAATACAAAAAAAAAAAAGAAAAACAAAGAGGATTAGTGGGTGATGAAGGAAGGTCACTAACTCTTCCATTTAGGGGGAGTTTGTTGGTCTTCCCCTTTCGTTCACTTGATCCTCTTTTTTCTCTACTCATTCCTGATGTGTGTCTCGTAGACATTATTTCATATGCATCCTAATCGCACATGTTGACATTGCATATCATATTGTTTTCTTTATGTTCGGTTGCACTCCATGCATGATAATGATGATGACAAAGATTGTATATCATTCTCAATCCCTTCTGATGCTTCATTTGCTCTAATGCTAGAGGTTTCATCACCTACTTTCCTCTCAAGTGAAAAAAAAATGATTAATAACATATCATCTAGTCTCTCGTTGTTGCCCTGTCATCACTTATCCAGAAAAATAACCGATATTGAGTCGTTTAAAGCGTTTTCACTGCCACTTACCTTATGTTCGCATTGATGAAATTTTTAAATATTATACTTCTGCACAGATTGTTTTTCTAGTTTTTGTAACAAGCTAGACATATATAAAATTTGTCTCTAACATAAGGGGCAATGCTAGATTATATATATTATACAAAATTGTCTTCTTATAATATACAACAAAAGGTAGGGGAAAGAAGCTACCTTGAGCCCAGACTTGTGCACGTCATCGGCAAAGCTAAAAGGATACACTATAAGCTCTCGTAGTGCTTGAATGGCCTTGCGATTACCAGCAATTGCATCTTCAGCTCTCCAAACTCCCTCCTCTCTGCTGCCGCTTCCCTCCATCAAAGAAGGGGAGGTAGTTGGTTAGCGAAATAGGGAAAGCAAGGAAATCAAGCTAGGGGACGAAATCAGCCAAGAGAGATAAGGGGTGGAAGCGAGGAGGAGGAGGAGGAGTGAGGCGCGAGGGTTGAAAAAACAGCGGCCGCGGGCGGAGCTCCGTCGGCTTCCTCCCGTCCGCTCGATGTTTTGTGACCTAACAAGCGGTTAGGATTTGTTATAAAGCGATTCAATGGTTCGTTATAGGAACGGCTTTCTTCCAAGGAGAGGCTATCCACACCTGGGGCAAAAATTAGGTTAACCAAATTTTTCAATTCGGTTTATTTGTAAATCCATTTTTTTTAAATATCAATTTATTTGATTCAATTTCGATTTTAAAATAAAAATAATCGATTAAACCAATTAAATTGAATTGAAGTCCATCAATCAACTGATTTATCATATCAATCAACTGATTTCAGTTGACTGATTAATACAAATCAGTCGACTGATTACCTCAAGTTCAACGATTTCCATCATCATCAATCGACTGACTGTAATCAATCGATTGATATGAAAATATCAGTCACTGATGATAAAAAATTTAATTTGTTCGATTTTTAATCTAATTAACTAATTTTTTATCGATTTGGTTTGTTCGGGATTTATTGAAAAGTTCAGTAGGTTTGATTTGTTAAAAAAAAAGTTCGATTTATTTAATTTTGATTTAATTGATTCAGTCGGTTCGATTATTAATTGATTGCTTACCTCTATCCAAATCCCAACTTTCACTAAATACACCCCATTTTCTAAATACATCCATCAATATTTTTTATCACAAATTTTTCTAAATACACCCATAATATTTTTACTTTACCCTTTCTAAAAGTCATCCACCCAAAGCATCACTCGACATCACTGATTGCCCAAAACTACTATCGCTCGGCATCACCGCCAAGCGATCAAATTCCGATCATGATCTATTCGAAATTTGACTATGATCCGACTAGCATTTGAGTCCAGTCGGATCGTAGTAAGATTTTGATCGAATTGTGATCGAAATCGACGGCGATTGTGGCCGCTAACGACAGTAGCGTTGGCGACTACAATTCGACTAGATTTCAGTCGCAATTCAATTGGAATCCAATCAGCATCGAAGTATGACCGGATCTCAACCAGATTCCAATCAAAATTACCACGATTATGCCCACCATCACCCGCGACACTGACTGTCGCAATTTAATCGAATTTCTATCATAATCTATGTCAGCGCTTATAAGATTTACATATCTCCCACAATGGTATGATATTGTCCACTTTGAGCCTAAGCTCTCATTGTTTTATTTTTGGGTTTTACCCAAAATACTTCACACCAATGGAGATAGCTTTTCATCTTATAAGCACATAATCTTTTCCATATTTTACTAATGTGAGACTTTGATTGTATTCCCAATACTCCAATAATCTCCCCTCAAACGAAGAACCACATTGACCCCCCTAAGCTTATTCGTCCTCAAAGAACATTCTCTGCTTGATGTTTGATCCTCAACCCACCAGGACTTCCTGCCAATTGTTTGGTCCTTTCGACCCAGCTAGACTTCTTGTCAATTGTCCAGCCATTCTGACTCAATTGGACTTCCTGCCAGTTGTTCGGTCCTCCCGACTCAACTGGACTTCCTGCTTAGTGTCTGGTTCTCTTGATCCGGACATGGGAGCTCAAACTTCCTTCGTTTGAGATTCATGGCTTTGACATAGACCATGACTCCAATACCAATTATTAGTGCTTATAAAATTCACATATCTCCACACTGGTATAATATTGTCCACTTTGGACCTAATCTCTCATGGTTTTATTTTTTGACTTTACTCAAAAAGCCTCACACCAATAGAGATATCTTTTCATCTTATAAGCACATGATCTTTTCCATGTCTTACCAATGTGGGACTTTGATTGTATTCCCAATACTCCAATAATCTAATCAAAATTCAATCGTTATCCGACCGACATCGGAGTCCGATCGAATCACAGTCGGATTTTGATCGAATTGCAGTAGGATTCCGCCCAAATTACGACCGAATTTGGTCGATTTGTGAGCGAAATCAACCATGATTGCAGTCGGATTTCGATTGTAATCCGATCGCGATTCGACCGAATTCCCACTTTAACTGGATCGTGATCGAATTGCGATCTGAATCAATTGTGATTAAGGTCATCAATGATTGTGGCATTGGCGGTCGCAATTTGACCAAATTCTAGCAGCAATTTGGCAAAATCCGCCCGCAGTTTGATCGATCGGACGATGCAGGCAACCTCCGACGGGTTAGAGTTGACTATAATTATCACCAGAGCAATGACGTGCGAGGATGAAACACTGTGCACTCCTACGGCATTCGCTCCGGGTCCATCGAACATATTATTATTTATTTGGCTACCATATGTCGAACACACTAGGATTTGGTCATGGTCCACCGAATGCAATAAAATGTGTTCGATTTCTATCTACCGAAAGAAAAGGAATAGGAAGAAAGCGGAGAGAAAGATATTTTATAAATTTTATAAAAAGGACATTTTAGAATTTTCTTTTGAAGGTATTTTTGAGAAAAAAATTAAGATTTGTTTAGTAATATGGATGGGACGTGGTGGATAGTCTGGCTCTTTTGATGAACGAGTGTTTGTGGATACCGATCCATTTTTTAGTGCTTTAATCTCTCATCTCTAAGGCAGTAAACGAATCAAATCAAGTTAAGTTTTATAGTGTTCAAGTTTGTTTAATAAGATAATCAAGCCGAGCCAAATTAAATTTAAAATTAAGCAAACTATTAAAAAATCTATTCAAACTTATTTTAGTTTTTTTTTAAAGATTGAATTTGACTTAGAACTTCAATTTAACATGACTTATTTAATGAGTATTGAGTTTACAATCAAGCTCGATTCAAATTTGAATCAAAAATTTGATTTATTTAAACATCGTTAAGCTATTAAGTCAAATTTATTTGTTTAAAATTTTAATTCTTATTTATAAATGAGTATAAATAATCTTATAAATAATTTTAAAATGAGTATAATTATAAATATAGTTCATGAATATTAAAAAATCAAATATATATTATTTAAATTTATTTATTTAATTTATCAAATTATTTAAATTTATTTATTAATTCACTTTGATGATAAATTCTTGCCCAATCGAACACCAAACATTTACAGCCCCATGGGCCCGTCGCTTCGTCCGGCGAAGAAACGTTTATAGTCGCGTCGACGAACCCCGAGCGTCGCTCGCGGCCTCCATGTCCGTACTCGCCCTCCGCTCTCCGCAGTGGACTTCGCACCGCCGCCGCCTCGAGCAGAAGCTCGTCGACCTCCACCGCTGCTCCGACTACGACCACCTTCGCCAAATCCAGGCTCAGATCATCAAGGCCGACCTCCACAGCGACCTCTTCGTCGCCCCTAAGCTTATCTCCGCCTACTCACTCTGCCGCCAGGTCCTCCCCGCCGTCGCCGTCTTTCGCCAGGTTCCCTTCCCCAATGCCCACCTCTACAACGTCCTAATCCGCGCATTCGCCGACAACTCCAAGCCTTCCTTGGCCTTCTCCACATTCGGTCGGATGCAGAAAGATGGCATCTTTCCTGACAAATTCACCTACTCGTGCTTACTCCGTGGCTGCTCCGGCACCTGCTTTTTCGCCCACGTCCAAATGATCCACTCTCATGTTCTAAAGTTTGGGTTTTTATCAGACATCTTCGTTCCCAACGCGCTCATTGATTCATACTCGAAGGCTAGCGCTGCAGGCTTCGCGGAAGCTAAGAAGGTATTCGATGGAATGCCCGAAAAGGATGTTGTATCGTGGAATTCAATCCTCGCTGGAGCAGTTAGAGCCGGAGAGCTCACGGAGGTCCGCCAGATGTTCGACGATATGCCAGAGAGGGATATCATCAGCTGGAACACTTTGTTGGATGGACTTGCTAAAGCCGGTGAAATGAAGAGTGTTTTCGACTTGTTTGGTCGGATGCCTGAGAGGAATGTAGTGTCATGGTCGACGATAGTGTCAGGATATTGCAAGGCAGGGGACCTCAAAATGGCGAGGGTTCTGTTTGATAAAATGCCAGTCAAAAACTTGGTCACTTGGACCATCATCATAACTGGATATGCTGAAAAAGGGCAAGCAAAGGAGGCCTCTCTCTTGTTGGATCAGATGGAGGAAGCAAGCCTCAAATTTGATGTTGCCGCTACCGTAAGCATATTGGCTGCTTGTGCTGAGTCTGGCTTGATTTCCCTTGGAAAAAGAATCCATTCCTTTGTGAGGAGGAGTAAATTGAGATTGTCTACTCATGTATCAAATGCACTGATCGATATGTACTCCAAGTGTGGTTGTATCAACAGAGCTTGGAGTGTGTTCAAAGAATTGGTTGACAGAGATTTAGTGTCCTGGAATTGTATGATCCAAGGGTTGGCCGTGCATGGGCATGGAAAGAGAGCTCTGTCTCTGTTTTCCCAGATGAAGATGGAAAGCATCAGGCCTAATGCTGTTACATTCATCGGCGTTCTTTGTGCCTGCACACACATGGGACTCGTCGAAGATGCTCGCTCTTTCTTTTACAGCATGGAAACAGACTACAGCATTGTACCCCAGATTGAACACTATGGTTGTATGATCGACCTTTTAGGGCGTGTTGGGCTTCTTCACGAAGCATTCCACCTCGCAAAGACAATGCCTTCTGAGCCCAATGCTGTCATATGGGGCAGCCTTTTGAATGCTTGCAGACTACATGACAATGTTGGTCTTGCAGAGGAGGCAATCAATCAATTGGTAAATGTTGAGCCTTTTGATGCTGGGAATTATGCGATATTGTCAAATATTTATGCAGCTGCGAGGCAATGGGAAGGAGTGGCAAAGGCAAGGACCAAGATGAAAGGTACAGGAAGGCAGAAGCCAGCAGGCTCGAGTTGGATCGAGCTTGGTGATACAGTGCATGAGTTCACTGCAGGGGATAGGAAACATCCACAAACAACTAGAATCTTTAAGATGCTTGATAAGTTGAGCCATCACATTGTGCAAGTTGGCTATGCTCCAGAGGCCCACCTCTGCTACACATGAGGACATGAGAAATGAAGATAGTGATTTCTGTTCTTGATTTGGGGAACAAAAAGGAATTTATTTCTGAAAAATTCACAGAATTGTGGACATAGAAGATACATGAATCTCTCAAGGGCTTCTTTGCTTTGGACAAGAGAACTTCATAGCGGATCTGCTTTGAATCTGGAACCCTGTTGACAAATTGAGCAATAGAGAGAAGGATCTGAGAAAGATGTTGGAAGCATCTTTTGGCTCGTGGAGATCAAGAGATTGTATGCCTAGGAAGAAAGGTTTTTGATGCATGCTAATGATTCTTTTTTGACAGGTTTAGTTTTGAAGTCTCAAACAGCTCTGTAGAGATAATCAAATTTAGAACATCTGCGTTTCATTTGAAAGAATATTAAAAGGATGCCTCATCCTAATTTTTCATTCTAAAAAATAATTTTTTTTATCAAACTAATTCAACACTGTTAATACTACTGTTAATAGGCCCGCACCACTAGCCAAACTCAAAAGAATACCAAACCTAGGACAGGCTTACAAGCAAAACAAAGCCCCATTATAATTTTTCATATAAATCAAGCTATTAATTAATTGCTTGAACGTAAAAAAAACTACATTTTCTTAGACTCTCATACAGGATTCAGGTTGATGTGAGATCACTTGAAAGGGGATTCCCTCTAGTTATAAACAGAACTGCAATCAAGTAAAACAAAATCTCCTCTCTTTTTTTTTTCTTTTTATTAGCATCAAATATCTTTGATTCAACTAATTTTAAGGATGATCAATTCAACTTTATGAAAATTTTTCAAAGATTATCAAAGTAAATTGAGAGACATTGCATAATTTATTATTTTATTTGAAGTAACATTTTACAAATTCATAACAGCTGAATCGACCGCAACAAAATGGAAACAATCACATTATGACATCAACAGCAACAATGTCGCTCCAGGGCAATCATTTCAAGTTCTCCGTTTCATTCAATCACAGAGAAGTGGCAATGTTGCTGAGAACTGGAAACAAATTGACACTATTCCGTGGGCTCCTCAAAGTAGATTGCAGGTACGTCAGCAGAAGGAACCAATGAAGACACACACTTGAACTGGAAAAAAGAATACATGTAAAAACAGAAGGCTTATGGTAACCACAGCAGCTGCATAAATATACTTTTGCTTCATTAAATAAACTTACCCTGTGCTGGTTGTATTTATCTCTGATAGCAATTAAGTTAGCAGCTTTGTTCTTCAGTTGCAGATCAAGTAGAGCATGGATGCAATCCTTCAGGTCACTTCCATTATAGCCAGTGCACTCAGTCAATTTTTGGCTCTGCGAGGTGAAGGAATGGTTTGGTTCTCATCAGAATTTAACTATAACATAGTGGTCTCCAAGCCATTATTTATGTCAAGCAGTTGTCTTACCCAAGGATGGCTTTTTGGATCAATGGTGTATCTAGATACAAAGACAGCTGAAGCAGCAACTAGAGATGGCAAGAATCTGAGGCATTCATAATCCAGCAAGCTCAATTCAGCAAGGTAACAACTCAAGAACCCTAGTTTCAGAGGTGGGTACTGCATGCATTTGAAGAACTATCAGCAAATTTTATAAAATAGTATTGTAACCACGTCAAAAAAAAAAACTTTCCGTAAAAATACTCACTTTTTCATCTTCCCGACCAGCCTGAGAAAAGGTTCTACAATATTGAATTAAGGAATTTAATTAGATGCATACACCATGACAACAAGGTAAAAGTCCAAATAGACAAAACCAATACCTCAGGAAAGTGTTGATGGTAGGATTTCCCAACTCAAACTTTAGAAAATTTAGAATGTCTATCTCCAGTTTCCGAACTTCTTCCTCCGTGTAAGTATTATCCGTGATATAACAAAAATCATCAACAGTGGGCTGAACGACCTCTTCATACTTCCTGCATTTTTTTTCCTTTTATCAGTAAATCAGAAATGAATACCAGCTGAATGGAAGTCAGAAATACAGGGCCTGTTGGAACTTACGAGGCAATAAGCATGGAGGTCACGCCGAGGAGTTGCAGATTCTGCCTTTTGATGGTGTGGAAAGAGAGGAATCTATCAATGTACGAGACAGATAGGTAAATGGTATCAGATAGCTGCTTGTGTTCCTCTGCTACCTCGACAAGCCAATCCACTAGGATCGCCCTCATGTTGGCGTCGACGTCCTTCTGAACTGCCGCCATGTAGTTTGCCATTGGCCTGTTCTTGGCATCAGCCTGGGATTCAACGAAGGCAGTGAAGTTTAGTATCGATTTACCTTTGAAAAAAGAAAAAAAAAAAAGGCTCTTTTTTCTGAGCAAAAAAAAGTTGGTATAAGCCTAACCTCCTTGGATCTGAGGTAGCGATAAATGTCCGAAGCGTAAGGCGCGCAGAGCTTAGGATCATGGCTACCGGAACCCGCTTCCGACGAGTCTGAAGTCACCGCCGGAGTAAGAACCGAGTCCTGCTCATCCCTACTCCGATGCCGCAAATTGGGCCTGTGAAGCGGCGGGGTGGGGGGGTTGGGTATGAGGAGATGGGCAGCGTTGGAGAGGAAGGGAAGATCGACCAGCTCGACCCGCTTCTTTTTGGCCGGGCGGTGAGGGGTGGCGTCGGAGGCGAAGGCGGCGGCTCTCTTGGAGGCGGCCGGGGTGAGGTGAGGAGCGCAGTTCTCCTTGTCCGCCATGGATGATTCTGGTCGCCTTGGTCGCTCTTGTTAAACCTCGACGGAGGTAGGGACGCGAAGAGAAATCCGAAGAAGGGGAGGGGGACGAGGGGGGTTTGTATATAGAGAAAACCGCGCGAGGAAAACAAAGTCCGCCATTTTTGCCTCAACGATTAAAAATCGGGAGAGCGGTTTAGGGGATCGATGGGAGTGGAGGAGTTCGAAATCAAGTTTGGAGGCTTGGAGCTGGAAAATATCAGGATTTCGGGTAAAAGTTTTTTTGCGGATTCGAGTCGTCGCGCGCGATAAATTCGGCGTCGAGTGGCGGGCGCGGGCGTTGGGAATGGAATTTTGAGGAGAAAAAATCATCGATTGGATTTTGGGTTCACGCGCCGCCAACTCCGCGGTTCATGGAGCGACCCCACCCGGATCGGATCGGTTCGGTTCGGTTCGCTGGATTGCGGGCGATCTGCGTAAGATTGTGTCCGATTGACGCGGCAAATTGATTCGTGTCTAAAAGGACTTTAAAATAAAAACGATGGACAATCTTAAAATTTTAAAATTTATGTCAAATTATTATCATTCATTCCTAATAACCCCTTGATTTATTTATAGTGTTCTAAATTTACATAGTTATATTTGTTGGTGCAATAGGCTCAGATTGAGAATGACCTAGCTTGAGTGAGGTCTGAATTAAATTTCGATATTTAATAATATGACTATAGAATAGTATGAGACATCTGAGATCATATGAAGGGGAGTGTTGGTGTGATAGGAAGTTAAGTCAAGATTGATCGAATAATTTACGAGTGAGAAATCTAAGTGGGTCACTGGTGACCATGTTAGAAACGTTGTATGCGCTAGAGGAAGATGAATAGCGTCTTGAACTCGTTCTCTCTGATTCGTTCTTCGATTGTATTCATTGTGTTTGTCTACGACAAAGTTATGCACAACGGAAAACTAAAGCATAAAGAAAAATGAAACACAAGCACAACTCACTATTTTACGTAGTTCGGAACCCTAGTTCTTACTTCACAGTCGAACTCTAGCGATGCACCACCACTAAAACTTTCTCCTTTTCAGAATCATACCGGGGATGGAGAAATATCTGACAACACTTGGAGCTTACAATACAACAACTAAAATACAAGTGAAGAAACAAAATGAATGCAAACGCAAAATATTTTACACAAGAATGCTTTGCTTGATTATTTGTTTGGTTGTTTTGGAATCCTTTTGAAGACCTATAATGCAACAACACTTCCCATCAAAATTCCTAAGGAATCTGCGGCCAAAAACTCCTCAGCTTCCTCCTTTTATAAGCTTCATCACGGGCTGATTTCCACCAACCAATTGACTAGCCTTACTCCTAGTCGATTGACCACTTATCCATTGTCTCACAATGACTTAATCCACATCGGATTTCATCCGATCAGTCGAATGCCATAAACCATTAGTCGACTGCTATAAGCTAGCAGTCGACTGCCTAGTCGCCTTAAAAACTTTCTGTGCTCTGTCCACTTAAAGTCAGTAAACTGCTTCACTACAACAGTCGACTGCTTCGTCGGAGCACTGTTTCTCATACTCGACTCAGCTCGCCCCTACTATCTGTGACCAGTTGATCGCTTCATCACAACAGTCGACTACCTGAGCACTGAGTCGACCCAACTACCCATGGCCAGTCGACTGGTCCAAACCACCAATCGACTGCTCGAGCACCCGTCGGAGTTTTTCGAATGCCACGAGTTCACTCGCTCGAGCACTTGACTGATCAAAACTACCAGTCGATTGATACACCTCAAAACTAAGGTTTAACGCATTAAGTATGATCATTTCATACTTGACACTTACCCTTAATATAGACCTAAGCCTTTAAGTTTCTTCCATTATTCTCACGCCTTTAGAATGCATCTGAGTCCTCTACGACTCCTCACCCTTTGCTCAGTTGGAGGATCGGTGGCCCAGCTAGAGGAGGGTGAATAGCCCAAAATGTGTACGATGGAATTCAATTGCTTCTTGATTGTCTACGATTAAGGTTAGCGCAGTGGAAACAAAGCTAAACAAACAATTAAGATAAATACAAAGAGAAAAGAAGAGAGTAAACACAAACTCGGAGATGTAACGTGGTTCACGACCCTTGCCATTAATCTACGGACAATTCATTCGGCGAATCACTTCCTCAACAATCACTAATCTCTCCTTCAAAGTGGAGGTAAACCTTTCTTACAAACTCACTCCCTCTTACAATAAGATTGAAATAAGAACAAGTAAAAGGAGTAGAAAATGTGTTGGGCACTTGGGAGAAGTTTATGAGTTAAGCATTAACCTCCCAAGAGCACTCAAGGCCTCTTCTTATAGGGAAGAGGTCATTCTTCCCGTTGGGCAGCGAGCAGTCGACTGATGCATGTCATCAGTCGACTGTTGTTGTAGTCGTTGCCTCACAACGACTTCATCCATGTTGGCGTCCAACCAACGGCTCCCCCATTAGTCGACTGATCAATCCTATTAGTCAGCTGATAAAGCCATTAGTTGAGTGATCTAGGCGATCAGTCGACTGTCGTCCCTTGGTAGTCGATTGATGGTGTATCTGTCGACTGCTAAATCCTAACAGTCGACTGATGGGCCAAAAGGCTATTAGTCGAACACCGATCGAGCACTAGTCGAGTGCCATCGACCCAGAGCAGTCGACTGATATCTATATTAGTCGACTGATGTTGGGTAAAATCTTAAACAAACCATTTGTTTGAGTATTCGACGGTCGGATAAACCTCAAACAACTTGTTTGAGCATCCGACACTTCCATTCGTCAGGTAGAAACCTCAAACTCATGTTTGAGTGTTCGACTTAACCAAATGTCGAGTAAAACCTCAAACACAAGTTAGAGCGTCCGACTTGTCGGGTAAAACCTCAAACCTACGTTTGAGCGTCCGACACTTGACTTAGTCATTCGGCCAAGTTCACCTATGAGCTACCATTACAATTCGCTCAATCTCTCATCTCCCTTGGAGTTCCTCACCAAAGCTCCCTTCGTCCGACCACGTCCCTCTGAGGCACCAAGCGCACGACTTCCGCAATGCCATCCTTCGCGTCTCGCCATGAAGTTTGCTTCCTTTGGCTTCACTCTAATGCTCCTCGTCCGGCGGCCCCTTGGATGCACCAAACGCATGGCTTCTGCAATGCCATCCTTCACCGACTCAAGGATCCGAGACATGAGATGGTGAACTCACCAATGCTAACATCAAGTGATCCCATGTGTGATTTACTAAGTCCTGCATAACTTAAACACACATATCAAATCCATAGCAACCTAACTTAAACCCTTTTCCACACACATCAACCTAACTTAAACCCTTTGCCACACACATCAAAACCACATCATACATGGGTTGATTGTCCTAACAATCTCCCCATTTTTGATGTATAACAATTTATTTAAGTTAGGTAAAATATTAACCAAATACATAAGGCAAGAAAGCATGTAAAACAATATGAGTATCAAACACTCCCCCTTAATACATGTTAATTCCCCTCCTAGCATGATTAACTTAAACACTCACATTTCTCCCCCTTTGGCACCATCAAAAACATCTAACATATGTTATACAATCATGACATCAAAGTCTAATGGAAGAAAAATACTAAAACATGCCTAAAACCCCAGAAATCAGGCAGTTGTGCTCGTGCATAGTTCTATCAGTCGACTGGTTCAGACTACCAGTCGACTGACACCAAAAAACCAGCCTTTCTGATTTTTGAACCCAAGTTCAGAAATACATTAAAAATTATAGAAAATTTGAAAAATCATGAAATTCGGGGAACATAATTCTAATAAGTCCCTTTATCAATGAAAAATATTTTTTCATGAAAATTAATTCTATTTTAGAAGATTAGGTAAATTCTTAAAAGTTTCAAAAAGTCTTAATTTTGTATCAACTTTAAAGCCTAGTTTTGCCTTAGAATGTTTCAAAGCATGAACTCACAATTTATAAAACATAAAATGTTTTTAAAACATTTGAAATATCTAACTATGATCTTTAGGCAATATGTCTATGAATTAAACATAAGCTTTTCCCATGATTGGTCTATGATTGCTATGTTATGATACTCCTAATGACCCATCAAAAATATCATAAGCATAAGTGAGTCATTTGTATCATCTTGACATCTCACCCATTGCTATGTTCTCAATCAAGTTAGCCTTATGGTAACTTGTGAGATGTGCCTAAAGGTATTTATACTTAACCATAAATATTATGCAATTTTATCAAGGTTAAGTATCATCCTAAAACTCATCATGATAAAAAATCAAGGATTATCCATAATTGCATATCATGATCATAAATCACCTATCATCCATCATGATTTATATCATTATCACCCAACATGCTCATGATAAATCAAATACTACGCAACTTCAACATAAGTCAACCATTTAGCATGATATAAAATAATTCCACTTATGGTTGACTATCCTAGGTTTTTCTAACCTCTAAGGATGGACTTGGGAACCCAATATAAATTTTTTCCAATGGGGTTCACCAAGTACTCCTTTGGGATCCATTTCATAGCTACCATTGTTATCTTTGATTGTCCTCTAGCAATTAAGCAATGGTAGACATTCTCATTTTTGGTTACCTTATATCCTAGGCTTTTCTTGTTAAAACTTGCCCTTTGGCTCCCAATGATCATATTTAGGGTGTTGAAGTCAATTGTGAATTTCTCTAGGGCCTTAGTTAAAAAATCTACCTTTTCCTTTAAGGCCTTATTCTCTTATAAGCATGCATCACTAGTCATAGAAGAAGAAGCATTAACATTTAAACATGCATTTTCTAGCTTTTCTAATTTCCTAATTTCATCAAGCATGCTTTTATTTTTCTTCTTACTCATAAATAAATCTCTAGTAAGACTTGAAATCATGGAAACAATTTCTTGGGTAGGGAGATTTCTTACCATACTTACCATATCTCCTCCTTTTTTCGAATCCGATGAGGATGCTCCCCCTACACTTGAGCTCTCCTCCTCACTTGTGCTTCCCTCTTGCTCGGATGCGGTGGAGTCTAAGTCATCTATCCCCATTAGTGCAAGACTTGTGAAGACTTCCTCTTCCTCCGATGAGGATGGATCATCCCACGTGGCTTTTAGATTCTGGGGCTTTGACTTCCCTTCCTTCTCCTTTGATTTCTTTTCTTCTTTCTTCTTTCCTTTCTTCTTGTCCTTCTTCTTGTCTTCCTTGCTTTTGTTCAATAAGGGACACTCATCCCTCATGTGTCCCTCTCCTTGGCAATTATAGCAAATAATCTTCCTTCTCCTCCTATCATTAGACTTGTTAAATCTAAAATTTTTCAATGCACGCCTCATCTTCCTTACCATATATGCTTCCTCATTGCTATTCATTGATGAGGAGGATTCTTCATCCGATGAGGAAGGTGGAGTCTCCTTCTTCTTATTCTTCCCTTTGTCGACCATTAGTGCTACTCCCCTTGGCTTTGTGCTTGATTCTTCTACTATACCTTCAAGCCTAGTTTCATGTAATTCCATGGTGGAGAAAAATTCTTCTGGAGTACTTACCTCTAGATTCTTGGAGATATAGAAGGAGTCCACCATGGAGATCCATTTGGATGACCGGGGAAATGCATCTATTGCCTTCATGATCATGTCCCGGTTGGAGATCTTCTCACCTACACTTGACAAACCGTTAATTATTTCTTTAAAACATGAGTATAGAGATAATACCTTTTCCCTTTTATCTAATTTGATATTATTGAGTTGGGAGCGGAGAAGGTCCCTTCTAGCTAGCTTGGCTTCGGATGTGCCTTCATAAAACTCCACTAGCTTCTCCCACATCTCCTTGGCGCTAGCACACTCTCCTATTCGGTTGATCTCTTGTTGAGGAAGCACATTGAATAGGTGATATTTTACCTTTGAGTTTGCCACATGCTCCTCCTTTTGCTTCTTGGTCCATCTCGATTTTTCTATTAACCTCCCTTCTTCATCCCTAGGTATCTCGAAACTATTTTCCATTATTAACATGATATCGAAATCGGTTTCAAAGAATACCTCCATTCTCTTCTTCCACTAAGAGAAATCACCTTCGAACTTGGGTGGATGAATGTTGGAGTCGGCCATTTCTTGTCGTGCTTATTTTGGCGATGAGTCTATCGACAAGCTCCTCACTCTGATACCATTTGTTGGAGGATCGGTGGCTCGGCTAGAGGGGGGTGAATAGCCCATAATGTGTACGATGGAATTCGATCGCTTCTTGATTGTCTACGATTAAGGTTAGCGCAGCGAAAACAAAGATAAACAAACAATTACGACAAATACAAAGAGAAAAGCAGAGAGCAAACGCAAACTCGGAGATGTAATATGGTTCACGACCCTTGCCACTAATCCACGAACGATTCGCTCGACGAATCACTCCCTTAACAATCACTAATCTCTCCTTCAAGGTGGAGGTAAACCTTTCTTACAAACTCACTCCCTCTTACAATAAGATTGAAATAAGAACAAGTAAGAGGAGTAGAAAACGTGTTGGACACTTGGGAGAAGTTTAGGAGTTAAGCATTAGCCTCCCAAGAGCACCCAAGGTCTCTTCTTATAAGGAAGAGGTCATTCTTCCCGTTAGGCAGCCAGCAGTCAACTGATGCATGTCATCAGTCGACTACTGCTGTAGCCGTTGCCTCGCAATTGCTTCATCCACGTTGGCATCCAGCCAATGACTCCCCCATCAGTTGACTGATAGAGCCATCAATCGAGTGATCCAGGCGATCAGTTGACTTTCAAATCCTCTATGCCCGTGACCACCTTCATCAGTCGACTGCTAAACCCTAACAGTCGACTGATGGGCTAGAAGGTCATCAGTTGAGCACCAATCGAGTGTCATCGACCTAAAGTAGTCGACTGATATCTATATCAGTCGACTGGTGTCAGGTAAAACCTCAAACAAACCATTTTTTTGAGCATCCGACAGTCGGATAAATCTCAAACCACTTGTTTGAGCATCCAACACTTCCATTCGTCGAGTAGAAACCTCAAACTCATGTTTGAGCGTCCGATTTAACCAAATATCGGGTAAAACCTCAAACATAAGTTTGAGCGTCCGACTTGTCGGGTAAAACCTCAAACCTAAGTTTGATTGTCCGACACTTGACTTAGCCATTCGACCAAGTTCATCTATGAGCTACCATTACAATTTGCTCAATCTCTCATCTCCCTTGGAGTCCCTCATCGAAGCTCTCTTCATCCAGCCACGTCCCTCGGAGGCACCAAGTACACAACTTCCACAATGCCATCCTACGCATCTCGCCCTGAAGTCTGCTTCCTTTGACTTCACTCCAATGCTCCTCGTCCGATGGTCCCTCGGATGCACCAAGTGCACGACTTTCGCAATACCATCCTTCACTGACTCAAGGACCCGAGCCATGAGATGGTGAGCTCACCAATGCTAACATCAAGCTATCCCATGTGTGATTTACTAAGTCCTTCACAACTTAAACACACATATCAAATCCATAGCAACCTAACTTAAACCCTTTACCTCACACATCAAAACCACATCATATATGGGTTGATTGCCCTAACATGCTCTAGCCTTCAAGTACTTCCTTCGGCTTTGTCATGCTATGATGAGTGTGAATCATACACATATTTTAGGATTTATTTACCATATTTTTTTAGTATTTCATTCATATATCATGCATAAAACCTTATATTTACTTTCCTTTTATCTTTTTAGTTTGGATAACTGCAGTTATGAGTTTTTCTTGTAGAAACACACAAAAAAAGAGCAACATAGAGCCTGACATGGCCTGACCATACCAAATGCCATGAACGTGCCTAGCTTAGATGACACGCTCAAGTTTGGGGTGTGACGGGTGACAACTATCATTTTATCGTGTTATTTTGGTCTTTAATATCACTGTTTTTATCCTATCAAGTGATTTATTGTTGATTATTTGTATGTTTTATGAGTTGGATCATTTTTTGGACCTGATTATAAATTCTCCTTAATTTTAGACTTATATGCAAAATTTGTCTTTGTTTGTAGGAGATTGAGATGAGCCAATAGACTAGACTCAAGTTGGATCAAATATGACTTCATCTATGACCATAAATGGGCATTTCAAGCTGACTTAATCTGAGCCCTTCATCAAGATTAGAGGTAATTCAGTCAAGGGACCAAATTTGAGCAATATGGACCGTCCGATGAAAGTAGTTGATTCCGAGCCATCTATCAAAATCTGGAGAGATCCAGTCCGTACATTTAGATCTGGACATCTGAGCATTCATCCAGATTTGCCCGATCATGATTATCCTTTCAGATGGATCAGATTCGTTCATTCAAAATCGGAGGAATCTGAGCCGTTGGATGCACAACCTTCTTAATGGATTAATTGACTTAATTAAACCCTAGCTCTAATGGATGGTCGATATTGGAGGTCCATTCGATCGGACGACTGAAGAAATTCACCTTAAAAATCAACATTTCCTCACCGCAAGCTACATCGCGACGCGCATAGTAGCTTCTTCTTCCCTTCCATCGCGCGAGTGCCGATGGACGTTTCTCTTCCTCGCGAGCAGCCGATGGTGACTTCTTTTTCTTCCTCATGCAAAAGCAGGAATCACACAGGAGCAGCCGACTGCGCCGCGCCGGAAGAAGCTCCTCCTCACTCGTGCAGTGGTCGCACGACGATCTTCCTCCTCTGCGAGCGGTGACTTCCCTCCACGAGCGACGACGACAACTCTAGAGGCTCCTTCTGGTGACCTTCCTTCCGAATCGGAATTCGCCTCCAATCCTCGCCACCGAGATGTCGAGATTCGGCGGCTAGTCGGCGGTGGGTAGCAATGATTAAGCGAGTTCCCTTCTTCACCGACGTTCTATTTCCTTTCTGCAGCGCCGATTGGGCTGCTCCACCTTCAGATTCCCTCCTTGGCTGCGCCGATTGGGCAGCTCCGCCCTCCATCGCCGGTGAAGTTGCTATCCACCGCCACTGTTCTGACACTCCATTCCTCCGTAGACTGCACCGATTGGGCAGCTCCACCTTCGCAATCCACCCCTTGGCTATGCTGATTTGGTAGCCGCGCATCCATCACCGGAGCAATGGTTTACATCCATCCGTATTCCCTTCCTTCCTGCTATGCTGATTGGGCAGCTCCACATCCACCGTCGGAGGAAGTTGTTCGGGTCGTAGTCGTCGCCGGAGGGTGAGGTCCCTGCTCCGGGTGTTGAGGATCGTTGATCGTTATATTTGGAATTCACATTTATCTCACATTTATTTTAATTGCATTACATTGTTTGTTTACTTTATGTTATGTTTGGATTAGTGAATTAAACTTGTTCAAAACCCCCAAATTGTTGTTGTTGTCGTTTGATCTGTAGTTTAGTTTGTAGTTTAATTTGTTGTTTGTGTAGTCTAACTTGTAGTTAGTTTGTAGTTTAATTGTAGTTAGTTGACTTGTAGTCTAATTTGTAGTTAGCTGTAGTTTAATTTGTAGTTTGACATGTAGTTTAATTTGTAGTTTGTTTGTAGTTTACATTGTAGTTAACTCGTAGTTTGTCTTAGAGGTTAACTAGTAGTTTCATTTGGATGTTTATCTTGTTGTTTCCTTCACTGCTTAATTGTGATGCTTGATTCTAGATTTTAATTCGATTATTTTATCCTACTGTTAATTAGGAGTTTAACTATAATTTATTTTATCGTTCATGAATTATTTGTGTTAGTTGTTCCTTTACTTAGTTGTTCCTTAGTTTAATTGTTCATTAGCTTAATTTCATCGTAATCATAGTTTAATTCCATGCTTTGTTTACACTCATGTTATTTTGTACTTGAATTGTTGTTTAAGTTCCTGCACTGTCTTTTTGTTTCTGAATGCTTTTCTTTGAATGCTTAGTTTATCTTTTCTTTAATTTCATTGTCATCATAGTTTAGTTAGATTAATGCTTTAATTACTTGCATTGTCTTTCATTCAGTAGAATTAGTCTTGTAAATTCCAAACCCCCATTCAGTAGGATTAGCAATAATTAGAAATCCTAAGTTTACTGTTCTATCGATTACACTCATTATGAAACGATACGGGTCATTCACTATGCTATATTAGTGTAGAGGGGTTCGATAATTAATTTGAAACGGTACCGCACGACAATTACCGCCATATCAAATTTTGGCGCCATTGTTGGGGAGTGTAATGGTGCTTAGTAAACTTAGGATTGTTTACCCATTTTTCAAAAAAAAAAAATTGTTTAGGGCTTCATTCTGTCATTTTCTCTATATCCATATATTTTGTCATGTCTACTTCTTGTGTCTTTTGATTTGTTTGTTGGTATTTCAGGAAAGACCAGGAATTATCCTTTCTGAGAAACATGGATCCATATTATCAACAGTATGGAGACTACTCAAATTGCTGCTAGGTCAAATTGCAACATCCATCAGCTAGATACAAGCACAAGAGTTCATTCAGCCTCCGTCAGAGACCATTTCTGTGGATACAAACGCTCTTAGGGAGATGGAGTGTGGAGTGGGTGATAGGCATACTACTCCACAGGACTCCTATGAACCATTATGCTATGATGCGATTTTGGACACTGATGGATGTGAATTCGTTGATGAAGCTGTTGTTGTGTTAAATGTTGAGGATGATGACACAGGAGTGGTGGATAGCTGGGCACCCCCAGATTGGACACTCCCACCTGAGATCGAGTCTCCAAGAATGTTGCTGATGAAGCCCTAACAACAAATGCAATAACCCAACCCCCGATCTGGAAAATTCTGCTGATTCGCCTCCGACCACCAGAGATTACATATGATGAGACGATAATCATTTTGGAGGGAGCAACATGGAACTACCATGATCACATCAAGAATGCACTCACCTCCATTTGATCCATCTCACTCCCAGTCTGGACATTTCTTACTGAACGCCTCCAACTGTCAGGACCTCAGGGGAGTTTACTCCATCTCATTCTCTTTTTTTTTCTTTGTATATACATTTATTTTACTTTATTTGTTTTTATTTTATTTGTTAAGTTTTGTTTGTTGAGTTTTGCTTAATCGATGTTTTGAAATAAATTTCCTATGCATTCCTTTATATCATCTTAGAAGTTGTGAAATCTAGTTAAATTTGATTGTCGAGTTTTGGGATTTATTGTCATGAATGGATTATTTGATTGCATATGGTTGCTACTTGGAGATGGATTCTATGTTGATAGATTTAGATAATTTTTTTTCATTCCTAGTGAGGATTGTGCCTGTTTTTATTGCTTGTGTGGGGTGCACTTATGGTTATTGTAACTCTAGAACTTGCTTTGATTCTTTCGAGATCACACAATCATAGGGTTGCATAATTATTATGAAGGCATTTTCACATATTTCCCTTTACTTATTTTATCGCCAGATGCTTACTGAATAATCATCATGTCATTTTTCTTTCCTTCCATTACTTTCTTCTTTGTTACTCTTCTGGATGTGGAATACTTGAATGTTCTATGATGAGTATTTTTCCCGAGATGGACAAAAGTTTAAGTGTGGGGGAGAGAGAGTAGCTCAGGGAGAATTCAGTATAAGCATAGGCATGTCGTGCCTGATCACCATGGACAAGCTGTGTTTTTATTTCTATAGCCGAGCTTGATATTTTTTTTTAGAGCGTAGGGAAGTGCACTGCATGTCAATAAAAAAATAAAAAAAAGAATGAAAAAAAATTAAAATGAAAAAAAAGAGTTGAAAAAACAAACATTTGGCCAAAATAATAAAGACAATAAAAAAAATCTTTGACATGTTGTGCAGTTTTTTATGTGTGTGATAGTATTTTTGTGATAGACATCCCTTATTGCAACTATTGAGAGATTTATTATATATCATATCTAGATTTGTATTGTGAAAGTGATAGGGGTTGTTTACCTATTTAGTGAATTGTGAAAAGCTAGTTTGGACGAAAACTTTTGGGGCATTGCCTTTTTATACTTATCTATATAGCATTTTAGTATTTCCATGTCTTCTTGCATTTCTTTAGCTATTTCATTTCTTATCTTTCTTTCCTTTCACACATATTTCATTTTTCTTGTATTCATGTTTCCCTTATATTCCTAATAAGCCTTCAGTGATTGTGCATTCTTATGTGTATATAGTGGTGAAGGTAGAAGAAAAGCAAGCATATGGTAGTGCATACACCATAAATAACTTGAGTGAACTCCACTATTATATGCTTATGAGAGCGAGAGAAACCACCACTTATCTTGTGAGGCTTAATCATTCATAGTCTATTCAGGATGGATTGAAGTCACCATGTTTGTTAACCTGTGTAAGATTTGAGTCCATGATTGCTTGAGTCTTTGAGATTTGACAATCCTAGGTAACTTTCTTTCACGATCTTCTATGTATGCTTGGGAATTGCTAAGGAAATATACCTTCAGTTTATTTTTAGCTTTCTTTGCTTGCTTGGGACGTGCAAGAATAAGTGTGGGAGAATTGATAACTATCATTTTATCGTGTTATTTTGGTCCTTAATATCACTATTTTAATCCTCTCGAGTGATTTATTGTTGATTATTTGCATGTTTTATGAGTTGGATCATTTTTTGGACCTGATTGTAAATTCTCCTTAATTTTGGACTTATATGTAAAATTTGTCTTTGTTTGTAGGAGGTTGAGATGAGCCAATAGACTAAACTCAAGTTGGATCAAATATGACTTCATATAGGGTCATAATGGGCATTTCAAGTTGACTTAATCTGAGCCCTTCATCAAGATCAGAGGTAATTCAATCAAGAGACCAGATCTGAGCAATATGGACCGTCCGATGAAAGTAGCTGATTCTAAGCCATTTATCCAGATCTAGAGAGATCTAGCCCGTACATTTAGATCTGGACATCTGAGCCTTCATCCAGATTCGGTCGATCATGATTATCCTTTCAGATGGATTAGATCCGTTCATTCAAAATCGGAGGAATCTGAGCCGTTGGATGCACAACCTTCTTAATGGATTAATCGACATAATCAAACCCTAGCTCTAATGGATGGTCGAGATTGGAGGTCCATTATATCAGACGGATGAAGAAATTAACCTTAAAAATCAACATTTCCTCAGCGCAAGCTACATCGCGACGCGCACAGTAGCTTCTTCTTCCCTTCCATCGCGCGAGCGCCGATGGACATTTCTCTTCCTCATGAGCAGCCGACGGCGACTTCTTCTGCTTCCTCATGTAGAAGCAAGAATCGCACAAGAGCAGCCGCCGTCGACACTTAGGAAAAAGATCCTCCTAACTCGCGCAGCGGCCGCGCGATGATCTTCCTCCTTCGCGAGCGGCGACTTCCCTCCATGAACGACGACGATAGCTCTAGCGGCTCCTTCTGGCGACCTTCCTTCCGACAGCCGATGACAATCGCCTCCAATCCTTTGTTAGTGTCAGCCCTTAGTGTCAATCATGAGATGATTGATTAGGGATCATATGTATCATATTTCATTAATGACAAACAATGTTTGCTTATTATATTATTTCTTATATGTGCTATATGAATAATATAATAGTGTCTTTGAATAGTAGGTTCAGGTTTATAACATATCAATTGGTTGAATTGATAGTGAGATTCTGTAGACACACACACACACACACGCACACACATCGTCAAACGTCACCCATAATAGGGTGACTATAAAGGGGATCACTGGGTATGCAATAAGTTATGCGGAGGGATGTGAGTGATGTAGATGAGATCTATCCCTTTCATATATCGGAAGTGATATCTATGGGTCCCTTGATAGAGTAGGACTGCTAAAGTGTATGACCATGCTCAAATAAGTCAATATGAGATATTGAGCCTATTTGGTTGAGTAGTCTACTTGGAGATCAAGAAACTCATGATTGATAAGAGGATGACACAGTCTATGCCTCATTGATCAATCTAGATATCAAGGATAGAAGGACTGAGTCATACACGATAGTAGTCACGGAAAGGTTACGTCGGATCTCAATATTCTCGTCACTTGGGTAGCAATGATGTATTGTTAGATGTCGCTCATTGCTTATGTCTCTAAAAGGATTTTAGAAACATTGCCAACATTATGAAAATCTATTGGGTCACACACTTAGGACATGTGAGTTGGAGATGACTCATGTGATGAGCCATTGGGCCATCGGGTTGAGTCTAATGTAGATTAGACTCATTGAGTGGGATTCAAGGTATACCCAATGAATTTGACTCGAGTTAGACTCAAGTTAAATTTGGATTGAGTAGGAATTAAGGTATACCCAATGAATCTGACTCGAGTTAGACTCAAGTCAAATTTGGATTGAATGAGACTCACCATTAAGGAGGGTTGCATGATCATTAAGATGGAATTAATGAGTTGTTAATTCCATGGAAACTAAAAGTCACAAACCCTTCATATTCAATGGTTGAATATAAAAGAGGATTTGATGAGATTTTTTGGTTTCGTACGTGTTAATGGTTGAGGCTTGATTGTGATCTTCTTCTCCTTCTTCTTCTACCTTCTTGGCCAAACCAACCTTGTGGCTAGCACCATAGCTTGGTTCCTCTTCATCTCACGGTTTGTGTGAATATTGTGGAGGCACGGACATCCTGACCGCGCTGAGATCTGGACACGTTGAATGCAAGTGTTGCTGACGGGACTGTGAAGGGGACGCATTGAAGGTAACTACGATTCTCATAGGATAGAATCGATTAAACGAGTATGGTTTTCGCATGGATCTCTGAAGGGATCTTATTTTCCCACTGCTTAGTGTCTGTAAAATGTTTCCGAGCGTGCTCAGATTCCCTACATCCTCGCCAGCCGACCAAGATGCCAAAATTCGGCCAGCTAGTCGATAGCGGGTAACGACAACGATTCCAGCGAGTTCCCCTTCTTCACTGACGTTCCATTTCCTTCCCACAACACTGATTGGGATGCTCCACCTTCAGATTCCCTCCTTAGCTACGCCGATTGGGCAGCTCTGTCCTCCATCGATGGTGAAGTTGTTGTCCACCACGACTGTTCCGACACTCCATTCCTCCATAGGCTGTGCCGATTGGGCAGCTCCGCCTTCGCAATCCACCCCTTGGCTATGCTGATTTGGCAACCGCGCATCCATCGTCGGAGCAGTGGTTCGCATCCATCTGTATTCCCTTCCTTCCTACTGTGCCGATTGGGCAGCTCCACATCCACCATCAGAGGAAGTTGTTCGGGTCATAGTCATCATCGGAGGGGGAGGTCCCTGCTTCGGGTGTTGAGGATCGTCGATCGTTATATTTGAAATTCACATTTATCTCACATTTATTTTAATTGCATTGCATTGTTTGTTTACTTTATGTTATGTTTGGATTAGTGAATTAAACTTGTTCAAAACCCTCAAATTGTTGTTGTTGTCGTTTGATCTGTAGTTTAGTTTGTTGTTTGTGTAGTCTAACTTGTAGTTAGTTTGTAGATTCTATCGATTATACTCGTTAGAAAATGATCCGGGCCATTCACTATGCTATATTAGTGTATAGGGGGTTCGGTAATTAATTTGAAATAGTACCACGTGACAATTATCGCTATATCAATGGGTCATTCCAGCCCCTGGCATGCCCTGTCCATGCCAAATGGCACAGTCATGTCACGGTTAACAAACTTCCTCGAATTTCTTATCCAGAAAAACTATAAAAGACCCTAGGGACAAGGAGAAAGGCATTATGAATATTCCAAGGGATTCTGAGAATTTGAGATATTATGGAGATCCCAACCCTAGGATCAAGGCACGAGTTGCGGAGTCACAGAGAAGGAGCCCAAACCGGAGGAAGTCTTCAACCGATGTCGACAAACTTGTTTTTCCTTCTTTCTCTTCTTTAGTTTTGTCAAATGTCTGTACTTCATTTCTATCTTTTTTCCGAACTATGGAGTAGTTCTCCTAAATCTTAAGATGAGGAAGTAGCTCTTTGTTTATTCCTCTTGAATTGTTATAACTCTTATTTTCCAATTGTGAACTTCTTGAATTAGTTTTACGGTATATATGGTTTATCTTGCGAGTTTGCTGATCACCTATTTGCATGTTTCTTCTAATTCTAATTTTGTAAAACTAATCGTGAGGTGCTACAACGATTGAAGGTTTTCACCTAGATTAATCTGATGGGGTGCTCATCATAGGTAGTCATATTGCAAGCAAGATCAACTACGCGTGAATACCTTGTTGGTGCAGTAGACACCTAAGTTGAACCTGAGTTTTAATTATAGCAAATGATACAAAGTTAAGCTCATATTGTTATCTCACGAGCTAAATCGAGTTTGCAGAAAAGTGCCAACGCTGGACCTGAAGGCTAGCGACACTCGGAGGAAGTCGCGGTGGTCGGGCGACACTCGAGTGACTTCGGAGGGAGCCGAAGGAATCGAGTGGAAGGCCGAAAGCGAAAGCAACATAGTAAGTATCGAGGTAAGCTCGTGTGTGTATGCGAGAGTAAGTGAGGTCGTATCCTCTTTACGGGGATATTCTTAAGCGTAGATCCAACTAAAGACATCCTATAGATGGTCTAGGTCGAGATCGGACGATCGGCGACCGTCGAAATATTATTTTTGTTAAGCTAACTTTGCCCTGTAGCTAACATCAATCGACTGCTATCTTGGAGGACTTGACTGTCGTCTATCAGTCGACTGCCTGTGGTCAGCATTCGACTGATGGTCAAGGATCATCTTCAATGAGTCAAGGCTTATCACCTCATTTCAAGGGGAGTGGTGCTCAAATGTGATTGGCTAAGGTTCCTCTCGAAAAGGGGCTCAAAGGCTATAAAAGGAGGGCCTATCCTAGGGTTTTATCATCAATTCTAAGCTTCCAAAAGCCTCTGCAACGCTACAACTCTCCGACAACAAAGTTCTACTTCTCCGACGCTCTAGGTTTAAATTGTTTATATTTTTCTTTGTCGGTATAAGCTTTAATTCAGTTCATCTTTTTATTGTCTCGGAGTTTTATCGTAACGAGGAGAGGGGGAGTGTCCCTCTACCTCAAGCTTTTAGTGCTTTCTTGTATTCGATTAACTCCTACCTCCAATGAGGAGGAGTTCTTTAGTGATTTGCTCTCCGTGCGTGATCAAGGATCACTAGGGCCTTGGAGTAGTAGCCGAAGGCTACGAACCAAGTAAAAATTCATTGTCTCTCTTGTGTTTAATTTTATTTTCCGCTGTATTTAATTGTTTTGAAATGAATTTGAACGAAAGAAAAGGTTTATCACTATTCATTCCCCCTCTAGTGATCCGCTTCAATCCAACAATTGGTATCAGAGCTGGGGGTTGCTAAGATTTGGTGAAACCACCGATCTAGCTTTTTATAGATTTTTTTCCTTTTTTATTCTGCTTATTTCGAATTTGTTTCATTTGGTTAGTATTTCTCCCACACTACTAATCCAAGACGCGAGTCTTGGTACATTTCGTGTGTTTGTATCGTTGTTAGGTTTCTCGTCTTCATTTTCTTGTTTCTTTTGTATCAATGACCCATCTTGAGGGTTTTAGCACCGTCCGACCTTCATTTTACAATGGAGATGACTTCCGTTATTGAAAGGGTCGGATGGAATGCTTCCTTAAAACTCAAATCGAGATGTGGATTATAATCCAAACGGGATTCACACTTTCAACTAACGAAGTGGGTGAATCCTTGGATTATGACCAATGGACCATTGCGACAAAAAGACAAGTCGAAGCCGACACCAAGGCAACTCAAATCCTCCAATGCGGCTTGTCCAAGGAGGAGCTTATTCGCGTCGACCCCTTCATCAGCGCAAAGGACCTTTGGACAAAGCTAGTGGAGCTACACGAAGGAACCAATGAAGCCAAGGTATGTAAGCGCGATCTTTTGTTTAATAAATTATATAATCTAAAAATGCAGGAACACGAAATGGCGACGCAATTTCATGCTCGCATTCAAGACATAGTCAATAACCTACACGCGATCGGGCAGAAGGTCGAAAACTGCAACCTTATAAGGTATGTTCTTAACTCTTTTCCGAGGACTACCTTGTGGGCATCCATGGTCGATGCCTACAAGGTCTCCAAGGATCTTTCGAAACTTAGGTTAGATGAGTTATTTTCCGATTTCGAACTTCATGAGCAGTCTAACTCAGAACCCGAGAAGGGTATAACACTTTTTGCAGGTTCGAGGAAGAAAACCGTAAGAAAGCCACCCCCAAAGGAAGAAGAGGATGAGTTCGATTCGGAGGTCAACCTGAAAATGGATGTCGAACTAGTCAACCTAGTTCGGAAGATAGTCAAGGGCCGAAAATGAACCGTCACTCGACCCAACGAAGGTAAGCCTAAAAGTTTGAATATTAGATGTTACGAATGCAACAGGTTTGGACACATTAAGTCCGAATGCCCAAAACTCAAGAGCAAAACACTAAAACACAAAAAGGCACTTAACGCTACATGGAAAGAAGTGTCTGAGGGAGAAGACGATGATCGCATCCTCATGGCTAAACCTGTGGAATCGAAGACAGAGTCGGAACCGAAACACGAATTGGAAATCGAAGACGAGTCAGACTGCGAAGCACTATTCAAGACAAGCCACGGATATGCATCCGGTTCAAAAGATACACTCAAGGTAAGTCGATCCCTTATTAGTACGCTTTATAGTGCAATTAAGTTTTTAACTAGGAAATTAGCTAAGTCCGAGTCCAAGGTCGAGACCCTGGTTGAGGAAGTTAAACTCCTCAAACATGAGGTCTCCCTAACCTCTTCGACTAGTCGAGTTCGAGAGGAGGACTCAACTCGGGTTGAAAAGCTCGAAGTTGAGAACTCACTCTTGAAGAGTCAAGTCGAAGATCTTATGAACACATTGAAAAGGTTTACTTTGGGATCCAAAGGACTTGACCTCCTACTTGGATCGCAAAGGGCCGTGTACAACAAGGCCGGGCTAGGATTTAGCTCAAATACGACCACCAAGTCGTATATGTCGATTGTAAGTCGACATAAAAAATGTGTACAAGCATGGGTCCCTAAGACTACCTTGGTTTCAAACTTAGGATCGAACTAGTACTGAGTGTTGGATCGATGCGGTTCGCTAGAGGGGGGGGTGAATAGCGATAAAAACTTTTTCGTAATCGTTCGTTAAGGTACGAGTAAAACGCAGCGGAAAGATAACAATAAATAAATAAAAACACGAGGGTTTTTACTTGGTTCGTAGCCTACGGCTACTACTCCAAGGCCCTAGTGCTCCTTGACCACGTACGGAGGGCAAACTACTAAAGAACTCCTCCTCGTTGGAGGTAGGAGTTAAACGAATACAAAACTCGATAAAGACTCAAGGTAGAGGGACACTCCCCCTCTCCTTGATATGATTTAAAGCTTTACTAAAAGAAATAAACTGAAATACAATTTAGAACTTTTGACTTTAAAGGTTGGAGGTTGAAGCTCTAGTCGTCGTCCGAGCGCCGTGTTGGGTTTCCTGTGGCGTGTGTGTGTTCGATCATGTTTCGTAAACATGAGCACAGCGGAAGCAATAAAAATAATAAATACTCCTATTTATTACAACACACACAACACACGCATGCTATTACAACAAGTGTAGACATAACCGTAAATTAAAATTGCAATAAAAGGAAATTAAACTACGTTATACCTTCCGTATGACGTGTAGCGGGAACGGCATCAACCGGAACGATCCTCGTAAGAATCGTCTCTATCCGTATCCACGCCGAGCTCCTCGGGATGACTTCGCCAAACCACGAGCCGTCTTCGTACGGGTTACTAGCCTCGTGTTGAAGACGACGTGATCGAGAGATGATCACGGTCCGAATCCAAATTCGGACCTAAAAACAAGTCCTCAAGACTTGCTTCTCCGGAGAGGTATTCGTCAACCGATTGACGAATCCTTCGTCCTCCACCTCAGAGGATTACCGGAGATCAAATCCCCGGTATGTTAGCCGCTGTCGGAGCACTAACCGTCGTCCAAACGACGCTCCGACGAGAGGAGAAGAAGCTGTCCAGAAAACTGGACAGCTTGGTGGAGGAGTAGGCGCCGGCCAAAACAAGGAGACTAAAGCTCACCTTGATGCCGAACCTTTTAGGGGATCACCGGAGGGTCGCCGGAGGTTCACCGGCTGAAGCTTGGACGCCGGCACAAAGCTGGGCGGCAGCTGCTCTTGAGTTGGCGCCGAAAACTCCTCCAAGGAGTGGGCGGCAACACAAAGGGGGGGCTAGGGTTTGGAATTTGGATTAGGGTTTAACAATCCCTTAAGCCCACTTTTATAGAGAACTAATTCTCTTAATGGTTAATGGATCATATCCATAAAGCCCGTTAACCCGCTCCATTAAGATAAGTTAAAATAAACCAAACCATGATGATTTATTTTAAGTTAAAACGAACCGAACCAACTTTTGGTTCATTCGTTTAAAATAAACCAAACCCTTTGGTTTATTCTTATCCATTGGATTAGAACCAAACCATTTTGGTCCATCCATTACGTCTCATAAGACGCCATCCACGCTTCCATTGCATCAAACAATTTCATGCTCGCTTTATGTTTGTCCAACCAAACATAGTTTCTCTCGATACGAGAATCTCATTCTCAAGCTCGCTTTAAATCCTTTGGATTACACTCGTTGTCAGCGTGTGACCAAATAGGTTCTCGGTTTATGTTGGCCGCCTATAATTAACCATTAATTATAGAATGATCATGAGTGGCACCTAGTAGTACATCATGATCCCCAATTAACCGAAAAGATCAACGGTTGATCGAACTATTTCTCAAACCCTTCAAGAGCTCGAATGAATCGCTGCCCCATTCCTTCACTCATCTTATACCCACTTGGTTCTGTGACATGGTCTATTGTGTCACCCCCACTAGGTCGACTACGCCACACCTAGCCCAAGTATCATTTCCTCGTCCCACGGATTCTAGTTACTCCACATGTATCGAAGAGTACCTTACTCTAAACATGTAATGCTTTGGCCAAAGACTTTAGTAACAATCCGACGAGAGGCCATGGGTATACATCTCCTCGCAAGGAGTGGTGAATCCTTTATAGGCTATTCAAACACCTTCGATCACTCGACTTATACCCAATCATCCCGGGTCCACATCTCCTTAGAGATGCTTGCTTAAGATGTCAAAGCATAAGTCTCCATGATCAAGATGACTTGAATACCGCAAGTCAAAGGAACATCGCAAGTAAGCTACAGTAAGAACTTCATTGACATATCTATATATGCAGAGAACCATATGAAGTCTTACGGCTGGTCACTCCAATGAACTAGTTACCATAACTAGCATCCACGATCAACTCGGACATCACTATGTCTCCGGAGAATCACCGCTTGGATACACCAAGGAGTATACCTCGTGCTAGTCTCGGCGTAATTGATGGTGTCCAAATCCATCAATTCATCGACTAGGATAATTAGATACATCACAATTACACATGTAGAGATACTCACTAGTTGTGATCCAATCACAAATTCTCTCATGCTGTGAATCGTATCGTGGACATTCAGTAAATGAGTTTAAGATCCAATCAAATACATTAAACATGTATACTCAAATAGTGAATCTTCATTTATCATATAAATGGTTCATTCATAAGGCGATTGCCTTAGGACATCTCTTATATATTACTAACAGACTCCCACTTGGCCTAATGCCAATCGCTACGGTATCCAATACCATAAGCACCAACATGACCCTCAAACTTACTTTGAGGTAATGCTTTAGTCAAAGGATCCGCTAAGTTCCTTTCAGTGGGAATTTTCTCGATTTGTATTTCATTCCCTCACGATGATCTCTCGATAAGATGATAGCGCGACACATGTTTGGATCGTTGATGAGACCTTGGCTCTTTCGCTGCGCAATTGCTCCATTGTTGTCGCATGAGAGGTATTGCTTCAACAATGGCGGAATCACACCAAGTTCTTGAGCGAACTTCTTGATCCAAACCGCTTCCTCGCTTCGCAATATATTCTCGCCTCAGTGGTAGAATCCGCTCTGATCTCTTGTTTGGAACTTTTCCAACTCATCTGCGCCCATTCAAGGTGAACACGATCCAGTGAGACATGGAATCATCCTTGTCTGTCTGGAGCTGGCATCCGTATACCCACGTATCACCATGTACCCTTCTCCATATATTAGGAACACATCCTTAGTTCTTCTCAAGTACTTAAGGTTCGTCTTAACAGCCGCCCAATGATCCATTCCTGGATCGGACTGGTATCTGCTCGTGACACTCAGAGCATACGATACATCGGGCCTCGTACATAACATAGCATACATGATAGATCCTATTGCGGATGCATAGGGAATCTAACTCATGCAAATCCTCTCATCTTCTGTGCGCGGACACATAGACTTCGAAAGGTGTACCCCATGCCTGATGGGCAGATAACCTTTCTTGGATTCCGACATGCTAAACCTCTTTAGCACTCGGTCTATATATGTAGACTGCGAAAGACCAAGCAACCGTTTCGATCTATCTCTATAGATCTTAATCCCAAGGATGTAGGTTGCTTCTCCTAGGTCTTTCATGGAGAATGTCTTGGATAACCAAACCTTAACTGACTGTAAGATTGACACATCGTTTCCTATAAGTAATATGTCATCGACATACAATACTAGGAACACGACTGCACTCCCACTAACCTTCTTGTACACACAAGGTTCGTCTGGATTTTGTGAGAAATCAAACCTTTTGATCGTCTCATCAAAACGGATATTCCAGCTCCTGGATGCTTGCTTCAATCCATAAATGGACCGTCGCAATTTGCATACCTTAGTTTTATCAACCGATGTGAAACCCTCAGGCTGTATCATATACACGTCCTCGAGCAGGTTTCCATTAAGGAAAGCTGTTTTCACATCCATCTGCCATATCTCATAATCATAATGGCGGGAGCATCCGAATGGATTTAAGCATAGCTACTGAGCGAATAGGTTTCGTCATAATCAACACCTTGCTTTTGGCGATATCCTTCGCCACCAATCTAGCCTTATAGGTAATCACATTACCATCCATGTCGGTTTTCTTCTTGAAAACCCACTTGCACCCTATAGGCTTTATGCCTTCAGGTGGGTCAACCAAGTTCCAAACTTGGTTTTCGTACATGGAATCCATTTCCGACTTCATGGCACCAAGCCACTTATCCCTTTCTGAACTTGTCAGCACTTCTTCATAACTGGTAGGCTCCTCATCATCAATGAGTAACACGTCGTTCGATTCACTTACGAGAAATCCATATCTCTCAGGAATATTGGGTGCTCTACCAGATCTACGAAGATGTGGTGTCTCAATAGGTTCCGCTGATTGCTCATCACTATGAGTTATTTGCTGTTGTGCTTCACCTGGTATCTCATTAATGTCTATTTGAGTCTCTTGAGCCTCCTCAAGCTCGACGACACTCCCACTGTTTTCTTGCAAGAGAAACTCTTTCTCTAGAAACACAACATGCCTTGAAACAAACACCTTTTGTTCCACAGGATGATAGAATTGGTAACCCCTTGTTTCCTTAGGGTATCCAATAAATAGACATTTATCAGACTTAGCATCCAATTTATGTACGATCTGATAGCTCACATAAGCGGAGATAACCCCATATCTTCAAGTAAGATACATGAGGTTTCTTACCATTCCATATCTCATATGGAGTAGTTGAGACTACCTTGGTAGGCATTACATTTAACAAGTAAACAATTTATGCGAAGTGCATAACCCCAAAAGGACTTGGGAAGAGTTGCATGATTCATCATTGACCGACCATGTCCAACAAGGTCGATTCGCCTCTCGGATACACCATTATCTTTGTGGTGTATAGGGCGGAGTCCATTGAGACAATATGCCATTGTCTCTTAGATAATCAAGAAACTCTTGACTTAAGTATTCACCACCTCGATCCGATCAAGTATTTTAATACTCTTGTCATGTTGTTTCTCTACTTCATTTCTGAATTCTTTGAACCTTTCAAAGGCTTCAGACTTGTGTTTCATCAAGAACACATACCCAAACCGTGAGTGATCATCGGTGAAGGTAATGAAGTAGCTATAGCCTCCTAATGCTTGAGTTGACATAGGTCCACATACATCAGTATGTACTAAACCTAGTAACTCACCCACTCGTTCACCTTTTCCAGTAAAAGGTAACTTAGTCATCTTGCCTTTTAAGCATGATTCGCATGTATCGTATGAATCCAATTCAAACGATTCCAGAATTCCACATCGGTGTAATTCGGACATGCGTTTCTTGCTTATATGGCCAAGACGACAATGCCACATATAGGAGTCTATGTGATTATCCTTTCGAGCACGCGTGTTGCTCGCTTCGATATTGAAAATGTCACTTGATACGTCCAACGTATAAATGCCATTACTCAAAGTTCCAGTTCCATAAAGTACGCCATTCAAAGTTATATAACAACAATTGTTACTAAACGTTAAATGGAAACCATTTCTATTTAAGCAGGAAATAGAAACAATGTTCTTTATTAGAGAAGGAACATAATAGCAATTGTCAAGTTCCAAGACTAGTCCACTAGGGAGCTTCAGCAAATAAGTTCCGATGGCGACCGCAGCAACCTTTGCTCCATTGCCAACTCGCAAATTTGACTCCCCTCTGACAAGTCGTCTTCTATTCCTTAGCCCCTGTATGTCATTACATATATGTGAGCCACACCCAGTATCCAATACCCAAGTGTCTAAGGAAATAGAATGACAATCAATAACGAAGATACCTGAAGAGGATGGGGCATCGGATGCCTTCTTCTTCTTCATGGACTCAAGATAAATCTTGCAGTTTCTTCGGTGGCCTTCCTTGCCACGATGGCAAGTGCCCTTTTGTGGTTCCGCCTTCTTTGCCTTTTTCTTTCCTTTCTTCTTCTTTTGCCTTCCTCTTAGAACCTTTCTTTGAGGAATCAACTATGAACCGCCTTCTCCTCATGCTTCAGTAAGGCTCCACAGTCTTGACATATTGAGGAGCTTCGGGAATGGTGGATTCCAATTTGTTCATCCGATAGTTCATCACAAATTGCGAGAAACTCTTGGGCAAACAATGCAGAATTAAGTCAATACTTAACTCATGATCCATCACAAAACCGAGGGTAGCTAGCTCGATGTACCCGTTCATCTTTAGCACAAATGCACTCTGACAGAACCTTCTTGCATCTTCGTGGTGAAGAGGAGCCTAGAGACCTCGAACCTTTGGATCTCGCTTGCTCATCGAACAACTCATGAAGATGGAAGACCATAGTGTTAGCATCCATACCATCGCGCTAGCATGATGCAACTCGCCCATTTCGAGAATCGCCACATGCTTCGATAGACCAACATTTGATGCAGAGTTGCATCGTCCTTAGGATTCGGGAAGAGGCTCTTCAAGGACATATGCAAGCTTTTCCGCCTTGAGAACAATTCTCGTGTTTCTAAGCGATCCTGAAGTTAGGCCCGGTCTTTGTTCGAATCCAAAATAGTGCGCAAATTCAAAGACGCCATGATCAATTTATTGACCTAGAAATACAAAACGAGCATATATGAGAAAATGATTTTAAAATGCATCAATATACATTTATAAATCCCATTCATTTTTCAATTTCAAAACCCCAAAATCACTGAGATTGTAGGTCCATCTCGAATGGGTGATATCCATCATAGTTATGAACAACCTTGGAGAGAGTCCAACAAGCCATTCATAACTACGACGGTAGGTATCATCTATACCGATTGCATATCCCGTATATGCAACTATCACAATGTGCTATCAACTAATTGAATGTTCACACATACATCGGGTTGTTAACACATTAACAAGTATGCATCATATGCATAGCACCCAACTTCACCTCCCTTTACATCGACCTTGGAGAGTCCAACAAAGCCGATGCTCGTGTTAAAGCCAACCCATTAATCAGACATAGTTTTAATATGGTTAGAGCGCATTCAACCAATTAGCCCAGCTTGGAGAGAGTCCAACAACCAAAGCTAACGATTGACCTCTGACTCTTACCATATTAGTATTAAACTATTCCATGGTTTGAACATATTCAGGTTGGAGCCGGGCTTGGAGAGAGTCCAACAACCCAAACAAGAAACAGAACTCTGGTTCTAACCATATTAATGGAAGGTGTAGGCTTTAATATTGATTAAGGGTTTTTATGTCTCATCCTCTTTGCATGCAAATAACTATTATCTACATGGCATGACATACATGACATACATCTACATGTCACGACACGCATGGCATAATGTTATGCATCTAATGCAATTACATGGCATACAATTATGTCATGTTTATAATTTCCTTATATGTCATAACTATTTATGGAAATAAAATATGTTTAAGATTTGATTCTCCAAATCAAATCATAATTAAATTAGGAAACAAATTTCCAAATCTAATCACATATTTTATTCATGGAATTATTTGATTAAGGAAAATCTATTTAGGAAACCAATTTCCTAAATCTTTAAAACTACTTATGGAAATTAAATATTTTAAGATTTGATTTCCCAAATCAAATCATGATTAAATTAGGAAACAAATTTCCAGAATCTAATCAAATATTTTATTTATGGAAAATATCAATTTCCATAAATACTTCCAACTTTCCAAAAGTGGAAGATTTCCATAAATACTTCTAGACTTTCCAAAATTGAAAAATTTCCATAAATACTTCTAAATTTCCAAAATTTAGAAAACTTCCAGAAATACATTATGACCATCGCAAAACCATTTTTACGATTATGTCGAAACACAACCTGGGCTCTGATACCACTGTTGGGTTTCCGGCACCGCGGCGTGTGTGTGTTCGATCATGTTTCGTAAACATGAGCACAGCGAAAGCAATAAAAATAATAAATACTCCTATTTATTACAACACACACAACACACGCATGCTATTACAACAAGTGTAGACATAACCGTAAATTAAAATTGCAATAAAAGGAAATTAAACTACGTTATACCTTCCGTATGACGTGTAGCGGGAACGGCATCAACCGGAACGATTCTCGTAAGAATCGTCTCTATCCGTATCCACGCCGAGCTCCTCGGGATGACTTCGCCAAGCCACGAGCTTCGTCTTCGTACGGGTTACTAGCCTCGTGTTGAAGACGACGTGATCGAGAGATGATCACGGTCCGAATCCAAATTCGGACCTAAAACAAGTCCTCAAGACTTGCTTCTCCGGAGAGGTATTCGTCAACCGATTGACGAATCCTTCGTCCTCCACCTCAGAGGATTACCGGAGATCAAATCCCCGGTATGTTAGCCGCTGTCGGAGCACTAACCGTCGTCCAAACGACGCTCCGACGAGAGGAGAAGAAGCTGTCCAGAAAACTGGACAGCTTGGTGGAGGAGTAGGCGCCGGCCAAAACAAGGAGACTAAAGCTCACCTTGATGCCGAACCTTTTAGGGGATCACCGGAGGGTCGCAGGTTCACCTGAAGCTTGACGCGACAAAGTCAGGTGCTCTTGAGTTGGCGCAAAACTCCTCCAAGGAGTGGGCGGCAACACAAAGGGGGGCTAGGGTTTGGAATTTGGATTAGGGTTTAACAATCCCTTAAGCCCACTTTTATAGAGAACTAATTCTCTTAATGGTTAATGGATCATATCCATAAAGCCCGTTAACCCGCTCCATTAAGATAAGTTAAAATAAACCAAACCATGATGGTTTATTTTAAGTTAAAACGAACCGACCCAACTTTTGGTTCATTCGTTTAAAATAAACCAAACCCTTTGGTTTATTCTTATCCATTGGATTAGAACCAAACCATTTTGGTCCATCCATTACGTCTTCATAAGACGCAGCCCATCCACGCTTCCATTGCGACTGAAACAATTTCATGCTCGCTTTATGTTTGGTCCAACCAAACATAGTTTCTCTCGAGAATCTCATTCTCAAGCTCGCTTTTAAATCCTTTGATTACACTCAGCGTGACCAAATAGGTTCTCGGTTTATGTTGGCCGCCTATAATTAACCATTAATTATAGAATGATCATGAGTGGCACCTAGTAGTACATCATGATCCAAGAAAAGATCAGCGGTTGATCGAACTATTTACGAAACCCTTGATGCTTCGAATGAATCGTGCCCCATTCCCTTCACTCATCTTATACCCACTTGGTTCAGGACATGGTCTATTGTGTCAGTCCCCACTAGGCTGACTACGTCACACCTAGCCCAAGTATCATTTCCTCGGCCTACGGATTCTAGTTACTCCACATGCATCGAAGAGTACCTTACTCTAAACATGTATTGCTTTGGCCAAAGACTTTAGTAACAATCCGACGAGAGGCCATGGGTATACATCTCCTCGCAAGGAGTGGTGAATCCTTTATAGGCTATTCAAACACCTTCGATCACTCCGACTTATACCCAATCATCCCGGGTCCACATCTCCTTAGAGATGTTTGCTTAAGATGTCAAAGCATAAGTCTCCATGATCAAGATGACTTGAATACCGCAAGTCAAAGGAACATCGCACTTAAGCTACAGAAAGAACTTCATTGACATATCTATATATGCAGAGAACCATATGAAGTCTTACGGCTGGTCACTCCAATGAACTAGTTACCATAACTAGCATCCACGATCAACTCCGGACATCACTATGTCTCCAGCCAGTGAGAATCAGCTGCTTGGATACACCAAGGAGTATACCTCGTGCTAGTCTCGACAGAATTGATGGTGTCCAAATCCATCAATTCATCGACTAGGGATAATTCCGATACATCACAATTACACATGTAGAGATACTCACTAGTTGTGATCCAATCACAAATTCTCTCATGCTGTGAATCGTATCGTGGACATTCAGTAAATGAGTTTAAGATCCAATCAAATACATTAAACATGTATACTCAAATAGTGAATCTTCATTTATCATATAAATGGTTCATTCATAAGGCGATTGCCTTAGGACATCTCTTATATATTACTAACACTTCGTCGTAGGGATGTTGGAGAGTCGGAGCGTATCGGAAGCACTTGGAAGCTTTTTTTAATTGATGAAAAACCCTAGGTTTGGCCCTCCTTTTATAGCCTTTGAGCCCCTCATCGAATGGGTCTTTAGCCAATCACAAATGGGCACAAAACCCCTTGAAAAATGGTGATAACTCTTGACTACCGGAGGTGATCCTTTGACTGATCGGTGATGGCCATCACCCGATCGTGCGATCATCGATCGAGTGCTAGCCGTAGTCACTCGACTGATGGATGGCAGTCGAGTCCTTCAGGTTGGCAGTCGACTGATGCTGGCTGCAAGGCAAGGTTAGCTCAAGAAAAACATAATTTCGATGGTCGTCGACCATCCGATCTCGACCTAGGCCATCTATAAGAAGTCTTTGGTCGGATCTACGCTTAAGATCATCCCCGTAAAGAGGATACGACCTTACTTACGCTCGCACTTACCTCGATGACTTACGTGTTGCTTTTGCTTCCGGCCTTCCACTCAATTCCTTCGGCTCCCTCCGAAGTCTCTTGAGTGTCGCCCGACCACCGCGGCTTCCTCCGGGTGTCGCTAGCCTTCAGCTCCAGCGTTGAGACTTTTCTGCACACTTGATTTAGCTCATGAGATAACAATATATGCTTAACTTTGTATCGTTTGCTATAATCAAAACTTAGGTTCGACTTAGGTGCCTACTGCACCAACAATCTCCCCCTTTTTGATTTATGGCAAACCCACATACAAAGTTAAGTAAATAGCAAGCATGAAGAGTAATAATGTGCATGAGAAACAAAAAATATGAAGATTAAGTTGGAGTAGTAAGGATTTTCTTCAAGTACTCCCCCTTGAGGAAACCTCCCCCTTAACCGAGGGTGAGTCTTGAAGAAAGACCTTTAATCCTCCCCCTTGAGGGTTGCTTTAAGTAATTAACATTACTTAAAGTTGGCCTTAGTAAAACGTTTTAGTTAAGCCCTTTCTCCCCCTTAAGTAAAACATTAACGACATAAAGTTTTAAAATAAGTTTAAGTAAAACTTAGACGACACAAATAAGTTTAAGAATTCTTTGGCCTTTTGGTAAAAGTTAACTAAGTTTTAACTTTTGGTTTAAATATGAAGTAAGAGTTAAGTTATCAAAAAATTTGACCCCTTAACTTTGGCCTTTTTCTCCCCCTTTTGCCGTATATCGAAAAGAGTAAGGGGTGTGTGGAAAACAAAAAGTGTTAAATTTAAAGTCCAAGCATGTTCCCCATTTTTTTATATATAAAAAAAATAATATACTGAAAATAAGCTCATCTATAAAATGTTCGACTCATATTTGACTTGATTGATATGTAAGATCAACCAGTCCTGGTCAGAGTCGGTTAGTATGTATGATTATACTCCGTGGTTCATAGCGATGCACTAGCTCTACATCTGGAACCAGGAGTAAGGTCCTAACATCTCACGCCCATCTACGTGGCTAAGTACACAAACACATTAGTCCTATGTGTTGTGAGATGTACTGGCTCCTTAAATCTATAGGTGCATGATATCTAAGGTATGTCCTATGCTAGTTCCATAAAAATGAAATTAAAGAAATAGTAGTAAGAACATATAATTTGCATGTACCTATTCTATTACGCACATGCCCAATTTTCGTCTTAATAGACTAAATTCGGCTTCGGGTAGGGGTTTAGTAAATAGATCTGCCAAGTTAGACTTCGATTCGACGTATTCGAGGTGTATGGCTCCGTTGGCCACATGTTCTCGAATGAAATGGTGTTTGACCTCTATATGTTTGGTCCTAGAGTGACATATCAGATTCTTTGTAAGATTAATTGAACTAATGTTATCTACGTGAAGTTTAGTATTCGTAAAGTCTAACTTAAAGTCGCGGAGAGTGTGCTTCATCCAAAGAAGCTGCGTGACACACTCACCCATCGCCTTCGGTGGTAGATAAAGCAACACGTGTTGTTTCATCGCACCAACTCACTAGACTCGAGCCGAGAAGTTGACAACAACCACTCGTGCTCTTTCTATCGAGCTTACTACCGGCATAATCCGAATCGGAGTAGCCGATTAGTTCGAACTCCGTAGATCTAGGGTACCAAATACCAACGTTAAGTGTGCCCTTAAGATATCTAAGGATACGCTTAACTAGGGTTAGGTGTGACTCCTTAGCACAGGTTTGAAACCTGGCGCACATACTTACTGCGAATAGGATGTCGGGTCGACTCACAGTTAAGTATAGGAGACTCCTATTACGCTCTATAGTATTTTAAGTCAATGGACTTACTTTCTATGTCTTCTCCTATGTTAACATTTATCGCCATTGGGGTGTTTATTACCTTAGCGTCTTGCATTCCAAATCTTTTAATTAACTCCTTAGTATATTTTTGTTGATATAGGTATATACCATCCTTAGTTTGTTTAATTTGTAGACCTAAAAGGAAACTTAACTCGCCTACCAAGTTCATTTCGAACTCACTTTTCATGAGTGAAACGAACTCGTTTAGTAAGGCTGAGTTAGAGGTTCCAAAAATTATATCGTCTACGTAAATTTGAGCTATGAATATTTCTTTACCTAAGGTTTTTACGAAGAGAGTTGGGTCAACTAAGCCTTGGTTAAACCCTTTTGACTTAAGATGGATTGAAAGTCTCTCGTACCAAGCTCGAGGAGCTTGTTTAAGTCCATAGAGAGCTTTCTTAAGTTTTAGAACATGGTCGGGTTTATCTAGATTTTCGAATCCGGGGGGTTGGCTAACATAAACTTCTTCTTTAATGTATCCATTTAGGAATGCCGACTTAACATCCATTTGAAACAGATTAAATCCTCGATGTGCGGCATAAGCTAGCAACATTCGAATGGATTCGAGTCTAGCTACTGGGGCATAGGTTTCGTCGTAATCTAAGCCTTCGACTTGACTAAACCCTTTGGCGACTAACCTAGCCTTGTTTCTAACTACTTCACCTTTATCATCAAGCTTATTTCAAACACCCACCTTGTTCCAATTATCGCTTTGTCTTTAGGTGGTGGTACTAACCTACACTTCATTCCTAGTAAATTGAGCTAGCTCTTCTTGCATTGCAATAATCCAATCGGGATCAAGAAGAGCTTGTTCAATTGATTTGGGTTCTATCTTTGAAATTAAGGAAATTTGACTAAGGTTCCTATAGGATGCTCTAGTTCGAACTCCTAGATTAGGATCTCCTATCACTTGATCGATAGGGTGGTTAGTTTGAATCCTAGATTGGGTTGGGTTTGTGTCACCTAATGCTTGATCAATGGGTTGACTTGGTTGAACACTAGTTTGGTTGGAGTCATCTATCACTTGATCAATAGAGTGACTTGGTTGACTTAGGTTAGGATTAACACTAGACCTGATCTCCGGATCAGAGTTAGGTCTAGTATGAATCAGCTCGCTAATTGGGGTTGCGGGGTTTTGTAGGTTCGTGTCCTTCATCAACACTACATTAATGGTTTCCTCGACTCTAAGGGTGTCGTGGTTATATACTCTATAAGCTCTACTTGTAGTCGAGTATCCTAGAAAGATTCCGATCGTGGTTTTGGATGTAAATTTCCCTAGGTAATCCTTAGTGTTTAGGATATGTACCTTACACCCAAATACCCTAAAGTACTTGATGTTGGGTACTTTATCGTGATAAATCTCGTATGAGGTCTTAAGGTGCCTTTTTACCATAAGGATCCTATTTTGGACATAGCATGCCGTACTCACGGCTTCTGCCCAAAACCTATCGGGTAGGTCGTATTCGTTCAACATGGTCCTAGCGGCTTCTTGTAGAGTTCGGTTTTTCCGCTCCACTAGGCCATTTTGTTGAGGGGTCCTAGGGCAAGAGAATTCATGGTGGTATCCGTTTAGGTTACAGAAGTCGGTGAACCTTTGATTTTCGAATTCACCACCATGATCGCTTCTAAGTCTTTTAACCTTAAGGTCTTTTTGATTCTCGATTAATTTGAATAGATTGATTAATTGATCTAGGGTATCATTTTTATGTTTGATGAACCTAACCCAGGTAAACCTAGAGTAGTCGTCAATTATGACTAAGCAATATTGACTTCTATTGAGTGACTTGGCTCCATGTGAATCGAATAGATCCATATGCAGGAGCTCAAGTACATTTGAGGTTCGTTCTTGGTTAGTTAACTTGTGTTGTGTCCTAGGTTGTTTTCCTTGTTGACAAGCATTACAGATTTTATTAACCAAGTTGTTGAGGTTGGGTAAGCCTCTGACTAAGCCACTCTGACTCATCTTGTGGACGAGTCTTGGGTGCGAGTGACCGAGTCGTCGGTGCCACAACCATGATTCCTCTTCCTGTGTCATAAGACATTTGGCTGAGGAATTGATTAAGTTAATTGTATAAATGTTATTTGTCCTAGTTCCTTTGAGTATTGTTTTAGCTATTTTATTTGTTTTAATTACACATTCATTTTCTAAAAATACGACCTTATAGTTATTGTCACATAATTGGCTTACGCTAAGCAGGTTATATTCAAAATTCTCTACATTTTTAATAACAAAATTCGAGTTAAGCTCGATATCACCTGATCCGATGATTTTGAGCTTACCGTTATTCCCAAAGGCTATCGATCCTTGTCGTTTGAATCGAAGCTTTGTGAATTTGAGTTGATCCCCGGTCATGTGTCGGGAGCAACCGCTGTCCAACATCCATTGATCCTACACACAAGGTGGTTGGATTGGATGTTAGATTTTTTTTTAAAAAATTGGTTGTAAGTTGTTAAACCTAGGTCATCTCACCTGTGTCTATATGATCAATCATGTTATACTTATGTGTTTTTTGTGAGATGACTTCCAATTAAGTTGGTTAAGTGCATTTATGTTTAAGTAATGTTAGATTTGAATTTGACCCTAGGTTTGTCAAGTTTACCTTTTCAAGATCATGGCTTCCAGGTCGTGGTGAGGCACAGGGGCCTTCTTTTATCGGATCATCGACCACTTCCTTAGACAAAGCCATTTTCAAGAAAATGATGACTTGACTCACCTAAAATTATTTCCTCGTCTAACTAGTTATTTTTGAAAAGAGGCTCCCCGAGGCTCAATCTTTTTGAAGGATTTTAGTTGATTATTTGAAAAGAGGCTCCCCGAGGCTCAATCTTTTCGAAGTTGATTATGTTCATGTTCTAAGTGAGTTCACAAGTTTTAAAGTACAAACTTTCTAAGTTAAAGCATGCAATTTCTAAGTTAAAGCACAAACATTCTAAGTTAAAACATGCAATTTCTAAGTTAAAGCACCAACATGTTTTGTACTGGCTCCCCCTAGACCGTTGAATCGGTTCGGTCTATCCACATAGTGGATTTGGTCCTTGGGAACCCAGTACGGGTTGAATCCTAGAGTTGAAATCAAAAAGTTCTTAGGGACCCATGCTTGGACACATTTTTTATGTCTACTTACGATTGACATATACGACTTATTGGTCGTGTTTCAGCTAAACCCTAGTCCGACCTTGTTGTACACGACCCTTTGCGATCCAAGTAGGAGGCCAAGTCCTTTGGATCCCAAAGTAAACCTTTCCAACGTATTCCTAAGATCTTCGACTTGACTTTTCAAGAGTGAGTTCTCAACTTCGAGTTTTTCAACCCGAGTTGAGTCCTTCTCTTGAACTCGACTAGTCGAAGAGGTTAGGAAGACCTCGTGTTTGAGGAGTTTAACTTCCTCAACCAGGGTCTCAACCTTGGACTCGGACTTAGCTAACTTCCTAGACAAAAATCTAACCGTATTATGTAAAGTATTAAATAAGGTTCGACTCACCTTAAGGGTATCTTTTGAACCGGATGCGTATCCATGGCTTGACTTGAAGGTAGCTTCGTAGTCTGAGTCATCCTCAGGTTTTGACTCAAGTTCGGTCTCCGTGTCTGACTCAATTGATTTCGCCATGAAGACGTGGTCTTCGTCTTCTTCGGATGACGCTTCTTCCCATGTCGTGTTGAGGGCCTTCTTGTGCTTAGGTGCTTGGTGGTTGAGCTTGGGGCACTCGGACTTGATATGTCCAAACCTGTTGCACCCATAACACCTAATATTAGAACTTTTAGGCTTACCTTGGTTGGGTCGAGTCGTGGTTCGCTTTCATCCCTTGGCTATCCTTCGAGCTAGGTTCATTAGTTCGGCAGTCAACTCCGGGTCAACTTCTTCTTCGGACTTGTCTTCCTCCTCGGTTGGTGGTGGCTTGCTTGCGATTTTCTTCTTCTTTGAACCTGCAAACAAGGCTATACCCCTCGGGTTCGAGTTGGGCTGCTCATGAAGTTCAAAATCCGAAAAGAGTTCATCTAACCTAATTTTAGAAAGGTCCTTGGAGACCTTATAGGCATCGACCATGGATGCCCATAAGGTAGTCCTCGGAAAAGAGTTTAGGACATAACTTATAAGGTCGCGGTTTTCGACCTTTTGCCGTGCGTGTAGGTTGTTGACTATGTCTGGACTCGGCGTGAAGTTGTGTCGCGGACTCGTGTTCCTGCATTTTTAGGTTATATAGTTTATTGAAAAGAAGATCAGCTTACATACCTTGGCTTCTTCGTCGGTCCCTTCGTGTAGCTCCACTAGTTTTGTCAAAGATCTTTTGCGCTTATGAAGGGGCGTAGCGATTTAACTCCTCCTTGGACAAGGCGCATTGGAGGATTTGTGTTGCCTTGGCATCGGCTTCGACTTGTCGTTTTGTCGCAATGGTCCATTGATCATAATCCAAGGAGTCACCCACTTCATTAGTCGGAAGTGTGAACCCCGGTTGGATTATGATCCACATCTCGATTTGGGTTTTGAGAAAGCATTCCATCCGACCCTTCCAATAACGGAAGTCATCTCTGTTGTAAAACGGAGGTCGGACGGTGCTAAACCCTTCGAGATGGGCCATTAGAACAAAGAACACAAGGAGACGAAGGAAAAAAAACTAGCAATGACAAAAACACACAAAAAGTACCAAGACTCGCGTCTTGGATTAGTAGTGCGGGAGTAAATTTAACAAAGCGAAATAAATATGAAATAAACAGAAATAAAAGAAAAATAAATCTGTGAAAAATGGCTAGATTGGTGGTTTCACCAAATCTTAGCAACCCCCGGCTCTGATACCAATTGTTGGATCGATGCGGTTCGCTAGAGGGGGGGGGTGAATAGCGATAAAAACTTTTTCGTAATCGTTCGTTAAGGTACGAGTAAAACGCAGCGGAAAGATAACAATAAATAAATAAAAACACGAGGGTTTTTACTTGGTTCGTAGCCTACGGCTACTACTCCAAGGCCCTAGTGGTCCTTGACCACGTACGGAGGGCAAACTACTAAAGAACTCCTCCTCGTTGGAGGTAGGAGTTAAACGAATACAAAACTCGATAAAGACTCAAGGTAGAGGGACACTCCCCCTCTCCTTGATATGATTTAAAGCTTTACTAAAAGAAATAAACTGAAATATAATTTAGAACTTTGTTCTGTGACTTTAAAGGTTGGAGGTTGAAGCTCTAGTCGTCGTCTCGCGTACCGTCGTAGGGATGTCGGAGAGTCGGGCGTGTCGGAAGCACTTGGAAGCTTTTAATTGATGAAAAACCCTAGGTTTGGCCCTCCTTTTATAGCCTTTGAGCCCCTCATCGAATGGGTCTTTGCAATCACAAATGGGCACAAAACCCTTGAAAAATGGTGATAACTCTTGACTACTCGAGGTGATCCTTTGACCGTGATCGGTGATAGCCATCACCGATCGGTGATGGCGACATCGATCGAGTGCTAGCCGTAGTCACTCGACTGATGGATGGCAGTCGAGTCCTTCAGGTTGGCAGTCGACTGATGCTGGCTGCAAGGCAAGGTTAGCTCAAGAAAAACATAATTTCGATGGTCGTCGACCATCCGATCTCGACCTAGGCCATCTATAAGAAGTCTTTGGTCGGATCTACGCTTAAGATCATCCCCGTAAAGAGGATACGACCTTACTTACGCTCGCACACACGAGCTTACCTCAGTACTTTTGTGTTGCTTTTGCTTCCGGCCTTCCACTCAATTCCTTCGGCTCCCTCCGAAGTCTCTTGAGTGTCGCCCGACCACCGCGGCTTCCTCCGGGTGTCGCTAGCCTTTAGTTCCAGCGTTGAGACTTTTCTGCACACTTGATTTAGCTCATGAGATAACAATATATGCTTAACTTTGTATCGTTTGCTATAATCAAAACTTATGTTCGACTTAGGTGCCTACTGCACCAACACTGATTTCCCAAGGACCAAATCCACTATGTGGAGAGACCGAACCAATTCAACGGTCCAGGGGGAGTCAGTACAAAACTTGTTTGTATTTTAACTTAGAAATTGCATGCTTAGGTTCTTTATTTAGTTTGATTTTTCTTTTTAGACTGGTTAGATAGGACTTTAACTCGTCAATAGTTGATAACATAGTATCAGGATGCGGCGAGATGATAATACGCTAGGAAAGCGGAGTCTTGTGTATTCGGGCTAGATAAGGCGTATCTAGTTCGGTGCACTTGACCGAGTGGAACTAGCTGAAGCTACCTCGCCGTATCCTAGACTAGTTAGACCGGGAAGTGGTCTTAGGTAAGTCAAGTTTCTATTTTCTTGAAAATGGCTTTGTCTAAGGAAGTGGTCATTGTTCAGATCAAAGAAGGCCTCTGTGCCTCGCCACGACCTGGAAGCCATGATCTTGAAAAAGTGACTTGATGAGCCTAAGGTCAAATCCGAATCTAACGCAAGTTTAACTAGTGTTCAATTCATTAAAATTAAATCAAGTAAAATTGGAAGTCATCTCACAAGAACATATAGGGTTAACATGTTTGATCATGTAGACATGGGTGAGATGATTTAGGTTAATAATTTTCAACCAATCTTAAATAAATCCAATATCCGATCCAACTACCTTGCATGTAGGATCAATGGATGTTGGACAATGGTTGCTCCCGACACATGACCGAGGATCAACTCAAGTTTTCGAAGCTTCGATTCAAACGACAAGGATCGGTAGCCTTCAGAAACAATGACAAGATCAAAAATCATCGGCTCAGGTGATATTGAGCTCAACTCTAACTTTATTATTCAAAATATCTTATTGGTAGAAATTTTTTAATATAATTTACTTAGTGTAAGCCAATTGTGTGATAATAACTATAAGGTCATATTTCTAGAAAATGAATGCGTAATTAATACAAATGAAACTTCTAAAACAATCCTTAAGGGAACCAGAAATAACAACATTTACACTATTAACTTAACTAACTCCTCAACTAAGTATCTTATGACACGGCAAGAGGAATCATGGTTGTGACACCGACGACTCGGTCACTCACACCCAAGACTCATCCACAAGATGAGTCAGAGTGACTTAGTCAGAGGTTTGCCTAACCTCAATAACTTGAATAATAAAATATGTAATGCTTGTCAACAAGGTAAACAATCTAGGACACAACATCAACTAACTAATCAAGAACGAACCAAAAGTATTCTTGAGCTCCTACACATGGATCTATTTGATTCACACGGAGCTAAGTCACTTAATGGGAGTAAATTCTGCTTAGTCATAATTGATGACTATTCTAAATTTACTTGGGTTAGGTTCATCAAATACAAAAGTGATACCCTAGATCAATTAATCAACATATTTAAACTAATAGAAAATCAACAAAGCCTTAAAATCAAAAGACTTAGGACTGATCATGGTGGTGAATTCGAGAACCACAGGTTTACAGAATTCTGTAATATAAATGGATACCTCCATGAGTTCTCTTGCCCTAGAACCCCACAACAGAATGGCCTAGTAGAACGTAAAAATAGAACCCTACAAGAAGCCGCTAGGATAATGTTAAATGAGTATAACCTACCCGATAGGTTTTGGGCGGAAGCCGTGAGTACGACATGCTATGTTCAAAATAGGATCCTTATGGAAAAGAGGTACCTTAAGACCTTATATGAGATTTATCACTATAAAATACCTAACATCAAGTACTTTAGGGTATTTGGGTGTAAGGTACATATCCTAAACACTAAGGATTACCTAGGGAAGTTTACATCCAAAACCTCGACCGGAATCCTTCTAGGATACTCGAGTACAAGTAGAGCTTATAGAGTATATAATCATGACACCCTTAGAGTCAAGGAGACTATCAATGTAGTATTTGATGAAGAACATAAACCTACAAAACCCCCGGCAACCCCAATTAGCTAGCCGATTCATACCAGACCTAACTCCGATCCGGAGATCAAGTCTATTATTAATCCTAACCAGAGTCAACCAAGTCTGTCTATCGACCAAGTGGTAGATGACTCTAACCAAACTAGGACTCAAACGAGTCATCCTATTGACCAAGTGGTAGATGTTGGGAGGGGAAACTTCGCTTCCCACTTCAACTCGGTCGCTTGTTCATGACGATCCCTTCTACGTCCCCGGATAAAAAAAATTTATCCTTGACAAGAGGGATTGCCCAAGCAACCTTGTCATCGTCGTGCTATTCGATTAGAGTAGTCACTTAAACAAACTTGTTGTTTAAGCGACCAACCTCTATTCTACGAGTAGCCACGGAATAGACGATATACGGATCGCCGACTTTTGTATTTATATTTGGGGTCCAAGTATATTTAGCCACAAAACAGAATATATATCATGCATATAATTGAAAAGCAAATATAAACATGTAACAAATGAAAATAGAGAATCAATATACCTCTCGATCTTCTATTGTATGACCTTCCTCCTTTCGGACGTCGTGTGGGTGACGATCTACCAAAGGTTGAAGCTCCTAGATCACCAATCATCCTTCCTTTCTCGTCCCGAGCAAGAGGAAGAATAGAAACAAGACTCTTTTCCTTCTTTCAACCAACCAACAAGCAATAAGCAACTTGCTTGCCGCCGACCAACAAGGAGAAGGGAGAAAAAGATGGTTGCCGACCAAGACCTTCAAGGGAGGACCCTAAGCCTTGATTCCACTGGCCAAGGAGAAGGAGAAGAGCTACTTTGGATGCCGGCCAAGGGCTGGAAAGGCTTCTATGGGCGCCGGCCACCAATGGAGAAGAAGAAAACAAGGAAAGACTTTCCTTATTTGGTGCCGCCAAGCCCAAACCCTAATCTCCAAGCCTTGCCGCCAACTCCAAACTCCTATGCTTCCTTTGATTTTTTTTCCATGCCAACCCTAAAGGCTCCTTTTATAGAGTTTAGGGATAATCCTTGTTTTAATCTCCACCATTGGTTCTAGGGATTTAATCTCAACCGTCGGATCTAGAGATTTAATCTCAACCGTCGGATCTAGAGATTTAATCTCTACCTTTGAATCTAGAGTTTTATTTTTATCCTTTGGATCTAGGCTTCATGAGGTATTAATAGGCTACAATAGGGACCATGAGGAGGAGTTGGATCTTGGCTACCGAATGGATCAAGCCCACATAAAGTTCGGTCCATTAATGATAATCCAATCCACTAAAGGATTATCATTGATCTACCTCACCAACCCCCATAAGTTAATATGGGCTCCATATATTATATGTACATTTTCTCTCCGTATTTAAGATCTCGAATGTCCGTCGATTAATTAATTTACTGACCATTAATTAATCAACATCTAACTCCATGAGTAGTACCACTTAAACTTTTCATCATGCCGGACCAAGTCCACTTGCAGGGTTTACATGATGAACCTTATGAGCTCCTCAAGGGGACATCATCATCCTAATATATAGGACACGGTTTCCTCCTATAATCAATGGCACACCATATAAATAATATCATTTCCCAACTTACTGAGCCTATCGATTTAATCTATAAATCTCACCCATTGGTAAATCAAAGAAATGAACACTAAGTATATGTGCCCATTATTATATCGGGATTAAGAGTATGTACAATATAATATCTGAGGTCTGATTTGATTATGTAGTCAGCAATAAATCGAATCACCTCTAAGTCGGTCCTGCTCAATACACACAAAGTGCACTAGTGTGATTCTATGGTCAAGACAAACCAATACCAAATCACACTACAACCATTCCAATGGTTTGTCCAAAGTCATCTCGGTTGTGAGCCTTTACTTATACATTACAAGGAGCCGATAATATGATCTCCCGTGTGACACCACACACCATGTTATCTACAATGTAATGTATTAGACAATATGCATAACCATAAAAATATGCAAACAATGATCATGTGATTCTTATTTCAAAATAAAAATGTTCATACAAAAGATAGACTTTTTAGTATACATCCCAACAGTAGACTCAAACCCAAACCAAAATAGGACTCAAACGAATCATCCTATCGACCAAGTGATAGGTGATCCAAGCCTAGGAGTTTGAACTAGAGCCTCATACAGAAACCTTAGTCAAATCTCCTTGATTTCCAAAATTGAACCCAAAACTATTGACCAAGCTCTTCTTGATCCCGATTGGATTATTACAATGGAAGAAGAGCTGGCTCAATTCACTAGGAACGAAGTATGGGAATTAGTACCACAACCTAAAGATAAAACAATAATTGGAACAAGGTGGGTGTTTAGGAATAAACTTGATGATAAAGGTGAAGTAGTTAGAAATAAAGCTAGACTAGTCGCAAAAGGGTTTAGTCAAGTCGAAGGTTTAGATTACGACGAGACCTATGCCCCAGTAGCTAGATTAGAGTCCATTTGAATGTTATTAGCATTTGCTGCACATCGAGGATTTAAGTTATTTCAAATGGATATAAAGTCAACATTCTTGAATGGATACATTAAAGAAGAGGTTTATGTTAGTCAACCCCCCGATTTCAAAAGTCTAGATAAACCTGACAATGTTCTTAGGTTAAAGAAAGCCCTCTATGGACTTAAACAAGCTCCTCGAGCTTGGTACGAGAGGCTTTCGGTCTATCTTAAGTCCAAAGGATTTAACCAAGGTATAGTTGATCCAACCCTTTTCGTAAAAACCGTAGGTAAAGACATATTCATAGCCCAAATCTACGTAGATGATATTATTTTCGGAACCACCAACTTGATCCTACTGAATGAATTCATTTCACTTATAGAAAGTGAATTTGAAATGAATTTAATAGGTGGGTTAAGTTTCTTCTTTGGTCTACAAATTAAACAAACTAAAGATGGAATATATCTACATCAATGCAAATATACTAGGGAATTAATTAAATGCTTTGGAATGCAAGATGCTAAAATTATTAATACCCCAATGACAACTAATGTGAATATAGAAGAAGATATAATCGGAAATTTAATTGATTTAAAATACTATAGGAGCATAATAGGGAGTCTCCTTTACTTAACTGTGAGCTGACCTGATATCTTATTTGCAGTAAGTATGTGCGCAAGGTTTCAAACCTGTGCCAAGGAGTTTCACCTAACTCTAGTCAAGCGTATTCTTAGATATCTAAAAGGTACACTTAATGTCGGTATTTGGTACCTTTGATCTACCGAGTTCGAACTAACCGACTACTCCGATTCAGACTATGCCGGTAGTAAGCTCGATAGAAAGAGTACGAGTGGTTGTTGTCAACTTCTCGGCTCGAGTCTAGTGAGTTGGTGCAGTAGGAAGCAACATTGTGTTGCCTTATCTATCACCGAAGCCGAATACATCGCGATGGGTGAGTGTGTCACTCAGCTTCTTTGGATGAAGCACACTCTCCGTGACTTTAAGTTAGACTTTACAAACACTAAACTCCACGTAGATAACATTAGCTCAATTAACCTAACTAAGAATCCGATATGTCACTCTAGGACCAAACATATAGAGGTCAAACACCATTTCATTCGAGAACATGTGGCCAACGGAACCATACAACTCGAATACATCGAATCGAAATCTAACTTGGCAGACCTATTTACTAAACCTCTACCCGAAGCCAAATTCAGTCTATTAAGACGAAAATTGGGCATGTGCGTAGTAGAATAGGAACTTACAAATTATATTACTACTATTTCTTATTTTTCATTTTCATGGAACTAGCATAGGACATACCTTAGATATCATGCACCTATAGATTTAATGAGCCAATACATCTCACAACACATAGGACTAATATATTTGTGTACTTAGTCACGTAGATGGACGTGAGATGTTAGGACCTTACTCCTGGTTCCAGATGTAAAGCTAGTGCATTGCCATGAACCACGAAGTATAATCATATATTAACCGACTCACACCAGGACTGGTTGATCTTTCATATCAATCAAGCCAAATATGAGTCGAACATTTTATAGATGAAATTATTTTCAAAATAATATGGAACATGCTTGGACTTTAAATTTATATTTGTTTTTCACACACCTCCACGCTTTTCGATATATGACAAAAGGGGGAGAAAAAGACTAAAGTTAAGGGATCAAAATTTTTAATTTTTGATAACTTAACTCTCACTTAATATTTATTTACATGGCCAAAAGTTAAGTAAATGTTTACTTAACTTTAAGTTTTGAAATTTTACTTTACTTGTTTTTGTTAACAAAAAGGAAGTAAAGGCCGAGTTATAGAACTCTTAACTTAAACTTATTTTTAAACACTATGGCCAAACGTTAATGTTTTACTTAAGAAAAGGGGAGAAAGGGCCAAGTTAAGAAGTCCTCTTAACTTAAACATATTACTAAGGCCAACTTTAAGTAATGTTAATTACTTAAACTCTTCCTAAATAGTAACCCTCAAAGGGGAGGATTAAGATCTTCTTTCAAGACTCACCCTCGGTCAAGGGGGAGGTTTCCACAAGGGGGAGTACTTGAAGAAAATCCTTACTACTCCTACTTAATCCTTTTATTATTATTTTTTATGCACATTATTATTCTTCATGCATGCTATTTTCTTAACTTTGTATGTGGGTTTGCCATAGATCAAAAAGGGGGAGATTGTTGGTGAAGTAGGCACCTAAGTCGAACCTGAGTTTTGATTATAACAAATGATACAAAGTTAAGCTCATATTGTTATCTCACGAGCTAAATCGAGTGTGCAGAAAAGTGTCAACGCTGGAGATGAAGGCTAGCGACACCCGAAAAAAGCCGTGGTGGTCGGACGACACTCGAGTGACTTCGGAGGGAGCCGAAAGAATCGAGTGGAAGGCTGGAAGCGAAAGCAACACAGTAAGTATCGAGGTAAGCTCGTGTGTGTGTGCGAGAGTAAGTGAGGTCGTATCCTCTTTACAGGGATAATCTTAAGTGTAGATCCAATGAAAGACATCCTATAGATGGTCTAGGTCGAGATCGGACGGTCGGCGACCGTCGAAATATTGTTTTTGTTAAGCTAACTTTGCCCTGCAGCTAGCATCGATCCATGGAGGACTCATCGTTGCCGTCTATCGACCGCTGTGGTCAACATTCGGTCGATCTTGCCATCGATCAGCGATGATGACCATCAGTCAACTGATGGTCAAGGATCAGCTTCGAGGAGTCAAGTCTTATCACCTCATTTCAAGGGGAGTGGTGCTCAAATGTGATTGGCTGAGGTTCCTCTCGAAAAGGGGCTTAAAGGCTATAAAAGGAGGGCATATCCTAGGGTTTTATCATCAATTCTAAGCTTCCAAAAGCCTCCGCAATGCTACAACTCTCCGACAACAAAGTTCTACTTCTCCGACGCTCTAGGTTTAAATTGTTTATATTTTTCATTGTCGGTATAAGCTTTAATTCAGTTCATCTTTTTATTGTCTCGAAGTTTTATCGTAACGAGGAGAGGGGGAGTGTCCCTCTACCTCAAGCTTTTAGTGCTTTCTTATATTCGATTAACTCCTACCTCCAATGAGGAGTTCTTTAGTGATTTTCCCTACGTGCGTGATCAAGGATTACTAGGGCCTTGGAGTAGTAGTCGAAGGCTACGAACCAAGTAAAAATTCATTGTCTCTCTTGTGTTTAATTTTATTTTTCGCTGCATTTAATTGTTTTGAAACGAATTCGAACGAAAGAAAAGGTTTATCGCTATTCACCCCCCCTCTAGCGATCCTCTTCGATCCAACATACCTCAAAAGCTATTAGAACATATTGAGGACCTAAACTAATCGTGAGGAATTATGACAACTAACGACTTTCACCTAGATTGATCTGCTGAGGTATTCGTGACAAATACCCATGTTGCAAACAAGGTAAACTATGCGTGAATACCTCGAAAGCTATTAGGACCTCTCAAGGGTTCCATAAACTTATCCTAGAACATAACAATTTATCTAACCTTGGTTCCTATAAGTAATAATTGGTAGTTCTCAAACGGATCCACCAGGGTTCGTGATAGGTGTCCATATTGTGAACAAGTTCCTTCTAAGAGGTGACACTGTGAAAGTAGGAATCAAGTTTGGTAAATATATCGAGTTAATCTCGGAAGAAGTATCCGATAACCTTACTTCAAGAATATACATCAATATAATGAGAATGCCAAGACAATAAACATTGTAGTGAAACCAAAGTCCTAAGGTTGTTTCATAATTTTATCCTATAATCGTTTCTCTATTGTTTGCTTCCCTTCCTCATCCGACTACTATTCGAATATTTATCCTTCTAGATAATCTTTCCTTGCACTCATTCGGTACTTGACCAATCTTCGTGGAATCAATATTTTTATTACTTGACCGTGCTCTTGCGGTTACGACACATCATGCTACCGAGTCTCCCTTTTCCAAGAGGTCGCATCTCCAGGACATCCATTATCAAGTATCCATACTTGGAATTTTCCTTACTAAGTATCCATACTTGGACTTTTCTTGTCAAGTATACATACTTGACCTTTTCCTTGCCAAGTTTCCATACTTGAACTTTCCTTGCCAAGTATTCATACTTAGACTTTCCTTGCCAAGCACCATACTTGGACTTTTCCTTGCCAAACACCATACTTGGACTTTACTTGTCAAATCTCTTTTCAATTGTGACCTACTTGACTTCTCAGTCAACAACATCATATGACTACAGATGTCTCATACAAATTAGTGCAATCGACACATGTCACGATTGATCAAACTCGAGTGAGACTCGAGTAGTATTTTGATGTTTGACAATAGTTTGACTATTGTTTGACAATGGATTGATCATATGGTTGACATGGGTTTGACTATATGAGGAGATTATTGAAGCAATCAACCTCAGGTCAAGGTTGACCTAGCTCGAGTAGGACTCGAGAGAAGTCCAAGTTTGGATACTTTGTATGGGAAGTCCAAGTCTTAGGTACTTGGCATGGAAAGTTCAAGCATGGGTCTTGGCAATGGAAAGTCCAAGTCATGGGTACTTGGCAATGGTAAAGTCCAAAGGTATAGTCTTGGTGGCATAAGTCCAAGTGTGAAGTCTTGGCGACTAAAGTCTAAGTGAACCTTGGCAATTGGAAAGTCCAACATGGAGTTGGCAAGGAAAGTCCAAGTCATGAGTACTTGTTGGCAAAGGGAAAGTCTAAGGGTAGGTTTGGTGACGTAAAGTCCAAGCATGAGTTTTGGCGATGTAAGTTCAAATGGATCTTGACAAGGAAGTCCAAAGGTGTGATATTGGAGGTGTAAAGTCCAAGAATGTAGTCTTGGCAACATAAGTCCAATGTTTGGCAACGTAAAGTCTAAGCATCGAGTCTTGATAGCATAAGTCCAAATAAACTTTGGCAAATGACCCGGTTAGCATGACAATAGCCGATGGAAGCACCTGAAGGCTAGCACGAAGGATGAATGAGTCGTGGAGGAATCGAAGAGATCCGAGAGGCATGAGGCTGATAGAGGTGGCTAGAAGGCTTAGGTCTAGACTATGGATGTATATCAAGTATGAGAGAATCATACTTGGGTTAAACCTCATGTTTGAGGTTTACCAGTCGACTGAGAATATGAACCAGTTGACTGGTCGAGTATTTGACACTCAGAATCTTAGTTGACTCAGAGCAGTCGATTGGTCAAGTAGTTGACTAAGGTTCGATTGTTGGTCTGTGGCTCTGCAGTCGACTGATCCACAGTAGTCGACTGCTAGGGTATAGCAGTCGATTGGAATTAAGTGGCCAGGGCATAGATTATTGGACAGTCTACTGCTAGCCTATGACAATCGACTGGTGGCTATGAGCAGTCGACTGCTAGGTTAGGGTAGTCAACTGATGGTAACTTTTTGATGTGGATTAGCCGTTGTGAGGCAATGGCTAAGTGACAAGCCGACTACTGAGAAAGAGTAGTCGACTGTTAGGTGAAAATCCAGTCTGAGGTATTCTTTATAAGGAGCTTGAAGGGGAGGAAGATGACTGCCGGTTCTTGAGCTTTTGGGAGAGATTTTGCTGCTGCATTCTAGATCTTCCAAGGCGTTCAAAGCAACCAACAAACAAGTGATCAAAAGCAAGCTTCTTGTAAAGTGTTCTTTGCATTTCTTGTATTTGCTTTTGTATATTATTGTATTTAGTTGTTTCCTTATTTATTGTTGTAAACATTTATATTGTATGAGGTTTCTCCACCTCTGGATTGTATTTTGAGAAGGAGACGAGGTTTAGTGGAGTAGACACTAAAGCCTGACCGTGGAGTAGGAACTATAGATTCTGAACCACATAAAATCCTTCGTGTTGTGCTTGTGTTGTTGTTTTTATTTATTATCTGTATTTGTATTTATATTCTACTGCACTAACAACAATGGTAGACAAGCATGCGATCGAAAGCAAAGAAATCAGTGAAATGCTATTCCCCCCTCTAGCGCGACCACATCGGTCCCTACAATCGGTATCAAAACTGGGAGCTCTTCTACAGACTGACCACCAGGGAGAAACACTAGAGGGCAAGATGGAACCAAGTCTTGGATTGGGATGGGACATCGATCAACACTCCGATCCCATATGCATTCTATGGACAAGAAGGTTTCAATCAATGAAAGATAAGGATGGAAAACTTCTTCATGATGAACTTCGAAGAGTGGATGATCTTGATAAAGGGATTCAAAGCTCCAAGAGGCAAAAAGGGAGGAGTCCTCAAGAAGAAGAAGTGGAGCCAAGATCAAAAACAAAAATTCAAGATAAACGTTAAGGTAGCACAAATAATATTAAATTTACTACCTAATGATGCTTTGTCTAGATTAGAAGAATTTGGAGACGCCGAGGAGCTATGAGACAATCTAGTTAAGCTCCACAAAAGTCCATCACCAACACAAGATAAGGAGAAAGCCGAAGAGGAGTGCTCATCCTCTCAAGCTCAAGAAGAATGTGCACATCATTCTAAGAGCTTGAGGATTCGGAAGTTGAGAGATGCTCAACATCCGAATCGGAAGAGGAAGTTGAAAAAGCCTCCTCCTCTAGGATTGAGGGGGAGGAGAGACCTTCCATGCTGAAGGAAGAGTGAGAAGAAGTTTCTACATCTGGAAGAGATGAAGAGAAAGATCATGATTCCTCTACCCCTATAGGTAACTCAAGTGCATTGGTTAAAAATAAAAATCATATTGCATGCTTTGAGTGTAGGGAAAATGAACATTATAAGAGTAAGTGCTCGAAGCGGGTCAAGAAGGCGACACAAGTGGTGCCAAAGACCAAGGAGACCGGAGTTCTCACTAGGAAGAGCAAGGAGCACGTGATGTGCTTTAAATGCCAACAATGAAGACACTATCGGACCTAATGTCCTAGGGGGAGTCACTCTAAGAATGACAAGGGAGGAGCTACAAATGTAGGGGGGCTTCTAAAGCAAACCCTAAGGTATCATTTATTAATGCACCTTCAAATTTTAGTATCAGGAAGCATGTTAGGAATAATTTTAATGCACTTGCTATTGTTCATGAAAAGAATGCTAGGAATAAATTTTAATGCTTAGGTGCTAAACATGATAATCTTAAGGATAAGTCTAGAACCGTTAACCCTAGATCAACCTTACCTAAGCATAGGAAGTAGGGAATCTATGCACGCTCAGAAGCATTTTACAAGCACATAAGCAGCAGAAAAATAAGATCCCTCTAGAGATCCATGTGAAAATCATACTCGTTTGATCGATTCTATCCTATGAGATTCGTAGTTACCTTCGATGCGAGCCCTTCGCAATCTCGTCAGCAATACTTGCGTGCAAGGTGTCCAGATATAAGCGCGGTCAGGATGTCCGCACTTCTACGGTATCCACACAAACCATGAGATGAAGAGGAACCAAACTGTAGTGCTAGCCACAAGATGTTGGTTCGGCCAAGGAGGTAGAACAAGAAGGAGAAGAAGATCACACTCAAGAGTCTACAAAAACAACCACTGATAACACTAAGTCTCATCTAATCCCTTTTATATTCAACCATTGAATATGAAGGGTTTGTGACTCTTGGTTTCTATGGAATTAATAACTCATTAATCCCATCTTAATGATCATGCAATCATTCTTAATGGAGAGTCTCACTCAATCCGAATTTGACTTGAGTCTAACTCGGGTCAAATTCATTGAGTATACCTTGAGTCCTACTCAATCCGAATTTGACTTGAGTCTAACTCGGGTCAAATTCATTGGGTATACCTCGAGTCCCACTCAATGAGTCTAATCTATATTAGACTCAATCCGATGACCCAATGACTCATCACATGAGCCATCTCTAACTCACATGTCCTAAGTGTGTGACCCAATAGGTTCTCGTAGCGTTGGCAATATTTCTAAAACCCTTTTAGAGACATAAACAATGAGCGACATCTAGCAGTACATCATTGCTATCCAAGTGACAAGAATGTCGAGATCCGACATAATCTTTCCGTGACTACTATCTTGTATGACTCAGTCCTTCTATCCTTGATATCTAGATTTATCAATAAGGCATAGACTATATCATCCTCTTATCAATCATGAGTTTCTTGATCTTCAAGTAGACTAAACCAAATAAGCTCAATATCTCATATTGACTTATTTGAGTATGACCATGTATTTTAGGAGTCCTACTCTATCAAGGGGCCCATAGATATCATTTTCGTTATATGGAAGGGATACATTCCATCTACATCACTCACATTCCTCCGCATAACTTATTGCATACCCAGTGATTGCCTTTATAGTCACCCTGTTACGGGTGATGTTTGACGAAGCCAAAATATACAACTCATTATGTAGGGAACCGTAGTGACTTCAGGTCTAGGGATTATTCATACCAATAGTCACATGAGAATGTTTATGACACTCATATAACGATCCATGAAATATTCTCATGATGGGTCAATTCAGTACATAGTCTCTAATATGTACCAATGTATCAACTTGATATTACATATCCATGACTTGTGAGATTAAATCATCAATTGACCTACATGCTAGTCTCTATGCATTAATATTGTCCTTGCATATTAATACTCGACTAGGAATAGTTAAGAGTAGTGTTATATATATATATATATACTCTCACTATCAATTTAATCAATTGATATGTTGTAAACCTGAACCTACTATTCAAGGACACTATTATATTATTTATATAGCACAGATAAGAAATAATATAATAAGCAAACCTTATCTGCTATTAATGAAATATGATACATTTGATCCCTAATCAATCATCTCATGATTGACACTAAGGGTTGACACTAACAATCTCCCACTAGCACTAGTACCAATCATTGTAATCTCTAAGACGCAGTGACCTAGTATGACCATCATGCTTCCTCTGTGCCAAAGCCTTGGTCAAGAGATCCGTAATGTTAGCATCAATATCTACTTTGCATATCCATACATCTCCCCTATTGATAATATCTCGAATGAGGTGATACCGCCGTAGTATATGTTTGAAACGCTGATAAGAACGAGATTCCTTAGCCTGTGCTATAGCCCCGTTGTTGTCACAATAAAGTTCTATAGGGCTCACGATGCTAGAAACTACACCAAGCTCAGAAATAAACTTCCTGATCCAAACAGTCTCTTTTGTCGCATCTGAAGCAGCAATATACTCAACCTCTATAGTAGAATCCGTAATTGTATCTTACTTTGAACTCTTCTAGCTCACAACACTACCATTTAAATAAAAGACATACCCTGACTGCGATATATAATCGTCCTTGTTCATTTGGAAGCTAGCATCGTTATAACCCTTTACAACGAGCTCCACATTGTCTCTAAATATCAAGAAATATTCTTTAGTTCTTCTCAAGTACTTAAGAATATTCTTAACGATTGTCCAGTGACTGTCACCTAGATCTGATTGGTACCTGCTCGTCATGCTTAAAGCATACGAGACATCATGACGAGTGCATAACATGACATACATAATAGACTCTATAGCAGATGTATAAGGGATATGATCTATGCATTCCCTTTCTTTCTTAGAAGAAGGGCATTGAGCCTTCGAAAGGCTCACACCATGTGACATTAGTAGAAATCCCTTCTTGGAATTCTGCATGGCAAATCGTTTAAGCACCTTGTCAATGTATGCACTCTAACTTAAGCCAAGCAATCTCTTATATCTATCTCTATAGATCTTAATGCCTAAAATGTAGGCTGCTTCACCTAAGTCCTTCACTGAGAAACAATTCCCAAGCCAAGTCTTATAGGGATGTCATTTCCAATAAGAAGTATGTCTTCAACATACAAGATAAGAAAGATAACTATGCTCCCACTAACCCTCTTGTAGACATAGGGTTCATCTTCATTCTTGCTAAAATCAAATTTTTTGATCGCATCATCGAATCGAAGATTCCAGCTTCTAGATGCTTGTTTTAAACTATAAATGGACATTTGTAGTTTGCATACCTTGCCAACATGCTTTGGATCTACAAAATCCTCAGGTTGTGTCATGTACACATCCTCGAGAATGTTTCTATTCAGAAACACAGTTTTGACATTCATTTGTTAGATCTCATAATCATGGTAAGCTGCAATAGCAAGCATGATCTGAATAGACTTAAGCATCGCAACTGGTGAAAAAGTTTCATCATAGTCAATACCATGAATCTGTTTGAAACCTTTAGCTACCAATTGCCCTTTATAGGTATGCATAAGACCATCCATGCCAGTCTTTCTCTTAAAGACCCACTTACACCCAATGAGTTTGACCCCTTCTGGTGGATCAACCAAAATCCATACTTGGTTAGTATACATGGATTCCATTTCGGACCTTATGGCTCTAGCCATTTCTCAGAATCTGGGCTCATCACAGCTTCCTGATAGGATGTAGGCTCATTTAACTCAACAAGAATAACGTCATCATTATCAGACAAGAGAAATGAATATCTCTCAGGCTGACGACGTATCCTATCAGATCTGCAAAGAGGTTGGTCTACTTGAACAGGTTAGTGCTGCACAACTTCTTGTGCAACAATCTCATCAACCACAATACTTTGTGGTGCATGTTCAATTTCCATCTCAGTGCTATCTATATCTTGAACTTCTTCAAGATGGATTTTACTCCCATTAGTTCTTCTTGAAATGAACTCTCTTTCTAGAAATACATCATTTCTTGCGACAAACGCTTTGCCTTGTGTGGGATTGTAGAAGTAATATCCTTTCGTTTCCTTAGGATATCTTACAAAGTAGTACTTGTCTGATTTGGGACATAGTTTGTCAGAGACTTGATGTCGAACATAAGCCTCACAACTCTAAATCTTCATAAAAGGCATCTTGAGACTCTTCTCAGTCCATATCGCATATGGTGTCTTTATGACTGACTTAGATGGGACGTGATTAAGTGTGAAAGAAATCGTATCTAAAGCATATCTCCAGAAAAAAAGAGGAAGATTTGTGTGACTCATCATGGATCATATCATATCTAATAATATATGATTTCTCCTTTCTGATACACCATTCCATTGTGGTGTTCCAGGCGGAGTGAGTTGAGATCTAATCCCAAACTCAACGAGATAGTCACGAAAATCTTGGCTAAGGCATTCCCCACCTCGATCTAATCGAAGCATTTTAATACTCTTACCAAGTTGATTTTGTACTTCATTCTTGAATTCTTTGAACTTTTCAAAGGATTCAGATTTGTGTCTCATAAGATACACATATCCATATCTACTGAAATCATACTGATAGCCTCCTCTAGCTGCTACATTGAAAGGCCCACATACATCGGTATGTATGAGTTCTAACAAATCCGTAGCTCGTTCGCTATGTCCACTCAAAGGACGCTTGGTCATCTTGCCTAGTAGACAAGATTCACACACCTCATATGATTCAAAATCAAATGAGTCAAAAAGTCCATCCTTATAGAGTTGGGATATCTAACTCTCATTTATGTGACCCAAGCGACAATGCCAGAGATATGTTTTGTTCAACTTATTAGATTTTAACCGTTTGATATTTATGTTATAGACTGAGGTTTCAAGATCTAGAAGATAGAGACCATTCACAAGGTGTGCACTACAAAAAATATATCATTTAAATAAATGGAACAACACTTGTCCTTTACTACAAATGAGAAACCTTTCTTGTCTAAATAAGAAACAGAGATAATGTTCTTAGTCAAGACAGACACATAACAACAATCTTCTAGTTCTAAGATAAGCCTAGTGGGCAAAGATAAGGAATATGTCCCTACAGCGATGGCGATAACTTTTGCTCCATTGCCTACCCATAGGTCCACTTCGCCCTTCACCAATGATCTAGTCTTTCGAAGGCCCTGCACATTAGTACAAATGTGAGAAGCACAGTCGGTATCTAATACCCAAGACGACGAGATAGATAAATTAACTTCGATAACATATATACCAGAGACATAAGTCTCACTTCTCTTCCTTTTCACCTCTTCTAGGTATAGCTTGCAGTTCCTTTTCCAATGTCTAGTCTCATTACAATGGAAGCATGTTCCCTCCTTAGGCACTCCGCCTTTGGGTTTCAATGCATTTGTCTTGCCTTTGCCTTTGGCTTGGGTCTTACCCTTACCTTTAGGCTTCTGCTTGCCTTTGCCTTTGTTCACCATCATAACGGTACTAGGCTTTGCCTTCTTAAGGTTGAGTTCAACAGTTCACAACATGCTCAACATCTCAGGTAAAGGCTTGTCAATTTTATTCATGTTGTAGTTCATGACAAATTGACTGTAGCATTCTGGCAGTGACTGCAGAACAAGATCAGTGGCCAACTCTTGCCAAATGGAAATCCCAATCTCTCTAGGTTCTCAATGATGCACGCGATCGCGACCTCAAATCTCGCGACGAAGACCGTCGAGGACTCGAAGTGCGCGCTCATGCTCAACGCCCGCAAGTGCACGGATGTCATCAAGTAATAAAAGATTATCGATCCCACAGGGACTGAGATTCAAATATCGATATGTTTAGTGGTTGTAATTGTTCGGACGTAACTCTAAGAGGTTTCGATTGGTGAGGGCTATCGGTGGACTGTACTCTATACGGTGTCACACGGAGGAGGAAGAGAGTGTGTTGAGGTCTTCAAAGGTGATTCTAGGACTTCGATTTCGCTTGTGTCACAAAACAATGCTGTCAATTGGCATTGTCTAGACGTTTAGCTATGGTTTTATGGAAGGGACATCATACACTCTCCCACAGAGCCACCACATCTACTGGGAGCTATCTCCGCCTTAAAGGACGGGATAGACGGTAGGAGGATGACGAATTAATCCCTACGATGAACCGTGTCCGGTTCCATCGCATCCTTCTACCCACGATTACAGGAGATCAGGTTTACCCCTAGGTTCCTTGTATAAAATCCTCTAAATCTTAGATACGAGGGGCTGTCACTCCTCGTATCGCCTAAGCACAGCAGGTAGAAAACCAAACACTTATAGATATAGTAAAAACAACTACCAATTGCCAAATTAAACTCAAAGACAGAATTTAACATGAACCAACATTGTAATGTGCACACAAGCTACTCCATAATCTTAGAATCAAAAGAACTACTCCATGTATATAAAGGAAGAATCACAAAGCATGTTTATGTTCGAATACATAAGGAATAAAACGCAGGAACAAAGGATTACAATGCTTTCGTGGTCTTCTCTCCGACGTTAAAGTGCAAGGCGTGGACCTCCGACGGAGTTCCTCCTCCCCGTTACGAGTCCCCAAAGCTTTTTAGGGCTTCGGTGTGTCATCCTAGCCGTCGTTCCCCCCCTAGGGTTTGGGCGGAACCATCCTTATATAGACATCACCTCAGATCGATGCAAAATCCGGAAAAAGCCCTAGTCGCACAAATCTGGCGGGCCGCAACACGACCGTGTATTTCCACATGACCAGGCCATGTGCGGCCCTAAGTTGGCCGATCTCTCCCATTGGACACGACCATGTATAGCCGCATGCCCTGGTTGTGTCCCACTCTGCGTCTAGCTACAAAATGTCTGTCTTTTGCTCCGAAAGTGCGCCTTTTTCTCCCGAAATGCTAACCTGCACCCAAAAGTACAAAGAGCAGACCTCCGAACCAGAAAATAGGAAATGCATACAAAATAGAATAGCATATGCATGAAACTAACATAAAATGTAACAAGATGTGAGCGAAAACTACTCCTAAAATCCTATATGTTTCACTCACATCACTTCCCCCAGACTTAAATCTTTGCTTATCCTCAAGTAAACCTCAGTACCATGAAATTTGAAAAGACATTGTTCCATACTTAGCATGTCAACTAAATTTATCAAGTGGTATTTACAATCAAAGCAGAGTAAATATGTTCTAGAAATTCACTAAGTTAACTCCTCGTGCTCGTGCTAAGCGAATCATTCTTAGGGGATGCCCGTTCCATGGTGAGTTAAGTCGTCACCCCATAGCTTTCCTAAGGTTTCCGGCTCTTAGGCACTTACCTGCCCAAAGTGAGGGTCGTTCCCTAGATCTAGCATAAAGTCTCAAAGGCGTGCTCGGTATTGAGAGAAATTGATAGGTGTTTCCCCAGTAACCTAACTCGGTCTCAAAGGGGCACCTAGCCATTTTCACCCACGACAACTATTTTTTTATCCCTCATAATCTTCTCTCTCTCTCCTCTTTTTTCTTTTCTTTCTTTTTCTTTGTTTTCTTTTTCATCTTTTTTTTTCTCTCTCGCTCTCTTTTTTCTCTTCTCACTAGGATTTTGATTTTTCCAAATGAGCTTACACAATCCGAGCATCTCCATTAACTAAAATATTAAACCTAGAGTTACCTATGGATTCCAAAGTACTAGACTACCGAGATGAATCATAACTAGGTATGTACTAGATTATCCCTTTCAGAATGTTCGACGTGTGTAAGTGTAAAGAAATAAAGCTAACTAGTGTAAGTCTAGAACATTCATAGCGAATAAAATAAAATACCATGAGATAAATGAAGTTAAGCTACCTATGGGAACAACTCATGTAAGCAACTTTTTTATAAATACTATTGAGACATCTTTACAGATAACAAAAACTAAGTGCTGAAAGAAACTCAACAATCTATGCATGGACAAATGAATGCTAACAATAATGTAAATATCAAGAAAGAAACTACTGCTAGAAACAAAATAAAATTTGGGGTCCCCCTCTAGACTAATACGAAACAATACCTCTAATATTATGGTCAAGGCGGGAAGTCTGGTAGTCTCGACATGTCAGGCTCCTGGAAAAACCTGGTGCTAAGCTGCTGATGCCACATGTACATGTGATCGATCTGAGAGCTGGTGGATGCAGCGACTGCTTTGTGCTCCTCCTCCCGGGCCCACTATGCTTGCTGGGCACGCATATGCTACCGCATCTCCTGGCGGTAGGTGGCCTCCTCCTGGCATCGGGCATCCTCCTCTTGAAAGTAAATACGGGCCTCATCGTAGAAGTCCTTGGCCCACTGGAAGTGCTCCCATAAGCTTGTAAACTCTGCCTGCGTATAAGAGCTATGATCATCCCATCGCTGCTCCTGTATCTGCTGCTCAGCGTATATGCCATCGAGGCGCGATCGGAACTCCGAGAAATCATAGACAGAAGTACCTGCATCCTGCTCAAAAGTAGGAAAAGAAAACGGTGCAAGTGTAGGCTTTCCACGTGGACTAGGGGGCGCGACACGACCGTGTGAAATCACATGGCCTGACCGTGTGCGCCTCTGGAAGTCAGGGCATGACCATGTGAAAACACACTACCTGATCGTGTGCGACTCTGGAAGTCAGGGCACAACCGTGTGAAAACACACGGCCTGGCTGTGCACCCTTTGTTTCTTTTCTCGTGGTGCACAATGGTCTGATTTCGCTCACTCACTTCACCGTATAAACTTAAAAATGACTTTTGTTTTTACCTAGCAAGTTCTTTCCTTACCTACAAATGAGTTCGAATTACAAAAAATTGAATGCAATAAAAAGGAATCCTAAAATCTAAACTTGGGTTGCCTCCTAAGAAGCGCTTTGTTTAAGGTCTTTTAGCTCAACCTTATTCCTACATTTCATTTGATGTGTTTGAATCTTGCTCATGGGGGAGCAAGATATTTGCTCACTTTGCGCCTCTTGCCTTTTTGTCCTCCATCACTATATCCCTTAAATCTTGCTCGTGGAGGGGCAAGATACTTGTTAGCTACTTTCCTTGGCTCAAGATTGAGCATGCTTAGCCTCAAAGAATTTTCAGAAGTCCGATCATAATATTTTATTTCATCCATATGCTGTAAATGATGTAACTTACCACAAATATCCTCACCAAAAGATTGATCAGTAGATTCTAATATGTCGACTGAAATTTTATCATTATCAATCATTAAAAGAGGTTCATTATTAGTAACTAAAATTTCAGTGAGGATTAAGATAAGCTCTTCTAGATCCTTGAGATTAGGAGGTGTTTTGATTGAAGCAATGCACTCCTCGATTAAAGTGTCCATTATATAATCCTCAAGTTCTTCTCCAAGTGGTGATTGAATGGATTGCCCTTCTTTACTTCCAATGTCATCTATGTCCTCCTCATCCATTCGCTCAAAGTGAGACTCCACCCTATTAGGTGTGATCCAGTCATCAAAGTCACCTTCTAGTTGTTTGGTTTCTTCTCTTGCTAGATCTCGTTCCATAATCTCCGCAAATTGTTGGCTATGCTCCTCACATTCCCTAGTAAAATTATCTAGTGGGGCTTCTAAGTGGGGACTTGGTTCTGGATAAAATTTGCTTGGTGACTCATAACTCTCGTTCTCATTTTGGAAACAATATTGAGTCTCTGTATGCGAATGCCGCCGTCGGAATTCAGCGTTCGCCGCTTGTTGCATTTGAATGAAATCTTCCATCATTTGCTCTAGTCGGGATTTAGGCGGACAATATTGAGGGTTTAAGTAGTCATGGTCATAACTATTTAAATAGGAATCATCTTGTGGCCATGCGTTATAATTGTAGGTGACATCTTCTTGTTCAAATTGTGAAGGTTTGAATATATCCGGACAATCGTTAATGGTATGCCATGTTTCACCACAATGTTCACAATAAATGTTACCAAAACTTACAACATTCAATTGACTATAATCATGAGTAAAAGCATGCATCATTGTACACAAAAAATTATAAGTAAGGAAAGGAATGACAGTGGGTCGGCAAGAGTCTTTTTTTTTTATTATTATTAAACTAGAGCACTACTAAAAACTGAAAGAAAGAAAGATATAATTAATCTAAACTATAAATTGAATAGCAAAAATCTAAAATGAAATAAAACTGAAATAATATAAAATAAAACAAGAAAATAAATCTAGTCTAAGTCCGATCCAATTATCCACTTCTCGATTTGATATCGAATCAATCAGTCCTCGACAACGGCGCCAAAAACTTGATGCACGTGATCGTGACATCAAATCTCGCGACGAAGGCCGTCGATGACTCGAAGTGTGCGCTCACGGTCAACGTCCGCAAGTGCACGGATGTCATCAAGTAATAAAAGATTATCGATCCCACAGGGACTAGGATTCGAATATTGATATGTTTAGTGGTTGTAATTGTTCGAACGTAACTCTAAGAGGTTTCGATTGGTGAGGGATGTCGGTGGACTATACTCTATACAGTGTCACACGGAGGAGGAAGGGAGTGTGCCGAGGTCTTCAAAGGTGATTCTAGGACTTCGATTCCGCTTGTGTCACAAAATAATGCTGCCAATTTGTGTTGTCTAGACGTTTAGCTATGATTTTGTGGAAGAGACATCATACACTCTCCCGCAGAGCCACTGCATCTACCGGGAGCTATCTCCGTCTTAAAGGATGGGATAGATGGTACGAGGATGCCGAATCAATCCCTACGATGAACCGTGTTCGGTTCCATCGTATCCTTCTACCCACGGTTACAGGAGATCAAGTTTACCCCATAGGTTCCTTGTATAAAATCCCTTAAATCTTAGATACGAGGGCTGTCACCCCTCGTATCGCCTAAGAACAACAGGTAGAAAACCAAACACGCATAGATATAGTAAAAACAACTACCAATTGCAAAATTAAACTCAAAGGCAGAATTTAACATGAACCAATATTGTAATGTGCACATAAGCTACTCCCTAATCCTAGAATCGAAAGAACTACTCCATGTATATGAAGGAAGAATTACAAAGCATGTTTATGTTCGAATACATAAGGAATAAAACGCAGAAACAAAGGATTACAATGCATTCGTGGTCTTCTCTCCGACATTGAAGTGCAAGGCGTGGACCTCCGGCAGCGTTCCTCCTCCTCATTACGAGTCCTCGAAGCTTTTTAGGGCTTCAGTGTGCCGTCCTAGCCATCATGCCCCCCTAGGGTTTAGGAGGAGCCATCCTTATATAGACATCACCTCGGACTGCTGCAAAATCCGAAAAAAGCCCTAGTCGCGCAAATCTGGCGGGCCACCACACGGTCGTGTGTTTCCACATGGCCAGGCTGTGTGCGGTCCTAAGTTGGCCGATTTCGCCCATTGGACACGGCCATGTGTAGCCACATGCCATGGTCGTGTTCCACTCTGCGTCTAGCTGCAAAATGTCCTTCTTTTGCTCTGAAAGTGTGCCTTTTTCTCCCGAAATGCTAACCTGCACTCAAAAGTACAAAGAGCAGACCTCCGAACCAGAAAATAAAAAATGCATACAAAATAGAATAACATATGCATGAAACTAACATAAAATATAACAAGATGTGAGCGAAAACTACTCCTAAAACCCTATATGTTTCGCTCACATCACTCAACGTACCCAATCATCTTGAGTACATGAGTGCCTACGGGAGTTCCTTCTTACATCTTGCATTGAAACAAAGCCTTTGACACTTCGTATCTCTCGTGTCTTGCTTGTCCCTGATATAGTTGTTTCAGATGCTCAACCATACCATAGGCATCCATGTTCTCATGTTGCTTTTGAAGCTCAGAGTTCATGGTGGCAAGCATGAGGCATGACACATCCAGTGTGTCATCTTGATGCTTCTTATAAGCATCCCTGTCAGCACGAGTGGCCGTAGGGGTGGTGGTTCAGGAATGGATAGCTTTAGGATGTACAATTTGCGTTCTTGCTTGAGGACTATCCTTAAGTTCCTGTGCCAGTCCAGGAAATTAGCTCTATGAGCTTGTCCTTATCAAGGACAGATCACAGAGAGAGTGTGTTTAACGTATTTGATGACATGGTGATCAACAATATAGAAATACAGAAATATATCATATTTCAGTCATTTAATTAGGCATTTAACTAAATGATTCTCCCACTGGTTACAAAGTGGGACAATATCCATATTATGTCACATCTTGATTTAACTTTGGCTAATCGCCCAAGACTCGTATAAGTTAGGTAGGTTACTTGTACCAATTACATATAATGTAACTCTTGTATATCTATGTGAACAACATATTTGTTCATTGTGCCCATCGTATGAGATATCCTTCTAAATTATCACTCATCTTGAGTTAGCTTTGGCTAATCGCCCAAGATTTATATAATGTAGGTAGATGTCCCATATGAGTTATGCCTCTAAGTTCATCAATCTAATTGAGAGAGCTTAGTTAAGTCAAATCCAAGGTTTAATAGTCGGACATCACAATTGTTCTGTCGCATTTTATCGAGGTAAATCGAGTCACTTTGCTTTGGCAAACGCGCTACGATTGAACAAGGTAATAGTAAGTATTAAACTTTGGTAGACATATAATAAGTGACCTAATTGTGTGACAACTAATTACGCATGCATCACATACAAGAATCACATGCATCACATATAAACATAAAGAAATGTGACATGGTTATGACCTTTTCTACGATCTTCTCAAGCCAATGAGAAGAGCAAATGGTCAACTTAGGGAATAACATCTTCTCCAAGTCTTCCATGGTCGTCATGTGTTGTTGGTTTCCTTCCTTTGCACTGTCCTCCAGCAGTCTAGAACTATTCTACATTGTACATTACAATTAAAAGAAACCTCGAGTTACATTCGAGGGTAATCTATTTTTACAACTAGAATAATGAAGGTAAAAGGCACGACACATAGGTTGTATTATGAATTACAACAAACACACACATATTCAATCACATTGGGTTAGGGGCCATAACCATGCACAATGTCATATAACATTCAAAACAGTAATGATAGAAACATTTATTATGATCCCAAGCATGACATATGAGTCGCAATGCTACGGTGGTCCCGCTAGCTGATTAGCGGACGAGGGTCAAGGGGGCAGCGCCCCTTGTGGGGGTCGAGGGGGCAGCGCCCCTTACGGGGGTCGAGGGGACAGTGCCCTCGGAGAAAAATTATTTTATAGACTCATTGAATGAGTCGCTGCCCATTCTGTTCATCACTATGAACCTGAGACCATCCGGTCGATCAGGTCCGCTCGGCACCATCCGACCGGCATAGTCCTATCGGCTCAGCCCACTCCTCAGTCTACTTCAGGAAAAAACCCACTTGCTAGACTTTCTTCTCGGCTTCGATGCGAGCACAGAACAACATGCAGATCATAATAAAACACGTTCTAATTTATATCACATATAACAACTAAAAACGAGTATTGTTTTCACAAGTGGCTCTGATACCACTATAGGGAATCTATGCACGCTCGGAAATATTTCATAAGCACATAACAGCGAAAAAATAGGATCCCTCTAGAGATCCATGCAAAAACCATACTCGTTTGATCGATTCTATCCTATGAGATTCGTAGTTACTTTCGATGCGAGCCATTCGCAATTCCGTCAGCAATACTTGCGTGCAAGGTGTCCGGATCTCAATGCGATTAGGATGTCCGTGCCTCCACGGTATCCATACGAACCGTGAGATGAAGAGGAACCAAACTGTAGTGCTAGCCACAAGATGTTGGTTTGGCCAAGGAGGTAGAACAAGAAGGAGAAGAAGATCACACTCAGGAGTCTACAAAAACAACCATCGAAAACACTAAGTCTCGTCTAATCCCTTTTATATTCAACTATTGAATATGAAGGGTTTGTGACTCTTGGTTTCCATGAAATTAATAACTCATTAATCCCATCTTAATGTTCATGCAACCCTTCTTAATGGTGAGTCTCACTCAATCCGAATTTGACTTGAGTCTAACTCAGGTCAAATTCATTGAATATATCTTGAGTCATACTTAATCCGAATTTGACTTGAGTCTAACTCGGGTCAAATTCATTGGGTATACCTCGAGTCCCACTCAATGAGTCTAATCTATATTAGACTAAATCCGATGGCCCAATGACTCATCACATGAGTTATCTTCAGCTCACATGTCCTAAGTGTGTGACTCAATAGATTCTCGTAACGTTGACAATGTTTCTAAAACCCTTTTAGAGATATAAGTAATAAGCGACGTCTAGCAATACATCATTGCTACCTAAGTGAAGAGAATGTCGAGATCTGACATAACCTTTCCGTGACTACTATCTTGTATGACTCAGTCCTTCTATCCTTGATATCTAGATTGATCAATGAGGCATAGACCGTGTTATCCTCTTATTAATCATGAGTTTCTTGATCTCCAAGTAGACTACTCAACCAAATAAGCTCAATATCTCATATTGACTTATTTGAGCATGACCATGCATTTTAACAGTCCTACTCTATCAAGGGGCCCATAGATATCACTTCCGTTATATGGAAGGGATACATCCCATCTACATCACTCACATACCTCCACATAATTTATTGCATACTCAGTGATCGCCTTTATAGTCACCCTGTTACGGGTGACATTTGACGAAGCCAAAATATACAACACATTATGTAGGGAACCGTAGTGACTTCAGGTCTAGGGATTATTCATACCAATAGTCACATGAGAATGTTTATGACACTCATATAACAATCCATGAAACATTCTTATGACGGGTCAATTCAGTACATAGTCTCTAATATGTATCCATGTGTCAACTTGATATTACATATTCATGACTTGTGAGATTAAGTCATCAATTGACCTATATGCTAGTCTCTATGAATTAATATTGTCCTTTGCATATTAATACTCGACTAGGAATAGTTAAGAGTAGTGTATATATATATATAACATAGATAATAAATAATATAATAAACAAACTTTACCTGTTATTAATGAAATATGATACATATGATCCATAATCAATCATCTCATGATTGACACTAGGGGTTGATACTAACAGATTGGACCAAGTCTAGCTGATTTGGAAGCCGAGAATACCAAATCGACAGATTGATTTGGAGTCGACTGGAGGGTATTCCAGTGACTAGAAAAGACTTATAAAAGAAATGAAGGACAAACTCCGAGAACAACAATTCTACTACCTCGAAGTGCTATCTGTTGGGAGTATTGAGAATACAATCAAAGTTCCACATTGGTAGGACATGAAAAAGATTATGTGCTTATAAGATGAAAAGATATCTCCGTTGGTATGAGATCTTTTGGGTATAACCCAAAAATAAAACCATGAGGATTTAGGTCCAAAGTGGATAATATCATATCATTATGAAGATATGTGAATCTTATAGGCATTGACATTGTCATCATCCTCCATTATTCGCCAAAGTTTCGATACGCCACAACTCCGACACTACGAGCTCAAATTCCATTCATTAACTGTCGATATAAAAGTTTTTCTTTACTTTCGCTTTTGTACTTGATATTCAAGAGAAGAGGTAGTTTATTATCTTTCTCATATTCTTATAAAAGCGAATACATTCCAGAGTTCGAGAGTTCTCAAGTCAAAGGATTTTTTAGTGGATTGTCAATCTAGACGACTCTCGAAGAGTCGTGGACCTTGGAATAACAACCTAGCTAGGATTGCGAACCAAGTAAAAAAGAAATTGTGCACTTCATTTTACTTTACTTTATTTATATTTCCGCTGCCAACTTTGATTTTATTAAAAGAAAATAAAAATTTTAAAATATAAAGAAAATTTTATAACCACCGAGATCCTCCCTCTCTCTTAGTAGAATAACTTCCCTGTCTTCTTCAATTATATGCTAACTTTTTAAAAATCTAAATTCCCTAAATCCATCAATAGATTTCGATTGAATCCATTGATGAACTTAGAAAGCTTTGATCAAACTCATTCGAAGTATTATAAACTTTTAAAGTGCCTTGGAATCTATACATGCAGAAAAATATTATATTAACTCAAAGTCATTAACAATGATAAAATAATTTTCAAAACTTAACCGTAATGCTAATATAATTAAATTATGGGATTAACTTTTAAAAATCATCACCACATTAATTATTACGTTTGGAGAGAAAAATATTTAATTTTGTTGGAAAAAAGAAGAGAAAAAATTAGCTAAACTTTCTTTTCACATACAATGCAAAGGAAAAAAAAAAGATAACTTTATCAGATAGTAAACTGAAAAAAAGAATACATAAATCTTTTGAGCATTTTCAAACTTTGGACTGCTTTTTAAACAATCTTAATTTTAGATGGGCGATGAATTGCAGCCAAAAGAACGTAAACAAAGCAAAGATAGCAGCTTGGGGCTTTACAGTGATGTTATACAATGGCAAGTTTTACGATTGAAATCCACAAATGAAAATATCATACTTACAAAATATGAGAATGTAAAGTAATGTAGAAGCAAATTGAGGATCAGAATTAGCCATACAACTAAGTTGATAAGATAAAACGGCGTTAAGTCAGTAGCATAGAAAAATGAGAAAAAAAAATGGACCAGAACAAATAACTTGTTGGTCCATGGAGAAGTTATGACAAAAACTTATAGTCATCCATATACCAAAAACTAGCTAATGTCACAGTAGTTTTCACTTTGCAAAGTGAGGGGTGATCAACCCCGCAATCTCGAGAAACCCGACACGATCTTTCCCACCAAAAATAGCTTTTAGTTTCTCATCGCATATAATTACCTTCTTGTCATTTGGATCCTGCGAAACAAATCTTACATTATTGAACAATCCAATGGCAAATTAACATCTGCTATTTAACCGCCAGGAGATTAATGACATGCATTAGCGAGGGAGAACATGGTAAGAAACCCCTATACTATGATATTTACGGAGATCAATTGTAGTAAACAAGGATCAATCTTAATTCCACTAAACAATGCCATGGGACAGTAAAAAAAATATCAAAGAAAATAAATTTTGAATGTATCTAGTATCAACAAGTATACACATTTTAAGATAGAGAGAGACAGGAAATACTGCAACAATTGCAAGGAACTACCAGGAGTTTATTAAGTCAAAGCAACCATCTGTAAATGAAAACATGATTTAATTGAAATAAAATAGGTTCTTTATAACACAAATGCTTCTTGATTTATAAAAATGTTACCAAACAACCTTGTCCTAATGGCATACTTGAAGACCTCAATATGCAAAACATTAATTGAATGCCATTGACTAATTATGAATTTTAAAACATATGAAAGACATACAAATGAAGTTATATGTATTCCTCTCATGTTCCAAGAGGAATACCACAGAAGAGACTAAAATATGTATTCTTGAAGGCAGCACTGGCATCATGTGATCATTTGCATATTCAAAGCATTATAGAATAGGCTGCCACTGCATCAGACTTCTATCAAACTGTGGTATGTGTTGGTGCAATCGGCCCAGGTCACGATTGACCAGGACTCGAGTTTGACTCGAGTGATGTTTTGATGTTCGACAAAAACATATGACAATGTAATTGTTATGGGAAAGTCTAAGTCTTGGGTACTTGGCATGGAAAGTCCAAGTGGGACACCTGGCACCTGAAAAGTCCAAGCATGAGTCTTGGCAATGTAAAAGTCCAACATTGGTTGGCGAGGAAAAGTCCAAGCATTGTCTTGACATTTGAGAAGTCCAACATGGGTTGGCAAGGGAAAGTCCAAGCTTGAGTCTTGGCATGAGAAGTCCAAGGGGTTTGATATTGGCTGCGTAAAGTCCAAGCGGGAGTCTTGGCAGCATAAGTCCAATGGTTGGCGGCGTAAAGTCCAAGCGGAGTCTTGGCGACGTAAGTCCAATGTGCCTTGGCGGTGTAGACACCGTTAGCATGACATAACCGATGGAAGCACCTGAAGGCTAACACGATGGATGAACAAGTCATGGATGACTTGGAGGGATCCGAGAGACGTGAGGCTGATGGAGGTGGCTAGAAGACTTAGGTCTAGGCTAAGGGTGGTCTAGCAAGTATGGGGGCACCATACTTGGGATAAAACCTCATGTTTGAGGTGTGCCCGGTCAGGGCCATGTGACGGTCCGATCAACCGAGTCAACTAGGGTTTAACTGCGGGAAGTGGCCTAGCAATGCGCCAGAGAGGATGATCGATGATGGCTCAGCGATGATCGATCGTGATCACCGATCGGTGCGGTGCTCGGTCGCCAGAGTGTAGTCTCACTCGACCGCTGGGACCAGCCGTTGAGTGAGGACACCATCAGTCGACTGATGGGTTTGATCAGTCGACTGATGGTAGATCCGTTGGACTTATCCAGCGTGGATCTAGTCGTTGTCTCACGACAAGCGATGACATCGATCGGTGATGGTCCCGGCGATCGGTGATCGACTTTTTCCGAGTTGAAGCTTTATAAGGAGCTCGTGATGGAGGAATTTGGCATCGATTTCTTGGACGTCTTGAGGCGATTTGTTGTTGCAAATCAGGGTCTTCAACCACGATTCAAGCGATCAACAAGCAAGCAATCCAAAGACATTTGTAAAGTTGTTTTCTTTACTAGTTTTGCATTGTATTATTGTATATTGCTTGTATTCATCTCTTATTGTTGTAAGAGTAGTTTGTAAGGGGTTTCTCCGCCTCCGACGTGTGTCGAGAAAGAGTGTTTTATAGTGGTGTGTGATTGACATCGCTAGGGTTCGTACGAACCCGATCCGTGGAGTAGAAACCGTGCGGTTTCGAACCACGTTAAACAATTGTGTTCATGTGTGATTGTTTATTTCGTTATTGTATTATTTCTTTTTCCGCTGCGTACTAACGAAATTGTAGAGACGATCACGATCGAATTCGATCAACAAACGAACACGCGCTATTCACCCCCCCTCTAGCGGGCGCAAAGATCCTAACAGTATGCGTCCGTGTAGTATGCCAAATCTTACCCTTGCAACCAAAGAGATTATATCTCTGACTTCCTACGTTACAAGCTTCCTATAGTCTGTTTCAGTAACTACAAAAGGTAATCATTCATAATTTTGCATGGACTTCATTTGGCATAGTAACCCCAAAAATGTAATCATTTGAATTTTTATACAAATGTTAATTAAAGCCAATCCCTGTGATGTTATGTGTGTGTTCTAACGAAAACAATCCCCAATATTCTATACTTCAAAATCATTAATCTGATAATCCAAACCCAAATATCTATCTCAGTGCTAAGGTTTTCAAGATGGCTAAAATTTATATGAACTTTTCTTAAGTTTTCTTGAAGCAAAGCAAAAAATATGAGCTTTGCATGTCACAGAACACGCAGCACATTTTCCCCAAGCTTTCATTTTAATTCAATGAATTGCATCACCCGATAGCAAAATATTATAGTGTCCTCCAATTCCAAACAGGTGACAAGAAGTAGATGTTGCAATTCATGATTAGACATCATCACTCTCCAGAACACAATAGCCCATAACATTTCAGAATACTGCTAACTGGGATGTCTAATCTATTGAGATTTAGATCCTACTGATGTTACATAGTGATTGATCAACAAATTCATCAATTTCATGAGGTCCTAAATACTACCAGGAAAATGGTCATTGTCATTCAAGGTTGAACTAGAATTTCATAATCATAGTATAACACATTGTCAACAAACACATAAATTTCGTATAAGTTAACCTCCACCTATTATGAAAGTAACAGACGGCCACATTAAGATGCAGGCTTATTTCAATTTATATTTACAAAATAAGTGAAAACATAAACAAATATAAAACAAGTCATGTTTATAAGCACCAATGCTTCATAAACATACCAACTCAAAACTTAAATCTAAAATATATTGTTTTACAAGAGCATCTCAGACAAACTTTGTCCAACGTCAAATCTGTCAGAAGAAAGCTCTTGCAGTACTATCCTTCCTCTGGTAATCAATATAGCATTGTTCATTTATATATCAACACCCGTTTTCAAATTAGAATCTCAAGAATGTTGTCGCACTCGTGCATCTGACTTTTAGAAAAATGCTATATAACTCCCTCACCCTATCAAAAGAATTATAATTTATCAGAACATCCCTCCTAACTTTTACTATGAGAAATTTGCCACTTGACAAAAGCATTTTCTTTCAAAGTCCTACAGGATTCAACTTACAAGTTAAGAGAATGTACTTAAAAAACATAACTTTGTGAAAGAGAATAAGAATGACCACTGTGTTTAAAAAGCAAGTGCATAAATATATTATTGATGGTTTCTCAATGAGATTGACCCCTGCACATAACTGTCATGCTCTCCCAAGCACAATACACCTAATGTAGGGAAGAATGCAAATGCCATGACATCCCCTTGGGCTGCATTGTAGCAAAGGGAATTTTTTTCCTATTAGGAAAACTTTGGTGTCGGTGAGATTTTGCTTGTTTTTTCTACCAATGTAAAACGATGTATAGGAAAGATTAAAGTGGCTTTGGCACATGGTGACGGCTGAAGCTTCTCCAAGTTTCTTTGTATTTTTGCAACCCTATAATCAAAGTCTCTTTGTGCTATTCAGTATCGATGATACCAACAGGCGATGTTGAAATGGTCTCAACTCAAAAAATCCGCGTATCATGCATGGAACTAAGATTACTAATAGAATACTAAACCTCAGATATATCTTGTTCTGCATACATGAACAAATCACAGAAAAAAATGCATGCTTAATGTGTATCAGTACAGCTAGAACAGAAGCGTATAGTCAGATCAAGGACACCTTCAGCTAAGACCCTAACACGACACACAACTAGGATTTCCGTAAATTACGGAGGGAAGAAAAAAAAGAAGGGCGGTAGCAACCTGAAGGTTGTGCTCCTTGATGTAAGCCCAAATGAGCTTGAGAGCTTGGGTGCGGGGGATTTCCGGCACGCCGACAAGCGCCTGCATGGCAGGAGAGACAGGACGGGGCTTGGTGATGCCCTTTGCGAGCCTCGCTCCCGCTGCAGCGCTAGGCTTGGAGGAGGAGGCCGCTCGAACGAAAGGCACCGGCGCGGCCGCCCAGCTGGAAACGAAGGAGACCGAGACAGCAGGCCAGCGGCACAAACGACGGTCCGTAGTCCCAAAGAACGAAGCCGAGAGGCCACCGGAGGGGATGATAACTGCCATGGAAGAAAGGAAACGAAGGAGTCGCTGCTGAGAGGACGATGAGTGGAGTGGATAAGAACTAAGAGGGGAAAACGAGGGTTTGGGAAGCGGACGGTACGAGACTGGCATGAGAAACAGCACCCTGTCTATGAGAGATTACAAAAAGATAAAAATTTATCAAGGTTAAAAATAAAAAAATAACGCTTTTAACTATTATATAGACCTGGCCACGGTCCGAGTTCGATCCGAATCCGGGTCGAAACCGTCGGGTCCGGGTTGACAAAATATCGACCCTTAACCGGCCCGCTCGTGGCCGGTTACGGTCCCATAATCACGCTGCGGTTCGTCCGGATCCGGTCCAGTCGGGTCAAGTCAGTCAGTTGTGTCCAACACGCGGCTGAGCAACACGCGACTGTGCGACACGCCGACGGACAGAGAGCAACATGCCCGTGCGACACGCCCGTGTCGTGTAACGGGAAAACAGCGTCACGGGTGTGTCGGCTGTGCGACACGCCCGTGCTCGACCAAATTTTTTTTTTTTTTTTAAATATCGGTTTTTTTGTTTTCCGATTCGGGTTTTTAAAAAACTGGGATCGGACCGCCTATTAGGCGGTCCGGTCCGATCAAACAGATTGGTATTCGTCCGAATGTTCATAAAAAAGCCCCCTCTTTAAAAAAAAAAAAAATTAAAACCGCACACCACTATATTTTTCATCCTAACAATATTTTTATTTATAATTTTTTAGTACAATTTAATTATAAATACTGTATATAGCAACTTTATTAAAATTATTTAAATAAAATTTAAAATCATTTCACTACCATCGTATTTACTTAAAATTATTGTAGTATATATATATATATATATATATATATATATATATATATATTACAATTTAATTATAAATACTATATATAGCAACTTTATTAAAATTATTTAAATAAAATTTAAAATCATTTCACTACCATCGTATTTACTTAAAATTACTGTAGGCTATTAATAATTGATATATCTATTTAGCAACTATATATATATATGTTCTCGTGTGCGCCGATGTTTCTGCGTCTACGCGCGCTTGCCACAGTGGCAATTTCCACATCTGCATGCGCACGATTAGTGGCCACGACGTATCGCTTTTTTCCCCAGAACGCGACGAGCTAGGTTTAGGTTTCTTTTTTCCCCAACACCGACGGCGTTGCCGTCGCTCACAGCTGAGGGTTGTCGATTCGTGCACCTCTTCGTTGTAAGTCTCATCGTTGCCATCCTCCTCGTGAGAACATCGGCGTGAAGATATCTGTCTCCACATAATCCTGCGTCGAGATTGCTGGCTTTAAACATTTTCCTCCCCGCCCACCTCCTCGCCGCGAGTTTCGACGCTGCCTTCCTCCTCATCGAGCACCAACATTTTCAAGGCATCGAAGATATTTGCCTCCATAGAATCCTGCACCGAGATTGGTAACATCCTATGCATTTTACAAGTTTTTATCTTTTATTTTCTTTTCCTTGTCTTAGGCTAGAACTGACTGATCTATGAATGACACAAACTGGTTGGCAAATGAGTTAAGATTACTGACCTCTGGAATTTACAAACAAATTCAGTTAGTTAGATATCTTCGATCAAAACCCTGTAGCATAGTATACAATTGTTGTTAACTAGTCAAATGTCTTCATCTTGTAGTCTTGTGGACTAACTGCATAATTATCATTTTTTTAATAGAACAGTGTGCCTTCGTAAATTTATAAGCTGCTGAATGTTGTTAACTTAGTTTGATGATGCATCTATGACTACATTAGGCCCTCTACTACAGTAAGCTTTGAAACACCGATTGAATTTGAAAGGAGGCCAATCAATATCAAGTAGCTTCACTCTATTTTAATTTGACATTCCCCGGCAATGGAAGGAAATTACAGTGATGATCAACTATACATTCCCCAAGTTACAGATGATCGAAAGCCAAAAATGTTGGCGCAATCAGCCCAGGTCACGATTGACCAGGACTTGAGCTTGACTCGAGAGATGTTTTGATTTTCGACAAAAATATATGACAATGTGATTGTCATGGGAAAGTTCAAGTCTTGGGTACTTGGCATGGAAAGTCCAAGTGGGATACTTGGCATTTAGGAAAGTCCAAGCATGAGTCTTGGCAATGGAAAGTCCAACATGGGTTAGCGAGGAAAGTCCAAGTCTTGAGTACTTGGCATGAAAAGTCCAACATGGGTTGGCAAGGGAAAGTTCAAGCTTAAGTCTTGACATTTGAGAAGTCCAAGGGGTTTGATATTGGCGGCATAAAGTCCAAGCGGGAGTCTTGGCAGCATAAGTCCAATGGTTGACGACGTAAAGTCCGAGCGGAGTCTTGGCAGCGTAATCCCAATGTGTCTTGGTGGTGTAGACACTGTTAGCATGACATAGCCGATGGAAGCACCTGAAGGCTAGCGCAATGGATGAACAAGGCATGAATGACTTGGAGGGATCCGAGAGGCGTGAGGCTGACGGAGGTGGCTAGAAGGCTTAGGTCTAGGCTAAGGGTGGTCTAGCAAGTATGGGGGAACCATACTTGGGTTAAAACCTCATGTTTGAGGTGTGCCAGTCAACTGGTGCCATGTGGCAGTCGACTGACCTGAGTCAACTAGGATTTGACTGTGGGAATTGGCCTAGCAGTCGACTGCCATAGGTGGGCAGTCGATTGATTGGCCGAGCAGTCGATTGATCTAGTGATCAATCGACTAGTGCTCGGTATTTCGGGCACAGAATGGAGTCGAGACTCGACTGCGGGGGAAGCAGTCGAGTGAAGGCTCCATCAGTCGACTGATGGATATGATCAGTCGACTGATGATGGATTCGTTGGATTTTTCCAGCGTAGATCTAGCCGTTGTCTCACGACAACAGTGACATTAGTCGACTGATGGTCCCGAGCAGTCGACTGATCGGCGATTTCTAGCCCAGGTTGCAGCTTTAAAGGGAGCTCGTGGAGGAGGAAAACGCCAAGGTTCTTTGAGGTATTTTAGGGCGAGTTGCTGCTGCAATTCAGGGTCTCCAAGTGCTACTCGATCAACCTAGCAAGCAAACATTCAAAAGAGCTTTGTGTAAAGTTTTCTTTGCATCTCTTGTTGTATTTCATATTGTATTTGCTTGTTGTATTTAGTTTATTGTTGTAAACTATTGTACGAGGTTTCTCTACCTCCGACTTGTGTCGAGAAGAAGTTATTGTATAGTGGTGTGTGATTGACATCGCTAGAGCTCTTTAGAGCTCGATTCGTGGAGTAAAAACCGTTCGGTTCCGAACCACATTAAATAGTTGTGTTTGTGTGTTTGTCTATTTTGTTATTGCTTTATTTCTATTTCCGCTGCGCGCTAACGAAGTTTGTAGAAGAACGCGAAACAAATTCCATCACGAACGAGCACAACGCTATTCACCCCCTCTAGCGGTCAACATTTCACCTACAATTGGTATCAGAGCCTGGGGCTCTTCTATGGACTAACCACCGGGAGCAAAAACAAAGACGCTAGAGGGTGAAGATGGAGTTGAAAGAACAACTAGGTTGGGACATCAACACACCGGTGCCCTACGCCCTATATGGACGAGAAGGCTTCAATTCTTGGAAGAGAAGAATTGAAGATTTTTTGATGATGAGAGATTTAGAGGAGTGGTCCATCCTAATAGAAGAATTTCAATACCCAAGAGGACCAAAAGGTGACTTCTTCAAAAAGAAAAGATGGAGTGAGGAGCAACTCCAACAATTCAAGAAAAACAAGAAGGTAGTCAAATTTATTTTTGATTTAATTCCTAATGACTTCTTGTGTAGCCTAGGTGATTGCATGGATGCCAAGGAGCTTTGGAGGGAATTGAACAAACTCCATGAAGACTCATCATCGGCTCAAGAAGAGGAGGCCGAAGATGAAGCCTCATCCTCACAAGCGATTGAGGATTTGGAAGTTGATAGGGAGTCAACCTCCAAATCGGTGGAAGAAGAGGAAGAATTGGAGGAGACCTCCACTTCTAGGATTGAGGGGGAGGAGACTAGAGCATCCTCAACACCGGAACAACAAGAAGAACCATCTACATCCGGTAGAGAGAAAGAGCAAGCTCAAGAGAACCTCACTACCACTCTAGGTAACTCAAGCATGTCAATCAATAATAAAATTTATATTATATGCTTTGAGTGTAGGGAAGCCGGGCACTATAAGAGCAAGTGCCCAAAGAGAGTAAGAAAAGCTCCTCCGACACCAAAGGTCAAGGATGTCGGTCCCCCAACAACCAAAAGCAAGGAGCAAGTGATTTGCTTCAAATGTCGGCAACTGAGACACTACCGGAATCAATGTTCAAAGGGGGAGAAGAAGACTCAAAGGGGAGAATCACAAGTAGGGGGAGCTAAGGCTAACCCTAAGATATATTTTAGTAATGCTCCTTCTAATTTAAATGTTAAAAAGGATGCTAGGAATTTTAATTCCCTTGCAATTTATCATGAAAAGCATGCTAGGAACAATAAATATTTTTGCCTAGGAGCTAAAAATATCCATTTCAATAATAAGGAGAAATTTGAGACTAATGTCCCTAAAAAAAATTTATCTAAAGACAAATTTAGGTCAAATAATTTTAGATCAATTTTACCTAGGGAAACAATTAGAAAGGTACAAGAGCACTTAGGTTTAAATCCTAAATGGACTAGGCATATGCCTAGGAAGAACCATGCCCAAGGATTAAATCAAAATTCTAAAATTGGGCAATTAGAGTTGGAAAATCAAGCCTTGAGGTCAAGGCTTGAGAAACTCGAAAAGACCCTTGCAAAAATGACAAATCAAGTGCAAAGGTCAAATGGTCAACCTTTAGGGTCTAGAAGTCAAAACCTAGGGTCAAAAAGTCAACACCTAGGACCTAAGGGACAAAAGTCAACCAAGGACAAGAAAGGTTTGGATCACAAATCTAAGCCTAAGGTGACTTATCATAGTGTTTCATTTGATTATGGAACACAAACTAGGTCTAGGAAGACCAAGGTCAATAGGGAAGTCATCCTTAGAGTTGACCATGATGTGTGCCTAGTGGCTAGGGTTTCAAGAAAACCTAGGGAAGCCACTAAGAAGGTTGCAAAGGGAGTTACCCCTAGAGTCAACCTAGGTAAGACCACAATGACCAAGGCTAACAAGCCTAGGAGGGTCATTAGGAGGGTATCTAGGGAGGTCATCCCTAAGGAATACCTAATTAACCCTAGGAGCTCCAATAGGTTTTGAGTTTCTTAGAGCGTGATCGATTCACGCTAGATGAGTTTAGGGTCTGTCAACCTTGATTGGATGAGTAGTTAACTCAACCATGATAAAGGTGACACTTTAGGTAATTTTTAAGGTTATGGGTACCTTGGAAATAGATTTGATCTTATGATCCTAAAAGATTTTAGGATGTACCAATATATTTTTGGAATTATGAAAAATCAATTAAATTGACACAATTTAGGATTAGAGGTCATAGTGTGTCATTTTGGGTTTTTGACACACTAAGGAGAAAAGTGATAATATGATAAAATATATTTAATTATATCAAATGACAATTAATATTAAAATTTAGGTATGATTATACCTATACATTTTATATGCTATGCTTTGATTGCCATATAACATGTCATGACATCATATTTATTTTTAATCATTTAAAATGTCATGATCATGCTTAGGGTTAGGTTAAATGTCATGTATGCTTAGGTTGTATCATATGTCATGACATCATGATCATTGGCCATGTTTACTTATGATATCATTTATGTCATGATCATACTTCATGCATTTAAATTAATGAAAATTGATTTAAGGACTTTGACATGACTTGGAGTCATATTTATTAAGGGAATCAAGTAGAGTTGCCTTAGAAAATGCATGAGACCTTAGATTAGGATAACGAAAACTCACATCTCACATTAAATTGACATGTATGTGTATTTATATACCCTAGATATATGTGAGATGCTAGGATATGAGTTAAGTTCAAGGTGCATAATTTTTGCATCTAGTTGAACTAAAACTCATCTTTAACTAATTGTGGATCATTGGGAAAGCTTGTGTACAAGTCATGTACATTAAGCCCAAGGAATATGATCCAATATAGGTTTTCAAAAATATTTTAAAATCAATTTAGAAAACCTTGGTGAAGTCTATCTTTTGATAGCAATCACCATTGATGAAGTTGATACAAAGTGAGTTAAAACTTAGAAGTTTTTCTTCACTTTTGAATTTTGTATCAATTTCAGTATTTTATGGGTAAAATATTTTTCTATCATTTTTCGCCCATTGTATTGGTTATAAGTATTATACGTATGAATTTTCATGATTTTTTGATATACGCATAATTATTTATGAATTTTTGAAATTCAACTCTGATAACTGAAATTCGAAAATTTGATTATCGATCGCCTCTTGTGGCGATCGATGATGAGAGTGTGATCGTGATCTCGATAAAGTCGATCGCTAAACTATTCGAGAAAACAAGGATGTTTGACCCCATTTCAGCTACGGTAAAGGTCCCTAACCACTCCTAACCCTAGGGTATGCTTTAGGAAGCATTATAAAGGGTGAAAATCCATTGGATATGGATTAGGAGAGGTGTTAGGGTGATGTATCAGATTTAAGGGTAGGAAAGTTCATGTTTGAACTTTGAACTTTATTTTTGATGGTTTAGAGTTCCTATTGGCTTAGGGACTTCCTAAGGACATTGTTAGTGCAATGATCATGGGAGAGCAAGCTTTTAGGGGGAGGTATCCATCATGCGATGATGGATGGTATTTTTCCTCATGAGGGGGAAAATGTTGAGATACCCAATTTGAAAATTGGGAGAGTGTATAGGATTGTCTCTCTTGAGTGATATGAGACTTATCACTAAGAAGATGGTAGACATCCTAGGTATTTTTGGACCAAGGGGGAGATTGTAAGATCTCATTGGGACATGAGACATTGACCTCCTCGGAGAGAACCTTTTTGATGTTAGTCAAAAAGGGGAGAACTTATTGGGAGAATGACATCAATTGGGAAAATTGATCAGGTTGATTGGTTTGAGTTAAATGGTCTAACTCAATGGTTTGTTTGGTTTTTATCAAACATCAAAAAGAGAGAGATTGTTGGTGCAATCGACCCAGGTCACGATTGACCAGGACTCGAGTTTGACTTGAGAGATGTTTTGATGTTCGACAAAAACATATGACAATGTGATTGTCATGGGAAAGTCTAAGTCTTGGGTACTTGACATGGAAAGTCCAAGTGGGACACTTGGCATTTGGGAAAGTCCAAGCATAAGTCTTGGCAATGGAAAGTCCAACATGAGTTGGCAAGGAAAGTCCAAGTCTTGAGTACTTGGCATGGAAAGTCCAACATGAGTTGGCAAGGAAAAGTCCAAGCTTGAGTCTTGACATTTGAGAAGTCCAAGGGGTTTGATATTGGCGGCGTAAAGTCCAAGTGGGAGTCTTGGCAGCATAAGTCCAATGGTTGGCAGTGTAAAGTCCAAGCGGAGTCTTGGCAGCGTAAGCCCAATGTGCCTTGGCAGTGTAGACACCGTTAGCATGACATAGCCGATGGAAGCACCTGAAGGCTAGCGCAATGGATGAACAAGTCATGAATGACTTGGAGGGATCCGAGAGGCATGAGGCTGACGGAGGTGGCTAGAAAGCTTATGTCTAGGCTAAGGGTGGTCTAGCAAGTATAGGGGAACCATACTTGGGTTAAAACCTCATGTTTGAGGTGTGTCAATCGACTGGTGTCATGTGGCAGTCAACTGGCCTGAGTCAACTAGGATTTGACTGCGAGAATTGGCCTAGCAGTCGATTGATTGGCCGAGCAGTCGACTGATCTAGTGATCAGTCGACTGGTGCTCGGTATTTCGGGCACAGAATGGAGTCGAGACTCGACTGTGGGGGAAGCAGTCGAGTGAAGGCTCCATCAGTCAACTAATGGGTATGATTAGTCGACTGATGATGGATCAATTGGATTTTTTCAGCGTGGATCTAGCCGTTGTCTCACGACAACAGTGACATCAGTCGACTGATGGTCCCGAGTAGTCGGCTGATCGACGATTTCCAACCCAGGTTGCAGCTTTAAAGGGAGCTCGTGGTGGAGGAAAATGCCAAGGTTCTTTGAGGTGTTTTGGGGCGAGTTGCTGCTGCAATTCAGGGTCTCCAAGTGCTACTCGATCAACCTAGCAAGCAAATATTCAAAAGAGTTTTGTGTAAAGTTTTCTTTGCATCTGTTGTTGTATTTCATATTGTATTTGCTTATTGTATTTAGTTTATTGTTGTAAACTATTGTACTAGGTTTCTCCACCTCCGACTTGTGTCGAGAAGGATTTATTGCATAGTGGTGTGTAATTGGCATCGCTAGAGCTCTTTAGAGTTTGATCCGTGGAGTAGGAACCGTTCGGTTCCGAACCACGTTAAATAGTTGTGTTTGCGTGTTTGTCTATTTCGTTATTGTTTTATTTCTATTTCCGCTGCGCGCTAACGAAGTTTGTAGACGAATGCGAAACGAATTCCATCACGAACGAGCACAACGCTATTCACCCCCCTCTAGCGGTCAACATTTCACCTACAAAAAATTGGTATGGAATTTTCATCACTAGAGGAGGCATTTTCATTCTATAACCAATATGCACGAGAAGATGGATTTAGTGCAAGGATAAACAATAGCAAAAAAAAAAAAAGAAGATTACAAATGAAGTTGTATGGAAAAATTTTGTATGCTTTAAAAAAGGTCATACAGATCAAATGCGGTCAAAATAAATATGCAAAAGGTGATTAATAGATAAGGGAAAGAGCACATGGTGATATTAGAACTGGTTGTAAGTTAAACATTTCACTTGTCAAAAAACAAACTGGACCTAATTGGATTGTCAGTAACCTCATGGAAGGTCATAATCATCCACTCTCGACTCCTTCAATGGTGCATTTGCTACGTTCACATCGTAATATTTCAGCAGCAAAGAAAGCATTGTCTCAATAATTTTCAAAGACCAATGTGGCAACTTGTTAACAAATGCGATTATTTGAAATAGAGTATGGAAGGCCTGAGCAGGAAGATTGCACAGAAAGAGATATAAGAAACTTTGAGAGAGATCTAAGGGATGAACAAAATGGTATTGATGCTGAAATATTGATCGAGTTTTTTTGCATATGAGAAAGATAAGAATTCAACTTTTTTCTTTGATTATGAGACTGATTCAGATAACAGATTTAATAGGTGTTTTTGGACAGATCATGTATCAAGGATGACATACATTGTATTTGGTGATGTAGTAGTATTTGATACGATATATAACACCAACAAATATGAGTTGATTTTTGCACCAATTGTAGGAGTTAATCATCATCATCAGACAATTATTTTTGGTTGCTGCTTTCTAAGTGATGAAAAAACTGATTCTTTTGTTTGGTTGTTTAATAAGTTCATAGAAGTCATGCCTAAAGGAGCACCAAATGTGATTATTACCGATCAAGATCCTGCTATGATGAAAGCTATTGCACAAGTTTTTCCTCAGATATTGCATCGGTATTGTTTATAGCACATACTGAATAAATTCCCAGAGAAATTACACCCTTTGACTTTTCGTGACCACTATCAGAGCATAAAGAATGTCATTAGAAATAGTATAACACCTGATGAATTTGAGAAGTCATGGGAACAGGTTATAAAGTGTGTTAACTTGGAAAAGAATGATTGGTTGTCATTGATGTATGAATTAGGATACAAGTGGATGCCAATATATTTTAGTCATGTATTTTGTACTGGAATGTCAAGTAGTCAAAAATCTGAAAGCTCACATATATTTTTCAAGAGGTATGTCTCAAATAAGAACTCATTGATGGATTTTATCATCCGTTTCAATAGGACATTGAGGCACCAAAGACATAATGAGTTAGCTGCTAACCATATTGATATTAATGAGCATCCCAGGACCCGGTCAAACTGGCCAATGGAAACTCAAATGGTTAGCCTCTACACAAAAAAGAAATGGTTGGAGTTTCAAAGTGAAATTAGTGAGGGTCATGCTTATTATATGCAACAAGCATCTATAGGAGATGAGTTAGTGATTTACCAGGTGATGAAATTCCAAAGTTCTTCGTCCACCAAACAAAGGGTACTTACCTATGACAAACTAAGGGACTACATATCCTGTAGCTATATGAAATTTGAGTTCGAGGGCATTCCATGCAGACATATGTTAGCTTTTTTCGTATTAATCAAGTGTTTCAATTTCCTGATAAGTATATACTCAAAAGATGGACACAAAATGCAAAGGCTAGAGCAATATATGTTTTAGGGGAAGAATAACTTTTGATTGATGATCTAGAAAATTTTTTGATGTCAAGACACTCAAGATTATCCTATAAAGATTCAGTATTAATTGATGATGCATCCTTGATTGATGAGGGGACAAACTTTTTGTTGAACAATTCAATTGTATCTATAGCAAAATTCAAGAGATGAACATTAGTAGAACATGCAACAATAGAAGTCAAAGGAAGAATTCCATGGATGGAGGGCTTGGTATTATAGATCCTTCTTTAGTAAGAACAAAAGGATGTGGGAAGAGATTGCAATCATCAAAGGAGAAATCAACTTCAAAGTCTAGGCTATGTCGTGGATGTGGACATCGAGGTGTGTTACATGACAAGTGTAATTGTCCAATTTTGCAACAAAAGTATGTATCTAGTAATTCTTGTATGCTATTTTTTTTTTTGCAAATCAATTAATTTAATTTAATTTTATTAAATTAATGATGTATTCATTTCAGATCAACTATAGATAATCATTATGATAGTGATGACAATACATAAGAAGTGTTGGTGTAATCGGCCCAGGTCATGATTGACCTAACTCGAGTTTGACTCGAGCAATGTTTTGATGTTCGACAGAAATATATGACAATGTGATTGTCATGGTAAAGTCCAAGTCATGAGTACTTGGCATGAAAAGTCCAAGTGAGACACTTGACATTGGGAAAGTTCAAGTCTTGAGTACTTGACATATAAAGTCCAAGCATGGGTCTTGGCAAGGGAAAGTCCAACATGGGTTGGCAAGGAAAGTCCAAGCATGAGTCTTGGCAAGGGAAAAGTCCAAGCTTGGGTCTTGGCACGGAAAGTCCAACATGGGTTGGCAAGGGAAATTCCAAGCTTGAGCCTTGGCATTTAGAAAGTCCAAGGGGAATATTGGCGGCGTAAAGTCCAAGCGGGAGTCTTGGCGGCATAAGTCCAATGGTTGGCAGTGTAAAGTCCAAGCGGGAGTCTTGGCAGTGTAAGTTCAATGTGCCTTGGCGGTGTAGACACCGTTAGCATGACAATAGCCGATGGAAGCACTTGAAGGCTAGCATATGGATGAACAAGTCATGGATGACTTGGAGGGATCCAATAGGTGCGAGGCTGACGAAGGTGGCTAGAAGGCTTAGGTCTAGGCTACAGGTGGTCTGGCAAGTATGGGGGCACCATACTTGGGCTAAAACCTCATGTTTGAGGTGTATCAGTCGATTGAGACTATAGTCAGTTGACGGATGGGAGTCAACTGGGGTTTGACTGCGAAAAGTGCCCTGGCAGTCGACTGCCAGAGTTGGGCAGTGGACTGCTGACCTGAGCAGTCGACTAATTTTGTGATCAGTCGACTAATGGTTGGAATTTCGGGCACAGAAGGCTCTCCAGTCGAGTGATCGACCCGAACACTCGACTGATTGAGCTATCAGTCGACCGATGGTCTGTCCATTGGAACTTATCCAACGTGGCATATATCGTTGTCTCATAATGACTATAGGAGCAGTCGACTGATGGTCCCGATCAGTCGACTACTAGACAAAATCCAGGCCGAATACAGGTTATAAAGGCAGCTCGGAAGGAGGGATTTTGACATGATTTTCTTGGGTGATTTGGAGCGATATGCTGGTGCAAATCAGGGTATTCAAGGCTAGTCCAAGGCGATCAACCAACAAGCTTCCAAAAGATCGATTGTAAAGTTTTCTTTGTATTTCTTTTGTTGTATTTCATTGTAATTGTTTGTATTTGTTTCTTACTGTTATAAGACTATTTGTACGAGATTTCTCCACCTCCAGATTCTTCCAAGAAGGAATTTATTTGATTAGTAGTGTTGTATGCATCGCTAGAGCTCGTTTGAACTCGATCCGTGGAGTAGGAACCATTCGGTTCTGAACCACGTTATATTTGGTGTTGTGTGTGTGCTTGTATTTATTTTATTGTTTTTATTATTATTATTCAGCTACGCACTAATACGATTTGTAGACGCGATCGCGATCGTAATCCATCAAGCAATGCAGATGCAATTCACCCCCTCTAGTGGTCACGACGGTCCCTACAATTGGTATCAGAGTGAGACCGCTCTTCATTTGGACTAACCGCCAAGAGAGCACTGCTAGAGGGTGAAGAAGATGGAGTTTGAAGAACAACTAGGATGAGACATCAACACAGCGGTACCATACGCGCTTTATGGACAAGAAGGCTTCAATTCATGGAAGAGAAGAATTAAAGACTTCATCATGATGAGAGATTTTGAAGAATGGTCCATTTTGATGGAGGGATTTAACTATCCAAGAGGACCAAAGGGAGGATTCCTCAAGATGAAGAGATGGAGTGAGGAACAACTCCAAGTATTTGATAAAAATAAGAAGGTAATAAATTTTTTTATTGATTTAATACCTAACAATATTGTGTCTAGTTTATGAGATTATATGGATGCCAAGGAGCTATGGAGCCAAGTGGCAAGATTCCATGAAGACCCATCACTGGCTCTAGAAGAGGAGGCCGAAGAAGAAAGCTCTTCCTCACAAGCAAGTGAGGATTCAAAAATTGATAGAGAATCAACATCCAGATCCGGATCGGAAGAGGAAGAAAAGGTGGAAGAAGTCTCCACCCCTAGGATTGAGGGGGAGGAGATTAGATCTCCGGGTCAAGGGCAAGAGCAAGAGCAAGAAGAGCCATCTACTTCGGGGAGAAGTGATGTATAAGCTCAAGAGACCCTTATCACCACCCTAGGTAACTCAAACACTTCAATTCAAAATAAAATCCATATTATGTGTATTTAGTGTAGGGAGTATGGGCATTACAAGAGTAAATGCCCTAAGAAAGTTAAGAAGACCCCTCATGCACCAAAAGTCAACGAAAAAGTCAAGAATGTTGGTGCCCCCACTAGAAGAAGCAAGAAGCACATCATTTGCTTCAAGTGCCAACAATCTGGGCATTTTAGGAGTTAATGCACTAGGGGGAGCAGGAAGGTCAAAGAAGGAGCTACACGTGTAGGGGGAGCCGCTAAGGCAAACCCTAAGGTATATTTTAATGCACCTTCTAGTTCTAGGATCAAAAAGCATGCTTTTAATTCACTTGCAATTACTCATGAAAAGCATGTTAATAGAAATAGATTTTATTGTCTAGGTGCAAAATCATATAGTATTTCAAATAAGAAGAAATTTGGGACTAATATCCCTAAAAATATTCTACCTAAGGACAAATCTATATCGACCAATTCTATACCTATCCTTCCTAGGGAGACCATTAAGAAGGTAGAGGACCATTTAGGCATTAACCCTAAGAAGGGTAGGCATATGCCTAAGAAATGGAACAATGCCCAAAGATTAGATCAAAATTCAAAAATGAGGCAATTAGAGCTAGAAAATCAAGTTTTGAGGTCAAAACTTGAGAAAATGGAGAAGACCCTTAGAAAGATGCAAAATCAAATTAAAGGGTCAAATTTTCAAAATCTAGGGTTTAGGAGTCAAAACCTAGGGTCTAGGAAGTAAGGTCAATCTAAGGGCAAGAAAGATTTGGGTTACAAACCTAAGCCCAAGGAGACCTACCATAGTATTCCATTCGATTATGGAACATAACCTAGGTCTAGGAAGACCATGGTTACTAGGGAGGCAATCCCTAAGGTTAACCAAGACAAGTGTCTAGTGGCTAAGGTTTCTATGTAACCTAGGAAGATCACTAAGAAGGTTACTAGGGAGGCAATCCCTAAGGTTAACCATGATAAGACCCAAATGACCAAGGCTCCTAAGCCTAGGAGGGTCATAGGAAGGTATCTAGAGAAGTTATCCATAAGGAATACCTAATTAACCCAAGGAGCTCAAATAGGTTTTGGGTTCCTAAGAGCGTTATCGATTCAAGCTAGATGGGTTTAGGTGTGCCAACTTTAAATGGATAGGTAGTTAACCTAACCATGGTAAAGGTGACACTTTAGGTTATTTTCAAGGTTATGGATACATTGGAAATAGATTTGAATTATGATCCTAAAAGAGTTTAGGATGTGCTAATATATTTTTGAGAATTATGAAAAATCAATTAAATTGACACAATTTAGGTTTAGAGGTTGTAGTGTGCCATTTTGAGTTTTTGACACACTTGGGAGATAATTGACAATATGGAAAAATGGGTTTAATAATAATAAATGAAAATTAACTTTAAAATTTAGGTATTATATACCTTTATATTTTATTTGCCATGCTTTGTTTGCCATATAACATGCCATGACATCATATTTATTTTTATTATATAAAATATCATGATCATATTTAGAGTTATTTATATATGTCATGTATGCTTAGATTTCAATCATATGCCATGACATCATGATTTTGGCACATATTTTTATTCTTGTATCATTATGCCATAATCATCATTCATGCATAAATAAAATAGATTTAAGGACTAAGGCATGATTTGAAGTCCCAAGCATAAGGGAATCAAATAATGTTGCCTAGAAAAATACATGAGACCCTAAATGAACAAAGCCCACATCTCACTAAAACTTGACTTGTATGTGTTTCACACATTTAGATACAAGTGAGATGTTTAGGAAAATAGAATTAAAGATTTTAAAAACATTTCAAAATCATTTTGAAAAACTTTGGTGAAGTCTATCTTTTGATAGCTATCACCATTGATGAAGTTGATACAAAGTGAGTTAAAATATTGAAGTTTTTCTTCACTTTTGAACTTTGTGTCAATTTCACTATTTTATGGGTAAAATATTTTTCAAATATTTTTCACCCATTGTATTGCTTATAAGTAATATACGTATGAACTTTAACAATTTTTCGATATACGTAGAATTACTTATGCTTTTTTGAAATTCATTTCTGATAACTGAAATTCGGAATTTCAGTTATCAGTCGACTGTCGCATGATGACAATCGACTGATGAGCATGACAGTCGATTGTTGACTGATAGAGTCGACTGCCAGGCTGATTTCGAGCAAACAAGGTATGTTTAGCCCAATTTTAGCTATGGTAAGGTTCCCTAACCATTCATAACCCTAGGATATGCTTTGGAAAGCATTAGAAAGGGAAAATCCATTGGATATGGATTAGGAGAGTTGTTGGGGAGATGTATCAAATTTAAGGTGTGGGAAAGTTTAATGTTGAACTTTTAACCTTATTTTTGATGGTTTAGAGTTCTTATTGGCTTAGGGACTTCCCAAGGACATTGTTGGTGCAATAGTCAAGGGAGAGCAAGCCTTTAGGGGGAGGTATCCATCATGGGATGATGGATGTTATTTTTCCTCATGAAGGGAAAAATGAGATTTTGAGATGCCCAATTTGGAAATTGGGAGTGTGTGTTGGGTTTCCGGCACCGCGGCGTGTGTGTGTTCGATCATGTTTCGTAAACATGAGCACAGCGGAAGCAATTAAAAATAATAAATCTATATTTATTACAACACACACAACACACGCATGCTATTACAACAAGTGTAGACATAACCGTAAATTAAAATTTGCAATAAAAGAAAATTATCTACGTTATACCTTCCGTATGACGTGTAGCGGGAACGGCATCAACCGGAACGATCCTCGTAAGAATCGTCTCTATCCGTATCCACGCCGAGCTCCTCGGGATGACTTCGCTAAGTCACGAGCTTCGTCTTCGTACTGGTTACTAGCCTCGTGTTGAAGACGACGTGATCGAGAGATGATCACGATCCGAATCCAAATTCGGATCCTAAAACGAGTTCTCAAAACTCGCTTCTCCGAGAGGTATTTGTCACAACCAATTGACGAATCCTTCATCCTCCACTAGAGGATTACCGGAGATCAAATCCGGTAAGTTAGGCCGCTGTCGAGCACTAACCGCCGCCCAAACGACGCCCGACGAGGAGAAGCTGTCCAGAAAACTGGACAGCTTGGTGGAGGATATAGGCGCCGCCAACAAGGAAAGAAAAGCCTCACCTTGATGTCAAGGAGCTTGGGGGTGGCGGCGGCAATGGAGGTTGGGCGCAAATCAACAAGGAGAGAGGTGGGCGGCAACACAAGGTTTGGCAACTTTTTGATTAGGGTTTTGGATTAGGTTTAAGCCCTATTTTATAGAGAACTAATTCTCTTAATGGTTAATGGATCATATCCATAAAGCCCAAGTAACCCGCCTCCATTAAGATAAGTTAAAATAAACCAAACCATGATGGTTTATTTTAAGTTAAAACGAACCTAACCAACCTTTGGTTCATTCGCTTAATATAAACCAAACCCTTTGGTTTATCTTCCTCCATTGATTAGAACCAAACCATTTTGGTTCATCCATTATGTCTTCATAAGACACGCCCATCCACGCTTCCATTGCGATCAAAACAATTTCATGCTCGCTTATGTTTGGTCCAACCAAACATAGTTTCTCTCGGCCCGAGAATCCCATTCTCAAGCTCGCTTTAAATCCTTTGGATTACACTCACAGCGCGTGTGACCAAATAGGTTCTCGCTTATGTTGGCCGCCTATAATTAACCATTAATTATAGAACGATCATGAGTGGCACCTAGTAGTACATCATGATCCCCAATTAACCAAAAGATCAACGGTTGATCCGTAACTATTTCAAACCCTTCAAGAGCTCGAATGAATCGTGCCCCATTCCCTTCACTCATCTTATACCCACTTGGTTCAGACATGGTCTATTGTGTCACCTCACTAGGTCGACTCACGCCACACCTAGCCCAAGTATCATTTCCTCGCCCTACTGATTCTAGTTACTCCACATGTATCAAGAGTACCTTACTCTAAACATGTAATGCTTTGGCCAAAGACTTTAGTAACAATCCGACGAGAGGCCATGGGTATACATCTCCTCGCAAGGAGTGGTGAACTTTATAGGCTATTCAAACACCTTCGATCACTTCGACTTATACCCAATCATCCCGGGTCCACATCTCCTTAGAGATGTTTGCTTAAGATGTCAAAGCATAAGTCTCCATGATCAAGATGACTTGAATACCGCAAGTCAAAGGAACATCGACTTAAGCCACAAGAAGAACTTCATTGACATATCTATATATGCAGAGAACCATATGAAGTCTTACTACCGGTCACTCCAATGAACTAGTTACCATAACTAGCATCCACGATCAACTCCGACATCACTATGTCTCCAAACCAAAGGAGAATCACCGCTTGGATACACCAAGGAGTCTCGATGTAATCGATGGTGTCCAAATCCATCAATTCATCGACTAGGATAATTCGATACATCACAATTACACATGTAGAGATACTCACTAGTTGTGATCCAATCACAAATTCTCTCATGCCGTGAATCGTATCGTGACATTCAAGAAATGAGTTTAAGATCCAATCAAATACATTAAAACATGTATACTCAAATAGTGAATCTTCATTTATCATATAAATGGTTCATACATAAGGCGCATTGCCTTAGGACATCTCTCATATATTACTAACAGACTCCCACTTGGCCTAATGCCAATCGCTACGATCCAATACCATAAGCTCTAACATGACCTCAAACTTACTTTGAGGTAATGCTTTAGTCAAGGATCCGCTAAGTTCCTTTCAAAGGGGAATTTTCTCGATTTGTATTTCGCTCCTACCGATGATCTCTCCGATAAGATGATAGCGATGCACATGTTTGGATCATCGATGAGACCACATCAAGTTCAGATGAACTTTGATCCAAACCGCCTTTTCGCCTAAAGTCGCAATGTATTCTCGCTTAGTGGCGTAATCCGCTTATAGTGTCAAGCTTGGAACCTTTCCAACTTATTGCGCCTCCATTCTAGGTGAATACATACCTGCACAAGACATGGAATCATCCTTGTCCGTCTCGAGCCGCATCCGTATACCCACGATCACCATGTCCCTTCTCCATATATTAGGAACACATCCTTAGTTCTTCTCAAGTACTTAAGGATCGCCTTAATACCGCCAATGATCCATTCATCGATCGGATTATCCGCCGTGACACTCGAGCATACGATACATCGGGCCTCGTGACATAACATAGCATACATGATAGATCCTATTGGATGCATAGGAATCTTACTCATGCAAATCCTCTCGCCTTCGCGCTGACACATAGACTTCAAAGGTGTACCCCATGCCCGATGGGTAGGAAACCTTTCTTGGATTCCGACATGCTAAACCTCTTTAGCACTCGCCTATATATGTAGATCGCGAAAGACCAAGCAACCGCTTCGATCTATCTCTATAGATCTTAATCCCGAGGATGTAGGTTGCTTCTCCTGTGTCTTCATGGAGAATGTCTTTGATAACCAAAAACCTTAGCCATCTGTAAGATTGACACATCGTTTCCTATAAGTAATATGTCATCGACATACAATACTAGGAACACATTTGCACTCCCACTAACCTTCTTGTACACAAGGTTAAATGCGGATTTTGTGAGAAATCAAAGTTTTGATTGTCTCATCAAAGCGGATATTCGACTCTGGATGCTTGCTTCAATCCATAAATGGATCGTCGCAATTTGCATACCTTGGTTTATCAGTCAACCAGATGTGAAACCCTCGGTTGTATCATATACACGTCCTCGGCGAGGTTTCCATTAAGGAAAAGTTTTCACATCCATCTGCCATATCTCATAATCATAATGAGCCGCTATGGCCAGGAGCATCCGAATGGATTTAAGCATAGCTACAGGCGAATAGGTTTCGTCATAATCAACACCTTGCTTTTGACGATATCCTTTCGCCACCAATCTAGCCTTATAGGTAATCACATTACCATCCATGTCGGTTTTCTTCTTGAAAACCCACTTGCACCCTATAGGTTTTATGCCTTCAGGTGGGTCAACCAAGTTCCAAACTTGGTTTTCGTACATGGAATCCATTTTTGACTTCATGGCACCAAGCCACTTATCCCTTTCTGAACTTGTCAGCACTTCTTCATAACTGGTAGGCTCCTCATCATCAATGAGTAACACGTCGTTCGATTCACTTACGAGAAATCCATATCTCTCAGGAATATTGCGTGTTCTACCAGATCTATGAAGATGTGGTGTTACAATAGGTCCAGCCGATTGCTCATCACTATGAGTTGTCGGCTGTTGTGCTTCACCAGGTATCTCATCAATGTCTATTTGAGTCTCTCGAGCCTCCTCAAGCTCGACGACACTCCCACTGTTTTCTTGCAAGAGAAACTCTTTCTCTAGAAACACAGCATGCCTTGAAACAAACACCTTTTGTTCCACAGGATGATAGAATTGGTAACCCCTTGTTTCCTTAGGGTATCCAATAAATAGACATTTATCGGACTTAGCATCCGGTTTATGCGATCTGATCACACATAAGCAGGACAACCCCATATCTTCAAGTAAGATACATGAGGTTTCTTACTAGCCCATATCTCATATGGAGTAGTAGAGACTACCTTAGTAGGCATTCTGTTTAACAAGTAAACAGCTGTCTGAAGTGCATAACCCCAAAAGGACTTGGGAAGAGTCGCATGATTCATCATTGACCTGACCATGTCCAACAAGGTCCGGTTACGCCTCTCAGATACACCATTATACTGTGGTGTATAGGGCGGAGTCCATTGAGACAATATGCCATTGTCTCTTAGATAATCAAGAAACTCTTGACTTAAGTATTCACCACCTCGATCCGATCGAAGTATTTTAATACTTTTGTCATGTTGTTTCTTTACTTCATTTCTGAATTCTTTGAACCTTTCAAAGGCTTCAGACTTGTGTTTCATCAAGAACACATACCCAAACCGTGAGTGATCATCGGTGAAGGTAATGAAGTAGCTATAGCCTCCTAAAGCTTGAGTTGACATAGGTCCACATACATCAGTATGTACTAGACCTAGTAACTCTCCCACTCATTCACCTTTTCCAGTAAAAGGTAACTTAGTCATCTTGCCTTTTAAGCATGATTCACATGTATCGTATGAATCCAATTTAAACGATTCCAGAATTCCACATCGGTGTAATTCGGACATGCGTTTCTTGCTTATATGGCCAAGACGACAATGCCACATATAGGAGTCTATGTGATTATCTTTTCGAGCACGCGTGTTGCTCGCTTCGATATTGAAAATGTCACTGGATACGTCCAACGTATAAATGCCATTACTCAAAGTTCCAGTTCCATAAAGTACGCCATTCAAAGTTATATAACAACAATTGTTACTAAACGTTAAATGGAAACCATTTCTATTTAGCGAGGAAATAGAAACAATGTTCTTTATTAGAGAAGGAACATAATAGCAATTGTCGATTCAAGACTAGTCCACTAGGAGCTTCAAATAAGTTCCGATGGCGGCCATGCGCAACCTTTGCTCCATTGCCAACTCGCATGAATTTGACTCCCCTGACAAGTCTTCTTCTATTCCTTAGCCCCTGTATGTCATTACATATATGTGAGCTACACCCAGTATCCAATACCCAAGTGTCTAAGGAAATAGAATGACAATCAATAACGAAGATACCTGAAGAGGATGGGGCATCGGATGCCTTCTTCTTCTTCATGGACTCAAGATAAGTCTTGCAGTTTCTTCGCGGTGGCCTTCCTTGCCTGATGATGGCAAGTGCCCTTTAGCTAGTTCCGCCTTCTTTGCCTTTTTCTTTCCTTTCTTCTGTTCTTTTGCCTTCCTCTTAGAACCTTTCTTTGAGAATCAACTATGAACGCCTTCTCCTCATGCTTTACAGAAGGCTCCACAGTCTTCAGCATATTAAGGAGCTCGGGAATGGTGGATTCCAATTTGTTCATCCGATAGTTCATCACAAATTGCGAGAAGCTCTTGGGCAAACAATGCAGAATTAAGTCAATACTTAACTCATGATCCATCACAAAACCGAGGGTAGCTAGCCGCTCGATGTACCCGTTCATCTTTAGCACAAACTGCACTACAGACGAACCTTCTTGCATCTTCGTAGTGAAGAGGAGCCTAGAGACCTCGAACCTTTCGGATCTCGCTTGCTCATCGAACAACTCATGAAGATGGAAGACCATAGTATTAGCATCCATATGCTCATGCTGCTTTTGCAGCTCAGGTACCATCGCCGCTAGCATGATGCAACTCGCCAGCTCAGAATCTGCCACATGTTTATGATAGACCAACATTTGGTCTGGAGTTGCATCGTCCTTAGGACGGTCAGGAAGAGGCTCTTCAAGGACATATGCAAGCTTTTCCGCCTTGAGAACAATTCTCAGGTTTCTAAGCCAGTCCAGGAAGTTAGGCCCAGTCAGTTTGTTCGAATCCAAAATAGTGCGCAAATTCAAAGACGTCATGATCAATTTATTGACCTACAAATACAAAACGAGCATATATGAGAAAATGATTTTAAAATGCATCAATATACATTTATAAATCCCATTCATTTTTCGAATTTCAAAAACCCTTAAAATCACTTCGGGAGATCGTAGGTCCATCTCCGAATGGGCTGATATCCATCATAGATAAGAACAACCTTGGAGTGAGTCCAATAAGCCATTCTTAGCTATGATGGTGGGTATCAAGTATACCGATTACATATCATGTATATGTAACTATCACAATGTGCTATCAACTAATTGAATGTTTACACATACATTGGGTTGTTAACACATTAACAAGTATGCATCATATGCATAGCACCCAACTTCACCTCTCTTCACATCGACCTTGGAGTCCAACAAATCGATGCTCCAGTTAAAGCCGACCCATTAATCGCGAATAGTTTTAATATGGTTAGGCGCATTCAACCAATTAGCCAGGCTTGGAGTGAGTCCAACAACCCAAACTAACGATTGACCTCTGACTCTTACCATATTAGAGTTAAACTATTTCAATGATTTGAACATGTTCAGGTTCGAGCCGGGCTTGGAGTGAGTCCAACAACCCAAACAGGAAGCAGAACTCTGGTTCTAACCATATTAATGGAAGGTGTAGGCTTTAATATTGAGTTAGGGTTTTTATGTCTCATCCTCTTTGCATGCAAATAACTATTATCTACATGACATGGCATACATGACATACATCTACATGTCACGACACGCATGGCATAATGTTATGCATCTAATGCAATTACATGACATACTATATCATGTATATAATTTCCTTATATGTCATAACTATTTATGGAAATAAAATATGTTTAAGATTTGATTCTCCAAATCAAATCATAATTAAATTAGGAAACAAATTTCCAAATCTAATCACATATTTTATTCATGGAATTATTTGATTAAGGAAAATCTATTTAGGAAACCAATTTCCTAAATCATTAAAACTACTTATGGAAATAAAATATTTTAAGATTTGATTTCCCAAATCAAATCATGATTAAATTAGGAAACAAATTTCCAGAATCTAATCAAATATTTTATTTATGGAAAATATCAATTTCCATAAATACTTCCAACTTTCCAAAAGTGGAAGATTTCCATAAATACTTCTAGACTTTCCAAAATTGAAAAATTTCCATAAATACTTCTAAATTTCCAAAATTAGAAAATTTCCAGAAATACATTATGAATATCGCAAAACCATTTTACGATTATGTCGAAACACAACCTGGGCTCTGATACCACTGTTGGGTTTCCGGCACCGCGGCGTGTGTGTGTTCGATCATGTTTCGTAAACATGAGCACAGCGGAAGCAATTAAAAATAATAAATCTATATTTATTACAACACACACAACACACGCATGCTATTACAACAAGTGTAGACATAACCGTAAATTAAAATTTGCAATAAAAGAAAATTATCTACGTTATACCTTCCGTATGACGTGTAGTGGGAACGACATCAACCGGAACGATCCTCGTAAGAATCGTCTCTATCCGTATCCACGCCGAGCTCCTCGGGATGACTTCGCTAAGTCACGAGCTTCGTCTTCGTACGGGTTACTAGCCTCGTGTTGAAGACGACGTGATCGAGAGATGATCACGATCCGAATCCAAATTCGGATCCTAAAACGAGTTCTCAAAACTCGTTCTCCGGAGAGGTATTTGTCAACCAATTGACGAATCCTTCGTCCTCCACCTCAGAGGATTACCGGAGATCAAATCCTCGGTAAGTTAGGCGCTATCGGAGCACTAACCGTCGTCCAAACGACGCTCCGACGAGAGGAGGAGAAGCTGTCCAGAAAACTGGACAGCTTGGTGGAGGATATAGGCGCCGGCCAACCAAGGAAAGAAAAGCCTCACCTTGATGCCAAACCTATAGGAGATCACCGGAGGGTCGCCGGAGGTTCACCGGCTGAAGCATGGTCACCGCAATGACTTGGGCGGCACAAAACACGGCGGCGACAATCCTAGGGTTGGCGCCGACTAGGGGAGGAGAGGGAGGGGCGGCAACACAAGGTTGGGCGGCAACTCTTGATTAGGGTTTTGGATTAGGGTTTAAGCCCTATTTTATAGAGAACTAATTCTCTTAATGGTTAATGGATCATATCCATAAAGCCCGTTAACCCGCTCCATTAAGATAAGTTAAAATAAACCAAACCATGATGGTTTATTTTAAGTTAAAACGAACCGAACCAACCTTTTGTTCATTCGTTTAATATAAACCAAACCCTTTGGTTTATCTTCCTCCATTGGATTAGAACCAAACCATTTTGGTTCATCCATTACGTCTTCATAAGATACGGCCCATCCACACTTCCATTGCGACTGAAACAATTTCATGCTCGCTTTATGTTTGGTCCAACCAAACATAGTTTCTCTCGGTCTGAGAATCCCATTCTCAAGCTCGTTTTAAATCCTTTGGATTACACTCGTTGTGCGTGTGACCAAATAGGTTCTCGGTTTATGTTGGCCGTCTATAATTAACCATTAATTATAGATCGATCATGAGTGGCACCTAGTAGTACATCATGATCCCCAATTAACCGAAAAGATCAACGGTTGATCCAGAACTATTTCTGAAACCCTTCAGTAGCTCGAATGAATCGTGCCCCATTCCCTTCACTCATCTTATACCCACTTGGTTCAGGACATGGTCTATTGTGTCAGTCCCCACTAGGCTGACTACGTCACACCTAGCCCAAGTATCATTTCCTCGTCCTACGAATTCTAGTTACTCCACATGTATCGAAGAGTACCTTACTCTAAACATGTAATGCTTTGGCCAAAGACTTTAGTAACAATCCGACGAGAGGCCATGAGTATACATCTCCTCGCAAGGAGTGGTGAATCCTTTATAGGCTATTCAAACACCTTCGATCACTTCGACTTATACCCAATCATCCCGGGTCCACATCTCCTTAGAGATGTTTGCTTAAGATGTCAAAGCATAAATCTCCATGATCAAGATGACTTGAATACCGCAAGTCAAAGGAACATCGCACTTAAGCCACAGTAAGAACTTCATTGACATATCTATATATGCAGAGAACCATATGAAGTCTTACGGCTGGTCACTCCAATGAACTAGTTACCATAACTAGCATCCACGATCAACTCCGTGTAGGGAATTCTCGTATGCCAAATGGCATATGCGCAACGGAAAATAGGATCCCTTCCAAGTGATCCATGCGAAAGCAAACTCGTATAAAATAAATTTCTCTAAACCAAAGCCTATCTTATAGGAGAGTTCTACCTTTGTTGCGTGCCCTTTGCAATCCCGCTTTTCCTTACGGTTTGTTGGATCTTTAGCACGTTCAAGTGTCCGTGCCTCTATACGTATCCACACAAGCACGCTCTTGTCTCACAAAAGGAAAACTAGAAGAGCTCTCCTTTACTTCTTGCTAGAGAAGTCCCTAAAGGAGAGGAAGAGAGGGAAAAGGAGAAAGGAAGAAGAAGACTCCTCTTCTTGCTAGCCTACACTCACAAACCCACACAACTAAAGCTTCCACCAAGCTCTCTCACAACCACAACACCAAAACTCTACAACAATTGCTTTATGGAATGGCCGGCCACTTCATGGTCTTTTATAGGGTTGGAAAAACCCTTTCACCTCCTACCATTCAATGCAATCCATTGCATTGGGACACAAGTTTGGCCGGCCACTTAAGGAGACAAAACCATTTTGTTTCCTTCCACCTTAACTAGCTTAGGTGGATGCTTAGGTGGATGCTTAGGTGGCATGCTTATGTGGCATTCTTGCATGTTGAATTTAATCTTATTAATTCAATTAAGCTTATGTTATCATATTGAATTAATCTTATTAATTCAATTAAGCTTATGTTATCATATTGAATTAATCTTATTAATTCAATAAGGTAACATATTGAATTAATCTCATTAAATCAATTAGCTAAAATTCTCATTAAGCTTAAAGTCCAAAAACCATTTTGTACTTAAGCTTATTCCCATATTATTCTAGTCAAACTAGAATACTCTAATTCCTCTAATTATCATGCTCTTTGTGTGTGACCCTATAGGCTCTCATAACGTTGGCAGTGGACCTAAACTCTTTTAGATACACAAGCAATTAGCGGCATCTAGCAATACATCATTGCTACCCAAGTTACGAGATAAGTCAAGATCCGACTAACCTTTCCGTGACTACTATAATATATGACCGTGTCCTTCTATCCTTGATATCAGATTGATCAATGAGGCATAGACCGTGTCATCCTCGATCAATCTATGTGTTTCTTGATCCTGAGTAAACTAACTCAAACAAATGAGCTCAATATCTCATATTGACTCATTCGAGCATGGCCATGCGTTTTAGTAGTTCTACTCAATCAAGGGGCCCACCGATATCACTCTCGTCATATGGAAGGGATAGATCCCATCTACATCACTCACATCCCTCCGCATAATTTGTTACATACCCAGTAATCGCCTTTATGGTCCACCCTGTTACGGGTGACGTTTGACGATACCAAAGTACATAACTCCTTATGTAGGGAACCGTAGTGACTTGGTCTAAGGACTATTCATACCAATAGTCACATGAGAAAGTTTATGACACTCATATAACGATCCATGAAACTTTCTCATGGCGTCGAGTTCGATTATATATTCTCCAATATATACCCATGTGTCAACTTGATATCATATATCCATGACTTGTGAGATCAAGTCATCAATTGACCTACATGCTAGTCTTTATGTATTAATATTGCCCTTGCATATTAATACTAGAACATTTAGGAAAGTGTTCTCTGACCTCTCATAATCAATTACGCGATTGATGTCTTTGTAGATAAGAACCTACTTTTCTAGGGCATTATTATATTTAAATTAGGCGCACAAGCAAGATGTAAATATAATAACCAATCCTTGCCTTTATAGAATATGATACAAAATGTTCCCTATTCAACCATCACATGATTGGTTCTAGGGCTTTAACTAACAATCTCCCACTAGCACTAGTACCAATCACTATGATATCTAATACCTAGTGACCTAGTGTGACCATCATGCTTCCTCTGTGCCAAAGCCTTGGTCAATGGATCTGCGATGTTAGCTTCTGTCGGTACTCTGCATATCCTCACATCTCCTCTATCGATGATCTCTTGAATGAGATGGAAGCGCCATAGTATGTGTTTGGTCCGCTGATGTGATCGAGGTTCCTTAGCCTGTGCAATAGCCCCATTGTTGTCACACAATAGAGGTCTATTGGATCTGCAATGCTAGGAACTACCCCAAGTTCAGCTGATGAACTTGCGGAGCCAAACACCTCCTTTCTTTGCATCGGATCTTTGCAATATACTAAACCACGTTGTAGAATCGGCAAGAATGTGTCTGCTTGAACTCTTCCGACTCACGGCTCCACCATTCGAGGCAAAACACGCGATTTAGTCATCCTTGTCTATTTGGAAGCTTGCATCAACGTAACCCTTCTGATTGGCTCCTCATTGCCTCGAATATCGGAAATATTCTTTTCGTTCTTCGTAAGTACTTAAGAATATTTTTGATTTGCTATCCGATGACTTTCACAGGATCTAATCGGTATCTACTCGTCATGCTCAAAGCATACGAGGCGTCGGAGCAGTACAAAGCATGGCGTACATGATAGACCCTATAGCGGATGCATAAGGGATCTTATCCATGCGATCTCTCTCCTCCTTAGAAGAGGGACATTGAGTCTTGAAAGACTCACACCATGTGATAAAGCGAAACCCTTTCTTAGAATTTTGCATAGCAAAGCGATCTAGCACTTTATCGATGTATGTACTCGACTTAGGCCAAGTAATCTTCTAGATCTATCTCTATAGATCTTGATGCCTAGAATATAAGCGGACTTCACCTAAGTCCTTCATCGAGAAACAATTCCCTAACCACATCTTCACGGTGGGTGAGGGAATATCATTTCGATGAGAAGTATGTCATCTACATACAAGACAAGAAATACAAGCTGTGCTCCACTATTTCTCTTGTAGACACAAGGCTCATCTTCATTCTTGATGAAACCAAACTCTTTGATTGCATCATCGAATCGAAGATTCCAGCGAGAGGCTTGCTTTAGTCCATAAATGGACCTTTGCGGTTTGCATACCTTTCCGGGATGCTTTGGATCTTCAAAACCCTCGGTGTGTCATGTACACATCCTCGGTAGCTTTCCATTCGAGCGGTTTTGACATCCATCTGCCAGATCTCATAATCGTGGTACATGATAGCAAGTATGATCCGAATGGATTTAAGCATCATAGTGAAAAGGTTTCTTCATAGTCAATACCATGAATTTGTTTGAATCCTTTAGCCACCAATCTACCTTTATAGGTATGCTTATTACCATCCATGTGGAGTCTTTACTTTAAAGACCCACTTACACCCAATGGGTTTTACCCCTTGGTGGATCGACCAAAGTCCATACTTGGTTAGTGTACATGGATTCCATTTCGGATCTCATGGCCTCTAGCCATTTCTCGGAATCTGGGCTCATCATAGCTTCTTGATAGGATGTAGGCTCGTCGAGATCGACAAGCAATACTTCAGTTGTCGATCAAGAGAAAAGAATATCTCTCGGGTTGGCACGGATCCTATTAGATCTGAAGAGGTTGGTCTACTTGAGCAGTGTTTGCTCCACAACTCTTTGGGCAACAAATTCCTCATCCACAACACTTTGTGGTGCTGTTCATTTTCCATCGAAGCCTTAGTGTTATCATCATCTTGAACTTCTTGATGAATTTTACTCCACTAGTATTTCTAGAAATAAATTCTCTTTCTAGAAAGACATTTCGGCAACAAACACCTTGCCAAGTGTGGGATTGTAAAAGTAATATCCCTTAGTTTCCTTGGGATATCCTGATAACACTTATCGATTTGGGTCCTAGTTTATCTGAGACTTGGCGTCTAACGTAAGCTTCACATCCCCAAATCTTTATAAAAGACATTTTGGGACTCTTCGGTCCATATCGTATATGGTGTCTTTTCTCTGACTTTTGATGGAACGCGATTAAGTGTGAAAGCGGTGTCTCTAGAGCTAAACCCCAAAAGGAAGTAGGTAGATCGGTCGGCTCATCATTGATCGTACCATATCTAATAGAGTACGATTTCTCCTCTCGGATACACCATTCCATTGTGGTGTTCGGTGGAGTGAGTTGGGATATTATCCCACACTCGGCCAGTGATCACGAAACTCTTGACTAAGGTATTCACCACCTCGATCGATCGAAGTAGCTTAATCGCTTACCAAGTTGGTTTTGTACTTCATTCTTGAATTCTTTGAACTTTTCAAAGGATTCGACTTATGTCTCATCAAATATAAGTAGCGAATCTACTCATATCATCGGTAAGTAATAAAGTACTTATAGCCTCCTGGCCCGACATTGAAAGGGCCACATACATCGGTATGTATGAGTCCTAACAAGTCTTCGCTCTCTCGCCATGTCCACTAAATGGAGTTTTAGTCATCTTTCCTAAAGACAAGACTTCGCATACCTCATATGATTCAAAATCAAATGAGTCCAATAATCCATCTTTATGGAGTTGGGATATGCGTTTTCATTTATGTGACCTGGCGGTGATGCGAGAGATATGCAGTTCAAATCATTCGATTTGAACCGTTTATATTCACGTTATAAATTGGGTTATCTAAATCTAGAACATAGAGACCATTCATAAGTGGTGCATTACAATAGAACATTTCATTTAAATAAATGGAACAACATTTGTCCTTTATTATAAAAGAAAAGTTTTTCTTGTCTAAACAAGATACAGAAATTATGTTCTTTGTTAATGCGGGTACATAGAAGCACTCCTCTAGTTCTAAGATAAGCCCAGTGGGCAAAGACAAAGAATATGTTCCTACAGCTACAGCAGCAACTTTTGCGCCATTGCCTACTCGTAGGTCCACTTCACCCTTTGCCATTATTCTACTATTTCTCAGTCCCTGCACATTAGTACAAATGTGAGATGCACATCCGGTATCTAATACCCATGTAGAAGAAATAGATAGATTAACTTCTATAACGTGTATACCTGAGGCAGAAGTCCCACTTCTCTTGTTCTTTACTTCCTCAAGGTAGACTTTGCGATTCCGCTTCGGTGTCAATCTCACCGCAATGGAAGCGGTCCCTTCCTTAGGTTCTTTACCTTTACCCTTTGAAGTGGATGAATTGGCCTTGCCTTTGGCTTGGGTCTTACCCTTGCCTTTGCGCTTACCTTTGTCCTTCTTGACCATTAGTACATTACTAACTTTCTTCTTGAGATTTGGTTCGTGATTCTTAACATCTTTGAGAATCTCGAGCAAAGGTTTATCAATTTCATTCATGTTATAATTCATGACGAATTGATTATATGCTTCCAGCGATTGCGAGGATAACATCGGTTGCCAATTCTTGGCTCGATGGAAAACCTAGTCTTTGAGGTTCTCAGCGTACCCAATCATTTTAGTCGTGAGTTCCTACAGTGTTCCTTCTTGCATCTTGCATGCAAAAGAGCTTTAGACACTTCAAAGCGCTCGTGCCTAGCTTGTCCTTGATATAGTTGTTTCAAATGCTCAACCATATCATAGGCATCCATGTTCTCATGTTGCTTCAAGCTCGAGTTCATGGTGGCAAGCATAAGACATGACACATCTAATCGTCATCTTGATGCTTCTTATAAGCATCCTTTTACGAGTGGCCGTAGGCGGGTTTTGAGGTAGCTGCTCTAGTACATATAGTTTGCGTTCTTGCTTGAGGATAATCCTCAAGTTCCTATACCAGTCAAGAACGGTTGCTCCATTGAGCTTGTCCTTCTCCAGGACGGATCATGAGTTGAGGGTGTGTCGTGTTAGATGACATGGTGATCTACAACATTAAAATGCAAAGTTAAGTATCATACCTAAATCATTTAATTAGGCCTTTAATTAAATGAGGCTCCCACTAAATTCTCATAGCTATTATTTAGCTATAAATTTATATGGGATAAAGATCCACATCATAATTCGTCTTGAGTTAGCTTTGGCTAATCGCCCAAGACGTAGTATAATTAGGTAGGCAATCTTTTGCCAATTACATCTGATGTAACTCTTTAATAGCTTTGGTTAAGTTTTAGATTAGTTTAGTGTTTATTCCTAAACCCGGCTTCGGTGTGGCGAGGCCGAGAGGCCTTCTTGGATATCGAACGCGACCACTTCTAAGACAAAGGCGATGTTCTAAATCACACAAAACTAATGTTAACACTTATGTTCAAAGCTAATATATGCCTCTACTTTCTTAACCAATTAAGAAAACACTTAATTAAGTCTTAACCAAGACTGATAGCGGGACATCACGATTGTCCACTCGCACCCCTCCAAGATAAAATGCATTGCTTTGCTTTGGCAAACCCAATAACAAATGATCGAGGAAGTAGTGAGTACCAACTTTGGTAGGCATATCGTTTAGACTTATTAAGAAATAAACATGTATCATATACATATTAGCATACATCACATATAAGCTAAACTAATCATGCATCACATACATATTAAACTAACGTGTCATGGTTATGGCCCTTATTCTACAATCTTCTCAAGCCAATGAAAAGATTGATTGGTCAACCTAGGGATAGCATCTTCTCCTAAGTGCTTCCTTTTGGTTGTCTTGTGTGTTGACTTCCTCCTTGTAACCTCATCTTCCAATGGACCCTCCATCCTTGTTTTGTACATTACAAAAGGAGAAATACTCGAGTTACATTCGAGTCTAAAACTAATTTTACAACAAGAATATTAGGAGAAAGGCACGACACGCAGGCCGTATTAAGAATTACAACACACAATCACAAACTTTTTGGGACTAGGCCATAACCATGCACCATGTCATTTTAACTTTTAAAAGACATTGGATATTTTATTATGTTTGAAAATTTGCTAATGCAATTATCAACTCATAATAAAATTTATCCTACTTCTATATCACATATAAAATAGAGAAAACCTATTTTTATACGATCTTTCGCAAGTGGCTCTGATACCACTGTAGGGAATTCTCGTATGCCAAATGGCATATGCGCAACGGAAAATAGGATCCCTTCCAAGTGATCCATGCGAAAGCAAACTCGTATAAAATAAATTTCTCTAAACCAAAGCCTATCTTATAGGAGAGTTCTACCTTTGTTGCGTGCCCTTTGCAATCCCGCTTTTCCTTACGGTTTGTTGGATCTTTAGCACGTTCAAGTGTCCGTGCCTCTATACGTATCCACACAAGCACGCTCTTGTCTCACAAAAGGAAAACTAGAAGAGCTCTCCTTTACTTCTTGCTAGAGAAGTCCCTAAAGGAGAGGAAGAGAGGGAAAAGGAGAAAGGAAGAAGAAGACTCCTCTTCTTGCTAGCCTACACTCACAAACCCACACAACTAAAGCTTCCACCAAGCTCTCTCACAACCACAACACCAAAACTCTACAACAATTGCTTTATGGAATGGCCGGCCACTTCATGGTATTTTATAGGGTTGGAAAAACCCTTTCACCTCCTACCATTCAATGCAATCCATTGCATTGGGACACAAGTTTGGCCGGCCACTTAAGGAGACAAAACCATTTTGTTTCCTTCCACCTTAACTAGCTTAGGTGGATGCTTAGGTGGATGCTTAGGTGGCATGCTTATGTGGCATTCTTGCATGTTGAATTTAATCTTATTAATTCAATTAAGCTTATGTTATCATATTGAATTAATCTTATTAATTCAATTAAGCTTATGTTATCATATTGAATTAATCTTATTAATTCAATAAGGTAACATATTGAATTAATCTCATTAAATCAATTAGCTAAAAATTCTCATTAAGCTTAAAGTCCAAAAACCATTTTGTACTTAAGCTTATTCCCATATTATTCTAGTCAAACTAGAATACTCTAATTCCTCTAATTATCATGCTCTTTGTGTGTGACCCTATAGGCTCTCATAACGTTGGCAGTGGACCTAAACTCTTTTAGATACACAAGCAATGAGCGGCATCTAGCAATACATCATTGCTACCCAAGTTACGAGATAAGTCAAGATCCGACTAAACTTTCCGTGACTACTATAATATATGACCGTGTCCTTCTATCCTTGATATCAGTTTGATCAATGAGGCATAGACCGTGTCATCCTCGATCAATCTATGTGTTTCTTGATCCCTGAGTAAACTAACTCAAACAAATGAGCTCAATATCTCATATTGACTCATTCGAGCATGGCCATGCGTTTTAGTAGTTCTACTCAATCAATGGGCCCACCGATATCACTCCCGTCATATGGAAGGGATAGATCCCATCTACATCACTCACATCCCTCCGCATAATTTGTTACATACCCAGTAATCGCCTTTATGGTCCACCCTGTTACGGGTGACGTTTGTGATACCAAAGTACATAACTCCTTATGTAGGGAACCGTAGTGACTTCAGGTCTAAGGACTATTCATACCAATAGTCACATGAGAAAGTTTATGACACTCATATAACGATCCATGAAACTTTCTCATGGCGGGTCAGTTCAGTATATATTCTCCAATATATACCCATGTGTCAACTTGATATCATATATCCATGACTTGTGAGATCAAGTCATCAATTGACCTACATGCTAGTCTTTATGTATTAATATTGCCCTTGCATATTAATACTCGACTAGGAACATTTAGGAAAGTGTTCTCTACAGCCTCTCATAATCAATTCTGCCAATTGATGTGCTGTAGATAAGAACCTACTTTTCTAGGGCATTATTATATTTAAATTAGCTGGCACAAGCAAGATGTAAATATAATAACCAATCCTTTGTCTTTATAGAATATGATACAAAAATGTTCCCTATTCAACCATCACATGATTGGTTCTAGGGCTTTAACTAACACTCCGGACATCACTATGTCTCCAGCCAGTGAGAATCAGCTGCTTGGATACACCAAGGAGTATACCTCGTGCTAGTCTCGACAGAATTGATGGTGTCCAGATCCATCAATTCATCGACTAGGGATTATTCCGATACATCACAATTACACATGTAGAGATACTCACTAGTTGTGATCCAATCACAAATTCTCTCATGCTGTGAATCGTATCGTGGACATTCAGTAAATGAGTTTAAGATCCAATCAAATACATTAAACATGTATACTCAAATAGTGAATCTTCATTTATCATATAAATGGTTCATGCATAAGGCGATTGCCTTAGGACATCTCTCATATATTACTAACAGTGTGTAGGATTGACTCTCTTAAGTGATATGAGACTTATCACTAGGAAGATTGTAGGCATCCTAGATGTTTTTGGACAAATGGGGAGATTGTAATATCTCATTGAGATATGAGACATTGAGCTTCTTGGAGAGAACCTTTTTGATGTTAGTCAAAAAGGGGAAAAAGGTAGAATTACCGATTTGGGAAAATTGGTAAGGAAATTTGAGTTAGGGGCCTAACTCAAGGGTGTTTTTGTTAAACATCAAAAAAGGGGAGATTGTTGGTGTAATTGGCCCAGGTCACGATTGACTTAACTCGAGTTTGACTCGAGCGATGTTTTGATGTTCCACAAAAACATATGACAATGTGATTGTCATGGTAAAGTCCAAGTCATGGGTACTTGGCATGGAAAGTCCAAGTGGGACACTTGGCATTGGAAAAGTTCAAGTCTTGAGTACTTGACATGTAAAGTCCAAGCATGGGTCTTGGCAAGGGAAAGTCCAACATGGGTTGGCAAGGAAAGTCCAAGCATGGGTTTTGGCAAGGGAAAAGTCCAATCTTGGGTCTTGGCATGGAAAGTCCAACATGGGTTGGCAAGGGAAAGTCCAAGCTTGAGTCTTGGCATTTGGAAAGTCCAAGGAGAATATTGGCAGCGTAAAGTCCAAATGGGAGTCTTGGTGGCATAAGTTCAATGGTTGGCGGCGTAAAGTCCAAGCAGAAGTCTTGGCAGCGTAAGTCCAATGTGCCTTGGTGGTGTAGACACTGTTAGCATGACAATAGTCGATGGAAGCACTTGAAGGTTAGCGTATGGATGAACAAATCATGGATGACTTGGAGGGATCCGATAGGCGCGAGGCTGACGGAAGTGGCTAGAAGGCTTAGGTACAGGCTACGGGTGGTCTAACAAGTATAGGGGCACCATACTTGGGTTAAAACCTCATATTTGAGGTGTATCAATCGACTGGGACTATGGTCAGTCGACTGATGAGAGTCAACTAGAGTTTGACTACGGGAAGTGCCCTGGCAGTCAACTGCAACGTGGTACATACCGTTGTCTCACAACGGCTACAGGAGCAATCGATTGATGGTCCCGATCAGTCAACTGCTAGGCAAAATCTAGCCCGAATGCAGGTTATAAAGGCAGCTCGGAAGGAGGGATTTTGGCATGATTTTCTTGGGCGATTTGGAGCGATTTGCTAGTGCAAATCAGGGTCTTCAAGGCTAGTCAAGGCGATCAACAAGCAAACTTCCAAAAGATCGATTGTAAAGTTTTCTTTGCATTTCTTTTATTGTATTTCATTGTAATTGCTTGTATTTGTTTCTTATTGTTGTAAGACTATTTGTACGAGGTTTCTCCACCTCCGGATTGTTCCAAGAAGGAGTTTATTTGATTAGTGGTGTTGTACGCATCACTAGAGCTCGTTTGAGCTCGATCTGTGGAGTAGGAACCATTCGATTCTGAACCACATTATATTTGGTGTTGTGTGTGTGCTTGTATTCATGTTATTATTTTTATTGTTATTATTTCGCTATGCACTAACACGATTTGTAGACGCGATCGCGATCGTAATCCATCAAGCAACGCCGACGCTATTTACCCCCTCTAGCGGTCATGACGGTCCCTACAAGAAGAAGATTTGATATCTATAGCCAGTATTATACAAGTTTAATTGTATCAAATTTTAGTGATTAATTAATGTAGGATATTTGAGGCCGCTAGAGGGGGGGGTGAATAGCATCGTGCTTGTTCGATGATGGAATTCATTGCGTTTGTCTATACAATTTCGTTAGCGTAGCGGAAATGGAAAAATAATAATAATAACGAAATATACAACACGCAAACACAAATGTTTAACGTGGTTCAGAACCGAACGATTCCTACTCCACGGATTGGGTTCGTACGAACCCTAGCGATGCCAATCACATACCACTATGATAAACACTCCTTCTCGACACAAGTCGGAGGCGGAGAAACCCCTTACAAGCGATCTTACAATAGTAAGAAACAAAAAACAAGCAATTACAACAATTAATGTGAAAGACAAGTAAAGAAAAACTTTACAACACTTGCTTTTGATTGCTTGAATGCTTGGTTATTTGATTAGCACTTGGAGACCTGATTTGCAACAACAAATCGCCCCTAAAGCTCTCAAAAACCGGATGCATTTTTCTTCATCACGAGCTCCTTTTATAGCTTCAACCTGTGCTGGAAAATGTCGATCAGTCGACTGCTCGGGACCATCAGTCGACTGATCACACTGTTGCTGTGAGACAACGGTGTAATCCATGCTGGAAAAATCCAACGGCTAGGACATCAGTCGACTGATCATGAGCATCATTCGACTGTTCAAGCATCACTCGACTGCTCGTCCCAGCGATCGAGTGAGACTCCATTCTATGCCCCAAAATCCGAGCATCAGTAGGGATGTAAACGAGCCGAGCCGAGCCAAGCTTTGTAGTGTTCAGACTTGTTTGATAAGATAACCAAGCCGAGCCGAGCCAAGCCTAAAATTAACCAAGCTACTGAAAAACCTGTTCAAGCTTGGCTTGGTATTTTTTTTTTAGCTTGAGCTTGGCTTGAGCTTGAATTGAGCTTGGCTTGTTTAATGGGTATCAAGCTTCTAATCAAGCTTGATTCAAGCTTGTTTAAATTTGATTTATTTGAACGTTATCAAGCTCTTAAATCAAACTTGTTTATTTATTTAAAATTTTACTAATTTAATCCTGATTTATAAATGAGTATAAATAAATTCAAAAATAATTTTTAAAAGAGTATAATCATAAATCGGCTTGTTAATGTTCATGAACACTGTTCACGAATATTGTTCACGAACACCGTTCATGAACATTATTCACGAATACTGTTCACGAACGTTAACAAGCCGAACACATATGTGTTTAAGCTTGTTTATTTAATTTATCAAGTTGTTCAAGCTTGTTTATTAATTGACTTTGATGCATACTGAACGAACGTAAACGAGCTCTTACCGAGTAGAATACCAAGCTCGTTCATGAACGCTTGGTTCGTTTACAACCCTAAGCATCAGTCAACTGCTCGTCCAAACAGTCGACTGCCCATCTATGGCAGTCGACTGCTAGGGCAATTCCCGCAGTCAAACCCTAGTTGACTACGCCAGTCGACTGCCACATGACACCAGTCGACTGGCACACCTCAAACATGAGGTTTTAGCCCAAGTATGGTGCCCCCATACTTGCTAGACCACCCTTAGCCTAGACCTAAGCCTTCTAACCACCTCCATCAGCCTTACACCTCTCGGATCCCTCCAAGTCATCCATGACTTGTTCATCCATCGCATTAGCCTTCAGGTGCTTCCATCGGCTATGTCATGCTAACGGTGTCTACACCGCCAAGGCACATTAGACTTACGCCGCCAAGACTCCGCTTGGACTTTACACCGCCAATATCAAACCCCTTGGACTTCTCAAATGCCAAGACTCAAGCTTGGACTTTCCCTTGCCAATGCATGTTGGACCTTCCATGCCAAGACCCATGCTTGGACTTTCCCAAATGCCAAGTGTCCCACTTGAACTTTCCATGCCAAGTACCCATGACTTGGACTTTCAATAACCACATGGTCAACCCTAGTCAACCATTAAAGTCTCCCTCGAGTCAAACTCGAGTCCAGTTAAACATAACCCGGGTTGATTGTATAAACAATCTCCCCAAAATATCAACCGACATTAATGTCAAACATCAATATCAATTTACTTTGTCAAACATCAAAACATCTCTCGAGTCAAACTCGAGTTTGGTCAATCGTGACTTGGGCCGATTGCACCAACAATCTCCCCCTTTTTGATGTTTGACAAAAACAAACCTTGAGTTAGGCCCCTAACTCAAATTCCCTTATCAATTTTCAAAATTGGTAATTTAATGTTCTCCCCCTTTTTGACATACATCAAAAAGGTTATCTTTCCAAGGAGGTCAATGTCTCATGTCCCAATGAGATCTTACAATCTCCCCCTTATCAAAAAATACCTAGGATGCCTACCATCTTCCTAGTGATAAGTCCCATATCACTCAAGAGAGGCAATCCTATATGCTCTCCCAATTTCCAAATTGGGTCTCTCAAAATCTCATTTTCCTCTTCATGAGAAAAAATATCATTCATCATCCCATGATGAATTCCTCCTTCTAAAGGCTTGCTCCCCCTAGACCATTGCACCAACAATGTCCTTGGGAAGTCCCTAAGCCAATAGGAACTCTAAACCATCAAAGATAAGGTTAGAAATTCAACATTGAACTTTCCAACACCTTAAATTTGATATAAACCCTAAACACCTCTCCAAATCCATATCCAATGGATTTTCACCCTTTATAATGCTTCCCAAAGCATATCCTAGGATTAAAAGTGATTAGGGACCTTAACCGTAGCTGAAATCGAGCTAAACAAACTTAGTTTTCCCGAAATCAGCATTGTGATCGACTGCTACATCGGCTCAATCAGCGATGTGCCCATCGGTCGGTAGCAGCGCCGATCGGTGATACTGCTCTGCTAGTCGAGTCGGTAGCTGCCCATCGGTCGGCCTGTGAAGCGATCGTGATAAGCAAAACCTGATTTTTAGTTATCAGACTCGACTTTTGGAAATTCATAAGTAATTCTACGTATATCGAAAAATCATGAAATTTGATACGTATATTACTTATCACACATACAATCGGTGAAAAATTTTAGAAAAATATTTTAACCATTGAAATAGGAGATTGGTACAGAGCTCAAAAACTGTTAAAACTTTGAAGTTTTTGATCTACTTTGTATCAACTTCTACAATGATGATGACTATCAAAAGATAGACTTCACCAAGGTTTTCTAAAGTGATTTTAAAATGTTTTTGAAAACCTATTTTGAACCATGATTTATTGGTTAAATATACATAACTTGTATATTAGCTTTCCTCATAATTTTTAGTGATGATTGAAATAAGTTAAGTTCATCTAGATGCACTATCTATGCACCTTGAACTTAACTTATTATCCTAACATTTCACATATTATCTAAGATGTAAACACACACATACATGTCAATTTAGATGCGAGATGTGGAGTTAGGACTATTATGGCCTCATGCATTTTCTAGGCAACCCTACTTGATTCTCTTATAAATGGGACTCCAAGTCATGCCATTTTTCCTTAAATCAATTTTAATAAATGCATGAATGATCATGACATAAATGATATCAATAATAACGCATGGCCAAAGATCATGATGTCATGACATATGATATAATCTAAAAACAAACATGACATCTAAAATAATCCTAAACAATGGCATGACATGTTATATGATAAGATGAAATTTCATGTCATGATATGACAATTTTTCATAAACCAATACATTAATACAAGCACATAATCAGACACAAATGATTTTCATAAATAGAAATTTCATTCAATTTAAGAAAGCTTCAGTTTTTACATCCAAAATAGAGATTTGAGATGCTCAATCTCACTATAAAAACTAAAAACAAAAATCCTAACATCCTCTAGCTCTAATCATCTGTAGAAGGTGGAGGTGGAGGAGGCTGCTGGCTCAAGGTCCAGGCTCGCATCATCTCGTACATATCGAGCTGACATTGCTCGATGAGGCTTTGGGACTCCTGAATCTGAATGTAGCGCTCCTCCATCCGACTGAGATGCTCGCCCATGGAGGATTGCCCCACTATAAGCTCTGACGTCAGTCAGTCAATCTCTTGGTAGTCTGGAATCGGCCTCTCCCAAATCGATCTGAAGCACCTGCTCCTGATGCATCTGCTGGCATCTGGTCTTCCTCATCAGTAGCATCTGGATCCTCATAATCCTCTGCAGCCTCTCTAGGCACTAGAGGTGGCTCCCCATGTGCCCTGGGAGGAGGTCGAGGTGCCAGCTCCATCTGCCCATGTCCCATCCGTAGCTTCGTCAATGAGAAGTTACGAACTGATATACAGTCGTAAACTTCAGATAGCGCCCTTAGCGATCCCCTGTTAATGTTAATGTCTAAAGACTCTAACCATGTAGTGATGATGTGGCCAAAAGGCATATGCACTTTCCCCTGCACAGGGGATATGAAATGTACAATGCAATGAAATATGTTCAATGCAATGTTTATGTCTAGTCTATGACGCATGACGTACAGGAGAAAGATATGGGGAGGCCGAATCTTGGCGGACCGAGTCTGTCGGAGAAGGCACCCAACAATGACTTTGTAGAGTACATTGTCGGGTGCAGATAGCTCATTGATGGGAAATAAGTTCTGAGCTGGTGGGCAAGGATGGCGAAAGACATGCTCATGCATGGAGTCCAAGGAGATATGATCAAAGGGCTCACGTAAAGGGGCATCGAAAGTAGGGTAGAAAATGAAAGTATCAGCCGATGGCTTACACTCAAGAAACTCCTGCAATATCGCAGGAGTGAACTCTAAGTCGCGTTTTGCAATGCGGGTAGTGTAGGTAGGAGCATCGTCTACCTTCTTTAAGTTATGATAGAACTCCTTAAGGAGATCATCATTTATGGCATGAGTGCATAATACTATCTTTATGAGATGATAATATGATAAAATTTCCATGACGTCACCGCAGTAACGATTAAAGAAATCTTTATCAATGTACCTAACCAACATGGTTTGGTACAACCGTGATTCAACCTCAATCGGGTCATTTCTACGGGATTGCCTATATGAATGCAATGCAAAGACACAAATGCATGATCAGATCATAATGAGTTATAATGGAAAAATTAGGGTTTTAGAGGAGTAAGAAGGTTATACTTTGGCGCCATTTAGGATGATGAGGAGAGGGTACTCAGACACTGCTGAAGAGATCGCCGGAGCAGTGGTTTCGCCGAAACCCTAATCGAAGAAGAAAAATCGCCGGAGAAGAGTAGATTAGGGCTATGAGATGCTAAAAATGTGAGTAGAGGAGTTTGGCTATCAAACCTAGGGCTTAGGTGGCCGGCGTGGTCGGAAAAGCTGGTCGGAGAAGGAAGCGGTGACCGAAGAGGAGGAAGAAGCTAGAGATCGACGCGTGAAGATGCCGAACCCTAGTGGTTCGACGTTATAAAATCGCATCTCCAGTCGACTGATGTGCAACATCGATCGTCTGCGGCTTATGGCGGTTTCTGGAACCTACGATCATTGGCGGCTCGGAATCGACTCGATCATTACATGTCATTACTACATGTAACATCGATCGGATGTCGATCATCACTCGACTGCTCAGCGACCACTCGACTGATGATCCCTCTCCCTCGATGAACAATACCATCAGTCGACTAATGTACAAGCGATGAGTCACAAGCGGACTTTCATTGCTTTGCGTCGTATCGTGCTCTGATGTAATGTGATCGATCGTGATATCGATTTTCAGATCTGAGTTTCAGAAAATCTCAATTTCTTTATCCAACTTGTTTCATTTTCTCATGTTTAATCTTGTATATCGAATATATTAATGTTATGCTTATATTCATGCATTTGTTAATGTATTTTGGTATTTTATTTCATTTTAGCAAACATTAACATCCAATGGTTTCAAAATTTTAACATCTCACCCTTTCTAAGTGTTGAAATACACAATCAAGGTAAAAGACTTATTTTGTGAGATGCAATCCACCCTAGACATTCCTTCCATGCAAACACATGGTGAAGCACATGACGCATGGTAAGTGCAAGACATCAAGATGTGTGGCACTTGAGTATCACTCTTGATGTAACTTCTATACCTTAAAAACACTTCTCTTGATACATTAATTCCTAAAGTGTGCCAAAGATCAAAATGACACACTATGATCTCTAAATCTAGATTGTGCCAATTTTATTGATTTTTCATGATTTCAAAAATATATTGGCAAATCCTAAAATCTTTTAGGATAGAATATCAAACTTATTTCCAAGGTATCCATAACCTTGAAAATAACCTAACATATCAACTTTGCTATGATTGAGTTAACTACCCATCCAATCAAAGTTGGCACATCCTAATCCATTTATCGTGAATCAATCACGCTCTTTGGAATCCAAAATCTATTTGAGCTCATTGGATTAATTAGGTATTCCTTAGGGATAACCTCCATAGATACCTTCCTAATGACCCTTCTAGGCTTATTAGCCTTGGTCATTATGGTCTTGCCATGGTTAGTCTTAGGGATTGCCTCCCTAATAACCTTCTTAATGGCTTCCTTAGGTTTCTTAGAAACCCTAGCCACTAAGCACACACTATGGTTGGCCTTAGGAATGATTTCCCTAGAGACCTTGGTTTTCTTAGATCTAGGTTTAGTTCCATAATCAAATGGAACATTGTGATAAGTAGGCATTACTTTCTTAGACATAGGTTTGTGACCCAAACCTTGTCTCCTAGATGATTCTTGCCTCTTACACACTTTTTGTTGGCTTCTAGATCCTAGAGTTTGACACTTTGACCCTTTAAATTGATTTTGCATATTTGCAAGGGTCTTTTCCAATTTCTCAAGCCTTGACCTCAAGGCTTGATTTTCTAACTCTAATTGCCCAAATGATTTTTGATTAGGTTTTTGGGCATTACCATTCACTTTAGGCATATGTCTACCCTTATTGGGATTGATGCCTAAATGATTTTTGATTTTCTTAATTGTTTTCTTAGGAAGGACATTTCTAGGGACATTAGTCTAAAATTTCTCCTTCTTTGAAATAGACCTAGAGTTATCATTTCTAGATTTCTCCTTAGTCCTAAAACCAACATGTTTAGCTTCTAGACAACCATAATTATTATTTCTAGCATGCTTTGATTCATGAGTAATAGCAAAATTATTTGAATTAATTCTAGCATGCTTTTGCTTAGAATTTAAAGAATGAGCATTATGAAAATATACCTTAGGGTTAGTCTTAGAGACTCCCCCTACTTGTGAAGCTCCCTCCTTTCTTCTAGGACATTGGTGTTGGGATGTATACTGAAAGCCTAGCCTTTTGTATGGACATCTTTATTTTGAAATAAGAATCACATGATCATTATTTGCACTTTATATTTATTATATGTGTGCATATTGTCTAATACTCTACATTGTAGATAACGTGGTGCTTGGTGAGGCATAGAAGATCATGTTATCAGTTCCTTGTAGAATATAAGTATAGGCTCACAACCAAGATGGTCTTGTACAAACCATTGGCATGGTTGTAGTGTGATTTGATATTGGTTTATCTTGACCATAGAATTACACTAGTACATCTTGTGTGTATTGAGCAGGACCGACATAGAGGTGATTCAATCTATTGCTGACTATATGATTGAATCAGACCTCGGGTATTATGTTGCACATGCTCTGAATCCCGATATAATAACGGGCACATGTACTTAGTATTTATTTCTTTGATTTATCAATGGGTGAGATTTATAGATTAAATCAATAGGCTCGGTAAGTTGGGAAATGATATTATTTACATGATGTGTCGTTGATTATAGAAGGAAACCGTGTCCTATATATTAGGTTGATGATGTCCCCTTGAGGAGCTCATAAGGTTTATCATGTAAACCCCGCGGGTTGACTTAGTCAACATGATAATAAGGTTGAGTGGTACTACTCGAGGAGTTAGATGTTAATTAATTGATGGTCAGTAAATCAATTAATTGACGGACATTCGATATCTTAAACATGGGGAGATAGTTGTGCAAATAATATATGGAGCCCATATAAATGGGGGTTGGTGAGGTAGATCAATGATGATCTTCTAGTGGAATGGAACATCATTGATGGATCAAGTTTGTGTGGTTCCGATCCATCGGGTGGCCAAGATCCAACTCCTCCTCATGGTCCCTATCGTAGCCTTATTAAAACCTCATGGAGCCTAGATCCAATGATGGAACATAAAACTCTAGATCCGACGGTTGAGATTAAATCTCTAGATCCGACGGTGGAGATTAAATCTCTAGATCCGACGATTGAGATTAAATCTCTAGATCCGACGATTGAGATTAAATCTCTAGATCCGACGATTGAGATTAAATTCCTAGATCCGACGGTTGGGATGAAACCCTTGATCCGACGGTTGGGATGAAACCCTTGATCCGACGGTTGGGATGAAACCCTAGATCCGACGGTTGAGATGAAACCCTAGATCCGACGGTGGAGACTAAGTCTCTAGATCCGACGGTGGAGATTGAAAGGAGGCCTAAGCCTAACTCTATAAAAGGAGGGCTAAGGGCTTGGGCGTGTAAGAAATATGAAGAAGGAGATTAGGGTTTTTGGCTTGGGCGGCTAGGGTTTGGGAAAAGGTTTGGGCGGCAATCCTTGGAAGGATTAAGGTTTGTTTCCTTCCCTTCCTAATTGGTAGCCGGTGCCCATCTTCTTCCTCCTTGCTTTGGCCGACGCCCATACCCATTATTCCTTCTCCCTCTCTCCTTGGTGGCCGGCGGCAACCTTTCTTCAAGGTTGGCCGGCGCTCAATCATCTACTCCTTGGTCGGCGGCTATATCAAGCTCCTTGGCTTGGTGGTCGGTTCTAGATAGGAGAAGGAGTTTTTGTTTGGTTCTTCTCTTTGTTCGGAGCGAGCAAGGAAGGGAAGAACATGATCAAGGAGGCTTTAACTCGTGGAGGATCTTCGTCCACACGACGTCCACGAGGAGGATGGGACATACGGTAGAAGACCAAGAGGTATAAAAGTTTTACAAACTTTATTCTTGATCCTCTTATGATAAGATATGCTAGCTTATGTTCTTTATGTTAGTATGTGTTGATTATACTAGTTTACATTTGTATATATTTGTATAATCATGGACCCCGATAAGAAACACAAAAACCGTGATCCGTTAAATGCGTCTCTTCATGACTAACCGACTAGAAGAGTTGATTGCTTGAACAACAAGTTTGTTCAAGCGATCGCTCGAGTCGTTGGCACGATGAAATTTTAGTTGATAAAATTTTAATCTGGGGACATGGGAGGCAATGAGACTCCGACGCAACAAATGGCACTTCCATCAACTGGTATCAGAGCCAAGGTTTCCGATTTTGTGTGTTTTGGATTCGGTTACTTTCATGCACATATCATATATTGAGTATGCCGGATAATAGTAGGATATGCGTAGGCTAACTTTTTGGTTGCAGGCATAAGATCCGACTATTATGGCTATATGTGTGTATGTGATTGTTTGTGTGTGATTGTATGTATATCATTTGAATCCTCGGGGTTGACGAGGCTAGATTAGTATTTAATTTTTGTAATTAAATACGACATTGTTTAGCCGATCATTTTAGTTTACTTTCGATATAGATAGTTTGTACACTCCTTCGTGGAGTATAGGATTGATGGATGTAAATTAAAATGATATATCTTGACTCGGATCTCTTTTGTGGCTTGCGCACGGAAAAGGTGGAGCAGACGAGGTGGAGACATGGCGGGATGCATATTGGAGAACAAAGCCATAATAGTTGGAAAAATTCTATTTTTTTCCATATTTATTGCTGATTTGTTTTATATGCATGTTGTGTGTGCTTGAAAATTCCTCATTTTTAATTTACTAAGTGGGAGAGGGATATTTTAATTAATTCCCGCGGCCTCCATTACAATTTGACGTGTGATGCAACAAACTTGCGTGTCGGCTCTGAGTGCCTTCCTCCCCATCGGATGGGTTAGTTTGTGGATCACTAGGTCAAATATGGTTATAGGAAATTATTTAGGAGCGTATGTACTTCCCCATCAGTAAGGTACATAATCCGAGATAATTGCCTTAGTACCGAGTAATGGTAAACACTTAGATGCAAATAAAGGTATCCTCCCCATCGGAGTCACTGCTTTTATTTGTAGGGCCTAAGAGGAACCAACTATTAATTTTATTTGTCAAAAAGTAAGGTTGACAAGATAATAAAATTAATGGGTAAAACCTCCTCTTACAAATGTAGAATTTGTATACGTCCACACTATCGTGGCATGCGATATTCTCGGTGTTTTGAGGTGTTGGTTGATTTCGGAATTTTATTGTTTTGAGGAATCAATAATATTTGAAATCTAATATTTTGATCATTGTGATTCTTAGGATTTTCAAATGGCTTTCAACCCACTTCTTTGTGATCTTTGAAAGAAAATAAACTTCTTTGGAATAAAATACATTGATTGGAAAAGAAATTTGGATATTATCTTAAGCGAGTACAAGTATGTGCTCTTGATGAGTGTCCTCTAAGCCTATGGATGATTAGGAAAGGAACTTTTTGGATACGCAGAATCGAGCTGCTAAGCGAGGAAGCCATGGTTGCTCGAAGGTTTCTACTTCTAAGCGAAGGCAAGAAGAAGAAACAAGGTGGAGCAAAGGTGGCGAGTGGACCTCGGGAGGAGTGAAGAAAGCCGAAGGCAAGTGCTTCACTTGTAAGCATTTGGACATGGGAAGAAAGGCGCCTACCTAAAGCGAAAACAAAGGTATATCTTACGGCTTAGTCGTTGAAACATGTTTAGTGGTGTTATCTATCTGCACTGGTGTGTAGAATCACGGGAGCCTTGATCATGTATCTGCAATTCTTTGCGAGGGTTCCGAAACCCGCGACTAGTGAAGGAGAAATTCAAATCTACATGGGTAATGCTACAAAGGTGGCGGCTATTGCGATGGGAGCGTTCATTTATCGTTTGATAGAAATAAAGTTTTGGTTTTGAAATTGTCTTTATGTACCTACATTTAGAAAGAATTTGATTTGGTTTCTAAATTGTTTATGGATGGATATTCTATTTCTTTTAATGTGAGTTGTTATAAAAGAAATAGAGATTATCTGTTAGTACATTGGTTGGCAATTTGTATACTCTTGAACCGAAAGCTCCCACGATGCATATAGAAGTAAATAACTCATCTTCTAAGTCTAATAAGAGAAAAGAACCTTCAAAAATGAACCAGACATATCTTTGGCATCTAAGGCTTGGTCATATTAACCTGAGTAGAATTCAAAGGTTGATAGCTGATGGACCTTTGGGTTCATTAGTGGTGGAGGATCTCCCAACCTGCAAATCTTACTTGGAAGGTAAAATGACCAAGAGACCTTTCAAGGCCAAGGGGTATAGAGCCAAAGATGTGTTAGAATTGGTTCATTCTGATTTGTGCGGTCCTATGTCTATCCAGGCTAGAGGTGGTTTTGAATATTTCATCTCTTTTATAGACGATTATTCAAGATATGGATACATTTACTTGATGCGCTGCAAGTCTGAATGCTTTGACAGGTTCAAAGAATTCAAGGCTGATGTGGAGAACCGTCAAGGTAAAAGTATCAAGACCCTACGATCTGATCGTGGTAGTGAGTACCTCTTGGGAGAGTTTAGGAATTACTTATCAGAGGCTGGGATTCAATCCCAATTGTCTGCACCTGGCACACCCCAGCAGAATGGTGTAGCAGAGCGAAGGAATAGGACTCTTATAGAGATGGTTAGATCGATGATGAGTTATTCTGAGTTGCTAGATTCTTTCTGGGGGTATACGCTGGATACGGCAATGTATATTCTGAACTTGGTTCCATCTAAATCAGTGCCTTCTACCCCCATAGAATTGTGGACTGGGCGAAAGCCTAGTCTAAGACATATTCGAATATGGGGAAGTCCAGCACATGTGCTGAAGGCTGATGCTGGTAAGTTGGAACCTCGTACAGAAGTGTGCATGTTCGTGGGCTACCCTAGAGGAACGAAAGGTGGTTTGTTTTATAATCCTAGAGATCAGAGGGTGATCGTTAGCACGAACGCCTGATTTCTAGAGGAAGACTATGTGATGAACCACAAGCCCAAGAGTAGGATTGTTCTGGAGGAATTAAGAGGGGAAGTCGCTACTTTAGTACCACAAATACAAGAGAATATACCACAAGTCACTGCACCGCGTGTCACAGAGGATACATAGGTGATACCTCGTCGTAGTGGGAGGATTGTGAGACAGCCTGATAGATTCATGTTCTTGGGAGAGTCTTCGGACTTGGTCCCTGGTGAACATGAACCTGATCCCTGGATATATGACGAGGCACTCCAAGATGAAGATGCGGTATCTTGGCAAAGAGCGATGAATTCTGAGATAGAATCTATGGATTCTAATCAGGTCTGGGAGCTAGTAGAGCCACCCGATGGTGTAAAAGCCATTGGATGCAAGTGGATCTACAAAAGAAAGAGAGGAGTAGACGGGAAGGTTGAGACCTTCAAAGCTAGGCTTGTTGCGAAAGGATATACTCAGAAAGAGGGTATCGATTATGAGGAGACTTTTTCGCCGGTAGCTATGCTTAAGTCTATCCGAATTCTCTTATCTATAGCTGCTCATATGGATTATGAGATTTGGCAGATGGATGTTAAGACAGCTTTCCTTAACGGAAGTCTTGAGGAGAACATCTATATGCAGCAACCATAGGGATTCATTGCTAAAGGCAAAGAGCATCTAGTGTGTAAGCTTAATCGGTCCATTTATGGATCGAAGCAAGCTTCGAGATCTTGGAACATCCATTTTGATGAGGTAATCCAGTCATATGGATTTATTCAAAGTCCGGATGAGCCATGTGTATACAAAAGATGTGACGGAAACATAGTCGTATTTCTTGTACTATACGTAGATGACATTTTGTTAGTTGGCAACAATATCAAAGTGTTATCAGACGTAAGGGTATGGTTGTCCAAACAGTTTGACATGAAGGACTTGGGAGAAGTGGGACACATCCTTAGGATCAAAGTTATAAGGGATCGCAAGAAAAGGATGTTGTGCTTATCTCAAGCTTCATACATAGACACTGTCCTATCTCGTTTTAGCATGCAGAACTCCAAGAAAGGTTTTCTACCTTTTAGGCATGGAGTTCCTTTATCTAAAGAGATGTGTCCTAAAACATCAAAGGAGATAGAGGAGATGAAGGCGGTTCCTTATGCTTCGGCGGTAGGAAGCCTCATGTATGCTATGCTATGTACGAGGCTGGATATCTGCTTTGCCGTTGGCATGGTCAGCAGATATCAGAGTAATCCAGGACAGGGACATTGGACTGCGGTAAAACATATATTGAAGTACCTGAGAAGGACTAGGGACTATATGCTGGTTTACCGGACAGATCAATTAGTCCCTGTGGGTTACACGGATTCTGACTTCCAATCAGACAGAGATAACAGTAAGTCTACCTCGGGTTTTTTGTTTACTTTAGGAAGTGGAGCCATAGTATGGAGGAGTGTCAAGCAGAAATGCGTGGCGGACTCCACCATGAAAGCTGAGTATGTGGCAGCCTCTGAGGCAGCCAAGGAAGTTGTATGGCTCAGGAGCTTCTTGATGGACTTGGATGTGATTCCTGGTTTGCCCAGAACTATCACAATTTATTGTGATAATAGTGGTGCAGTTGCAAACTCGAAGGAACCACGAGCCCATAAAGCGAGTAAACACATAGAGCGCAAGTACCACCTGATACGAGAGATCGTGAAGCGAGGAGAAGTTGCTGTCGCCAAGATTGCATCAGAGGATAACCTAGCAGATCCATTCACTAAGGCCCTTCCGGCGAGAGCTTTTGATCGGCATGTGGAGGACATGGGAATCAGATGTATGGCAGTATGATGACGGCATAGTCTTTGAGTAGAAGTGGGAGATTGTTGGGATGTATACTGAAAGCCTAGCCTTTTGTATGGACATCTTTATTTTGAAATAAGAATCACATGATCATTGTTTGCACTTTATATTTATTATATGTGTGCATATTGTCTAATACTCTACATTGTAGATAACGTGGTGCTTGGTGAGGCACAGAAGATCATGTTATCATTTCCTTGTAGAATATAAGTATAGGCTCACAACCAAGATGGTCTTGGACAAACCATTGGCATGGTTGTAGTGTGATTTGGTATTGGTTTATCTTGACCATAGAATTACACTAGTACATCTTGTGTGTATTGAGCAGGACCGACATAGAGGTGATTCAATCTATTGCTGACTATATGATTGAATCAGACCTCGGATATTATGTTGCACATGCTCTGAATCCCGATATAATAACGGGCACATGTACTTAGTATTTATTTCTTTGATTTACCAATGGATGAGATTTATAGATTAAATCAATAGACTCGGTAAGTTGGGAAATGATATTATTTACATGGTGTATCGTTGATTATAGAAGGAAACCATGTCCTATATATTAGGTTGATGATGTCCCCTTAGGAGCTCATAAGGTTTATCATGTAAACCCCGCAGGTTGACTTAGTCAACATGATAATAAGGTTGAATGGTACTACTCGAGGAGTTAGATGTTAATTAATTGATGGTCAGTAAATCAATTAATTGACGGACATTCGATATCTTAAACACGGGGAGATAGTTGTGCAAATAATATATGGAGCCCATATAAATGGGGGTTGGTGAGGTAGATCAATGATGATCCTCTAGTGGAATGGAACATCATTAATAGATCAAGTTTGTGTGGTTCCGATCCATCGGGTGGCCAAGATCCAACTCCTCCTCATGGTCCCTATTGTAGCCTTATTAAAACCTCATGGAGCCTAGATCCAATGATGGAACATAAAACTCTAGATCCGACGGTTGAGATTAAATCTCTAGATCCGACGGTGAAGATTAAATCTCTAGATCCGACGGTGGAGATTAAATCTCTAGATCCGATGGTTGAGATTAAATCTCTAGATCCGACGGTTGAAATTAAATCCCTAGATCCGACGGTTGAGATGAAACCCTTGATCCGACAGTTGGGATGAAACCCTAGATCCGACGGTTGGGATGAAACCCTAGATCCGAAGGTGGAGACTAAGTCTCTAGATCCGACGGTGGAGATTGAAAGGAGGCCTAAGCCTAACTCTATAAAAGGAGGGCTAAGGGCTTGGGCGTGTAAGAAATATGAAGAAGGAGATTAGGGTTTTTGGCTTGGGCGGCTAGGGTTTGGGAAAAGGTTTGGGCGACAATCCTTGGAAGGATTAAGGTTTGTTTCCCTCCCTTCCTAATTGGTAGCCGACACCCATCTTCTTCCTCCTTGCTTTGGCCGGCGCCCATACCCATTATTCCTTCTCCCTCTCTCCTTGGTGGCCGGGGGCAACCTTTCTTCAAGGTTGGCCGGCACTCAATCATCTACTCCTTGGCCGGCGGCTATATCAAGCTCCTTGGCTTGGTGGTCGGTTCTAGATAGGAGAAGGAGTTTTTGTTTGGTTCTTCTCTTTGTTCAGAGCGAGCAAGGAAGGGAAGAACGTGATCTAGGAGGCTTCAACTCGTGGAGGATCTTCGCCCACACGACGTCCACGAGGAGGATGAGACATACGGTAGAAGACCAAGAGGTATAAAAGTTTTACAAACTTTATTCTTGATCCTCTTATGATAAGATATGCTAGCTTATGTTCTTTATGTTAGTATGTGTTGATTATACTAGTTTACATTTGTATAATCATGGACCCCGATAAGAAACACAAAAACCGGCGATCCGTTTGTCATCTCTTCCGTGGCTAACCGACTAGAAGAGTTGATTGCTTGAACAACAAGTTTGTTCAAGCGATCGCTCGAGTCGTTGGCACGATGACGAAATGGTTGTGCTTCGGAAACTCATCCCGTCCGGATTAGTTTTAGTTGATAAAATTTTAATCCGGGGACATGGGAGGCAATGAGACTCCGACGCAACAAATGGCACTTCCATCAATTGACTCCTATAGTGTCCCGGTTGTTGGCATTTGAAGCACACCACGTGCTCCTTGCTCTTCTTGGTGGGGACACCAGTATCCTTGACTTTTTCATTGACTTTTGGTGCCGGAGGAGACTTCTTAACTCTTTTCGGACACTTACTCTTGTAGTGTCCGGATTCCCTACACTCAAAGCATATTATATGATTTTTATTTACAATTGACATGCTTGAGTTACCTATGGTGGTGGTAGGTGCCGGAATTGGAGCTTCTTCATCTTGACTGGATGTCGAGGCTTTCTTTTGTTGCTCCGGAGTTGAAATTCTTTCCTCCCCCTCAATTCTAGAGGTGGAGGTGTCTTCTACTTCTTCCACCGATCCGGAAGTTGACTCCTCTTCAACTTTCGATTCCTCACTTGCTCGTGAGGATGATGAACTCTCTTCATCCTCTTCCTTATCTTCTTCTACTTGTGCCAAGTGGGGCTTCTCATTGAACTTGGCTAATTTGTCTCATAGCTCCTTGGCATCAAGATATTCACCTAGCCTAGACAAAACATCATTAGGTATCAAATCTTCTAAAAGTTTTGTTACCTTGGCTTCGGTTTTGAATTTTTGCCGTTGCTCTTGGGTCCATTTCTTCAACTTGAGGACTTGTCCCGTCCTATCCCGAGGAGGTTCAAAACCTTCTACGAGGATGAACCAATCCTCTATATCCATCATCAAGAATGTCTCCATTCTTGTTCTCCACGCCGAAAAGTCTTCTCGATCATATGGCGGTGGAGTGTTGATGTCCCATCCAAGCTTGTCTTGGAATTCCATCTTCCCTCTAGCTTCTTTAGCTCCCGACGGTTAATCCGTAGAAGAGAACCTGACTCTGATACCAATTGTAGGATATTTGAGGCCGCTAGAGGGGGGGGGGTGATAGCGTCGTGCTTGTTCGATGATGGAATTCGTTGCGTTTGTCTCTACAATTTCGTTAGCGCAGCGGAAATAGAAAAATAATAATGATAACGAAATATACAACACGCAAACACAAATATTTAACGTGGTTCGGAACCGAACGGTTCCTACTCCACGGATTGGGTTCGTACGAACCCTAGCGATGCCAATCACACACCACTATGATAAACACTCCTTCTCGACACAAGTCGGAGGCGGAGAAACCCCTTACAAGCGATCTTACAACAGTAAGAAACAAAAACAAGCAATTACAACAATTAATGTGAAAGACAAGTAAAGAAAAACTTTACAATACTTGCTTTTGATTGCTTGGTTATTTGATTAGCACTTGGAGACCTGATTTGCAGCAACAAATCGCCCCTAAAGCTCTCAAAAACCGGATGCATTTTTCTCCATCACGAGCTCCTTTTATAGCTTCAACCTGTGCTGGAAAATGTCGATCAGTCGACTGCTCGGGACCATCAGTCGACTGATCACACTGTTGCTGTGAGACAACGGTGTAATCCACGCTGGAAAAATCCAACGGCTAGGACATCAGTTGACTGATCATGAGCATCAGTCGACTGTTCAAGCATCACTCGACTGCTCGTCCCAGCGGTCGAGTGAGACTCCATTCTGTGCCCCAAAATCCGAGCATCAGTCGACTGATCACAAGATCAGTCGACTGCTCGTCCAAACAGTCGACTGCCCATCTATGGCAGTCGACTGCTAGGGCAATTCCCGCAGTCAAACCCTAGTTGACTACGCCAGTCGACTGCCACATGACACCAGTCGACTGACACACCTCAAACATGAGGTTTTAGCCCAAGTATGGTGCCCCCATACTTGCTAGACCACCCTTAGCCTAGACCTAAGCCTTCTAGCCACCTCCATCAGCCTTACACCTCTCGGATCCCTTCAAGTCATTCATGACTTGTTCATCCATCGCGCTAGCCTTCAGGTGCTTCCATCGGCTATATCATGCTAACGGTGTCTACATCGCCAAGGCACATTGGACTTACGCCGCCAAGACTCCGCTTGGACTTTACGCCGCCAATATCAAACCCCTTGGACTTCTCAAATGCCAAGACTCAAGCTTGGACTTTCCCTTGCCAACCCATGTTGGACTTTCCATGCCAAGACCCATGCTTGGACTTTCCCAAATGTCAAGTGTCCCACTTGGACTTTCCATGCCAAGTACCCATGACTTGGACTTTTAATAACCACATGGTCAATCCTAGTCAATCATCAAAGTCTCCCTCGAGTCAAACTCGAGTCCAGTTAAACATAACCCGGGTTGATTGTATAAACAATCTTCCCAAAACATCAACAGACATTAATGTCAAACATCAATGTCAATTTACTTTGTCAAACATCAAAACATCTCTTGAGTTAAACTCGAGTCTGGTCAATCGTGACCTGGGCCGATTGCACCAACAATTAATTTTGAAATTTAAGTTAAGTTTTGACTTTATTGTTACAGGTTCTCACAATATGCATGAATAAAGGTTTAGCAAACAATCAAAATTAGTAAATAACAAATCACACGGTAAGTAATTTATTGGTAGTAGTTAAAGTATTTCTTGGGACATGATAGTAGTTAAAGTAGTTCCACAATTAGCGAACAACAATGGGTCACATGCCATCGAACTGGTGTATTCCATACATTTAAATTGCTACTTATTGTAGTGTACTAGTATTAATGTACTCAGTGAGTATAGGTACAACATGGTTACATAATCTCAATACTCATCTAAAGAACTATAAACTAAGGCTTTATTTGAGAAATATTTTGAAATAGAAAAAGTTCATTGCAAAAGATAATAACAAATTCTGTAAAATTGTTGCGATGCAAATAAAGAATGCAAGAAAGATAATAAACATAAATTTGTAAATGATTTTAAGTGTCAGTTTCTTTTAATTTGATAGCAGAGTGTTTAATTTTCATAAGAGTTTAATGGGAGTGCAATGGTTACCAATTAGTAGTATTTCTTTTCTATTTTGGTTGAGTTTAGAGTTATCATATCAATGCAATAGTTAATTTTGATCCATAAGAATTCTATTTTTTTCTCTCTACGTGAGATTCTTCTTTGTATAAGGTTCATGTTTGTCTCATTGCTATGTCATGTTATCTAAATATGAAGCATTTGGAAACACTATCATGAAAATTTGATAGGTATAACACTTTTCTATCCCAATCTGCTAATAGATATCCTTTCCAAGTAAATAAATTAATGACAAGATGAAAACACTTATGCTAATAGATATCCTGATTGGTTCTCAAATTTTTAAATTTTGGGTCATTGAAATTCTAATTCCAAATTAGCATTGGGCCACGATGTAAAGCAGGCAGCAGCTCAAGGTTGAGCTCATGGAACACTCTTCAGTTCTCTCGCCCTCTTCGATTTATATCTGCCCTAAAACTAATCAGATTGCTGCCCCTGGAATTTTGAGACATTGTTGCCCTTGGAATTTTGAGTTTTTTGCATGATTTGTGATTTTTTTTTGTCAATTTATTGGTATTTCTTTTTCTGCACTTTTCTTTTGACAATTATGAGATTTGCTGTATTTTATTTGTTGCTTTCAGATTTTGTAAATGGTCTAGTAGTGTTTTAGTTATCTCCTTTCATAATAAATTGTTCTTGTCTTGTTTAGTACTTGTTCACGATGATATGTTAACATGCTACTAGCATTTTCAAGTATCTCAGTAGTACATGAAATGAATTAATGTGTCTTTCTTTGCAAATAGCTTTTGACTGATTGCTGGCTTTAAACTACTCCAGTCATCTTTTAGATAAGATTAGGTTGTTCATTGACTTTATTTGGATCAATGTTGCATTGTATGTTATCTGTTTTGATGTAATTGAATGCGTAAGGCTAACTATACTACCTTTGCGAAACTTTTGATGGTTAATATATTATGATGCTTGGCTTGGCTTAAAGAGTTTTCATTTTCCCTATGTGTTTTAATCCATTACAATTTCTCTGAAGGATTTTATCAAGTTCTTAATTGTTTCCATTATTATTCAAATTTCAAGAAAACAAATTGAGTTGGACATTTCAGACGAACAAATTGAGTTGAGTAACTATTAGATTCCAGGTGGTCTTCGCCGCGCGTCTTAGATGTGATTCTATATCCTACTAATGCCTGGATAAGTTGTTAAATGATTGTAGATGAAATATTATCGATGATACATATGTATTATTGCTTGACACAATATAGTAGTGTGTTTTGTTAGTTTAATGAGATTTCTACCTAGACTTTTATAATAACTATTTGATTTCTATCTAAACATCTTATTAGCAGGAGATATTGATGAAGATCAGAAAATGTGAGCTTGATATAGTTGTTTAAATGACAGTGAAAGGTTAAGGTTACATTTCGATAAAAATGTTTGCACTTATATAGAGATGGAGACAAATTATGCACTTGAAGACAAAGATTCCAGGTTGTTGGGCAGAATTTGGGAGGTCTTGAAATTGTTTCCAACAAGGTGATGCTTGTGCTAGAATTCTGGAATGTAGAAAGGCATTCTTTTATGCAAAAGTTTATCATGGAAATCTTGCAAGAGTTTATCCTTTTATTTACAGATATTTCAGTTGTGAATATGTTTCTTGAGGTGACTTTACATCCATATTGTTTCCTATTGGTGTTTTAGTCCATTTTCTATTGTGTGAAAGGTCAATGCTGGTCACGAGGGAGAGAATTCTAAAGTATTCATTGGTTGATCCTTTGGCAGTTATTTGGATCTCATCCTCTGGCATATAAGGGCTCCCGCTAGGGGAGGGTGCATAATAATACTTAATATGTCACGCTCTGAAGGAGATCTCGTCAGACGAAAATTTGGCAGCATCTCTTCTTTACGGGTGATAATTTCCAATTTACATACAAGGCTTACACGACCACAATACATCGGTCAACACGACCGGAATCCAAACACACACACAGTTATATAATTTGGCCTCAGGCCATCTACCAAAATAAATGATAAACAATCTACCATAAATAGACTTACCCCTTCTGCTATCTGGGCAGGAATACTCAACAAAATCCAATCTAATCAAAATCCGAATACGGTCCATAAAGACACCAAAAATCCACGAATACAAATATCAATCTCCAAACCTATACATGTCCACTAACCAAATATCCAAACCATAAAATAAATATCCAAATAAAACATTTACGATGAGTGGGGTCCGGCAGTTACACTCTCCTGACAGCTTCATCCTGAAATAGATATAAATCAACGGGGTAAGTTCAAAGAACTTAGCGGATATAGTCGATATGCAAAGTAAGGTATAACTAACAATAAAAATCATGCCAGTACAGTCTCATATATATGGTAAACAAGAAATAAATACAAAAGGACTGTACTCACCTGAATCTCTTACCCTGATATAGGAGCAAGTGCCCTACTATAAGAGTCATCACCATATACAAACATGTATCCTGTATGCATGACAATCATATGCAACATCCAAGGCATAAGTAAAAATGCAACAAACACAATACAAATGCAATCCGTGCAAAGTGCATGTCGTGCAAATGACATGGTCACCCAGCCGACGCTACCACCCCTACACGTGATGGTGAAGCCGAGTGGGTAGGGCTATGACAACTGTGCACTCTGCCATCACTGCTCCTGAGTGACCGAGTGGACAGGATGCTGTCGGAGTACACCTATCCTCCTGCCCCAAACAGAGTGGGGGAGCTAAGCTCTCATCTCCCGGTGTCATAGACTAGAGGAGGGATCCCTGCCCGCTACCACGCTGCCTCATCGCTACCCATGAGTGGACCAGCGGAGCCTGACAGAGCAACTGCACACACCCTCCTGATGTACCACTAACCTATGAGTGACAGTGTGTGCAGGCCATGTAACTAGCTGCGGGCTCAACAATAATGGAACCCCGTCCAGCCAGCATGCAATCATGCAAAAATGGTGCATGATACTAAAGCATGTAAATCATACTCAAAATACCTATCCGAATAATATGTACAATCAGTATGTACATATCCCTAATCCAAGTACTATGATCCAAATCAAACAGGGAAATATAATCATATCCTATCACATGCATGTATCAAGTAGGCACCAAAAGCATACCAGGCATATAAACATGAAAAATTATTGTAAGCTATCCTAACTAGCATATCAACAATGACTATATCTAAAAGATAAGTCAAAATACCCGCCTGAATATATATATCCATAAGAATAAGAATGTCACGACCGGGGACCTGCCTCGTGACCGAAACCTGCATATAACATAACCATAGTTAAGCACTAAATACAATTCAACGACAAATCGAATACTTAAATCGATTTCCTTCATATCCCAATTAACCCAAATCAATTTTCAATTCTCCTTAATTTTTCAACCGTCTTATTAATCTTTTTTCTACCACAAATATCCATACAATTAATTTAGCCCACTAAATCAATTGATAAAAATTTTGATTAATTAATGATAAGCTAATTAATCAATTAAACCTGGTTTAACCTGCATTTTAACAACCTAAGCCAAATAAATAAAATTTACTGGCTTTTAATTTATCCAACTATTGTTCCAACCAATGTACCCAAATAAATTCCTAATCACCTAACCTAATTCATCACCTTCAAAAATCCTCAAAATCAAACAATATCACCCAACCATCCCATATCCTCCGAATACCATACCGATCAACCGAATAACACCAAAATCAACCCAAATCGACCATAAATCCGGTCCACAACCTTATACAACCTATGCACAACCCAACACAGTCACTCACCAACTACAGCTCAAATCACAGATTCACTACCTTCGTCCAGCCCACTCCATCGACCCAACTGCCCCCCCTGCCCTTGATTCCCTAATCGCATCCACACTCCATTCAACACCATCAATACATAGTAAACACCATGAACAGAAAGGAAAGGAGGAAACAAGAAAGAAATATACCTAAATTCCACCTTCCCCCAATTTTAGACCTAGATAAGGGAAGAAGAAACCAAGAAACCCACGAGCACCGGGAAGGCAAGCGTCGGCGACGAGGAACCGGCGAGGATCCTGTGGCCAGGGACTATGGGTGGTGACGCGAAGAAGAGGGCTCGGATCGATGGCGCGTGGTTCGTGACGGCAAGGAGAGCACGCGCCGGGCGGGCGGCGGTTGTCGGCGGCGAGATCGTGGACGAGAAAAGGGTGCCGGCGGAGAAGCAAAGGAGGGCGTCGGGCGCGTGAAGGAACGAGCGGAAGAAACTGCCGAACGAAGGAAGTCGCGACGGGAAAAAAGAAAAAGGGAAATAGATAATTAGGTTTTCATCGTGTATTTAACCCCTTTAAATAGACCCCTCTAAAGCCTATTTATTTTATCCCCGTAAAAATCTTGTACGGAGTTCGTTTAAATCCAGAAAAATTCCTAAAATTCCCTAAAAATTCCGAAAAATTTCCAGGCTTATTTCCTTAATTCTTTGGCCATTAATTTTACATTTTTTTAAATTTTCCAATATTTAACATTCTCCCCCACTAATAAAAATTTGGTCCCCAAATTTCCTACTCAAATGCACAACGAGTAAGAAATACTACAAGTACTGATAATATACCTCACGTACGTTAAGTAAACAAGTGGGGGGATTGAGCTCTAATATTTTCCTCGAGCTCCCAAGTAGCTTCCTCGTCGGTGTGGTGACTCCACCCGACCTTGACGAGTCGCACAACCTTGTTCCGTAACTGTCGTTCTTTGAAATCCAAAATCCGTACCGGAACCTCTGTGTAAGTAGCATCAGGTTGAATGGAACCTGACACATCTGACAAAATATGTGTAGAGTCTGGTACATACTTCCTCAGCATGGACACATGGAACACATCATGTATACTCGTCAAAGATGGTGGTAGCGCTAGACGATAAGCAACTGCTCCGATCCTCTCCAAAATCTCAAACGGACCAATGTATCTAGGAGCTAGCTTACCACGGAGGTCAAATCTCTTCACCCCTTTCGTGGGTGAGACTTGCAAGAATACATGATCACCAACAGAGAACTCCAGAGGTCTCCGTCTATGATCTGCATAACTCTTCTGGCGATCCTGCGCCTCTGTCATCCTACGTCTGATAGTACGGACCAACTCTGCCTCATGCTGAGTTCTCTGAGGTCCTAGCAACTGGGCCTCCCCAACCTCCTCCCAGAGGGTGGGTGTACGACACGGTCTACCATACAATGCCTCATACGGGGCCATTTGGATAGCCGAATGATAACTGTTATTGTAGGCGAATTCCACTAACGGCAAATGATCCTCCCAGTTGCCTCCGAAATCTATAACACAGGACCTCAGCAAATCCTCTAGTGTATGAATGGTCCGCTCAGACTGTCCATCGGTCTGCGGATGGAATGCAGTACTAAACCGAAGCTGTGTGCCTAAAGCCTGCTGCAGACTCTGCCAGAACCTAGATGTGAACCGGGGATCTCTATATGGTATAATGCTCAAAGGAACACCATGCAATCTGATGATCTCCCGACAATACAGCTCTACCAACCGATCTAAAGAGTTGGTCTTCTGAATCGATAAGAAGTGCGCGGATTTGGTTAGTCGGTCTACGACTACCCAAATCACGTCATGGCCTTGACGTGTCCTAGGCAATCCCATCACAAAATCCATAGTAATATGATCCCACTTCCACTCGGGAATAGGAATCCTCTGAAGTAATCCAGCTGGTCTCTGGTGCTCAGCCTTTACCTGCTGACAAATTAGACATCTAGCTACAAAATCCGCAATGTCCTTCTTCATACCGTTCCACCAATACAACCATTTTAAATCTCGATACATGCGGTTTCCGTCTGGGTGGATCGTAAATCGAGAGCGATGAGCCTCCTGTAGTAACTCCTCCATAATCAGGTGAGGCTGAGGTACGCATAATCTGCCTCGGAAATATATAATACCCTCATCATCGCGGGTGAACTTAGTCTGCTGTCCAGAAGTTATCTGACTACCAATGAACTGTAAATGCTGATCACTGGCCTGAGCCTCCCGGACTCTCGTCCGGATAGACGACTGAGCAACCATGGTAACCAGAACGCCCTGCTCTATTGGTCCCTGCTCCTCAAGGCTCAACTCAGAAAAACCCTGAATCAAATCCGTGACTAAAACTCGGAAGTAAGCTAAAGTCCCTCGGGACTTACGACTAAGTGCATCGGCAACCACATTGGCTTTCCCTGGGTGGTAGCTGATGGTACAGTCATAATTCTTCAGGAACTCCATCCATCTCCTTTGTCGGAGATTGAGTTCCTTCTGCGTAAACAGATATTTGAGACTCTTATGATCAGTGAGAATCTCAAATGTAATACCATATAAATGATGCCTCCAAATCTTCAAGGCATAGATAATAGCGGCTAACTCTAAATCATGAGCTGGGTAGTTTTTCTCATGATCCTTCAACTGGCGAGAAGCATAAGAGACTACCCTGCCGTGCTGCATCAATACTGCACCTAAACCCTGTAGAGACGCATCTGTATAAAGAACGAAACCATCGTCCCCTGATGGCAATACCAGAATCGGTGTTGACACCAATCTCCTCTTCAACTCCTGAAAACTAGTCTCGCATGCCTCTGTCCACGTGAACTTCACGCCCTTCCTGGTAAGGCATGTCAATGGCATAGCAATGCTCGAGAAACCCTCAACGAACCGTCTGTAATAACCGGCCAAGCCTAAGAAACTGCGAACCTCCTGAACTAATTTCGGCTGCTCCCAACTGGTGACAGCCTTGATCTTCTGGGGGTCAACTGAAATACCTCGACTAGAAACCACATGTCCCAGAAAATCGACTGAGTGTAACCAAAATGCGCATTTATTGAACTTCGCATATAGCCGCTTCTGTCGGAGCCTATCTAGAACAAGACGAAGATGCTGCGCGTGTTCCTCCTCGGAACGAGAATAGACCAGAATGTCATCGATAAAAACAATGACGAACCGATCTAGGAAATCCATAAATTCACAGCTCATCAAATCCATGAATACCGCTGGAGCATTGGTAAGCCCAAATGGCATTACCAAAAACTCATAATTTCCATATCTGGTACGGAACATTGTCTTCTGAATGTCAGAATCTCTAACCCTTAATTGGTGATATCCGGACCGCAGATCAATCTTAGAATAGACTGATGTACCTCTGAGCTGATCAAACAAGTCCTCAATACGTGGCAGGGGATATTTATTTTTGATAGTGACAGCGTTCAACTGCCTGTAGTCGATGCACAGTCTCATCGAACCATCTTTCTTCTTCACGAAGAGAACCGGAGAACCCCAGGGTGATATACTAGGGCGAATAAAACCTCTGTCCAAAAGTTCCTGGAGCTGAACCTTTAACTCGTCCAACTCTCTCGGCGCCATACGATAAGGAGCTTTCGATGCCGGCGACGTCCCAGGTATTAACTCGATCATGAACTCTACTTGTCTTCTGGGAGGCAGTCCCGGTAACTCCTCTGGAAAGACATCTGAATACACTCGGACAATTAGGATGTTCGCGATCTGAGAGCCACCACTGTCTTCTACATTGATCATAGATAATAGAAAACCCTGGCAACCGTGCAATAAAAGCTTCTGAGCCTGAATCGCAGAAATGGTCGCTATGCCGTCGTCCCGGATGCCAGTGAAATCTCACGAGGGTTGGTTCGGAGGTCGAAATGTGACTACCCTCGTCTGACAATCAACTGTGGCATGGTATGCTGACAGCCAATCCATGCCAAGAATAATATCGAACTCGACCATATCCAGTACCAATAAATCTACAGTAAGAATGATGTTACCGAAATCTAAGGGACAACCTCAGACCTCCTGGGTAACGTCCAATGTATCGCCAGATGGTAGGGAGACGACTAATCTCTGTGATCTACTAGTAGGTAGTCTACCGATCTCTCTCATAAAAGTACGAGAAATAAACGAATGCGAACTACGATTAACTAGCATAATAGTGAAAATGCATAAAGTGAAATCGCATCGCAAATCTTCGTTGGCTCATTGCGCATCCTCTCGTAATCGCATGAATCCGCAGCCTCTCGGGCGGTGGAGGTATCACTTGCCAAAGGTGGTCGAGCACGAGCTGACGAAGGCCGTAGGTGGCCGGTACTAGCCGAGCCGAAGATCGAGCATGCAGCCGCATGAGCATCCATGCACGCTGCCGCGATGGTACATTGGGGGCCGCATCGATCCGTATCGCTGGCCCGAATCGAACTCGTGACACCGTGCGGGCCTTTGGTGTACTCCTGTCCATGAATGCCATAGGCGACTCCTGCAGGGGAAGCTGTCCTCTGCGGGCGTTGCGAAGGTCTGGCTGTCTGGCCCCCTCTCTGAGTCCCAGACTGACGCAACGGTCCTCCCTGAATAGAAACCCCGGAAGCCACATGCTGAGCCTTCAACGAACAATCCCGGCTCAGATGTCCAGGCAGTTTGCAATAATAGCAAACTGACTGTCCCAAGGTGCAGACTGAGACAATATGCTCTCTCGATCCATAACGAGTACAGTGGGTATCACTAGTGGGCGGCCTCCGGCTGACGAGAAGACCGGAGGCCCGGTGAAGGTGTCTGATTTACGAGTGGCTAGATGCCCTGAGATGACTCGACCGATTGCGACCACTTTTCTTTGTCCGATGATCATGTCTGGATCTGACCTGTGGTTCTTTCGGTCTGTTTCCTCTTCCTGTCAGTATTGACCCTCTGTTGAGCCGACTCGATCAACAAAGCTCTGTCCAATGCCTCTCGGTAGGAAGAACTACCAAATCCTGCCATCTTGACCTGTAGATGCCCATCTAGTCCCTGAACAAACTGCATCATCCGTGACCTATCCTCAGCAACTAATTCTGGACAAAACCTGGCTAACCGATTAAATTCTGTATTATACTCCATCACTGAGCGATTATTCTGTCGTAGACTCAGAAAATCCTGACGTCGCATCATCTGATATGCCCGTGGGAAATACTGACTCTCAAAAGCCTCTCTAAATCTCGCCCAGGTAACCTGCTGCTCGCCGATAATCGAGCGCTGCATATCCCACCAGATCTCGGCCTCGCCTCGTAAATGGAAGGCCGCCAACTCTGCCTTCTCCCACTCGGAGCAGACCATATAGTAGAAGGTACGCTCCATCGTCTCGATCCAAGACTGAGCTACACTCGGATCAGTCTCTCCGCTGAATAAAGTGAACCGGCTTTTCATCGACTTCGCTAATCCTGGAATCTGAGCTCGTGTCGCAGCTACATCGAGGATAAGTAGGGCCGATCTTGAGTGAGGGCCGGCTCAGCGATGGGCCTCGGGTTTGTAATGTGAGTCCTCTTGGCGGGGTGTCGATGTGTAGCAGAGGTCTCCGTGGTACATCGGATACCCCAGCAGTGGGTATCTCGGGAGGAGGATCCGCCGAGGACTGAGAATCGACAACTCCCGCAGCATCCTGTGAAATCTGACCCTGATCAACATGCTCACCCTCAGTAGATCTCTCTGGCAAGTCAGTCGCAAAAGATCTCAATGTCCTCTGTCGTGGCCGCCCCGTACCGCGTCTCGGCGCAGAAGCACGCCCACCTCGTCTCATATCTGTTAAATGAATACAGATATTACCACAAATAAAAATATATCAAATTAATCATCATACCTATTTCACCGTCAGGAGAGGTCCCGTAGCCGCCAAAACCCCATATTGATCTCGTAAAAAATCCTAGAATTTCCGAAACATAAAAATCATCGGAAATCCATACCAAATCCAAAATTTCCAGATTGCCTCACAAAACCTGCCAAAATATGGCGAACTCCGAAAAATCCAAAAACCCCTAGGAACTCGAAAACCTAGGCGCTCTGATACCAAATAAATTGTCACGCCCCGAAGGAGACCCCGCCAGACGAAAATCCGGCAGCATCTCCCCTGTACGGGTGACAATTCCCAATTTACATACAAGGCCTACACGACCACAATACATCGGTCAACACGATCGGAATCCAAACACACACACAGTTATATAATTTGGCCTCAGGCCATCTACCAAAATAAATGATAAACAGTATACCATAAATAGACTTACCCCTTCTTCCATCTAAGCAGAAATACTCAACAAAATCCAATCTAACCAAAATCCGAATAAGGTCCATAAGGACACCAAAAATCCACGAATACAAATATCAATCTCCAAACCTATACATGTCCATTAACCAAATATCCAAACCATAAAACAAATATCCAAATAAAACATTTACGACGAGGGGGGTCCGACAGCTGCACTCTCTTGACAGCTTCATCCTGAAATAGATATAAATCAACGGGGTAAGTTCAAAGAACTTAGCGGATATAGTCGATATGCAAAGTAAGGTATAACTAACAATAAAAATCATGCAAGTACAGTCTCATATATATGGTAAACAAGAAATAAATGCAAAAGGACTGTACTCACCTGAATCTCCTACCCTGATATAGGAGCAAGTGCCCTACTATAAGAGTCATCACCATATACAAACATGTATCCTGTATGCATGACAATCATATGCAACATCCAAGGCATTAGTAAAAATGCAACAAACACAATACAAATGCAATCCGTGCAAAGTGCATGTCGTGCAAATGACATGGTCACCCCTGATGCCAGTCAACCGCCTCACACGCGATGGTGAAGCCGAGTGGGTAGGGCTATGACAACTGTGCACTCTGCCATCACTGCTCCTGAGTAACCGAGTGGACAGGATGCTGTCGGAGTACACCTATCCTCCTGCCCCAAACAGAGTGGGGGGAGCTAAGCTCTCATCTCCCGGTGTCATAGACCAGAGGAGGGATCCCTGCCCGCTACCACACTGCCTCATCGCTACCCATGAGCGGACCAGCGGAGCCTGACAGAGCAACTGCACACACCCTTCTGATGTACCACTAACCCATGAGTGGCAGTGTGTGCAGGCCATGTAACTAGCTGCGGGCTCAACATTAATGGAACCCCGTCCAGCCAGCATGCAATCATGCAAAAATGGTGCATGATACTAAAGCATGTAAATCCTACTCAAAATACCTATCTGAATAATATGTACAATCAATATGTACATATCCCTAATCCAAGTACTATGATCCAAATCAAACAGGGAAATATAATCATATCCTATCACATGCATGTATCAAGTAGGCACCAAAAACATACCAGACATATAAACATGAAAAATTATTGTAAGCTATCCTAACTAGCATATCAACAATGACTATATCTAAAAGATAAGTCAAAATATCCGCCTGAATATATATATCGGTAAGAATAAGAACGTCACGACCGGGGACCTGTCTCGTGACCGAAACCTGCATATAGCATAACCATAGTTAATCACTAATACAATTCAACGACAAATCAAATACTTAAATCGATTTCCTTCATATCCCAATTAACCCAAATCAATTTCCAATTCTCCTTAATTTTCCAACCATCTTATTAATCCTTTTTCTACCACAAATATCCATACAATTAATTTAGCCCACTAAATCAATTGATAAAAATTTTGATTAATTAATGATAAGCTAATTAATCAATTAAACCTAGTTTAACCTGCATTTTAACAACCTAAGCTAAATAAATAAAATTTACTGACTTTTAATTTATCCAACTATTGTTCCAACCAATGTACCCAAATAAATTTCTAATCACCTAACCTAATTCATCACCTTCAAAAATCCTCAAAATCAAACAATATCACCCAACCATCCCATATCCTCCGAATACCATACCGATCAATCGAATAATACCAAAATCAGTCCAAATCGACCATAAATCCGGTCCACAACCTTATACAACCTATGCACAACCCAACACAGTCACTCACCAACTACAGCTCAAATCACAGATTCACTACCTTCGTCCAACCCACTCCATCGACCCAACTGCCCCCCCTGCCCTTGATTCCCTAATCGCATCCACACTCCATTCAACACCATCAATACATAGTAAACACCATGAACAGAAAGGAAAGGAGGAAACAAGAAAGAAATATACCTAAATTCCACCTTCCCAGTGGCACCCCCAATTTTAGACCTAGATACCACGATCACCGGCGACGCAGAGGGCTCATGGCGGCGGTCCGGTGGCTGCAGGCACATTGGGGAAGAAGAAACATCGGCGATGCGGCAAACCCACGGCGGCCTGAGCACCGGGAAGGCGAGCGTCGGCGGCGAGGAACCGGCGAGGATCCTGTGGCCGGGGACTGTGGGTGGCGACGCGAAGAAGAGGGCTCGGCTGATGGTTGCGGTGGTTCGGACGGCGAAGGAGAGCACGCGCCGGGGCAGCGGCGGCGGTTGTCGGCGAAGCAGAGATCGTCAGCGGAGAAAAGGGCGTCGGCGGAGAAGCAAAGGAGGGCGTCGGGCGCGTGAAGGAACGGGCGGAAGAAACTGCCGAACGAAGGAAGTCGCGGCGGGGAAAAAGAAAAAGGGAAATAGATAATTAGGTTTTCATCCTGTATTTAACCCCTTTAAATAGATCCCTCTAAAGCCTATTTATTTTATCCCCGTAAAAATCTTGTACGGAGTCCGTTTAAATCCAGAAAAATTCCAGAAAAATTCTTAAAATTCCCTAAAAATTCCAAAAAATTTCTAGGCTTATTTCCTTAATTCTTTGGCCATTAATTTTACATTTTTTTTTAAATTTTTCAGTATTTAACATAATATCACTGGATCCGTTAGAATTGGTACAATCTCGAGACTTAGCATTGAAATTTCCCACCGATGAAGGTATTTTACCAAATAGTTTATTGAAAGAAAGATCCAAGACCTTAAGAGAAGTGAGGTGCCCTATATTTACTGGGATGACACCGGTGAAAGAGTTTGAGCTCAACCGTAAAATTTGTAGAGAATTAAGATTTCTAACCCATGTCGGTATTTCGCCAAAAAATTTAATTTCACTAAGATCAAGAATGATTAACAGTCCGTAATTATTGAGAAAAGAAGGAAATAGTCCAGAGATACTATTATTGTTCACATGTAGATACTGTAACGCGAGAGGATTTGAGCTTTGACAAGGTGGAATTGTACCAGATAAGTGATTGTTAGACAAATCAATGAGAGCTATGGAAATTAAATTACATAAGAAGGGTGGAAAACTACCGCTTATGTTGTTATCAGACAATACTAAAATTTCAAGGTATGTAATCTGCATTCTCGAAGCTAGCTGGAATTGGCCCTTCAATTGAGTTGTTGGAAAGATCAGTAAATGGAGAAAGGGTAGAAGGTGACCACTCAAATTATTTGAGCTCAAGTTGAGAGTTTGAAGCCAACTAAGTTTTGAAATGAAATTTGAGAACCAGAGTGGAATTGTTCCTGAGAGTCCTACTCCAGATTGATACAGTGAATTCAAATGCCTTTGGGATTGAATCCATGAAAGAAATGTACCTCCCAAATGACAGGAACTCATATCAATTTCATAGGCATTAAAGGGGGAAGCCAATCATGCGGTAGAACGACATTCAAGTAGTTAAAAGATATATTCAAATGCCGCAAGCTTGCAAATTGAGAAAAGTGAGCTTCAGTCATGTTACCTTGCAGAGAATTTGAGGAGAGGTCTAGTTCTTGTAAGTGAGCCAACAGTCCAAGGCTTGATGGAATAGTTCCGTTCAAACTGTTGTCAGCAATGAGCAAGTATGATAACATTGCTCCTTTTGGGCAATTGGATAAGCCGTCAAGTAGATTTGCTAACTCTCCTTTGACATTGTTGGATGACAAATGTAGCGTGCTGAGGTTGCATAGGAGCCTAAAAGACTTTCGTATTTCTCCAGTTAAGTTGTTCTTTGATACATCCAAAGAGCTCAAGTTGGAAATTCTACCAATAGTTGCTGGTATTTGCCCATTGATAGAGTTGGCATGTAAATCTAATTCTGACATAAATTTGGAAGACTCTCCAAAGTTTTTGGTATTTTCCCATTAATCCTATTTTCAGACAAATCCAAAATCTTCAAGGAAACAACATTACCAAGACTCTCTGGGATCGATCCTGTGATATTGTTTCTGCTCAAATATAGAATTTCCAAGTTTGTAAGGTTTCTATGTTCAACACAAATTTCAAGTTCAACTCATCGCTTGTAACCATTTAGATAAAAAAATTATTTAAATTTCAACCCAACACTTGCAATTTAGATAAAATTATTATATCAACTTCAACACAGCTGTAGGACCGTTGGCGTCGCTAGAGGGGAGGGGGGAGGGGGTGAATAACAATTTGCATCGATCGATAATGGAATTCGTCGTGCTTGTCAACAATCGTTAGTACGCAGCGAAAATACGAATACAAATATGGATATAAGCACAAAACACAATACACACAACAATACACGGATTTAACGTGGTTCGGAACCCTAGTTCCTACTCCATGGCCGAGCCCTAGCAAGCTCTAGTGATGCAAACCACCACTATCAAACTTCTCCTTCTCGGTGACACACCGGAGATGGAGAAATCTCTTACAAGTCTCTTACAACAATAAGAACAAGATACAACAAGCAACTACAATAATAACAAAAGAAAATGGAAGAACAAGTGAACACACATTACAAATTAGAGCTTTTGAATCCTTGCTTGTTGGTTGCTTTGGGATAACTTTGAAGGCCTTGAAATGCAACAGCACCTCGCCTTAAATCGCCCCTCCAAAATCTTGCTCGAAGACCTCCTCAAGCTTCCTCTTATAGAGCCCCGTCGAAGCTTCCCGACCTACAACGGTCGCTTCGCCAGTCGAGGTGCCACCTTGACTGATGCCCCAGTTGAGGCGCCAGTCGAGTCCGCCTTGCGTATGAGTAGCTATTTTCACTCATGTTATGAAGTCAGTCGAGGTGCCAGTCGAGATGTCCAGTCGAGGCGTCGCCTCGACTGCTATGGGTCTCTGCTCAAAGCATGCTACTCCAGTCGAGGTGACCGTCGACTGCGCCTAGCTTCTGTTCAAGTGAAAGAATCACCAGTCGAGGCGCCACCTCAACTGATGTCCCGGTCGAGGTGGTCGTCGACTGCGCCTTACTTCTGTTTGAGTGAAAGAAGCACTAGTTGAGGCGCCAATCGAGTGCTTTTGATAGCACTCACTCGACTCTCTAAGTCCCACCTTTGAGCACACCCCTTACTAGTCGAGGCGCCGTCTCGACTACAGTCCAGTTGAGGCGCTGGTCGAGGTCCCCTTGCTCCTGTTTGCCTATAAATGAATCCCAGTTGATTGAACTGAGCTGGCAGTCGACTGTTATACCTCTACACTGAGGTTTAACACCCCAAATATGATCCCTTCATACTTGATACTCACCCTAAGTCTAGACCTAAGCCTTCAACCCACTTTCATCAGCCTCACGCCTCCCGGATCCCTTGAGTCGGCGACTCTTCATCCTTGAGCTAGCCTTCAAGTGCTTCCATCGACCATTGTCATGCTCTCGGGTCTACCTTTGCCAAGACGCCTTCGGGACTTCCCTTTGCCAAGCTCGATCTCCATGATCAATCGGGTCTTCCCTTGCCAAGACTCCTCGTCCGGGACTTCACTGCCAAGAGGCCATGCCTTCGGGACTTCAATGCCAAGACTGCACGTCCGGGACTTCACTGCCAAGAGGCCACGCCTCCGGGACTTCACTGCCAAGACTCCTCGTCCGAGACTTCACTGCCAAGCACGGTCTCCCAGACCTGCCGGGACTTCCCTCGTCAACTCCCCATTGATCTTTCCAACACCAAGTGTCCGGTCTCCCTTGACCGACTTAGATTTTCTTTTGCCAAGTATCCATACTTGGACTTTTTCTTGCCAAGTCACCATACTTGGACTTCTCCACACCAAGTGTCCGGTCAACCTTGATCGACTTGGATTTCTCCAATAGTCTCCCTCATATGACCTTGGATGTCCCATACCATCCACTAGTCATATGGCCAAACCATATTGTAAACCATTATCGAACATCAAAACCCTACTCGAGTCTCACTCGAGTCTGGTCAATCGTGACCCGGATCGATTGCACCAACAATCTCTCCCTTTTTGATGTTTGACAATACCGTTAAGTTAGGTTATCCCATAACCCAACTGACTCTTCTTATGCCAAAGCATAACAAAGTGTTCCCAAATCAGAATTTGAAATTTTTGAAATTTTTGGGGTTTAGTGTATATTAGGGTTGATCCTTACTTAAGATCCTAACTTAACCCCTTCCATTTCTCCCCCTTCTTGACACACATTAAAAGGTCCACCAAGGCTTACCATGTCTCATTTTACAATGAGATTCTTCCTTCTTCTCGTTGGGAAAAATTCATCTTGAATGCCTTCATTCTCCTTAGTAATCTATCACTAAATGGAAAGCAATCTTCCATTTTTGTTCCTTTTCATAAACCATCATCAATCATACCTATATGGATAATCTCCCACTAAAGGCTTACTCCCCCTAGACCATTGCACCAACAATGTCCTTGGAGAGTTCCTAAGCCAATAGAAACCTTAAACAACCAAAAATAAGGATAAAAGTTCAAACTTGAACTTTCACAACCCTTGAAACTTGATTTTTACTCTAATTAACTCTCCAATTCATTTCCAATGAAAATCTCACCCTTTCAATACTTGTTTAAGCACATTAGAGGTGTAAGAGTAGTTATCTAGCCTAGGGTTATGGTCAAATGACTTAAACCAACATTGGTAAGCCAAAACATTGCTAACAGTCGACTGAGAAAGCTTTTAGTCGAGTGATAGCAGCTCTAGTCGAGGCGCCGCCTCGACTGGTTTTTGACTTTTTCGAAACTGAATTTTCAGACCAACTTCAGAAATGCATAAATAATTCTAGAAAATTCAAAAAATCGTGAAATTTCAACCACACATTACTTATGCCTAACACTATAGGAAAAAAATAGTTTTTTTTTTATGAAAATAACTTTTAAATTCAAAAGATGATACAAAGTTCAAAAGCATTGAAACTTTCAATGTTTTAAGCCAACTTTGTCTCAATCTTCTCAATGGTGATTATTATCAAAAGATAGACTTCATCAAGGTTTTTCAAAATAATTTTAAAATATTTTCAAAACCTTAATTTCAATCATGGTCTATGAGCTTAGTATACATGACTTGTACACTAGTTTTCCTCATGATTTATACCTATGATTGAGATGAGTTTGAGTTCATCTAGATGCAACATCTATGCACCTTGAACTTGACTCACTTCCTATCATTTCACATGTATCTAGGTGTATCAATACACATCCAAGTCAAATGTTCTTGTAAAATGTGGATTTTCATTTTCTTAATCTACGGTCTCATGCATTTTCCTAGACAACCCTATTTGATTCTCTTATACATGGGAGTTCAAATCATGTCATAGTCCTTAAATCAATTTTAATTAATCCTAAATGCATGAATGATGATTATGGCATTATAGATAGCATGAATTAGCACATAGCCAATAATCATGATGTCATGACATATAAATAAAATCTAAACACTAACATGACATAAAAATTAAACCTAAACATTATCATGACATTTTATATGATTAAATGAAATATGATGTCATGACATGACAATGCAAACAAGGCATGATAAGTATAAAATACAAGGGTATATAATACCTAAGTGTTAAGCTCAAATTGTCATTTCTAGGATTAAGACCACATTTGCCAGATCATTCTCCCAAGTGTGCCAAAAATCCAAAATGACACACCATGATCTCTAAACCTAATTGTGCCAATTTTGATCAATTTTTCAACTTCCACACAATTCATTGGCACATCCTAAAATCTTTTAGGATATAATTCAACCTCATTTCCAAGGAATCCCAAAACCTTAACAATGTCCTAAAGTGCCACCTTTATCATGGTTAGGTTAACTACCTATCCATTCAAGGTTGACATACCCTAAACCCATCTAGCGTGAGGGTATCACGCTCCTAGGAACCCAATACCTATTGGAGCTTCTTGGGTTTTCTAGGTACTCACTAGGGATAACTTGCCTTAGTACTTTTCTAATGACCCTCCTAGGCTTGGCAGTCTTGGTCATTTTGGTCTTGTCAAGGTTACCCCTAGGGATTGCTTCGCTTGTAACCTTGTTAGTGGCTTTCCTATGTTTCATTGAAACCTTAGCCACTAGACACTTACCATGGTCAACTCTAGGGATGACTTCCTTTGTCACCTTGGTACTCCTAGACCTAGAACTTGTTTCATAACTATATGGAACACTATGGTAGGTAGGCTTATCTACCTTGGACCTAGGCTTGTGACCCAAGCCTTGCTTGTCCTTAGATGCACCTTGCCTCCTAGAACCAAAGTTTTGTTCATTTGACCCATCAATCATATTTGTCATCTTTTGAAGGGTCTTTTCTAATTTTTCAAGTCTTGACCTCAAAGCTTGATTTTTAATTTCTAATATCTCAAGTTTTGATTTTTCATTGACTCTTGAAATGTTTTTCTTTCTAGGCATATGTCAAATCCATTTAGGGTATATGCCTAGGTTATTATTTTCTACCTTCTATCTTTAGGTAAGGTTGATCTAGCATTGTCCTTAGGTAAATTGACATGCTTAGAACCTAAGCAATAAAATCTATTTCTAACATGCTTTTTGTCATGATGGATAGCAATAAAATTATGAGTATGCTTTCTAACAATACGTAAAGGAAGAGCATTATTTAAATTTACCTTGGAGTTTACCTTAGCTCCCCCTACATTTGAACTCTCTCCTTTGCCCTTCCGAGGGTGACTCCCCCTAGGACATTGGCTCCGGTAATGTCCCCGTTTGTTGCACTTGAATCATACTATATGCTCCTTGCTCTTACGAATTGGGGCTCCATCTTCCTTTGACTTTTCTTTGGCCCTTGGTTCCGATTGAGCCTTCGTGACTCTTTTTGGGCATTTATTCTTATAGTGCCTTACTTCCCTACACTCAAAGCATGTTATATGACTTTTATCTTTAACAATTGCATTTAAATTACCTTCTTGAATGATCGAAGAACTTTGAACTTCTTCTTCATTTCTCTCAGAGGTAGAGGGCTCCTCCTCTGGCTCTTGTTCTAGGGTTGAAGATCTAAGCTCCTCCTCAATTCTTGAAGTGCAGACTTCTATAATTTCTTCTATCTTGGAAGTTGAACACCTATCATCTTCCAGATCTTCACTCTCTTGAGAGGATGAACATTCTAATTCTTTGGATTTATCCTCATCCTCTTGGATCATGGAAGTTTCTCCATTGAGCTTAGCAAGTTTGCTCCATAATTCTTTGGCATCCACGAACTTCCCTAATTTGCACAAAATGTTATTAGGTATTAAATTAACTAAAATGTTCATTACCTTTTCATTTGCTTCAAATCTTTGGACTTCTCCCTCAGTCCATTTACTCCGGTCTAGAGTTCTCCCCTTCTTGTCCGTTGGAGTCTTGAACCCTTCCGTTAGTGCGAACCACTCCTCTATGTTCATTTGGAAGAAGAATTCTGTCATCGTCTTCCATTGCGCAAATCCTCCAAATCCATAGGATGGTGGAAATTGAACATCGCGTCCAAATCTGTCTTCAAATTCCATCGTCTCTAGCTTTAGCTCCCTCGGCGGTTAGTCTGATTGAAGACACTTGTAGATATCGGAGCGTCTTCTTCTTCTTAGAGCCGACCGGGCTCTGATACCACTTGTAGGATCGTTGGCGTTGCTAGAGGGGGAAGGGGTGAATAGCAATTCACGTCAATTGATGATGGAATTCGTCGTGCTTGTCTATAATTATTAGTATGTAGCGAATATACGAATATAAGAACAAAACACAATACACACAATAACACACAGATTTAATGTGGTTTGGAACCCTAGTTCCTACTCCACGATCGAGCCCTAGCGAGCTCTAGTGATGCAAACCACCACTATCAAACTTCACCTTCTTGGTGACACACCAGAGGTGGAGGAACCTCTTACAAGTCTCTTACAACAATAAGAACAAGATACAACAAGCAACTACAACAATAACAAAAGTAAATGGAAGAACAAGTGAACACACTTTACAAATTAGGGCTTTTGAATCCTTGCTTGTTGGTTGCTTTGGGGTGACTTTGAAGGCCCTGAAATGTAGCAGCACCTCGTCTTAAATTGCCCTTCCAAAACCTTGCTCGAAGACCTCCTCAAGCTTCCTCTTATAGAGCCCCATCGAAGCTTTCTGACCTACAATTGTCGCTTCACCAGTCGAGGCGCCACCTCGACTGATGCCCCAGTTGAGGCGCCAGTCGAGTTCGTCTTGCGTCTGAGCAGCTATTTTCACGCCTATTCTGAAGTTAGTCGAGGTGTCAGTCGAGATGTCCAGTCTAGGCCCCGCCTCGACTGCTATGGGTCTCTGCTCAAGGCATGCTACTCCAATTGAGGTGGCCATCGACTGTGTCTAGCTTCTATTTAAGTGAAAGAAGCACCAGTCGAGGCGCCGCCTCGACTGATGTCCTAGTCGAGGTGGTCGTCGACTATGCCTTGGTTCTGTTCGAGTGAAAGAAGTACTAGTTGAGGCACCGCTTCGACTGATACCTCAGTCGAGGTGCCAGTCGAGTGCTTTCCATAGCAGTCACTCTACTCTCTAAGTCCCACCTCTGATCACCCCCCTTACCAATCGAGGCGCTGCCTCAACTACAGTTTAGTCGAGGCACTGGTCGAGGTCCCCTTGCTCTTGTTTGCCTACAAACGAAGTCCAATCGACTGAACTGAGCTAGCAATCGACTGTTATACCTCTACACTGAGGTTTAACACCCCATGTATGATCCCTTCATACTTGATACTCACCCTAAGCCTAGACCTAAGCCTTCAACCCACTTTCATCAGCCTCACGCCTCCTAGATCCCTCGAGTCAGTGACTCTTCATCCTTGCGCTAGCCTTCAAGTGCTTCCATCAGCTATCGTCATGCTCTCGGGTCTACCTTTTCCAAGAGGCCTCACCTCCGGGACTTCCCTTTGCCAAGATCGATCTCCCTGATCGGTCGAGTCTTCCCTTGACAAGACTCCTTGTCTGGGACTTCACTGGCAAGAGGCCACGCCTCTGAGACTTCACTGCCAAGACTCCACATCTGAGACTTCACTGCCAAGAGGCCACGCCTCTGGGACTTCACTACCAAGACTCCTCGTCCGAGACTTCACTGCCAAGCACAGTCTCCCAGACCTGCCAGGACATCCCTCGCCAACTCTCCGTTGGTCTTTCCAATACCAAGTGTTCGGTCTCCCTTGACCGACTTGGATTTTCTCTTGCCAAGTATCCATACTTGGACTTTTTCTTGCCAAGTCACCATACTTGGACTTCTCCACACCAAGTGTCCGGTCAACCTTGACCGACTTGGATTTCTCCAATAGTCTCCCTCATATGACCTTGGATGTCCCATACCATCCACTAGTCATATGGTCAAACCATATTGTAAATCATTGTCGAATATCAAAACCCTACTCGAGTCCCACTCGAGTCTGGTCAATCGTGACCCGGGTCGATTGCACCAACAACAATACTTACAACAACTAAAATACAGATAACATCTTGAAACAACATGTTTAATCAGATAACATTTTATAGTTAAATTCACATAACAGCTTGAAACAACATGCTTAATCATCGTCACTTATTCGTAGAGAATCCAATTATTGTTTTATCTCTTCCAATACATCTTTTAACTTACATATTTTTTCAGACCATGATCTTCTTGAATTTGAACTTGATAATGAACTTGGAGCTGCACATGAACTTTTGTTCCCACTTAATGTAAACAAAGTAGGAGTAGAATTTTTATCCAAGTGTGCTTGATAAGCTTTTTCTGCCTCCTCTCTATTCTTGAAAGACTGATGTATAGCACCCTTAAAAGCATTAACTTATCTAGATGCTTCTATCCAAGTATCATAAATACCCGATTGATGTCCAACAAAAAAAAAATATTTTCCCCTGTATTAAAAATAGCATTTAAAAAATTATATAAACAAGAGATCAAGTAAAAATTAAAATCTCACTATCTTACCATTCTTTGATACCTCAAGATAAAGATGGTATTGACGATGAGATAATTGGGCTACTCCATATATAATTACACCCTTTAGAACTCCAACATAAGGTAGGTCTCTATATAGTAAATTGTAACCAATGCATAGAGTACAAACCGAGATAGAGATTTATCAAGTAGAGTACAAATCAAGACGAAGATTGTACCTTTCGAATCCATTGGCAAGCTCAATTAAGTACCTGAAACCCTTGCCGCTTTGATAAAAGGTATTTAAAGATAAAAGGAATTGACTAATCTTGAATAGCCATAACTTGTCAAGTAGGGTTAGATAAATTTAACAGCCTTTAAAATGCTCATTTGCAAGTAACTCATGTCTTAGTTGACGTGCAAAAAAGTGAGGTGAGGAATTGTCACTAGGATTTGCACCACTAGTTGTCTCTATTGGACATCTATGAAAAAAAAAGGTGCCCAAGGCATGCCTCAGGATTTATATAGAATCTTGAAGGCATGAGACTGATGACTCCCACAGGATTAGTAATCCAATAGTGTCACATGATGGTGCTTAGAAAATAGCATTGGAGATAAAATTTAAGGAATTTCTGTAATTATTGAACAGAAATTTACACATCAATTGTTGCAACTTCCTTAATAGTTCATTGATTGAGACCACAAATAAGAAGTTTTGGTTCAGCATAGAACGATTTTTATAGGCTTACCTATCTAAAACATTAGAATTGGGATTTATTCGCTAGATACTAAATACCATGGCATCAATCGCTATATTCATGAATAGCATTTTAAAGCAGTTAAACCATTCTTGAATAGCTTTGCAGAAAGGAACATTAAAAAACATGCAGGATGTTACCAATCTCGGTGCAGGATTCTGTAGAGGTTGATATCCTCGACGACTTGAAAATGTTGGTGTTCGACGAGGAGGAAGGCAGCACCGAGAATCATGGCAAAGAGGTGCGTGAATCAATAGCAGTCAGCGACGGCAAGAAGCTGGGCGGGGAGGAAAATGTTTAAAGCCAGCAATCTCGACGCAAGATTCTATGGAGGCAGATATCTTCACGTCGATGTTCTCTTGCACACCGATGTTCTCGATGAGGAGGAAGGCAATGCCGAGGCTCGTAGCGAAGAGGTGCGCGAATCGACGACACTTAGTTGCGAGCGACAACGTCAGTGTTGGTGGAAAAAGTTCTCCTGCATGCCGATGTTCTCAACGAGGAGGAAGGCAACGACGAGACTCGCGGTGAAGAGGTGCGCGAATCGACGACACTCAACTATGAGCGACAGCGATGATGTCGGTGTTGGGGGGAAAAGAAACCTAAACCTAGCTCGGCGCATTCTGAGGGAGAAAAAACAATGTGCCGTGGGCATTAATCGCACGCATGCAAACATGGAAATTGCCACTGTGACAAGCATGCATAGACGCGGAAACATCGACGCGCAGGAGAAAACTTCTCTCTCTCTCTCTCTCTCTCTCTCTATATATATATATATATATATATATATATGAATGTTATCGTAGATAACTCATCCATGAGGATTTTCATTATCCATCGTTCTATCCCTTAAGGTTTAAAGATTGAGCTATAATACTCACCCGATCGAACCATAGATAATAGAAATATTTACGGATAAGTTATGTAGGGGATCATTCCTATATATATATAGAGAAAGAGAGAAAAGAGGGGGGATTTTTATCCTGAACGACAATCGCTGCGCAACGCATGAGCAACACAATATCAGCCATCCTATCAAACGAAATTGCACAGTAATAGAAAATGCACAATAGTTTTTATCTCTCTTTCTTCTTCGATGAGCACTACAACCCAATCCATAAACTCATCGGAGTCATCATTGTCGCCGAGACCGCGATGTGGTAGAATCGAATTGCGCCAGCTTACGATCGATTCTGGTTGCAATCCGATCGGAATTCGATCGTGGTTCGACTGGGCATGAAGTCCAGTCAAATCGTGATCGGATCTCAGTTGGATCATGGTCGGATCACAATCGTATTCTGGTTGGATTACGATCGAAATCTGATCAAATTATAGTCGATTCGATCTATATATATATATATATATATATATATATATATATATATATATATATATGCTCACAGATGAGTTATGTAGGGATTATTTTCCCTTTCTCTCTCTCTCTCTATATATATATAGTTTTGATCTCTTGGATGCATGATCAGTGTGCATTCGTGCACGACTTCATGTTAGTCGTGCGATCGTGCGGAGATGAACAATATTTCTCTCCCATGACTTTGATAGAATTTTTTTTGTCGTCGATGACCATTATCATTATATTCCAACCGCTGAACCCATCGGGATTGCCGCCGGCATCCCTCCGATCAAATTGTGGCCGAAGTTGGAGTTCGACCGGACCACGATGAGATTCCAGTCGAATCATGTCCAAAATTCAACCGATTGTCAATGGCAGTGAAGAGAGTGTCCGCCAAAGAAATACTGTGCATTTTCCGTTATTGTATGTTACAGACAGGTGCAGAGAAAATAGACGTCTAGTATATCAAACCTACTTGACGAGTCGGCCAACATATCAAACCTATGTGATGTGTCGGCAAACACACACACACACACACACACACACACACACATATATATATATATATATATATATATATATATATATATATATATATATATATATATATATATATATATATATATGCGCGACTTGCAAGTCATCGTTCGTTCCACCCACATGCGTTTCTTGATCTATCATCTGATCGCACGGAATGCACAGTAAATGAGAATGCACAATGCTTCTGCTAGGCGCACTATAATCCATCTCTGAACCCATCGGATTGCCTGTGCCATTCTCGTCACGACATCGCCGCCGCAGTAGGCCCACGAATGGACCAACAGTAGGCCCATGGTCGGCTCGACCACACCCAAGCACCGTGAGATGATGCGCGAGCACCGTGCCTGAGCTCCCTGCTACCGCAAGTTGGGAGCTCGACATCGCCGTTGAGCGACTGGATTGTAGAGGGATCAATGACCGTGCTAGAGGGGGGGGGGTGAATAGCGATTCTTGATTTTGCACTTGATTTGTGTTTGATTGCGTCATTGCTGGTCTACACAAACATTAGTTCACAACGGATACAAAATATACGTGGTTCGAAACATAAGTTCCTACTCCACGGCAAGCTAGTGTCCACACCACTATACTCTTCTCTCCTTCTCGACAACACGCCCGAGGTGGAGAAACCCCTTACACAAGTATACAACAAGCAAAAACAAGATACAAGCTAAATAACAAATGCAAACAAAAGAATGTGTTTTAAGAGAGCTTGAGATTTCTTGTAGACTTGGTCGCTTTAGGACGATTTCTTAAGATCTAGAACACAACAATGATTCCTCTTCAAACTCCCCAAGAACCAAGAGGCTTCAATCTCCCCTTCGAGCTCCATTTAAAGCACACGTCAGGTTGGATTTTTGCCTAATTATCGACTGTCAAAAGGCCTCAGTCAACTTCCATTCTAACCATTGTCTCACGATAGACTTATTAATGTCAGATCTAAGGCACAGACTCACGATCGTTTCACTCATCACCGCCGCCATAGTCATTGCCGCCTTACTCAATAGTCGACTATGGACCCTTCTGTGCTCGTGCCATTCACGACCATTCGACTGCCCATACTGATAGTTGTTTGCCAACCCTTAGTTGACTGCTCAATCAACTATCGAGCTTTCTGTGCTCGTGTCCGCAAACACCAGTCGATTTTCATCCATGGTAGTCGACTACTCAAGGCTAGTTGACTGTCTATACTTGACAGTCGACTACCAATGACACATCCGCAGTCGAGCATCTAGTCGACTATCGACCAGTCGATTGGTCATAATCTCAATCGACTGCTCTGAGTCAACTCGCCTTCCGAGTGTCAAACACTCAGCCAATCGACTATCCAATACCCCAGTCGACTGATGAACCTCAACAATGAGGTTTAACCCCAAGTATGATCCTCTTATACTTGATAAACACCCTTAGCCTGGACCTAAGCCTTCATCCCACTTCCATCAACCTCACGCCTCTCGGATCCCTCGAGTCCGTGACTCTTCATCCTTGCGCTAGCTTTTAAGTGCCTCTATCGACTATGTCATGCTAACCAGGTTCCTTGCCAAGGTACATTTGGACTTATGCTGCCAAAACTCTATGCTTGGACTTTTCGCTGCCAAACATTAGACTTTTACTGCCAAGACTACATGCTTGGTCTTTACGTCGTCAAACATTCAACTTATGCTGCCAAGACTACATGCTTGGACTTTACGCTATCAATATCACACCCTTGGACTTCCCAATTGCCAAACATCCATACTTGGACTTTCACTGCCAAAGTTCAGTTGGATTTTACGCCGCCAAGACTACACAATTGGACTTATGCCACAAAGACTATACCTTTAGACTTTCCTTATCAAGTACCCATGACTTAGACTTTCCATTGCCAAGACCAAGACTTGGACTTTCCATGCCAATACCCATGCTTGGTCTTTTACCTTGCCAAGTACCCATGACTTGGACTTTCACATGCCAAGTACCCAAGACTTGGACTTTCCATGTCTAGTATCCAAATTTGGACTTTTCCCTTGCCAAACACCCATGACTTGGACTTTACATGCCAAAACCCAAGACTTGGAATTTCCATGCCAAGTATCCAAACTTGGACTTTCCCTTGCTAAGTACCCATGACTTGGACTTTCACATGCCAAGTACCCAAGACTTGGACTTTCCATGCCAAGTATCCAAACTTGAACTTCTCTCGAGTCCTACTCGAGGTAGGTCAACCTTGACATGAGGTCGATTGCTTCAACAATTTGTCGATAAATCTATCTCCTCATATGATCAAACTCATGTAAACCATATGGCCAACCCATTGTCAAACAATGGTCAAACCATTGCCAAACATCGAAACACTACTCGAGTCCTGGTCAATTGTGACCTGGGTTGATTGCACCACCAATATCCCCCTTTTTGATGTTTGACAACACCTTTAAGATGTTGGTGCAATTGGCCCAGGTCATGATTGACCAGGTTCGAGTGGACTTAAGTAGGGTTTTGATGTTTGAGAATGAGATTCTCAATTATTTTGAACATTGTTTGACAATGGATTGATCATAGATGTGACATGGGTTTGACCATATGAGGAGATAGCTTTATTGGGAGATTGATGAAGCAATCAGCCTCAGGTCATTGACCTAGCTCGAGTGAGACTCGAGGGAAAGTCCAAGTTTTGGATACTTGGCATAAAAAGTCCAAGCATGGGTCTTGGCATGGAAAGTCCAAGTCTTGGGTACTTGAAATGGAAAATCCAAGTCATGGGTACTTGACATGGAAAGTCCAAGTCATGGATACTTGACAATTATAAAAGTCCAAGGGTGTAGTCTTGGTCATGTAATTCCAAGTGTGTAGTCTTGACGGTGAAAGTCCAAGTCATGGGTATTTGGCAATTAGAAAGTCCAAGGGTGTAGTCTTGGCCATGTAAGTTCAAGTGTGTAGTCTTGGCAATGAAAGTCCAAGTCATAGGTACTTGGCAATTGGGAAGTCCAAGGGTGTGATATTGGTGGCCTAAAGTCCAAGCATGTAGTCTTGACAACATAAGTCTAATGTTTGATTGCGTAAAGTCCGAGTGTTTATCTTGGCAGTGATGTGAGCAAAATATATAGGGTTTTAGGAGTAGTTTTCACTCACATATCACTGCATTTTATACTTGTTTCATGCATATTGTACTTTGTTTTGCATGCATTTTCTATTTTCTAGTTCGGAGATATGATCTTTGTGCTTTTGTGTGTAGGATAATATTTTACAGGATAAACAACACACTTTTGGAGCAAAAAGAAGGCATTCGACAAGCGAAAATGAAGGGAGGCATGACCCAGCCGTGTGAAATCACACGACCGTGCCCCACCAGCCCAGCGCTACACATAGCCTGGCCATGTGGATCCACACAGTCATGTGGCGCTGGAGTTTTTCGATGCGACTAGGGTTTTTTCATGGTTTCGGGCAGCGTTGACCTCAAGTCTATATAAGGAAGGCCACATCCAAACCCTAGAGGGGAGGCACGATGACCGGGACGACACACCGACACCCTAAAAAGCTTCAGAAACTCACAATAGGGAGGAAGAAGATGGCTAGAGGATCATATAATGTGCTCTGACATTGAAGAAAAGAACTAAGAGTACTGAAATTTACTTTCTATTCATCTCCTGCATTGTAATGATCTATTCTAATATGGATTGTGTTCGTTCTTTTCCATCTATGGAGTAGAATCTTTGATTCTAGGATTATGGAGTAACTTGTATATGTAGAACATGCTAGATCGAATGTAAATTCTATTTTAGGATTTCTATTCGCAGTTCATGTTTGTTTGATTCGATGAAAATTGTGTTTTGGTTTTCTATCTATTGTGCATAGCCGATACAAGGGGTGACAACCCTTGTATCAAAGATCTAGGGGAATTAAAGAGGAACCAAGGGGTTGTCCTCATCTCTGGTAACCGTAGGTAGAAGGGTAGGATGGAGTAGGGAACGGGATATGTTCCGACTCCTCGTAGGGATTGATTTGACATCCTTGTACTGTCTATCCTATCTTAACGAAAGGGTCGGCTTGGTTAAGGATAGGTAGTTCTCGATAGACGCGAAAGCTCATCGGGAAAGGGTATGATGTCCCTTCAACAAGACCCTAATTAGAGAACCAAACTACATTTAATTGATTAGCATGTTCCATGTTGCACAAGTGAAACCGAAGTCCTAGGATCTCTTTTTGAACCTCGAACCAACCTTCCCTTCCTTCGTGTGACACCGTACTAGAGTTAGGACCACTGACAATCCTCATAATCATAACCCTTAGAACTAAACTCTGAACAATAATGTCCACTGAACAATTGTACTCGAATCTCAATTTTTGTGGGATCGATAATTTATTTATTACTTGACGACATTCGTGCACTTGTAGGTGTTGAGCACGAGCGCGCGCTTCGAGTTCGCGACAACTCCTGTCATAAGATTTGAGGTCGTGTTCGCGTGCGTCAAGTTTTTGGCACCGTTGTTGGGGACTGATTGATTCAATATCGAATCAAGAGGTGGATAGTTGGATCAGACTTAGGTTAGATTTATTTACTTGCTTTATTTTTATCTTTACTTTTATTTTTTTACTTCGATTTTAGATTTTTGATATCTAGATTAAGTTTAGATTAATTTCAGTAGTTACATTGCATTAACCTTCAGTTTAAATTTTCTACATTTGATTTAGTATTTAGACTAGTTTATTCCCTGTTTTTAAGCATTTGGTTCAACCCTTAGGTTTAGTTTATCCATTATGTGTGACCTATTAATCCCTACTCAGCAAGGAATGCTATCATGCTAACATAGCTTGCCCGACTATTGAGAGATTACATAGTGCCTAGATGAAAGACATGGAACAATTGCATAATTATTCCCTAAATCTAGGCTGCAAGCTGGGAAATAAACCCTGCATTAATCGCCCTTATTCATAAGAGGAAATTCGGAGGAACTCAGATTGAGGAGCCTTATCAACACCTTGAAGAATTCCGGGCATACTACGACACGATGCAATATAAAGGAGTTCCAGCAGACACCATCAAGCTCATTACATTCCCATTCTTCCTAAAAGGGAATGCTAGGTAATGGATACACACTTTACCGGAAGGAAGTATAACGACATGGGAACAGATGGAAGGTGCTTTTCTGAGTAAGTTCTTTCCCCCCGCAAAACAACCTATCTTAGGGACAAAATTCTTTCATTTGAGCAAGGTCACAAAGAGACTCTAGTCGAAGCATGGAAGAGACTCTAAGAAATGATTCTTCGGTGCTCACACCATGGATTACAGGACTGGTTACTTGTCCAAATTTTTTATTCCGGGATTAATGGCTCATCCAAAAACCTTTTAGATACAGCCGCAAGGGGGGCGGTATTGATGAAAAAGAACATAAACGAAGCCTATCGCATTATATAGACAGTGGTGTGGACCCTTGAAATGTGGGTAAATAGTGAACAGGATCTTCAGGAATCGCTCTCCATAATAGAGACAAGTAAGTTTAAAGTGGCCTGCCAAGTACAGGGAGAAGACAAGGAGAGAGAGTACTGGGCGGAAGAAGCTTCTATATCTTCAGGATTCGAAGAGGAAGAAGAAGAATCGGGTCAGGTGGCATTAAAGAAGTGCCCAAGGCATGAGATGAAGCCACTTCCCCCGAATCTCAGGTATGAATTTTTAGGTCCCACTTCAACTTACCCGGTGATTGTAAATGCCAGATTGAGTGAAGCAGAGATGGGGGAGTTGCTGGGGATACTCAGGATGTACAAAAAGGTGTTGGGTTACACCATCGATGACATAAAGGGAATAAGCCCATCTCTCTGCATGCATAGGAAAATACTCGAGGACGGGTGTAAGTCAACCGTGGAGTGTCAGAGGCGACTTAACCCAAACTTGCAGGAGGTTGTGAAAAAAGAAGTGCTTAAACTATTAGATGTCGGAATAATCTATCCAATTTCAGATAGTGAGTGGGTAAGTCCGGTGCACGTAGTCCCAAAGAAAGGCGAAACTACAATAGTCAAAAACGAAGAGAATGAGCTGATCCATGTTCGAATGGTAATGGGGTGGAGAATGTGTATAGCTTATTGTAAACTAAACAAAGCAACAAGGAAGGATCATTTTCCACTGCCATTCATCGATCAGATGTTGGAGCGCCTCGCTAAACATTCCTGTTTTTGCTACCTTGATGGGTACTAAGGGTTTTTCCAAATCCCAATTCACCCTAGTGACCAAGAGAAGACTACCTTCACTTGCCCGTATGGAACCTTCACATACAAGAGAATGCCCTTTGGCCTATGTAATGCCCCAGCCACCTTCCAGCGTTGTATGACAACTATTTTTTTCAAATATGATTAAACAAATCATGGAGGTATTCATGGATGATTTTTTAGTCTATGGAACAAGTTTTGATGCATGTCTGAAGAATCTAGAAAGGGTCCTGCAAAGGTATGAAGAAAATAGCTTGGTTTTGAATTGGGAAAAATGTCACTTCATGGCAACTAAAGGGATAGTTCTGGGGCATAAGATATCAGGGAGTGATATCAAAGTAGATAAGGCAAAGGTCGAAGTAATTGAAAAGTTGTCGCCACCCAGAGATGTGAAGGGCGTCCGGAGCTTTCTGGGGCATGCAAGTTTCTATCGAAGGTTTATAAAGAATTTTTCTCAGATAACTAGACCCCTGACAAATCTACTAGCTAAGGACACAGATTTTGTTTTCGATCAGCAATGTTTAGTAGTGTTTGAAGAAATAAAAAAAAGCCTTAGTAACATCCCCAATAATACAACCCCCTGACTGGAGCCTACCATTTGAGGTTATGTGTTACACTAGTAATTATGCAGTAGGTGCAGTACTAAGGCAACGGAAGGAGAAAAAGCTACACACTATTCACTACACCAGTAAAATATTGAACAGAGCACAGATCAACTACGCTACGACTGAAAAAGAATTATTAGTAGTCATGTTCGCGTTTGGCAAGTTTTGATCGTACTTAGTAGGGTCAAAGGTGATAGTTTACACTGATCATACAACGGTTCGCTACTTGCTGAATAAGAAGGATGCTAAACCCTACCTCATTCACTAGATCCTATTGTTACAAGAATTTGATATAGAAATCAGGGATAAAAAAGGCTTGGACAATGTCGTTGCAGACCACTTATCGCATATGCCAATAGACGGCGGGTTGGAAGAGGGAGATAGTACCCAAATAGAAGATGCCCTGCGGGACGATACTATCATGGAAATTACTAAGGCTACCACCCCCTGGTATGCAGACTTGGTGAATTTTTTGGCAAGAAAAGTAATACCGCCAGGATACACGACCCAACAGAGGAAGAGATTCTTTGCAGAGGTTAGGCAATATATATGGGATGATCCTTTTTTGTTCAGAAAATGTGCAGATAGCATTTATTAAAGATGTATACCAGAAGAGGAGGTGGGAAGCATTCTTTTTTATTGCCATTCCTCAGCATATGGGGGACATGCCGGAATCTCAAAAAACACTTGCGAAGGTACTTCAGGTAGGGTTCTACTGGCCTAGTCTATTTAGAGACACGCATAACTACGTAGTATCCTGCGATCGGTGCCAGCGAACAGGGAATATAGGTAGGAGACATGAGATGCTGACAAGCGCTATATTAGAACTAGAACTCTTTGACGTGTGGGGAATAGATTTCATGGGTCCCTTTCTCCCGCTAAGTACACAGGAATAGTATATATCTTGGTTACTTATAGACTACGCCTCCAAATTGGGTGGAGGTCATAGCATCACCCCACCGCGATGCTAGGACCGTAATAAAATGTTCAAAAGAAACATATTCTCTAGATTCCAGTTCCTCGTTGTAATCGCGATGGAGGATCCCACTTCATCAAAACGGGGTAATAATCGCAATTTAAATACAGGGGTGATCCACAAAGTCTCGACAACATACCACCCACAAACGAGCGGACAGGTGGAAATTTCAAATCGAGAGATCAAAAGTATTCTAGAAAAGACTGTTATGGCATCAAGGAGAGATTGGGCACAAAAGCTGGATGATTCTCTTTGGGCCTACCACATAGCTTGCTGATGTGTCAATTTCCGCAAGTGCACGGTTGTCGTCAAGTAATAAAAATATCGATCCCACAGGGATTGGGTTAATTACCGAATGATCGTGATACCAAGTTATCTAGTCAAATCAAATTTGTAAATTAAGTAAAGAAACTAAGCATTCAAGAACAACGGATGAGAAGAACGAGCTAAAAGTCAATAATTGAGGGGAATCTCAGGATATGGGTTTCACCGCATCGACAATTTATAAGGTGATTATGTTCTCTCCTACTCCTTAGAGTTGTTTCTATAGAACCTGTCCTAAGGTAAATCAACGACCCCTTTCGAGGTCTACGCCAATTGTACCTATCAAACTCAATTTCTCTGTCACGGTATTCGAGCGTAGGTGATCATAATCAGCTAAGGGGACCTGTCACGAGACCCTCGCAAACCTCCCTAGTCTTACTACGGTTACTTGGTAAAAATTGGATTTGATAGATCCATTAAGTCCATAAGAGTTCCTCTAGAGACTAAATTTCCTTTTCACGATAGGTTTGCACACGGGACCATAATTAGCTAAGGAATCATCAATGATTCCCGCAAGCCCTCATAGATATGCTATCGATACTTGGTAGGAGTTAATCTCTAGTTTGGATCTAGGTTTCGGGAACTTGGGTTCACTGTTAGGTACTTCCCCAAGGTTCCTTAAATTTATCAATAAGAATCTAAACCCAAATCAAAACATACGACAATTCAAGTAGAAGAGATTCAATCAACCATCATAAATCGTCAAGGGCTACTCCCCCATCCTAAGATTACAAGACACTACTCCATAGCTGAATAAGAATTGCCAGAGAAAGAAATTACAATCCTTAATGCCATCGTTGTGTTTCCTCCGCCGTCGGCTTTGTTGTCCTCTTCGAAATCCGCCCCTTCCCCCTTTTAGGGTTAGAATATATCCTCTTTTATAGCCTTGGCTTGGTCTTCAATTAAGGCAGAAATCCTCTTCAATTCAGGCGGAAATCTTGGGTTTCACCGTGTTGTATGCCAATAAAGGAAAGGGCGTGTTGTGTCAGGAAATAGGGTGACACGCCCATGCCAATGGGGGGCATGGGCGTGTTGGGCATGAAACGTTGGCATGTCGGCTAACACACTCGGGGTGTGTTAAGGTCTAGAAGTTTGACACGGACGTGTCTCTGATGGCAGGGATGTGTTATTTTGATACGCCTCGATAATTACTGATTCTTCACCCTGTTAACATGAAAAATACCCCAAAATAGTTTCTTTGTCCAAAATATGTTAAACTTGACTAAAACATAACAAAATACATGACTAAAACATAAAATGGGATGAAATGCATGCATATTGAATACCCAAAATGTAACATGAATTACACACATCAAAATGCCTTAGACCTAAACTTTTGCTTGTCCTCAAGCAAAGAAAAGGGAAAAACACAAAAGACAACTTATGTGTGGAGTTCCAAGAAACCATCCAGAGGTATAAAATCTAATCTTAATCTTATCAAATCATTCCTAGTGGCAAAACTTGAAAGATCCCTATATAGTGCACGTGAAAAGTCGATCCAAAGGCATTGGACACCAATCCAGATTTGACATCTCCTCTATCATGTTCCTCTCATTTCTGGCGTAGAGGCACTTACTTGCCTTAATGCATGGATCATCCTCACCTATCAACCAAAGGTCTCAAAGGAGCACTTACCAAGAAGAAAGAAGGGAAGAAATTTATAGTAAACATTTCCCCAGCAACTAGTTAGCCTCAAAGGGGCACCTTTTAGGTGTTTCCCAGTAACTACTTGGTCTCAAAGGGGTGCTTCAAAACAATTCCATTCCCTTTTTTTTTATCAATAACTTCTAGGAAAAGTGTTTCTCCAGTAACCAAATTGCACAGGAAAGTCCCCAATGGAAAATTGAGTACTAGTCCGATATGGGGTATTTAAACCCTTTTCGGATACCTCAAACCTATAGGTCGTGTGAAAAGTGAAATAGGGTTCTTATCAAATAGGCAAAAAGGAATATCATGATCCGACCAAGGTTCAGTTATACTACGCTAGATGATATAAGAATGCAATGTTATGATATATGAAAAGATAAAAATAGAATCAACTTACACAATGAAACATACTCCCCTAGACCTAAATTATGCAATAACCAAATTAGAAATCTAAGAACAGACAACATAAGCAATAAATGAAAGACATCGAAACTCACAAAATAGCTCAAGGGGAACAATGGTCACCGTCCTCACTACTAGCATCCTCCTCTGCCCACCTACGTCGCTGCTCCTGGTAAAACTCTCGGGACTCCTACCAAAATCTAGCATCATCCTCCCTCCTGGCGGCCTCAGCGGTGAAGAACTCATCAGCCCTCCTGTGAAAATCTGCTGCCCTATCCAAATGCTGAGTCATCATACGATGGTGCTCCTCTGTAGTCTGGGCAAATCGATCCCACACACCTATGTGCGAGGTATGCTCGACCCTGAAAGCCTCGAATGATGATCGAAATCTTGAAAAATCAAATGAAGAGTATCCTGCAAAAAAATTGTTAGTAGAAAATCGAGGGGGCTTAGGAGTCGAATGGGATGGCTCAGGGGCTATGTGAGATGGCTCCCTAGGTGAGGGTGACGGAGCATGGGCACTAGGTGTTGGGGTTGATCCGTGAGGGGAAACTTCGCTTCCCCTTCACCTCGGTTGCTTGACCATGGTGATCCCTTTGATGTCCCCGGATTAAAAATTTAATCTTAGACAAAAGGGATTCCCAAAGCAACCAAGTCATCGTCGTGCTATTCATTTAGAGAGGTCACTTGAACAAACTAGTTGTTCAAGCGACCATCCTCTATCCTACGAGTAGCCGCGGAATAGACGATGTCCGGATCGCCGGTTTTTGTGTTTGTACTCGGGATCCAAGTATTATTTAGCCTATTTACAGAAATATAACATGCTTATATTTTGAAAAACAAACACAAGCAATGAATAAAAGAGATAGAAGAATAGTTATACCTCTTGGTCTTCTAATGTATGACCCTCCTCCTTTTGGACGTCGTGTGGGCGACGATCCACCAAAAGTCGAAGCTCCTAGATCGCAAAACTTCCTTCCTTGCTTTCCCAAGCAAGAGGAAGAAGAGAAACAATGTTTTTCTCCTTGCAAAACTCAACCAACAAGGAATCAATCCCTTCCTTGCCGCCGGCCAAGTAAATGAAGGAGATGGTGGTGGGAAGCAACCAAGATACCTAGGGAAACCCTATATCTTGTTTCCACCACCAAAGGAGAAGAAGAAGGAGGCTTTGGGCGTCGACCAAGGCTGGAAAAAAGCTGGGAGAAGCTGCTGGACGTTGGCACAAAGAGGAAGAAGAAGAGAGAAAGAACCTTCCTTATTTGGTGCCACCCTAGCCTCAAAACCCTAACCCTAATTCCAATCCTATCTCAACTAGGATTGCCCTATTCTTGCCGCCCAAGCCTTGCTCCCTCTCTATATTGATCTTCACGCCAACCCCATGCCACCTTTTATAGAGTTTAGGGATAAGCCATGAATTAATCTCCTCCATTGGTTCTAGGGATTTAATCTCAACCGTCGGATCTAGAGATTTAATCTCAACCGTCGGATCTTAGAGATTTAATCTCTACCAATGGATCTTAGTGTTTTGTTTCTATCCATTGGATCTAAGCATCTTGAGGTGTTAATGGGCTACATTAGGGACCATGAGGAGGAGTTGGGTCTTGGTCACCCATGGATCAAGCCCACATAAAGTCCGATCCACTAATGATGGTCCAATCCACTAAAGGTCCATCATTGATCTACCTCACCAACCCCCATATGATAATATGGGCTCCATATATTATTTGTACATTTTCTCCCCGTGTTTAAGATCTCGAATGTCCGTCAATTAATTAATTTACTGACCATTAATTAATCGACATCTAACTCCATGAGTAGTACCACTCAACCTTTTCATCATGCCGAACCAAGTCCACCTGCAGGGTTTACATGATGAACCTTATGAGCTCCTCAAGGGGACATCATCATCCTAATATATAGGACACGGTTTCCTCCTATAATCAACGGCACACCATATAAATAATATCATCTCCCAACTTACCGAGTCTATCGATTTAATCTATAAATCTCGCCCATTGGTAAATCAAAGAGATGAGTACCAAGTATATGTGCCCGTTATTATATCGGGATTAAGAGCATGTACTAAATAATATCTGAGGTCCGATTCGATTATGTAGTCAGCAATAAATCGAATCACCTCTGTGTCGGTCCTTCTCAATACACACAAAGTGCACTAGTGTGATTCTATGGTCAAGACAAACCAATACCAAATCACACTACAACCATTCCGATGGTTTGTCCAAAGCCATCTCGGTTGTGAGCCTTTACTTATACTTTACAAGGAGCCGATAACATGATCTCCCGTGTGACACCACACACCATGTTATCTACAATGTAAGGTATTAGACAATATTGCATAACCATAAAAATATGCAAACAATGATCATGTGATTCTTATTTCAAAATAAAGATGTTCATACAAAAAATAGACTTTTAAGTATACATCCCTACAATCTCCCACTTATACTAAAAAGACTATGTCATTCTCAAAGTGCCATACATCCGATCCCCATTCCTCCACATGCCTATCAAAAGCTCTCACGGAAGGCCCTTAGTGAAAGGATCTGCCAGTTATCCTCCGATGCAATCTTGGCCACAAAGAACTTCTCCTCGCTTACGATTTCTGATCGTGGTACTTGCGCCTATGTGTTTACTAGCCTTATGGGCTCGTGGTTCCTTCGAGTTTGCAACTGCACCACTATTATCACAATAAATCGTGATAGTTCTGGGCAAACCAGGAATCACATCCAAGTCCATCAGAAAGTTCCTGAGCCATACAGCTTCTTTGGCCGCCTCAGAGGCCGCCACATACTCAGCTTCCATGGTGGAGTCTGCCACGCACTTTTGCTTGACACTCCTCCATACAATGGCTCCACCTCCCAAAGTAAACACAAAACCTGAGGTAGACTTACTGCTATCCCTATCGATTGAAGTCTAACTGTAACCCATTGGAGTAATTGGTCCGCCCGCAGAAACCAAAGATATAATCCCTAGTCCTTCTGTGTACTTCAATATATGCTTTACCGCACCCAATGTCCCCGGCCCCGATTACTCGATATTCACGACCATGCCCACGCAAAACAGATATCCGGTCTCGTGACAGAGCATCGCATACATGAGGCTTCCATCACAAGCATAAGGAACCGCTTCATCTCCTCTATCTCCTCGATGATCTAGGACACATCTCCTTAGATAGAGGTACTCCATGCCCAAAGGTAGAAAACCCTTCTTGGAGTTCTGCATGCTAAAACGCTCCATAATCGTGTCTATGTATGCAGCTTGGGATAAGCACAACATCCTTTTCGTGCGATCCCTTATACCCTTGATCCCAAGGATGTGTCCCACTTCTCCCAAGTCCTTCATATCAAACTGTTTGGACAACCATACCCTTACGTCCGATAACACCTTGATATTGTTGCCAATCAACAAAATGTCATCTACGTATAGTACAAGAAATACCACTACGTTTCACACATCTCTTGTATACACAAGACTCATCCGACTTTGAATAAATCCATAAGACGATCACCTCATCAAACCGATGTTCCAAGACCTCGGCTTGTTTCAATCCATAAATGGACCGATTAAGCTTACATACAAGATGCTCTTTTCCCTTAGCAATGAATCCTCCGTTGCTTCATGTAGATGTTTTCCTCAAGACTTCCATTAAGGAAAGTCGCCTTTGACATCCATCCGCCACACCTCATAATCCATATGAGCCGCTATGCATAAGAGAATCCGATAGATTTAAGCATGGCTACCGAAAAGGTCTCCTCATAATCGATACCCTCTTCCGAGTATACCCCTTCGCAACAAGCTCGCTTTGAAGGTCTCAACCTTCCCATCTATTCCTCTCTTTCTTTGTAGATCCACTTGCATCCAATGGTTTTTACACCATCGGGTGGTTCTACTAGCTCCTGCACTGATTTGAATCCATAGATTCAATCTCAAAGATTCATTGCACTTTGCCAAGATACTGATCTTTATCTTGGATTGCTCATCATATGTCTGTGTCAGTTCATGTTCGCTGGGACCAAATCGTAAGATTCTCCCAAGAACATGAATCTATCTGTCTCACAACCCTCCCACTACGACGAGGTATCACTGTGTATCCTCGTGACACGTGGTGCGATGACATGTGGTATATCCTCTTGTACGGTGGTACTAAAGAAGTGACTTCCCTTTAACTCCTCCGGAACAATTTTACTCGTGGGCTTGTGGTTCATCACATAGTCCTCCTCTAGAAATCGGCATTCGTACTCACGATCACCTTCCGATCTCTAGGACTATAGAACAAACCACCCTTCGCTCCCTTAGGGTAGCTAACAAACATGCACATGCATTTAGGTTCCAACTTATCAAGATCTCGCCTTGGACATGTGCCGGACTCCCCATATCCGAATATGTCTCGGACTAGGCTTTCGCTACCCACAATTCTACGGGAGTAGAAGGCACCGATTTAGATGGAACCAAGTTCGTAATGTATACCGCCAGATCTAGAGCATATCCCCGTAACGAATCGCAAGTCGAATAACTCATCATTGATCTAACCATCTCTATAAGAGTCCTATTCCTTCGCTTCCGCTACACCATTCTGGGGTGTGCAGTGTGCATACAATTGGGATTGAATCCCACTGATAAGTAATTCCTAAACTCTCCCAAGAGGTATTCACCACCACGATCAGATCGTAGGGTCTTGATACTTTTACCTTGACGGTTCTCCACATCATCCTTGAATTCTTTGAACCTGTCAAAGCATTCAGACTTGCGGCGCATCAAGTAAATGTATCCATATCTTGAATAATCGTCTATAAAAAATACGAAATATTCAAAACCACCTCTAGCCTGGATAGACATAGGACCACACAAATCAGAATGAACCAATTCTAACACATCTTTGGCTCTATACCCCTTGGCCTTGAAAGGCCTCTTGGTCATCTTACCCTCCAAGCAAGATTCACAGGTTGGGAGATCCTCCACCACTAATGAGCCCAAAGGTCCATCAGCTATCAACCTTTGAATCCTGCTTAGGTTAATGTGACCAAGCCTAAGATGCCAAAGATATGTTTGGTTCATCTTCGAAGGTTCTTTTCTCTTATTGGATTTAGAAGATGAGTTATTAACTTCAATTTGCATCGTGGGAGGTTTTGGTTCAAGTGTGTACAAATTTCCTATCAATGTACCCGAACAGATAATGTCCCTATTCCTTCTTATAACAACTCTGTCATTAAAAGAAATAGAATATCCATCCATAAACAATTTAGAAACTGAAATTAAATTCTTTCTAAATAAGGGTACATAAAGGCAATTCTTAAGAACCAAAAGTTTATTTTTCTCAAAAGATAAATGAACGTCTCCCACTGCAACAGCCGCCATCTTTGTGGCATAGCCCAAGTACACGGTAATCTCCTTCACCGTCTGGTTTCGAACCCGCAGTATTGCAGACATGATCAGTGGCTCCCGTATCTACACACCAGGTGCCGGTAGATAACACCGCTAAACATATTTCAACGACTAGTCCAAAAGATATACCTTTGTTCGTCCTTCTTCCAGTTGTCCACTTTACAAGTGAAGCACTTGCCTTCGGCTTCTTCACTCCTCCCCGAGTACCTCCCACCGCCTTGCCCGGTTTTGTTTCTTCTTCTTCTTGCCTTCGCCAGAAGAAGAAACCTTCGGGTCATCACGCATGCACTGAGCACTCGACGAAATAGTCCCTCTGCGCTGAGTTCTGGAAGTTCCGCCAATGAATACAACCTCTTGTTCATGTTGTAGTTGAGGCGAACCGCCAAAACTCCTAGCAGAGATCGAGTATGATATCGACTGGTTTCCCATCGATCTCAAATTCCTAGGACCTCACTCATTCAAATGAGCCATCATCTTGAGAACATGATCCTCACGGGTGTTCCCTCGATCATGGTGGTCGTCATCAAGTTTCTCATGGCCTCTTGCCTCGCAGCCCGATTCTGGTGTCCGAAAAGCTCCTTGAGATTGAGCATCATATCATAGGCAGTGGGCATGGCTTGATGCTGATGTTGGAGTACATTTGACATAGATGCCAAAATGTAACACCGTGCCATCTCATCGGCCTTGTTCCACTTCCTATAGCTCTCTCTCTCCTTTTCCCCAGAATTATCTGTAGGCTTGGGAGGGCACTCTTCGAGGAGTACATATTTGTATTCCTCAGCAGTCAAGACAATATCTAGATTCCTCTTCCAATCTACATAGTTGGGTCCAATAAGTTTGTTCTCTTTCAGTATCACAGCAAGTGGGTTGAAAGTCATTTTGAAAGAAAACCTAAGAATCACATAAATCAAAACATTAGATTTCAAAAAATTATTGATTCCTCAAACAATAAAATTTTGATATCAACCAACACCTCAATCCACCGAGAATATCGCATGCCACGCAGTGTGGACGTATACGAATTCTACATTTGTAAGAGGAGGTTTTACCCATTAATTTTATTATCTTGTCAACCTTACTTTTCGACAAATAAAATTAATAGTTGGTTCCTCTTTGGCCCTACAAATAAAAGCAAAGGACTGATGGGGAGGATACTTTTAATTTGCATCTAAGTGTGCACTATTACACGATACTAAGGGAATTATTTCGGATTATGTGCCTTACCGCTGTGGAAGTACACATGCTCCTAGATAATTTCCTATAACCATTATTTGACCTAGTGATCCGCAAACAAACTCATCCGCAGGGAGGAAGGCACTCAGAGCCAACACGCAAGTTTGTTGCATCACACGTCAAATTGTAATGGAGGCCCCAGGAATTAATTAAAATGACCCTCTCCCACTTAGTAAATTAAAAATGAGGAATTTTCCTACATGCATATCAAACAAAAGCAATAAATATGAAAAATAAATTATTTTCCAACTATTATGGCCTTTGTCTTCAATATGGCTCGTCAGATCGCTATCTCGTCTCGCTCCTCCTACGCCATGTACAAGCCCTCCGAGATCCGGCCGAGACTAAAACCTATTTTAATTTACATCCATCGATCCTATACTCCATGAGGAGTGTACATGAATCTAGATCGAAAGTAAAATAAAATAAAGAGCGGCTAAACAATGCCGTATTTAATTTACAAAAACTAAATACTAGCCTCACAACCCCGAGGATTCAACAAAATAAATATTTACACACATACAATCACATACACACACACGGCCATAATAGTGGATCTTATGCCTGCAACCAAAGAGTTAAACTACGATATCCTACTATTATCCGCACATATAATATATGAAAAAGTGCATAAAATTAACAATCCTAAACACACAAAACCGAATCCTTGGCTCGATACCAATTGTTGGGGTTGATCCGTGAGGGGAAACTTCGCTTCCTTCACCTCGGTTGTGACCATGGTGATCCCTTTGATGTCCCCGGATTAAAAATTTAATCTTAGACAAAAGGGATTCCCAAAGCAACCAAGTCATCGTCGTTTATTCATTTAGAGAGGTCACTTGAACAAACTAGTTGTTCGCGACCATCCTCTATCCTACGAGTAGCCGCGGAATGCGATGTCCGGATCGGGCCGATTTTTATGTTTGTACTGGGATCCAAGTATTATTTAGCCTATTTACAGAAATATAACATGCTTATATTTTGAAAAACAAACACAAGCAATGAATAAAAGAGATAGAAGAATAGTTATACCTCTTGGTCTTCTAATGTATGACCCTCCTCCTTTTGGACATCGTGTGGCGATCCACCAAAAGTCGAAGCTCCTAGATCGCAAAACTTCCTTCCTTGCTTTCCCAAGCAAGAGGAAGAAGAGAAACAATGTTTTTCTCCTTGCAAAACTCAACCAACAAGGAATCAATCCCTTCCTTGCCGCCGGCCAAGTAAATGAAGGAGATGGTGGTGGGAAGCAACCAAGATACCTAGGGAAACCCTATATCTTGTTTCCACCACCTAAGGAGAAGAAGAAGGAGGCTTTGGGTGTCGGCCAAGGCTGGAAAAAAGCTGGGAGAAGCTGCTGGACGTTGGCACAAAGAGGAAGAAGAAGAGAGAAAGAACCTTCCTTATTTGGTGCCACCCTAGCCTCAAAACCCTAACCCTAATTCCAATCCTATCTCAACTAGGATTGCCCTATTCTTGCCACCCAAGCCTTGCTCCCTCTCTATATTGATCTTCACGCCAACCCCATGCCACCTTTTATAGAGTTTGGGGATAAGCCATGAATTAATCTCCTCCATTGGTTCTAGGGATTTAATCTCAACCGTCGGATCTAGAGATTTAATCTCAACCGTCGGATCTTAGAGATTTAATCTCTACCAATGGATCTTAGTGTTTTGTTTCTATCCATTGGATCTAAGCATCTTGAGGTGTTAATGGGCTACATTAGGGACCATGAGGAGGAGTTGGGTCTTGGTCACCCATGGATCAAGCCCACATAAAGTCCGATCCACTAATGATGGTCCAATCCACTAAAGGTCCATCATTGATATACCTCACCTACGCCCATATTATATTATGTGCTCCATATATTTTTTGTTCTTTTTCTCCACGTGTTTATTATATCGATTTTCCATCATTTAATTAATTTAGTGACCATTAATTAATCGACATCTATCTCCATGAGTAGTACCACTCAACCTTTTCATCATGCAGGACCAAGTCCACCTGCAGGGTTTACATGATGAACCTTATGAGCTCCTCAAGGGGACATCATCATCCTAATATATAGGACACGGTTTCCTCCTATAATCAACAGCACACCATATAAATAATATCATCTCCCAACTTATCGAGTCTATCGATTTAATCTATAAATCTCGCCCATTGGTAAATCAAAGAGATGAGTACCAAGTATATGTGCCCGTTATTATATCGGGATTAAGAGCATGTACTAAATAATATCTGAGGTCCGATTCGATTATGTAGTCAGCAATAAATCGAATCACCTCTGTGTCGGTCCTGCTCAATACACACAAAGTGCACTAGTGTGATTCTATGGTCAAGACAAACCAATACCAAATCACACTACAACCATTCCGATGGTTTGTCCAAAGCCATCTCGGTTGTGAGCCTTTACTTATACTTTACAAGGAGCCGATAACATGATCTCCCGTGTGACACCACACACCATGTTATCTACAATGTAAGGTATTAGACAATATTGCATAACCATAAAAATATGCAAACAATGATCATGTGATTCTTATTTCAAAATAAAGATGTTCATACAAAAAATAGACTTTTAAGTATACATCCCTACACTAGGGGTAGGCAAGGGACCGTGGACATCTCTGAAAAGCCAATTGACTTCATTACGTACGGTGATCTGCTCGGGGTTTGGAAGAGGGATTTTAATTCCATTTTTCAACACCAAATGATATCCCTCTTCAAATGCCTCAATTATCTTCATATTGATACAAGCATCCAAATCCAATCTAGGGCTAGCAGGACAATATTCAAGGTTATCTAGGTCACATCCCAAAGCTATGACAATTCTAGTGATAAGACCACCTACGATTATAACCCCAGATGGGCTATTACTAACTTTAACTAGGTGTCTCACCATATGGGCTCCAGAATCAATGTTAACCTCATTTAGCATAGCCCATAAAAACTGTAGCTCTCTCTGCCTAGCTACCCCTGCACTATCATATCTCTCAGAAATTGTATTTGCCATAAACCTAAGGAGATAACGAAAAATAAGATTCGGGATATTGAAGGATTTAGACCTAGATGCATCATAAGGGCGAGGGTCATCAGAAATTAATTTCCAAAACTGATGATCAATAAAATCTCTATGAATTTGCCTCTCCCCTCTGCAAGGGAAATCAAATATCGCATTAAAATTACTTAAGGAAAGAGTAAACTCATGATTCATTAATCTGAATTGGATTTTTTCTTCTTCACAATTCTTTCCTTGAAGTATTTCAGCGGATAAAGAGCTAAGGAATTCAAGAGTAATACTAGGATAAGTAAGATGATGATATGTGATAAAGTTAGTCCAACCTATCCTATTAGTCAACCAAATTATATCAACCCTAATTCCTAGGGTTGTCAACGTGTAGAAATCTATGGTTCGTGTAGAAACCATTTTTCTTTTCTCAAGCTTACTGAACCTAGATTTCATAACATCATCTCTAAATACAATTCCACACGGATGACAAGATGACGGAGGATCGTTACCCAAATCTCGAGCTTTTCTCTTTCCCTTGTTCTGAGCCAAAGAAGAAACTCCTCCCCTAGTCTTCACTCGCTTACTCATGGCGTTGGGGAAAGAGAGAGATGGCTGAGCTTTCGGGCTGGGAGAGAGAGAGACAGCGGCGGCTGCTCCAAGCTTGTGAACAACGTGTGAAAGTTAAGGTGTGTTCGGGGTGGTTTTAAGGGTTAGCGGTGACAAGGGCGTGCCAAATGGTATTTTTGCACGACACAGGCGTGCCAAAGGGCACACCCGACCCGTGTTATATTTGGGTTTGTCTTTGGAACTTGACATGCCCGTGCCATTTAGCATAGGTGGGTCATGTAAATCTGACATGAAATGGCACGATAATAACACGACCGCGTCAAACATCACGATCTCATTGTGCTAGCCTCTGGACTGTAGTTGGTTCTTGATTCAGTCGTGTCGATGAGCGACACGGACATGTTGTGTCCTGTAAACCTGAAAACCTGAAAAATGCAAAACTCAAAGTTAAAATAAAAATGAAGAAAATAAAATAAAATAAAAAATAAAAAAAATGAAAATAGCTTGGGTTGCCTCCCAAGAAGCGCTTGTTTAAGGTCATTAGCTTGACCCCTCAATTACTCCCTAGTTGGATGGATGTGGCTCGAGGAGTGTACTCTGCTCCTCCTCCTCAATCAGTTCCGCAAGTTTGTTTGGGAAGTATTTCTTAAGTCTTTGTCCATTCACTTTGAAAATTCCAGTAGACTCACTTGATATATCAATAGCTCCATGAGGATAAACCTTTTTAACTTGGTATGGTCCCGACCATCTGGATTTCAGCTTTCCAGGAAAAAGTTTCAATCTCGAGTCGAAGAGTAAAACCAAGTCTCCTTCATGGAATTCTCTATGCATGATATTCTGGTCATGCCATCTCTTTGTTTTCTCCTTATAAGATTTTGCATGTTCATAAGCATCAAGACGTAATTCTTCAAGTTCATTTAGCTACAATTTTCTTTTCTCTTCGGCTTTCTTTAGGTCAAAATTAAGCCATTTAATTGCCCAATATGCCCTGTGCTCTATTTCAACTGGAAGATGACATGGTTTTCCATAAACTAATCGAAACGGAGTCATTCCAATGGGTGTCTTGTAAGCAGTTTGATAGGCCCACAGGGCATCGTCAAGCTTCAAAGACCAGTCCTTCCTTGACCTTGATACTGTTTTCTCCAAGATAGCCTTTATTTCCCTGTTCGAAACTTCGACTTGCCCGTTTGTTTGTGGATGATATGGTGAGGCTACTTTATGGCTTACTCCATACTTCTTGAGAAGACTTTCAAATTGTCTTTCGATAAAATGTGAGCCTCCATCACTTATTATTGCTCTCGATACTCCAAATATTGGAAATATTATACTCTTGAAAAGTTTTATAACCATTTTTGCATCACAAGAGGGAGATGGGAGAGGCTCAACCCACTTAGACACATAGTCCACCGCCACCAATATGTAGGCATTGTTATAGAAAGAAGGGAAAGGTCCCATATAGTCAATTCCCCAGACGTTAAATAATTCAACTTCCAATATCAAATTTTGAGGCATCTCATGTCTTCTTGATACGTTCCCGGTCCTTTGACAGCGGTCACAAGTCATCACATAATTTCGGGAGTCTCTAAAAATATGAGGCCAGTAAAATCCTGCTTGTAAGACCCTTGCTGCAGTCTTGTCCATGCTAGTATGACCTCCATAAGCAGAAAAATGACAATGATACAATATGTTCTCAATCTCTTCTTCGGATACACATCTTCGATAAATAGCATCTGCTCCTTGCTTGAACAAGAATGGCTCATCCCACACATACTGCTTTACATCCACGAAAAACTTCTTCCTTTGATGATAAGTCATATGGGAAGGTATTATCCCGCAAGCTAGGTAATTGGCAAAATCAGCATGCTACGGAGCCTTGATTTTCTTGACAGCTAGTAGCTGCTCATCCAGAAAGAAATCATTAATAGCAAGATCATCATCACTTCCTGCATTTGTTTCTTGGTGTAGTCTCGATAGATGATCTGCAACAACGTTCTCCGTTCCTTGTTTGTCTCGAAATTTCCAGATCAAACTCTTGCAGAAGAATCCACCGGATGAGTCTTGGCTTGGATTCCTTTTTGCTCAACAAATATCTTATGGCTGCATGATCTGTGTAAACTATCACCTTAGACCCAATGATATAAGATCTGAACTTGTCGAAGGCGAAGACTATAGCCAAGAGTTCCTTCTCCGTAGTAGCATAATTCACTTGTGCTTCATCCAATGTTTTACTGGCGTAGTAAATTGCATACACCTTGCGGTCCTTCCTTTCTCCCAATATTGCACCTACAGTGAAATCACTTGCATCACACATAATTTCAAAAGGAAGACTCCAATCTGGAGGTTGCATTATTGGGGCGGTTGTCAATGCTTCTTTTAATATGAAAAACGCATCAAGACAAGAATTATCAAAATGAAACTTGGCATCCTTAGCAAGCAAATTAGTCAATGGCTTTGAGATTTTTTGAAAAGTCCTTGATGAACCGTTGGTAAAACCCCGCATGTCCCAAAAAACTATGCACTCCCTTAACATCGGTTGGAGGAGGCAACTTCTTGATCACTTCAGTTTTAGCAATGTCCACCTCGATACCACGCTGTGAAACTAGCCCAAGCGCTATGCCTTATCGCACCATGAAGTGGCACTTCTCCCAATTAAGCATTAAATTCATTTCCTCGCATCTTTGCAAAACCTTGACCAAATTAGATAAGCACATATCAAAATTTGCACCAAATACAAAAAAAATCATCCATGAATACTTCCATTATATTCTCGATCATATCGGAAAAAATTGAAGTCATGCATCTCTGAAAAGTGGCTGGTGCATTGCAAAGTTCGAAAGGCATTCTCCTGAAAGCAAAAGTACCATATGGGCAAGTAAAAATTTTTTTCTCCTGGTCATTAGGATAGATGGGGATTTGATAGAAATCGGAGTATCTATCTAGGTAATAGAAATGCGAATGTTTTGCCAACCAGTCTAACATTTGGTCAATAAATGGGATAGGAAAGTAGTTCTTTCTAGTTTCCTTGTTCAATCTTCTATAATCAATACACACATGTTTCTGAAGCAATAAAAATAATAAATACTCCAATTTATTACAACACACACAACACACGCATGCATATTACAACAAGTGTAGACATAACCGTAAATTTAAATTTGCAATAAAAGGAAATTTATCTACGTTATACCTTTAGAATGACGTAGTGGGGCGACATCAACGAGCGATCCTTGTAAGAATCTCTATCCGTATCCGCCGAGCTCCTCGAGATGACCCGCGAGAAGTTTCGTGCACGGGTTACTAGTGTTGAAGACGACGTGATCGAGAGATGATCACGATCCGAATCCAAATTCGGATCCTAAAATGAGTTCTCAAAACTCGCTTCTCCGGAGAGGTATTCGTCAACCGTTTGACGAATCCTTCGTCCCTCACCTCAGAGGATTATTGGAGATCAAATCCCCGGTAAGTTAGCCGCTGTCGGAGCACTAACCGTCGTCCAAACGACGCTCCGACAACAAAGAAACAAGCTGTCCAGAAAAACTGGACAGCTTTTGGTGAATAATACTTAAGGAAAGATGGAAGCTCACCTTATCACCAACCCAAAGAGAGGAGGAGGCGGAGGTTCTCTGGCTGACACCTTGAAAGACTTGCACTTGGCTGCACACAAGCTGGGCGGCGGCAGCTTTAGGGTTGGCGCCAATTAACTCCAAGGTGGAGGTGGGCGGCAACTCAAGGGGCTAGGGTTTGGATTTTAACAATCCCTTAAGCCCTCTTTATAGAGAACTTTTTAATGGTTAGAGAACTAATTCCAATGGTTAATGGATCATATCCATAAGCCCGTTAACCCGCTCCATTAAGATAAGTTAAAATAAACCATACCATGATGGTTTATTTTTAGTTAAAACGAACCGAACCAACTTTTGGTTCATTCGTTTAAAATAAACCAAACCCTTTGGTTTATTCTCATCCATTGGATTAGAACCAAACCATTTTGGTTCATCCATTAAGTCTTCATAAGACACGGCCCATCCACACAATTCATTCTCGCTTTTAAGTGTTTGGTCCAACCAAACATAAGTTTCTCGAAATCCTTTGGATTACACTCGTTGTGCGTGTGACCAAATAGGTTCTCGGTTTATGTTGGCCGTCTATAATTAACCATTAATTATAGAACGATCATGAGTGGCACCTAGTAGTACATCATGATCCCCATCATTAAAAAGATCAACGTTGATCCGTAACTATTTCACGAAACCCTTCAAGAGTTCGAATGAATCGTGCCCCATTCCCTTCACTCATCTTATACCCACTTGGTTCAGACATGGTCTATAGTCAGTGTCCCTCACTAGTGACTACGTCACACCTAGCCCAAGTATCATTTCCTCGTCCCCAGTTCTGATTACTCCACTCCACATGTAAAGAGTACCTTACTCTAAACATGTAATGCTTTGGCCAAAGACTTTAGTAACAATCCGAGGCCATGGGTATACATCTCCTCATGTGGTGAATCCTTTATATATTCTCACCTTGATCATACCCAATCATCCCGGGTCCACATCTCCTTAGAGATGTTTGCTTAAGATGTCAAAGCATAAGTCTCGATGATCAAGATGACTTGAATACCGCAAGTCAAAGGAACATCGCACTTAAGTCACAGTAAGAACTTCATTGACATATCTATATATGCAGAGAACCATATGAAGTCTTACGGCTGGTCACTCCAATGAACTAGTTACCATAACTAGCATCCACGATTAACTCCGGACATCACTATGTCTCCAGCTAGTGAGAATCAGCTGCTTGGATACACCAAGGAGTATACCTCGTGCTAGTCTCGACAGAATTGATGGTGTCCAAATCCATCAATTCATTGACTAGGGATAATTCCGATACATCACAATTACACATGTAGAGATACTCACTAGTTGTGATCCAATCACAAATTCTCTCATGCTGTGAATCGTATCGTGGGCATTCAGTAAATGAGTTTAAGATCCAATCAAATACATAAAACATGTATACTCAAATAGTGAATCTTCATTTATCATATAAATGGTTCATACATAAGGCGATTGCCTTAGGACATCTCTCATATATTACTAACAGGATTAACTCATTCGTAGCATTTTTTATCACGGTTATTCCCCCTTTCTTAGGCACTACATGGACAGGACTTACCCATTAGCTATCGAATATAGGGTAGATAATTCCTACATCTAGTAATTTTAGGATCTCTTTCTTGACCACCTCTTTCATGGCCAGGTTCAGCCTTCGTTGATGTTCTATTGAAGGTTTATAGTTATCTTCGAGTAGAATTCTATGCATGCAAACTGATGGACTAATTCCCTTTATATCATCAATCTTGTATCCAATGACGTTCTTATGTGTTTTCAGCACCTCGATTAGTTTCTCAGTCTCTGCATAGCTCAGATTAGCGTTAATGATCATGGGATAAGTAGAGTTTTTGCCAAGAAATTCATACCTGAGCATTGATGGAAGAGGCTTAAGTTCTACCTGTGGTGGTAGGTCAAGGTCGACAATCTCCGACTCTTCATCCTCGAAATCCCTTTCGAGCCTATCAAGATAAGTTTGTTCTTGTGCTCCTTTTATCGCACTTGACTGGAAACTGTCAATCCTGCAATAAACATCAAAATTAGAAGGTTGTTTAACAGTTTTTGAAAGGTCGAATTCAATCTTATCATTTCCAAATGTAAGTGAAAGTTTGTGGTTCTTGACGTCTATCATCGCCCTTGAAGTAGCCAGAAAAGGTCTCCCTAAAATGAGTGAAATACATGGGTCTTCATCCATGTCAAGCACTACGAAATCAGCGGGAATAATAAAGTTTCTCACCTTCATAGGTACATCTTCTAAGATTCCCAAAGGATATCTAATGGAAGCGACGCTAAGAAAGGCCATAGTTGTTAGTTTCATTTCTCCCAAATCTAATTTCTTGCATATGGAAAGAGGAATCAGATTGACACTAGTGCCTAGATCACAAAAAGCCTTATCAAAATTAGAGTCATTAATTATGCAAGGGATAGAAAAACTACCTGGATCATTTAGCTTGGGAGGTACCATGTTTTTAATTAAAGCGCTGCATTCTTCGGTAAAAGCCACTGTTACATGCTCCTCAACTTTCCTTTTATTGGTTAAAATATCCTTCAAGAACTTGGAGTATGTAGGCATTTGTTGAAGAGCTTCTGTAAAAGGTATATTAATATAAAGCTTTCTAATTACCTCAAGGAACTTACCAAATTGTTCATCCAATTTCTCCTTAATCAGCCTATGAGGGAATGGGATCAAAGGCTTATATGTTCTTGGCTCTTTGTGCCTCTAGCACGGCTGGGCCTCTCTATTTGGCATCGGCTGAGACGACCCGACACGGGTGTGTCAGCTGACACACCCTGGGTGCGCTTATGGGCATCACCCACCACGGGTGTGTTGTCTGCTGCCTATCTCAAAATCGTTCAACACAGGCGTGCTGCTGGGCATGGGCACTTCTTTGAACTCTGGCACACCAGTGCTCTTGAGCACGGGTGGGGCTTGTTGAGCTCTGTTAGGTGGTTCTGCTTTCTTGTCTCCTTCTAAAATTCTTCCACTTCTCAAACTTATAGAATTACAATGTTCAGCTGGGTTTACTTCTGAATTTCCAGGAAATCTACCGGGCATCCTAGATGTAGAGCTAGCAATTTGAGAAATTTGATTCTCCAACATTCTTGTGTGATTAGTCAAATTATCAACCTTGCTTCCCAATTGCTTAATCGCCTCGGTATTATTTTGATGTTGCTGATTGGATTCTATAATATGCTGTCAAAATTCATTGTTTATCTTCCCTTGGCATGTGATAAAATTTTCCATCATCTTCTCTAAATTTGACTTGGGCCCTAGTTGAAATCCCGAAGGTGCTCCAAAATTGTTCTGTCTTGAAGAATTTTGGTTGGCTCGATACGAAAAGTTGGGATGATTCCTCCAACCGAGATTGTACGTGTTCGAATAAGGGTTTCCACCATTAGGCTTATGATTAAAATTATTCAACGCATCTACTTGCTCAACCCCTGCTCCCGATGATGGTGCATGTAAGATTTGGCAATTTGTGGCCATATGTCCTGTTACACCACAAATCTCACAAGTGACATTAGATGAGTTTACAATTGATACATTAAAACATTCGAGCTTTTGAGTTAATGCATCAACTTTAGCACTGAGTAAATCGAGAGTACTTACCTCATACTTACCTGGCGTTTTAATCGGACACCCTCATTCTGTAGCCCATTGGTGAGAATTCATTGCCACATTCTCGATGACCTCAAATGCTTCATCCAACATTTTGTTCATGAGAGCTCCTCCTGTAGCAGAATCAAGAGAAACTTTAGTGGCATACGAGATTCCATTATAGAAAGTATGAACAATGAGCCATTTCTCCAGCCCATGATGAGGACATTGCTGTAGTATTCCCTTAAATCTATCCCAAGCTTCAAATAATGTTTCTCCATCCTTCTGTGCAAAATTAGTGATTTGATGACGAAGACTTGCAGTTTTGCTTGGTGGAAAATACTTGTCTAGAAATCTTTGCTCCAGCTGATCCCATGTAGTTATGCAGTCCGTTGGAAGAGAGTGTAACCATGCTCTAGCTTTGTCCCGCAATGAGAAGGGAAACAAGTGCAATCTAATAGCATCAGCTGAGGCTCCATTTAGTTTTAAAGTTTCGTAAAATTCTAAAAATACTTCCAAGTGTAGATTAGGATCTTCAGTGGGCGCTCCTTCAAATTGATGCTGTTGGACCATGGAAAGTAGAGCCAATTCCAATTCAAAATTGTTCTCTTCAATGGGGGGTCTTCTAATACTTGATCTCAATCCCCTCGTACTAGGCGCTGTGTAATCCCTTAAAAGTTTATTCTCGTTCTGATCAGCCATGTTAGAGTTCAAATTTTCTTCATGTTGTTGCTGGAGTCATCTTCTAGCAAGGAACGTTCTCTTTATCTCAGGATCGATATCGAGAATTTCCCTGTTAAATCTGTGCATGTAACAATAGGAGAGACTTCCAAAACAAGAATTCAGAATAGACAAAATAATAAAAAAAGAAACAAAAATCTAGATTAACTAAATCACGCTTAATTCAATATTGAGTGCCAATCCCTGGCAATGACGCCAAAAACTTGATGTGTCGATTTCCGCAAGTGCACGATTGTCGTCAAGTAATAAAAATATCGATTCCACAGGGATTGAGTCAATTACCGAATGATCATGATACCAAGTTGTCTAGTCAAATCAAATTTATGAATTAAGTAAAGAAACTAAGCAGTCAAGAACAACGGATGAGAAGAATGAGCTAAAAGTCAATAATTGAGGGGAATCTCAGGATATGGGTTTCACCACATCGACAATTTATAAGGTGATTATGTTCTCTCCTACTCCTTAGAGTTGTTTCGATAGAACCTGTCCTAAGGTAAATCAACGACCCCTTTCGAGGTCTACACCAATTGTACCTATCAAACTCAACTTCCCTGTCATGGTATTCGAGCGTAGGTGATCATAATCAGCTAAGGGGACCTATCACGAGACCCCCGCAAACCTCCCTAGTCTTACTATCGTTACTTGGTAAAAATTGGACTTGATAGATCCATTAAGTCCATAAGAGTTTCTCTAGAGACTAAATTTACTTTTCACGATAGGTTTGCACATGGGACCATAATCAGCTAAGGAATCATCAATGATTCCCGCAAGCCCTCATAGATATGCTATCGATACTTGGTAAAAGTTAATCCCTAGTTTGGATCTAGGTTTTGGGAACTTGGGTTCACTGTTAGGTACTTCCCCAAGGTTCCTTAAATTTATCAATAAGAATCTAAAACCAAATCAAAATATACGACAATTCAAGTAGAAGAGATTCAATCAACCATCATAAATCGTCAAGGGATACTCCCCCATCCTAAGATTACAAGACACTACTCCATAGCTGAATAAGAATTGCCAGAGAAAGAAATTACAATCCTTAACGCCATTGTTGTGTTTCCTTCGCCATCGACTTTGTCATCCTCTTCAAAATCCGCCCCTTCCCCCTTTTAGGGTTAGAATATATCCTCTTTTATATCCTTGGCTTGGTCTTCAATTAAGGCAGAAATCCTCTTCAATTCAGGCGGAAATTCCGGGTTTCTCTATGTTATACGCCAATAAAGGAAAGGGCGTGCTGTGTCAGGAAATAGGACGACACGCCCATGCCAATGGGGGGCATGGGCGTGGGCATGAAACGTTGGCGTGTCGGCTAATACACCCGGGGTGTGTTGAGGTCTGGAAGTTCGACACGGACGTGTCTTTGATGGCACGACTGTGTTATTTTGATACGCCTCGATAATTGCCGATTCTTCACCCTGTTAACATGAAAATTACCCCAAAACAATTTTTTTGTCCAAAATATGTTAAACTTGACTAAAACATAACAAAATACATGACTAAAACATAAAATGGGATGAAATGCATGCATATTGAATACCCAAAATGTAACATGAATTACACACATCACCTACAAGACCCCAATAGGTATGACCCCATTTCGCTTAGTTTACAGGAAGCCTTGTTACCTCCCTATTGAATTAGAACACAAAGCCTACTGGGCCATAAAGAAACTAAATTTGGACTATTGTGCGGCAGGAGAAAAAAGAAAATTGCAGTTAAGTTAGTTAGACAAAATTCGAAGAGACGATTATGAGCATGCTAAGGCATATAAGGAAAGGACTAGGAAGTGGCATGCCCAACATATCTTGAGGAGGGAGTTTAAAGAAGGGGACTTAGTTCTCCTATATAATTCTAGACTAAAACTTTTCCCAAGGAAGCTGAAGTCGAGGTGGTCAGGACCATTTCGGATTAAAAGGTATACCCATATGACACAGTGGATATATGGAGTAAAGAATCAGGAGAGATCAAAGTAAATGGACAGAGGTTAAAGAAGTATCTAGGGGAATATCCAGATCTCGAGACAGACGAATGGAGATTTACAGAGCCTCTGGAGCCGAGTTGAAATAATGGAGGGTGGTCAAGCTAAAAGACCTTAAACAAAGCGCTTCTTGGGAGGAAACCCAAGTTTAGTTTTTACTTATTTTTGACTTTATTGCATAGTTTAGATTTTTATTTCTATCATTTAGCATTTGTGCAAATTAAATCGGATTAGAAAGAACTTGCTAGATAGGAACAACAACCCATTTTGAGAGGCACGGGTGGCCGTGTGGTTTCACACGGCCATACCCCCATAAGGAAAAGTCCACACGGTAGAAAAAATAGGGGCACATGGCCTGGCCATGTGGATTCACACGACTGTGCCCCAACTTCCAATGGCGCACACTGCCTGGCCGTATGGATTCACATGGCCGTGGCGCATGAGGTATAAAGGGCGCTGCACCGTGTGTTTCACCCCAAACCCGACGTGTGCTTCAATTTTCCTTGCCCTAGAAGTGTGAATTCATCTTCCCTACCTCCTAGGAGCCTCTCCAACCCTCAAGGAAGCCCACCTAGTCCATGCAGAGAGCCTGCACCTGCACCACCATCTTTTTCTACTTTTGAGCAAGATGAAGGTACATCCACCTATGATTTCTCCGAGTTCTGATCACGCCAAGACGACATATACGCCGAGCAGCAGATGTAGAAGCAGCGATGGGAGGAGAAGAGCACCTATATGCAGGCAGAGTTTCAAGGCTTACGGAAACATTTCCAGTGGGTCGAGGAGTTCTACAACGAGGCCTGTATCTACTTCCAGGAGGAGGCAACCCATCGCCAGGAGGAGGCCATATATCTTCAGGAGATTCGGTAGCACATGAGTGTCCAACAGGCACAGTGGGCCCCAAAGGAGGAGCACATAGCAACCACTGCATCCATCAACTCTCAGATCGACCACATGTATATGTGGCATCAATGGTTGAGCACCAGGTTTTCTCAGCAGTTGGACATGCCGAGACTGCCGGACTTCCCACCTCGGCCGCCATATTAGAGATATAGCTTCATACAAGTTTGGGGGGAGACCCCAAGTTTTGATTTATTTTGTTTCTAGCAGTAGTTTCTTTCTTGATACTTGCATCTTTAGTGTTAGTTTGCACTCATCTATTCATGCATAGAGTGTTTAGTTTCTTTCAGTACTTAGTTTTTGCTATTTTTAAGCTGCCTCAGTAGTATTTTTTTTATATCTCTTTGCGAATTGTCTCCATAAGTAGCTTAACTTTATTTATCTCATGGTATTTTATTTTATATTATCTAATGAATGTTCTAGACTTGCACTGATTAGCTTTTATTTCTACACTTACACTTGATGAATATTCTAAAAAGAAGAATCTAGTACATATATAGTTATAATTCATCCCAATACTCTAGTACTTTGGAATCCATAGGTGACTTTAGGTTTATCACTTTAGTTACTGGAGATGCTCAGATTATGTAAGCCCATTCAGAAAAAATCCAAATCCCTGTGAGCAGGAGAAGAACAAAAGTTCTTTGAAAAAAAAAATATGAGGGATAAAAAAACAGTTGTCATGGGTGGAAATGGCTAGGTGTCCATTTGAGACAGAGTTAGGTTACTGGGGAAACACCTACTAATTTCTCTCAATACCGAGCATGCCTTTGAGACTTTGTGCTAGATCTAGGGAATAACCCTCGCTTTGGGCAGGTAAGTGCCTAAGAGCCGGAGACCTTAAAAAAGATATAAGATGATGACTTAACTCACTGTGGAACGAGTATCCCTTAAGAAGATTTGCTTAGCATGTGCATGAGAAGCTAACTTAGTGAATTTTTAGAACATATCTATTTTTCTTTTATTGAAAATACCACTTGATAAATCTAGTTGACATGCTAAGTATGGAACAATGCTTTTTAAAATTTAATGGCATTGAGGTTTGCTTGAGGACAAACAAAGATCTAAGTCTGGGGGAATTGATGTGAGCAAAATATATAGGGTTTAGGAGCAGTTTTTGCTCACCTCTCGCAACATTTTATACTTGTTTCATGCATATCATACTTTATTTTGCATGCATTTCCTATTTTCTAATTCGGAGATATGCTCTTTGTGCTTTTGTGTGCAGGACAATATTTTACAGGATAAACGACACACTTTTGGAGCAAAAGGAAGGCATTCGGTAAGAAGAACGAAGGGAGGCACGACCTGGCCGTGTGAAATCACATGACCGTGCCCCACCAGCCCAACGCCAAACATGGCCTGGCCGTGTGGATCCACACGGCCGTGTGGCGCTGGCATTTTTTGGCGCGACTAGGGTTTTTTCATGGATTCGGGTAGCGCCAGCCTCAAGTCTATATAAGGAAGGCCACGCCCAAATCCTAGAGGGGAGGCACGATGGCCAGGATGACACACCGATGCCCTAAAAAGCTTCGAAAACTCGCAATGGGGAAGGAGAAGATGGCTAGAGGATCATATCCTGCGCTCCGATGTCGAAGAGAAGAACCAAGAGTATTAAAATTTACTTTCTATTAATCTCTTGCATTGTAATGATCTATTCTAATATGGATTGTGTTTGTTCTTTTTTGTCTATGGAGTAGAATCTTCGATTCTAGGATTAGGGAGTAACTTGTGTACGTAGAACATGCTAGATCGAATGTAAATTCTATTTTAGGATTTCTATTCGTAGTTCGTGTTTGTTTGATTCGATGAAAATTATGCTTTGATTTTCTATCTATTGTGCATAGCCGATACAAGGGGTGACAACCCTTGTATCAAAGATCTAGGGGAATTAAAGAAGAATTAAGGGGTTGTCCTCATCTCCGGTAATCGTAGGTAGAAGGGTACGATAGAGTAGGGAACGAGACACATTCCGACTCCTCGTAGGGATTGATTTGGCATCCTCGTACCGTCTATCCTATCTTAAGGAAAGGGTCGACCTGATTAAGGATAGGTAGTTCCCGATAGATGCAAAAGCTTATCGAAAAAGGGTATGATGTCCCTTCCACAGTACCCTAATTAGAGAACCAAACTACATTTAATTGATTAGCTTGTTCCATGTTGCACAAGTGAAACCGAAGTCCTAGGATCTCTTTTTGAACCTTGAACCAACCTTCCCTTCCTCTGTGTGACACTGTACTAGAGTTAGGACTGCCAACAATCCTCATAATCACAACTCGTAGAACTAAACTCCGAACAATAACATCCACTGAATAATCGGTACTCAAATCTCAGTCTCTATGGGATCGATAATCTATTTATTACTTAACGACATATGTGCACTTGCGAGCGTTGAGCGTGAGCGCGTGCTTCGAGTTCGCGACAACTCTCGATGCGAGATTTGAGGTCGTGTTCATGTGCATCAGGCAACATAAGTCCAAATGTATCTTGGCAAAGTAGACTCAGTTAGCATGATAATAGTCGATGGAAGCACCTGAAGGCTAGTGTATGGATGAACAAGTCATGAAGGACATGGAGGGATCTGATAGACATGAGGCTGATGGAGGTGGATAGAAGGCTTAGGTTTAGGCTAAGGGTGGTCTATCAAGTATGAGAGGATCATACTTGAGTTAAACCTCATGTTTGAGATTTATCAGTCGACTGACATTATGGACCAGTCGACTGGCCGAGGTTTGACACTTGGCAACCTAGTCAACCTGGATCAATCTATTGGGATTATGACTAGTCGATTGGTGACGAGCCGACTTGAGTGAAGCTCGCGCCGATTTCCATTAGGCGCCGATCGCCATGGATGGCAGTCGACTGGTAGTAAATGACCAGAGCATAGAATTCTCGGTAGTCAACTGAGTAGTTGACTATGGGCTTGGCAGTTGACTGCTGTTAAGGGTAGTCGATTGATGATGTATCCGTTGGCTGGAATGCCAATGTGGATCAAGTTTGTTGTGAGACAACGACACTGTAGGTAGTCGACTACTAGGCACAAAATCAGCCTGATGTAGGTCATAAAAGGAGTGGTTCGTGGAGGATTTTGACCTTGGTTCTTGAAGCAGTTCTAGGGGAAATTTTAGGCGAAGTGATGGTGCATTTCAAGGTCCTTCAAGTTCGTCCAAGCAACCAATAAGCAAAACATTCAAAGTAATCTTTTATAAAGTTTTCTTTACATTGTTGTTGTATTTCCTTTGTATTTGCTTGTATATTTATTCTTATTATTGTAAGACTATTGTAAGAGGTTTCTCCACCTCTGATGTGCCACTGAGAAGAAAAAGTTTGATAGTGGTGGTGTGCATCACTAGAGCTCACTTGAGCACGATCCATGGAGTAGGAACCCTAGGTTCCAAATCACATTACATCGTTTATCTTGTGTGAGTGTTTTTAGTTTATGCTTTATTATTTTCGTTGTGCATAACAAGTTTTGTAGACGAACATGAATGCATTCCATCGAAGTGAAGAAACTTCTATTCACCCCCCTCTAGCGCTATCATCTGATTTTCAATAAGTGGTATCAGAGCGAGAACACTCTTCAAGGACTAACCACCAAGAGAGCAAAGTGCTAGAGGTTGAAGAGGAGGATGGAGTTGCCAAATCTTGGACTAGGACGTGACATCAACACTCCACCACCCTATAGATTTTACGGAATTGAGGGTTTCGACCAATGGAAGGAGAGTATAGAAACCTTCCTCATGATGAACATTGAATATTGGTTCATCTTGATGGAAGGATTCGAATATCCAAGAGGACCGAAGGGAGAATTCATCAAGATGAAGAAATGGATCGAGGAACAACTCCAAAAATTTGAGAAAAACAAGAAGGTAATAAAATTCTTGGTTGATTTAATTCCTAATGACCTATTATGTAGGATAGGTCAATATAAAGATGCCAAGGATTTATGGAGTAAGCTAGCCAAACTCCATGAGAACCCTTCACCGACCCAAGTAGAGAAGGAGCCCGAAGAAGAAGAGATTACATCATCATCCTAAGAGCTTGAGGAATCGGAAGTTGAGAGATGCTCAACATCCGAGGAAGAGGTAGAAAAATTAGAGGAAGTCTCCACCTCTAGGATTGAGGGGGAGGAGAGACCTTCAACTTCAACATTCGGGATAGATGAAGAACAAAGTCAAAATTTTGGCCTAGGTAACTCAAGGACAATAAATAAAGATAAAAATAATATTATGTGTTTTGAGTGTAGGGAAAATGGACATTACAAAAGTGTCCAAAATGGGTCAAGAAGATGGCACAAGTGGTGGCAAAGACCAAGGAGACCGGAGTTCCCACTAGGAAGAGCAAGGAGCACGTGGTGTGCTTCAAATGCCAATAACGAGGACACTATCAGACCCAATATCTTAGGGGGAGTCACTCCAAGAAGGACAAGGGAGGAACTACAAATGTAGGGGGAGCTTCTAAAGCAAACCCTAAGGTATCATTTAATAATACTCCTTATTTGCATAACAATCAAAAGCATGCTAAGAATTTTATTGCTATTGCTCATGAACAAAAACATGGTAGGAATATAGTTTATTGTTTAGGTGTTAAGAGTTGTGAGATTAGATCCAAGGACAAATCTAGAACCAACAATCCTAGAACTATTCTACCTAAGGAAACCATTAGAAAGATAGAGAACAACCTAGGCATCAACCCTAAATGGACTAGATATATGCCTAGGAAGAAGAATATCTCAAGAGTCAATGAAAAATCAAAACTTGAGATATTAGAAATTGAAAATTAATCTTTGAGGTCAAAGATTGAAAAATTAGAAAATTCCCTTGCAAAAATGACATTCAATTCAAGGGTCAAATAGGCAAAATCTAGGGTTTAGGAGACAAGAGCCTTCCAAGGATAGAAAACGTTTGGGTCACAAACCTAAGTCCAAGGAAGTCATGCCAACCTAACATAATGTTCCATTTGATTATGGAACTAAATCTACGTCTAGGAAAACCAACGGTACTAGGGAAGTTATCCCTAAGGCTATACTTTGTTTATTATCATCAATATAATACCTACCCACGAGCAATACGTAAACCAAGAAGGTCACAAGGGAAGCCATCCCTAGAGTTGATCTAGGCAAGACCTAAATGACCAAGGCTTCCAAGCCTAAGAGGGTAATTAGAAAGGTACTAAGGGAGGATATCCCTAGTGAGTACCTAGTTAACCCAAAGAGCTCAAATAGGCTTTGGGTTCCTAGGAGCGTGATTCTCTCACGCTAGATGGGTTAGGGTGTGCCAACTTGAATTGGTAAGGTAGTTAACCTTACCATAGAAAAATTGGCACTTTAGTGTATTTTCCAAGTAATGTGATACTTTGGAAATGAGGTTAAAATTTTGATCCTAAAGATTTTAGGGTGTGCCAATAAAAATTGAGAAGTATGAAAGATTGATCAAAATTGGCACAATTAGGTTGAAGGTCAATGATGTGCCACTTTGGGTTTTTGGCGCACTTGGTAGGTTTGTTGGTTATGACAAATTAGTTTTAATCTTAGAAAATGACAATTTTGGCTTAACACTTAGGTATTATATACCTTTGTATTTTATTTTTGTCATGCTTTGTTTGCCTTGCCATGTCACGACATCATACTTCATATTAATCATTTAAAATGTCATAATAATACTTAGGTTTAATGGATATGTCATGCTTGTTTTTATATTTATGTTTATGTCATGACATCATGATTATTGGCTATGCCTTATTTATACTATCACTTTATGCCATGATCATCATTTATGCATTTAGGTTAATTAAAATTGATTTAAGGACAATGTAATGATTCGAAGTCCCATGATAAGGGAATCAAATAGAGTTGCCTAGAAAAATATATGAAACCCTAAGAACCTAAACCCATATCTCACAAGAATATTAGATTGACATGTGTGTGTATTTATACATCCTAGACACATATAAGATGTTAGGAAAATGAGTTATGTTCAAGGTGCATAGATGTTGCATCTAGATGAACTCAAACTCATCTCAATCATAGGTATAAATCATGAGGAAAGCTAGTATACAAGTCATGTACACTTAGCCCATAGACCATGATTGAAATTAAGATTTTAAAACCATTTCAAAATCACTTTGAAAAACCTTAGTGAAGTCTATTTTTTGATAGTTATCACCATTGATGAAGTTGATACAAAGTAGGCTTAAAACATTGAAGTTATCAATGGTTTTAAACTTTATATCAATCTCACAATTTAATGGGTATTTTTATATAAAATTATTTTCATCCATAATGATTGACATAAGTATTATACGTATGAAGTTTCATCAATTTTCAAATTATGTATAATTACTTATGAATTATTCAAATTCAATTTCTGAAAATAGATTTCTGCGTTTGCAGATATCAGTTGATTGCTGCTTGATGGAAGTCGATTGGTATTGATGGAAGTCGATTGGTTTCTGATCGAGTTGACTGTTGAAGTCGATTTCGACTGAACTAGGTTCCTTCAACCATTTTTCAACAAGTTTAGGATACCCTAACGTCTCCTAAACCTAGGATATGCTTTGAAATCATTGGAAGGGTGAAAATCCATTGGAAATGGATTAGGAGTGTTGTTTTGGGCGGAGAATCAAATTTTAAGGTGTGTGAAAGTTCAAGTTTAAACTTTTGCCTTTAATTTTGATGGTCTAGTATTCCTATTGGCTTAGGAACTCTCCAAGGACATTATTGGTGCTATGGTCAAGGGAGAGCAAGCCTTTAGGGGGAGGTTATCCATGAAGGGATGATGGATGAGTTTTTCCTCAAAGGGGGAGAGTTGGAGAATGGAGAAAATGCCTTGCATTTAATGATAAGGGAGTATCACTAGGGAAAATGAAGACATTAATGATGATTTTGGACCAAGGGGAAGATTGAGTTATCTCATTGGGATATGAGACATGGATACCCTTGGAGGATACTTTTTGATGTATGTCAAAAAGAAGGAGAATTGATGGCTTGAGTTTGATAGCCTAACTCAAAGGTTTTGTCAAACATCAAAAAGGGAGAGATTGTTAGTGCAATCGACCCAGGTCATGATTGACAAGACTCGAGTAGACTCGAGTAGAATTTTGATATTTGACAATGGGATTGACAATTGGATTTTCAATGAGTTTGACCATTGTTTGACAATGGGTTGATCATATGGGTGACATGAGTTTGATCATATGAGGAGATAGCTTTATTGGGAGATTGGTGAAGCAATCAGCCTTAGGTCAAGGTTGACCTAGCTCGAGTGAGAATGGAGGGAAAGTCCAAGTTTTGGATACTTGGAATGAAAAGTCCAAGCATGGGTCTTGACATCGAAAGTCCAAGTATTGTGTACTTGGCGTGGAAAGTCTAATTCATGGGTACTTGGCAATTGTAAAAGTCCAAGGGTGTAGTCTTGACCATGTAAGTCCAAGTATATAGTCTTGGTGGTGAAAGTCCAAGTCATGAGTACTTGGCAACTGGAAAGTCCAAGGGTGTAGGCCATATAAGTCCAAGTGTGTAGTATTGACGGTAAAAGTCCAAGTCATAGGTACTTGACAATTGGGAAGTCCAAGGGTGTGATATTGGTGGCGTAAAGTCCAAGCATTTAGTCTTGGCAACATAAGTCCAATGTCTGGCGGCATAAAGTCCAAGCATTTGTCTTGACAGTATAAGTCCAAATGTACTTTAGCAAAGTAGATCCGATTAGCATGACAATAGCCGATGAAAACACCTGAAGGCTAGCATATAGATGAACAAGTCATGGAGGACTTGGAGAAATATGATAGGTGTGAGACTGATGGAGGTGGCTAGAAGGCTTAGGTATAGGCTAAGGGTGGTCTATCAAGTATGAGAGGATCATACTTGAGTTAAATCTCATGTTTGAGGTTTATTAATCGACTGACATTATGGACCAGTCGACTGATTGAGTGTTTGACACTTAGCATCCTTGGTAACCTGGATCGATCGGCCGGATTCGACTACGATCGGTGATCGATAGTCAATTGAGCCGACTACCGAGTAAAGCTCTCGCGATCATTGCATTGTATGGCGTCGATGAGTCTTGAGCAGTCGACTGCCATGGATGGCAGTCGACTGGTAGTAAATGACCAGAGCACAAATGCTCGATAGTCGACTGAGCAGTTGATTACGGGCTTGGCAGTCGACTGCTGTTAAGGGTAGTCACTTGATGATGTATCCGTTGGCTGGAATGCCAACATGGATCAAGTCTGTTGTGAGACAATGACACTATAGGCAGTCGACTGGGGCCTTTTGGCAGTCGACTACTATGCACGAAATCAGCCTGATGCTGGTCATAAAAGGAGCAGTTCGTTGAGGATTTCAACCATAGTTCTTGAAGAGGTTCTAGGGGCGATTTGAGGTGAAGTGCTGGTGCATTTCAAGGTTCTTCAAGCTCGTCCAAGCAACCAACAAGCAAAGCATTCAAAGCAATCTTTTGTAAAGTTTTCTTTACATTATTGTTGTATTTTCTTTATATTTTCTTATATCTTTATTCTTATTGTTGTAAGACTATTGTAAGAGGTTTCTCCACCTCTGGTGTGTCACTGTAAAGGAGAAGTTTGATAGTGGTGGTGTGCATCACTAGAGCTCACTTGAGCTTGATCCGTGGAGTAGGAACCATTGGTTCTGAACCACGTTACATCGCTTGTCTTGTGTGAGTGTTTTTAGTTTATGTTTTATTATTTCCGCTGCACATAACAAGTTTTGTAGACGAACACGAATGCAATTCATCAAAGTGAAGAAACCGCTATTCAACCCCCTCTAGCGCGGTCATCCAATCTTCAACATAAGTTAGGCTAACTAATACACCCAAACTTAACTCTTTCAATGCCAAAGTATAATGAAGGTTTACTTACTTAAACCTCACTTCTCCCCCTTTGGCATACATAAAAAATATTACCAAGGGTTTCCATGTCTCATATCCCAATGAGATCTTACATTCTCCCCCTTGGTCCAAAAAAATCTAGGATGCCTTCACTCTTCATAGTGATAAGTCCCATATCACTAAATGAGAGACAATTCTCACTTCTCCAATTTTTACCCTTTGGTGAGCACAATGAGGGTTTCCAAACCCTTCATGTCTCCCCCTTTGAGAAATACTCATCCATCATTCCTTGATGGATAACCTCCCCCTAAAGGTTTACTCCCCCTTGACCATTGCACCAACAATATCCTTGGAAAGTTCTTAAGCCTATAGGAAACTTAAACCATCGAAAATAAGAGTAAAAGTTCAAACTTGAACTTTAACCTCCCTTAGAATTAGACACTTTACCCTAAATACCTCTCCTAATAATTTTCAATGATATTTCATCATTCCCAAGCTTTCCAAAGCATATCCTAGGATTATGAGACGTTAGGGTAGCCTAACATTACTGATAAATGGCTAAACAAACCTTGTTAAACCCATATTAGACACCATAGTCGACTAAAATCAGTAATCAGTCGACTTCCCATAGCGACAGTCGACTGATTTCTGCAAGTTCTGAAATTAGTTAAATTTCAGCAAAATTCAGAAATGCATAAGTAATTCTAGAAAATTTGAAAAATCATGAAACTTCATGAGTATATTACTTATACTAAATACAATAGGTAAAAAATAATTTTATGATAAAATACTCATTAAATTGTGAGATTGATATAAAGTTAAAAATTATTGAAAACTTCAATGTTTTTGGCCAAACTTGTATCAACTTCATCAATGGTGATTGCTATCAAAAGATAAACTTCACCAAGATTTTTCAAAATGATTTTGAAATGATTTTAAAACCTTATTTATAACCATGATCTATGGGCTAAATGTACATGACTTGTACATTAGCTTTCCTCTTGGTTCATCCATGGTATATTATGAGTTTGGGTTCATCTAAATGTAAAAACTATGCACCTTGAACTTAACTCATTTTCCTAACATCTCACATGTGTCTAGGGTGATCAATACATACACATGTCGATTTAATATTTTTGCAAGATGTGAGTTTTGGTTCTTCCTTAATCTAGGGTCTCATGCATTTGTCTAGGCAACTCTATTTGATTCCCCTATAATGGGACTTCAAATCATGCCATTATCCTTAATTCAATTTTATTAATCTAAATGCATGAATGATGATCATGGCATAAAAATGCACATAATTTAAAGCATTTTTCAATAATCATGATGTCATGACAAAATAACTTAAGTATTAATCATGACATTTTATATGATTAAATGAAATATGATGTCATGACATGGCAAGATAAACAAAGCATGACAAATATATAAAATACAAAGGTATAGAATACTTAAGTTATAAAGAAAATTTATCATTTTCTAGAATTGTGTCCATTTTGCCATAATAACTCAAATTCTCTAGTGTGTCAAAAATCCAAAATGACACACTATTGACTCTAAACTAATTGTGCCAACTTTGATTAATTTGCAAACTTCATAAACTCTATTGGCACCTCCTAAATTATTTTAGGATAAAATCTCACCTCATTTCCAAGATACCCCATTACCTCGAAATGGCCTAAGATGCTAACTTTGCTATGGTTAGGTTAACTACCTTACCAATTCAAGTTAACATACCCTAACCCATCTAGTGTGAGGGGATCACGCTCCTAGGAACCTAAAACCAATTTGAGCTCCTTGAGTTAACTAGATACTCACTAGCGATATCCTCCCTTAGTACCTTTCTAATGACCCTCTTAGGCTAGAAGCCTTGGTCATTTGGGTCTTAGCTCAACTCTAGGGATGACTTCCCTTGTGACCTTCTTAGTGGTGTTCCTAAGTTTCTTTGAAACCTTGGCCACTAGACACTTACCATGGTTAGCCTTAGGGACGACTTCCCTAGTAACCTTGGTTTTTCTAGACATAGGGTTTGTTCAATAATTACATGGAACATTGTGAGAGGTTTGTATGTTCTTCTTGGGCTTAGGCTTGTGATCCAAACCTTCCTTGCCCTTAACTAAATCATTCTTACCAACACTTAAGTTTTTCCCATTAGACCCTTGAATTGAATTTTTCATCTTATAAAGGATCTTTTCTAATTTTTCAAGCCTTGACATCAAAGCTCGCAAGAAACCTCGCAAGAAACCTCACCTCCGTAAGGGGGGCGCTGCCAGTTCCTCTTCTATTCCTGTATCCTCTTCTTCGCATTCTTCTCCTCCCCCTTCTCCCCTACAATTAAATAGGCACCGGAGCCTAATCATCCACGAACACCACGAGGAAGAAACCACCTTAGTTGCCCATATTTCTTCCCCACGAGAAAAACTTTCCCCTTCTCCTTCCGTTGTTTCATCCCCCTTTCAACCTAACCCAAAGATTGATTCTCCAGTCAGTTCTTTCCCTGTAGATACCCCTACGGACATACCTTCTTCTCCCACTCTGATTCGGGCCATGGACCCTTCCATACCTTCCATGTTCGTAACGGAGCCTTTTTCGGTGGGAGGAGATCTCCCCCCTAGACCCCCTCTACTTCTTTAGGATCCTCCCTCAGAATTCGCAGTACCGAGGAAGTGCGACTCTTCAATCAGTCACAAATGTAGAGCCCCTATGAATGCTTGTGCAGATCGCTAGCGGAAGTAAGCTCTCCCCTATTTCACCCTTAGGGCGTATAGGATAGCATGTATTCCCCTAATGCCCTGTTTCCGGTTCCTGGCAGTTAAAGCTTGCAACGAAACAATGCCATACATAGTGAATTATCAATCCACCATGTCTTCTCGTCATACTGCCTCCCTTACTCAACAGAAGAAACTAGCTCAACAATTAAAAGAGGGCAAGCAAAAAGAGTCTACCCTGGTTGCCCAATGCGATGATTTAATGACCCAACTAGCAGTGGCTCGGAGTGAGCAAGAGGAACTCTAGAAAGAGATTGAGGACCTTCAGCAGTAGCTGTTCCTACAATCTAGCCAGCTTCAGCAGATCCCCCTCCTCACACAAGAACTAGAAGAACAGAAGGTGCAGCTCGAGAGGCTGAGCTCCGAGCTTTTGAGTCTTCTACAACTATACTCCAGCTTCGACAGGAACGCCAAATTTGGAAGGCCACTTTGGAGTCGTGCCGGCACCACCAAGAAGACCTATCTTTGAAGGTGTCCGTGCTTCCGGGGCTGCTATCTTCAATAACCACTCAGCAACAAGAACTTCAGAAGGAGCATACTGAGGCTATGGTTTCACTAGGCAAACAAGCTATGATGGCCACAGAAGACAGAGATGCCCTAGCCATCCAGTTAGCTGAGTGCCAGTCCCAGCTGAAAGAGCAGGAGGCGGACCTAAAAATGAGATATGCTCACAAGGGAGTGCAGCTGTTCATGCTAGGCTTCGAAGGATCTTCCTCTTTGAACGTTGCCGAGAGCTACCTTCCACCAGGTGTGGACACAAGCTATCTGGACCCTGAAGTAGCTCTAGCCAAATGTTCTCCTGAGCTCTTTGAATTATAATTGTCATGTCTTCCTCATAGTATTGATCGACTTCTCATTAATAAAGATTTTTTGAAAATCGTAATGCCTTGTGTTGCCTTATATGTATGAGTTGTTGTCGATCAGGAATTTTTTAAGGACATTTCTGGGTTGTTCCTTTATTGGTTATTGCGGATTCTTCGTCCTTTAAAGTGCTAGTCGACTGCTAAAATCTTCTTCTTGGGAATCCGTTCGGGCTGTCCTGGGCTTTACCCTCTTCATACCAGAACCGATTTTCGCTCGGTAAGAATTAAATAGTCCTGCCACTTTGCCTTCTCAAATAAGAAGGTAATTACCTGCTTCGGTACTGATATCTCGATTATTTCTCATGATGATGCCATCACTTCCCTCGCCCTTTCATCTTCTCTCCCTTCCCAAGGACGCATGCGAATCTCCCTCTTTTGATTCTAAATTGTCATTGCGAACGTTCTCTATTTTCCATCCTACCTCCATGGCTTCCGCTGAATACCCCATTAACATATCTTCGGATTCTAACTCCTTTGAGCTATATGATCTTGATGCAAGACCCGCCGAGGAATCTGCCACCCAATCTACTGTAACCTCAGCATACCGACCTCTTCCTCCTCCTGCGCCAGTCGACACCTTGACCCCCAATGTGGGGAGGTCCTTTCGAGCCCCCTTCCCTTCCTTCCGCAACCGAGTTTGGAACCCCCCCCCCCATGACCTGGGAATATACAGTGGGGGATCCTCAAGCCTCCGTTGAACTTCCTCCTCTTCCTCCGGCCCTAGCTTTCGTTCCAGTCCCTCCGACTGAGATTCCTCTGCTCCCCTTCACTGGAGTTCTACCCGTTGCACCTCGGGCTCAAGGCGACCTCTATAAGATCATTCTGGCACCTCCCCCTTCAGAGGAGTCCTCCGCTAGCTCCCCTAGTAATAATAACAATAAGAAGCCTATATGATCCATAGTTTAATTATTGTAACTGTCGCTGAGCGTACTAGTAAAAAAGAATGAATACTTGTACTTCTTTTTGTCACTTTGTTGTAGACTCCAAACTATTTTAATTAAAAAACCTTCAACGACAGCAACCTTATCTGAGCAGTCTTCACTTTTACCGCTTTCGTGAAACTCGAACAGTCTTTCCAGAATTACTGCATTCAACAACCCTAGCTACTGCCCTTACACCTCCCCTCCTTTATTTGCATTTATTGCCTCTACTTCCCAGGAAGGCCAATTAATATCCCTCCTCCTTATCTATAAAAACCCCAATCGCCGTCTTGTTAGTGCCCATTTCTCCTTCCTCCCCTTTGCACCATGGAACACTTATCTGAGCAAGATAGCAGCTCCCCTCCTTTGGAGGGACGGACTAAAGAGCAACGCCGTATAGAAGAATTGGAAGAACAAATTCAAGACCTGAGGCGACGCTTGCAGGTGACTTCTACTCGCAATTACTCTCTATGTTAGGAACTGGTGGTATCTCAGAGAAATCTGTGCAAGCACATATTCATACAACAGTCCTACCTTCGACAACTACAACGCCAAACCCAGCCACGCAAGGAAGCTCCTTCAATACCTCCTCAGGGAGAGCCTTAGTCCCCCTTGAACAGGGGCCTCATCTGTTATTTTCTATTTTAGGAAGGATGTGTTATGTAACCCTTCTTTATCAATGAACTTTTCACTGCTACAAGTTGTATGTGCCCTTTCTTGCCACATGCACATTATAGGAATAACAAATTAAAATGCGACAACTTTACCGACCAAGGGAACTTACTGAGTTTCCGCCAGTATTCTTCACAACCCATCCATCCTTCTAGCCTTCTTCCTTCCGCGTGAGGCCTCAACTCCTCGTTACTGCACAAGCATCAAGTAAAAATACAACTCTTCTAATTCCTCATTACACAGAGACAATATATATATAACTGGGTGAGGACCTAGCTCTCCTACTCCACCCTTATGCGGGGACAAAAATAATATGCATAGCTGAGGTAAAACTTAGTTCTTCTGATCCCCCACCGTACGAGGATAAAATAATGTATATAGCTGAGGTACAACCCAGTTCTTCTGATCCACCACCGCACAGGGATAAAATAATGTATATAGCTAAGGTAAAACTCAGCTCTTCCGATCCACCACCACATCGGGATAAAATAATGTATATAGATGAGGTAAAACTCAGCTCTTCTGATCCACCATCGCACAAGGATAAAATAATGTATATAGATGAAGTAAAACTTAGCTCTTCCGATCCACCACCACACGGGGATAAAATAATGTATATAGCTGAGGTAAAACTCAACTCTTTTGATCCACCACCGCTCGGGGATAAAAATAATGTATATATCTGAGGTAAACTCAGATCTTCCAATCCACCACCGCACGGGGATAAAAATAATGTATATATAGCTGAGGTAAAACTCAGCTCTTCCGATCCACCACTGCATGGGGATAAAAATAATATATATAGCTGAGGTAAAACTCAGCTCTTCTGATCCACCATTGCACGGGGATTAAAATAATGTATATAGCTGAGGTAAAACGCAGCTCTTCCGATCCACCACCGTACGGGGATAAAATAATGTATATAGCTGAGGTAAAACTCAGCTTTTCCGATCCACCACCATATAGGGATAAAAATAATGTATATAGCTGAGGTAAAACTCAGCTCTTCCGATCCACCACCGCACGGGGATAAAAAATAATATATATATAGCTGAGGTAAAACTCAGCTCTTCAAATCCACCACCACACGGGGATAAAATAATGTACATGACTGCGCACAGATTCAGCTCTTCCCATCTGCCGCTATATCTTTTTCCTTGCATCTACCTTAAACCCAACTCCTCCGATCCACCACCATATAGGGATATCTACTTGTCTTGTATGCAAACAATAAGAATAGTGACGACCTGAACTAGGGCTTCACCTGGTCAGGTCGGAAGAATTTTTTACTCCGTCGCTGTATTTCTTCGAAGGTGCATCTACCTTAAACTCAACTCCTCCGATCCACCACCATACGGGGATATCTGCTTGTCTTGCAGGCAAACAATAAGAATAGTGACGACCTGAACTAGGGCTTCACTTGGTCAGGTCGGAAGAATTTTTTACTCCGTCGCTGTATTTCTTCGAAAGTGCATCTAGACCCAACTCCTTTGTTCCACTACTACATGGGGATAACGGCTTCGGCTAACGCCGAGCCATAAAAAAGTGTGACGACCTGATCTAGGACTTTGCCTCTTCAGGTCGGGAGAATTTTTCACTCTGCCATTCTTCACAGGTGTTCTTACCTTAAACCCTACTCCTCCATTCCACCACTACATGGGGATAATGGCTTTGGCTAGCGCCGAGCCATAAAAAAGTGTGATGACCTGATCTAGGGCTTTGCCCCCTCAGGTCGGAAAAATTTCTTCACTCTACCATTATTCATAGGTGTTCTTACCTTAAACCCTACTTCTTCGTTCCACCATTGCACGGGGATAACAACTTCGGATAACACCGAGCCATAAAAAAGTACAACAATCTGACCTAGGGCTTTGCCTCCTCAGGTCAGAAGAATTTTTTTCTCATTGCCATTATTTCTTCGTTCATCCGTTAAATGGGGACAACGGTTTTGGCTAAGGCCAATCTTTAAAGAAAAACAAGAAGTGTACCTTCGGGGACCATATCATTGCTTTGAAGCTAGATGCTTTCATTCTTCTGCCATGCAGAGATAATGGTTCTGGAGGATAATGGGCTGTAAAAAAAGGATAAATTACAACTCCACACCCCCTAAGGGCCCACATCTTTGCTTTGAAGCCCAATTACACCATAAGCACATCCTGCGCCCCATATAAGACTTTTCGTCTTCCATCCTTTTCTATTATGGCCATATGTGTGTGTATGTGATTGGATGTATGTAATTATAATATTATTTGAATCCTCGGGGTTGACAAGACTAGTATTTAATTTTTATAATTAAGTACAACATTGTTTAGCCACTCTTTTATTTTAGTTTACTTTCGATCTAGATTTCATGTACACTCCTTCATGGAGTATAGGATCGATGGATGTAAATTAAAATAATTATTCTCAGCTCGGATCTCCGGATGGCTGTTACATGGTGTATGGAGGAGCGGACGAGATGACGACACGACGAGAGGCATATTGGAAAACAAAAGCCATAATAGTTGGAAAATATTTTTTTTCATATTTATTTCTTCTTGTTTGATATGCATGTTGTGTGCTAGGAAAATTCCTCATTTTAAATTAGTAAGTGGGAGAGGGATATTTTTTGAAATTCCCATGGCCTCCATTACGATTTGACATGTGATGTAAACAAACTTGCATGTCAGCTTTGAGTGCCTTCCTCTCCATCGGATGAGTTTGTTTTGCGGATCACAAGGTCAAATATGGTTATATGAAGGCACATAATCCGAGATAATTATCTTGGTATCAAGTAATGGTGAACACTTAGATGTAAATAAGAGTATCCTGCTTTTATTTGTAGGGCCGAAGAGGAACTAACTATTAATTTTATTTGTCAAAAAGTTAGGTTGATAGGTTAATAAAATTAATGGGTAAAACCTCCTCTTTCAAATGTAGAATTCGTATACGTCCACACTATCGTGGCATACGATATTCTCGGTGTTTTGAGGTGTTGGTTGATTTTAAAATTTTATTGTTTGAGGAATCAATAATTTTTTAAAATCTAATGTTTTGATCTATGTGATTCTTAGGTTTTTCAAAAATGACTTTCAATCCACTTGCTATGATACTAAAGGAGAATAAACTTACTGGATCTAATTATGTTGATTGGAAAAGGAATCTTGATATTGTCTTGACTGCTGAGGAGTACAAGTATGTACTCTTCGAAGAGTGTCCTCCTAAGCCTGAGGATGATTCTGGGGAAAAGGACAAAGAGAGTTATAAAAAGTGGATAAAGGCTGATGAGATGGCGTGGTGTTACATTTTGGCTTCTATGTCAAATGTATTGCAACATCAGCATCAAGTCATGCCCACTGCTTATGACATGATGCTCAATCTCAAGGAACTTTTCGGACACCAGAATCGGGCTGCAAGGCAGGAAGCCATGAGGAACTTGATGACGACCACCATGATCGAGGGAACACCCATGAGGGATCATGTTCTCAAGATGATGGCTCATTTGAATGAGCTAGAAGTCCTTGGAGCTGAGATCGATGGGGAAACCCAGGTCGATATCATTCTCCAATCTCTACCTAAGAGTTTTGAGCAGTTTCGCCTGAATTACAACATGAATAAGAGGTTGTATTCGTTGGCTGAGCTTCTGACAGAACTCCAAGCGGCAGAGGGGTTTTTTCATTAGAGTGCTCAAGCTCAGGCCATGGTTGCTCAGAAGGTTTCGACTTCTAAGCCGAAAGGCAAGAAGAAGAAGAAATAAGGTGGAGCAAAAGTGGCAGGAGGATCTCAGGGAGGAGTGAAGAAGCCGAAAGGCAAGTGCTTCACTTGTAAGCAGACTGGACATTAGAAAAAGGACTTCCCTAACCGGAAGCAGAACAAAGGTATATCTTTTGGTCTAGTCGTTGAAACATGTTTAGCGGTGTTATCTACCGGCACCTGGTGTATAGATACGGGAGCCACTGATCATATCTGCAATACTTTGCAGGGGTTCTAGGAAACCAGACGACTAGCTGAGGGGGAGATTACCATTTACTTGGGCGATGCTACGAAGGTGGCGACTATTGCAGTGAGAGATGTTTATTTATCTTTTGATAGGAATAAGAATTTGGTTCTGAGAAATTGCCTTTATGTACCTTTATTTTGAAAGAATTTAATTTCAGTTTCTAAATTATTTTTGGATGGATATTCTATTTCTTTTAATGACAAAGTTGTTATAAAAAAGAATAGGGAGATTATCTGTTCTGGTGCATTGATAGGAAATTTATATACCCTTGAACTAAAAGCTCCCACGATACAAATAGAAGTTAATAACTCATCTTCTAAATCTAATAAGAGAAAAGAACTTTCGAAAATGAACCAAACATATCTTTGACATCTAAGGTTAGGTCATATTAACCTAAGTAGAATTCAAAGGTTGATAGCTGATGGACCTCTGGGTTCATTAGTGGTGGAAGATTTCCCAACCTACGAATCTTGCTTGGAAGGTAAAATGACAAAGATGCCTTTTAAGGCCAAGGGGTATAGAGCCAAAATGTGTTGGAATTGGTTCATTCTGATTTGTGTGGTCCTATGTCTATCCAGGCTAGAGGTGATTTTGAATATTTTGTCTCTTTCATAGATGATTATTCAAGATATGGATACATTTACTTGATACGTCGCAAGTCTGAATGTTTTGATAAGTTCAAAGAATTCAAGGATGATGTGGAGAAACATCAAGGTAAAAGTATCAAGACACTACGATCTGATCATGGTGGTGAGTACCTCTTGGGAGAGTTTAGGAATTATTTATCAGAGGCTGAGATTCAATTCCAATTGTCTGCACCTGGCACACTCCAGCATAATGGTGTAGCGGAGCGAAGGAATAGAACTCTTATGGAGATGGTTAGATCGATGATGAGTTATTTTGAGTTGCCAGATTCGTTCTGGGGGTATGCTCTGGAAACAACAGTGTATATTTTGAACTTGGTACCATCTAAATCAGTCCTTCTACTCCCACAGAATTGTGGACTTGGCGAAAGCCTAGTCTGAGACATATTCGGATTTGGGGGAGTCCAACATATGTGCTGAAGGCATATGCTGGTAAGTTGGAACCTCGTACAGAAGTGTGTATGTTCTTAGGCTATCCTAGAGGAATGAAAGGTGGTTTGTTCTATAGTCCTAGAGATCAGAGGGTGATCATTAGCAGAATACCAGATTTTTAGAGGAAGACTATGTGATGAACCACAAGCCCATGAGTAAGATTGTTTTGGAGGAATTGAGAGGGGAAGTCACTACTTCAGTACCACCGGTACAAGAGGATATACCACAAGTGACTGCACTGCGTGTCACAGAGGATACACAGGTGATACCTCATCGTAGTGGGAGGGTTATTAGACAACCTAATAGATTTATGTTCTTGGGAGAATCTTCTGATTTGGTCCCTGGCGAACACAAACCTGATCCCTGGACATATGATGAGGCAATCCAAGATAAAGATGCGGTATCTTGGCAAAGTGCAATGAATTCTGAGATAGAATCTATGGATTCAAATCAGGTCTGGGAGCTAGTAGAACCACCCAATGGTGTAAAAACCATTGGATGCAAGTGGATCTACAAAAGAAAGAGAGGAATAGACGGGAAGGTTGAGACCTTCAAAGAAAGTCTTGTTGCGAAAGGGTATACTCAGAAAGAGGGTATCGATTATGAGGAGACCTTTTCGTCGGTGGCCATGCTTAAGTCTATCCGGATTCTCTTATGTATTGCTGCTCATATGGATTATGAGATGTGGCAGACGGATGTCAAGACAGCTTTCCTTAATGGAAGTCTTGAGGAAAACATCTATATGGAGCAACCAGAGGGATTCATTGCAAAGGGCAAAGAGCATCTTGTGTGCAAGCTTAATCGATCCATTTATGGATTGAAGCAAGCTTCGAGATCTTGGAACATCCGCTTTGATGAGGTAATCCAATCTTATGGATTTATTCAAAGTCCGGATGAGTCTTGTGTATACAAGAGATGTGATGGAAACGTAGTGGTATTTCTTGTACTATATGTAGATGATATTTTGTTAATTGGCAACAATGTCAAGGTGTTATCAGACGTAAGGGTATGGTTGTCCAAACAGTTTGATATGAAGGACTTGGGAGAAGTGGGACACATCCTTGGAATCAAGGTTATAAGGGATCGCAGGAAAAGGATGTTGTGCTTATCTCAAGCTTCATATATAGACACCATTTTGGCTCGCTTTAGCATGTATAACTCCAAGAAAGGTTTTCTACCTTTTAGGCATGGAGTACCTTTATCTAAAGAGATGTGTCCTAGAACATCAAAGGAGATAGAGGAGATGAAGGCGGTTCCTTATGCTTCGGCAGTAGAAAGCCTCATGTATGTGTTGGATCGATGCGGTTCGCTAGAGGGGGGGTGAATAGCGATAAAAACTTTTTCGTAATCGTTCGTTAAGGTACGAGTAAAATGCAGCGGAAAGATAACAATAAATAAATAAAAACACGAGGGTTTTTACTTGGTTCGTAGCCTACGACTACTACTCCAAGGCCCTAGTGGTCCTTGACCACGTACGGAGGGAAAACTACTAAAGAACTCCTCCTCGTTGGAGGTAGGAGTTAAACGAATACAAAACTCGATAAAGACTCAAGGTAGAGAGGGACACTCCCCCTCTCCTTGATATGATTTAAAGCTTTACTAAAAGAAATAAACTGAAATACAATTTAGAACTTTCGTTACCGACGACTTTAAAGGTTGGAGGTTGAAGCTCTAGTCGTCGTCTCGGCAGTGCTTCGTCGTAGGGATGTCGGAGAGTCGGAGCGTATCGGAAGCACTTGGAAGCTTTTTAATTGATGTTAAACCCTAGGTTTGGCCCTCCTTTTATAGCCTTTGAGCCCCTCATCGAATGGGTCTTTAGCCAATCACAAATGGGCACAAAACCCCTTGAAAAATGGTGATAACTCTTGACTACTCGAGGCTGATCCTTTGACGTGATCGGTGATGGCCATCACCCGGTCATTGATGGCGATCGATCGAGTGCTAGCCCGTAGTCACTCGGTGATGGGCCGATCGAGTCCTTGAGTTAGCGGTCGGTGATCTTTGGGTGCAAGGCAAGGTTAGCTCAAGAAAAACATAATTTCGATGGTCGTCGACCATCCGATCTTGACCTAGGCCATCTATAAGAAGTCTTTGGTGGATCTACGCTTAAGATCATCCCCGTAAAGAGGATACGACCTTACTTACGCTTGCACACACGAGCTTACCTCAGTACTTACGTGTTGCTTTTGCTTCCGGCCTTCCACTCAATTCCTTCGGCTCCCTCCGAAGTCTCTTGAGTGTCGCCCGACCACCGCGGCTTCCTCCGGGTGTCGCTAGCCTTTAGCTCCAGCGTTGAGACTTTTCTGCACACTTGATTTAGCTCATGAGATAACAATATATGCTTAACTTTGTATCGTTTGCTATAATCAAAACTTAGGTTCGACTTAGGTGCCTACTGCACCAACAATCTCCCCCTTTTTGATTTATGGCAAACCCACATACAAAGTTAAGTAAATAGCAAGCATGAAGAGTAATAATGTGCATGAGAAACAAAAATATGAAGATTAAGTTGGAGTAGTAAGGATTTTCTTCAAGTACTCCCCCTTGAGGAAACCTCCCCCTTGACCGAGGGTGAGTCTTGAAGAAAGACCTTAATCCTCCCCCTTGAGGGTTGCTTTAAGTAATTAACATTACTTAAAGTTGGCCTTAGTAAAACGTTTTAGTTAAGCCCTTTCTCCCCCTTAAGTAAAACATTAACGACATAAAGTTTTAAAATAAGTTTAAGTAAAACTTAGACGGCACAAATAAGTTTAAGAATTCTTTGGCCTTTTGGTAAAAGTTAACTAAGTTTTAACTTTTGGTTTAAATATGAAGTAAAAGTTAAGTTATCAAAAAAAATTTTGACCCCTTAACTTTGGCTGACCCCTTAACTTTGGCCTTTTTCTCCCCCTTTTTCCATATATCGAAAAGAGTAAGGGGTATGTGGAAAACAAAAAGTGTTAAATTTAAAGTCCAAGCATGTTCCCCATTTTTTATATATATAAAAAAAATAATATACTGAAAATAAGCTCATCTATAAAATGTGCGACTCATATTTGGCTTGATTGATATGTAAGATCAACCAGTCCTGGTCAGAGTCGGTTAGTATGTATGATTATACTCCGTGGTTCATAGCGATGCACTAGCTCTACATCTGGAACCAGGAGTAAGGTCCTAACATCTCACGCCCATCTACGTGGCTAAGTACACAAACACATTAGTCCTATGTGTTGTGAGATGTACTGGCTTCTTAAATCTATAGGTGCATGATATCTACAGTATGTCCTATGCTAGTTCCATAAAAATGAAATTAAAGAAATAGTAGTAAGAACATATAATTTGCATGTACCTATTCTATTACGCACATGCCCAATTTTCATCTTAATAGACTAAATTCGGCTTCGGGTAGGGGTTTAGTAAATAGATCTGCCAAGTTAGACTTCGATTCGACGTATTCGAGGTGTATGGCTCCGTTGGCCACATGTTCTCGAATGAAATGGTGTTTGACCTCTATATGTTTGGTCCTAGAGTGACATATCGGATTCTTTGTAAGATTAATTGAACTAATGTTATCTACGTGAAGTTTAGTATTCGTAAAGTCTAACTTAAAGTCGCGGAGAGTGTGCTTCATCCAAAGAAGCTGCGTGACACACTCACCCATCGCGATGTATTCGGCTTCGGTGGTAGATAAAGCAACACAGTGTTGTTTCCTACTGCACCAACTCACTAGACTCGAGCCGAGAAGTTGACAACAACCACTCGTGCTCTTTCTATCGAGCTTACTACTGGCATAATCCGAATCGGAGTAGCCGATTAGTTCGAACTCCGTAGATCTAGGGTACCAAATACCAACGTTAAGTGTGCCCTTAAGATATCTAAGGATACGCTTAACTAGGGTTAGGTGTGACTCCTTAGCACAGGTTTGAAACCTGGCGCACATACTTACTGCGAATAGGATGTCGGGTCGACTCGCAGTTAAGTATAGGAGACTCCCTATTACGCTCCTATAGTATTTTAAGTCAATGGACTTACTTTCTAGGTCTTCTCCTATGTTAACATTTATCGCCATTGGGGTGTTTATTACCTTAGCGTCTTGCATTCCAAATCTTTTAATTAACTCCTTAGTGTATTTTTGTTGATATAGGTATATACCATCCTTAGTTTGTTTAATTTGTAGACCTAAAAAGAAACTTAACTCGCCTACCAAGTTCATTTCGAACTCACTTTCCATGAGCGAAACGAACTCGTTTAGTAAGGCTGAGTTAGAGGTTCCAAAAATTATATCGTCTACGTAAATTTGAGCTATGAATATTTCTTTACCTAAGGTTTTTACAAAGAGAGTTGGGTCAACTAAGCCTTGGTTAAACCCTTTTGACTTAAGATGGATTGAAAGTCTCTCGTACCAAGCTCGAGGAGCTTGTTTAAGTCCATAGAGAGCTTTCTTAAGTTTTAGAACATGGTCGGGTTTATCTAGATTTTCGAATCCGGGGGGTTGGCTGACATAAACTTCTTCTTTAATGTATCCATTTAGGAATCTTGACTTAACATCCATTTGAAGCGGCTTAAATCCTCGATGTGCGGCATAAGCTAGCAACATTGAATGGATTCGAGTCTAGCTCTTTGGGGCATAGGTTTGTAAGTAATCTAAGCCTTGACTTGGCTAAACCCTTTGGCTAACCTAGCCTTGTTTCTAACTACTTCACCTTTATCATCAAGCTTATTTGAAACCCACACCTTGTTATCGTTTTGTCTTTAGGTGGTGGTGCTAACTCCCCACACTTCATTCCTAGTAAATTGGGCTAGCTCTTCTTGCATTGCAATAATCCAATCGGGATCAAGAAGAGCTTGTTCAATTGATTTGGGTTCTATCTTTAAAATTAAGGAAATTTGACTAAGGTTCCTATAGGATGCTCTAGTTCGAACTCCTAGATTAGGATCTCCTATCACTTGATCGATAGGGTGGTTAGTTTGAATCCTAGATTGGGTTGGGTTTGTGTCACCTAATGCTTGATCAATGGGGTGACTTGGTTGAACACTAGTTTGGTTGGAGTCATCTATCACTTGATTAATAGAGTGACTTGGTTGACTTAGGTTAGGATTAACACTAGACCTGATCTCGGGATCAGAGTTAGGTCTAGTATGAATCGGCTCGCTAATTGGGGTTGCCGGGGGTTTTGTAGGTTCGTGTCCTTCATCGAACACTACATTAATGGTTTCCTCGACTCTAAGGGTGTCGTGGTTATATACTCTATAAGCTCTACTTGTAGTCGAGTATCCTAGAAAGATTCCTACTTGTGGTTTTGGATGTAAATTTCCCTAGGTAATCCTTAGTGTTTAGGATATGTACCTTACACCCAAATACCCTAAAGTACTTGATGTTGGGTACTTTATCGTGATAAATCTCGTATGAGGTCTTAAGGTGCCTTTTTACCATAAGGATCCTATTTTGGACATAGCATGCCGTACTCACGACTTCTGCCCAAACCCATCGGGTAGGTTGTATTCGCTCAACATGGTCCTAGCGGCTTCTTGTAGAGTTCGGTTTTCCGCTCCACTAGGCCATTTCTTTGAGGGGTCCTAGGGCAAGAGAATTCATGGTGGTATCCGTTTAGGTCTGACGAGTCGGTGAACCTTTGATTTTAATTCACCACCATGATCGCTTCTAAGTCTTTTAACCTTAAGGTTTTTTGATTCTCGATTAATTTGAATAAATTGATTAATTGATCTAGGGTATCATTTTTATGTTTGATGAACCTAACCTGTAAACTCGGAGTAGTAGTCGCCAATTATGACTAAGCAATATTGACTTTTATTGAGTGACTTGGCTCCATGTGAATCGAATAGATCCATATGCAGGAGCTCAAGTACACTTGAGGTTCGTTCTTGGTTAGTTAACTTGTGTTGTGTCCTAGGTTGTTTTCCTTGTTGACAAGCATTACAGATTTTATTAACCAAATTGTTAAGATTGGGTAAGCCTCTGACTAGGCCACTCTGACTCATCTTGTGGACGAGTCTTGGGTGCGAGTAACCGAGTCGTCGGTGCCACAACCATGATTCCTCTTCCTGTGTCATAAGACATTTGGCTGAGGATTTGATTAAGTTAATTGTATAAATGTTATTTGTCCTAGTTCCTTTGAGTATTGTTTTAGCTGTTTCATTTGTTTTAATTACACATTCATTTTCTAAAAATACGACCTTATAATTATTGTCACATAATTGGCTTACGCTAAGCAGGTTATATTCAAAATTCTCTATAAGTAATACATTTTTAATAACAAAATTCGAGTTAAGCTCGATATCACCTGATCCGATGATTTTGAGCTTGCCGTTATTCCCAAAGGCTACTGATCCTTGTCGTTTGAATCGAAGCTTCGCGAATTTGAGTTGATTCCCGGTCATGTGTGCGAGTATCTAACATCCATTGATCCTACACACAAGGTGGTTGGATTGGATGTTAGATTATTATATTTTTTTTAAAAAAAATGGTTGTAAGTTGTTAAACCTAGGTCATCTCACCGGAGTCTATATGATCAAGCATGTTATACTTATGTGTTCTTTGTGAGATGACTTCCAATTAAGTTGATTAAGTGCATTTATGTTTAAGTAATGTTAGATTTGGATTTGACCCTAGGCTTGTCAAGTTTACCTTTTCAAGATCATGGCTTCCAGGTCGTGGCGAGGCACAGGGGCCTTCTTTTATCGGATCATCGACCACTTCCTTAGACAAAGCCATTTTCAAGAAAATGATGACTTGACTCACCTAAAATTATTTCCTCGTCTAACTAGTTATTTTTGAAAAGAGGCTCCCCGAGGCTCAATCTTTTCGAAGGATTTTAGTTGATTATTTGAAAAGAGGCTCCCCGCAATTTCTAAGTTAAAACACAAACATGTTTTGTACTGGCTCCCCCTAGACCGTTGAATCGGTTCGGTCTATCCACATAGTGGATTTGGTCCTTGGGAACCCAGTACGAGTTGGATCCTAGAGTTGAAATCAAAGTGGTCTTAGGGACCCATGCTTGGACACATTTTTTATGTCTACTTACGATTGACATATATGACTTATTGGTCGTGTTTGAGCTAAACCCTAGTCCGGCCTTGTTGTACACGGCCCTTTGCGATCCAAGTAGGAGGTCAAGTCCTTTGGATCCCAAAGTAAACCTTTCCAACGTATTCCTAAGATCTTCGACTTGACTTTTCAAGAGTGAGTTCTCAACTTCGAGTTTTTCAACCCGAGTTGAGTCCTTCTCTTGAACTCGACTAGTCGAAGAGGTTAGGGAGACCTCGTGTTTGAGGAGTTTAACTTCCTCAACCAGGGTCTCTACCTTGGACTCGGACTTAGCTAACTTCCTAGACAAAAACCTAACCGTATTATATAAAGTATTAAATAAGGTTCGACTCACCTTAAGGGTATCTTTTGAACCGGATGCGTATCCGTGGCTTGACTTGAAGGTAGCTTCGTAGTCCGAGTCATCCTCAGGTTCTGACTCAAGTTCGGTCTCCGTGTCTGACTCAATTGACTTCGCCATGAAGACGTGGTCTTCGTCTTCTTCGGATGACGCTTCTTCCCATGTCGCGTTGAGGGCCTTCTTGTGCTTAGGTGCTTGGTGGTTGAGCTTGGGGCACTCGGACTTGATATGTCCAAACCTGTTGCACCCATAACACCTAATATTAGAACTTTTAGGCTTACCTTGGTTGGGTCGAGTCATGGTTCGCTTTCGTCCCTTGGCTATCCTTCGAGCTAGGTTCATTAGTTCGGCAGTCAACTCCGGGTCAACTTCTTCTTCGGACTCGTCTTCCTCCTCGGTTGGTGGTGGCTTGCTTGCGATTTTCTTCTTCTTTGATCCTGCAAACAAGGCTATACCCCTCTCGGGCTCCGAGTTAGACTGCTCATGAAGTTCAAAATCTGAAAAGAGTTCATCTAACCTAATTTTAGAAAGGTCCTTGGAGACCTTATAGGCATCGACCATGGATGCCCATAAGGTAGTCCTCGGAAAAGAGTTTAGGACATACCTTATAAGGTCACGGTTTTTGACCTTTTGCCCGATTGCGTGTAGGTTGTTGACGATGTCCCGACTCGCGTGAAGTTGTGTCGCGGACTCGTGTTCCTGCATTTTTAGGTTATATAGTTTATTGAAAAGAAGATCACACTTACATACCTTGGCTTCGTCGGTCCCTTCGTGTAGCTCCACTAGTTTTGTCCAAAGATCTTTTGCGCTTATGAAGGGGCCGACGCGATTTAGCTTCTCCTTGGATAGGTCGCATTGAAGAATTTGCGTTGCCTTAGCGCCGGTTTTTGCAATGGTCCATTGGTCATAATCCAAGGAGTCACCCACTTCATTAGTCGGAAGTGTGAAACCCGTTTGGATTATGATCCACATCTCGATTTGAGTTTTAAGAAAGCATTCCATCTGACCCTTCCAATAACGGAAGTCATCTCCATTGTAAAACGGAGGTCGAACGATGCTAAACCCTTCGAGATGGGCCATTAGAACAAAGAACACAAGGAGACGAAGGAAAAAAAAACTAGCAACGACAAAACCACACAAAAAGTACCAAGACTCGCGTCTTGGATTAGTAGTGCGGGAGTAAATTTAACAAAGCGAAATAAATCTGAAATAAACAGAAATAAAATAAAAATAAATCTGTGAAAAATGGCTAGATTGGTGGTTTCACCAAATCTTAGCAACCCCCGGCTCTGATACCAATTGTTGGATCGATGCGGTTCGCTAGAGGGAGGGTGAATAGCGATAAAAACTTTTTCGTAATCGTTCGTTAAGGTACGAGTAAAAAAATGCAGCGGAAAGATAACAATAAATAAATAAAAACACGAGGGTTTTTACTTGGTTCGTAGCCTACGGCTAATACTCCAAGGCCCTAGTGGTCCTTGACCACGTACGGAGGACAAACTACTAAAGAACTCCTCCTTGTTGGAGGTAGGAGTTAAACGAATACAAAACTCGATAAAGACTCAAGGTAGAGGGACACTCCCCCTCTCCTTGATATGATTTAAAGCTTTACTAAAAGAAATAAACTGAAATACAATTTAGAACTTTCGTTACCGACGACTTTAAAGGTTGGAGGTTGAAGCTCTAGTCGTCGTCTTCGCGATTAGGTCGTAGGGATGTCGGAGAGTCGGAGCGTATCGGAAGCACTTGGAAGCTTTTTAATTGATGTTAAACCCGAGGTTTGGCCCTCCTTTTATAGCCTTTGAGCCCCTCATCGAATGGGTCTTTAGCCAATCACAAATGGGCACAAAACCCCTTGAAAAATGGTGATAACTCTTGACTACTCGAGGCTGATCCTTTGACGTGATCGATGGCCATCACCCGATCGATGGCAAAGATCACGAGTGCTAGCCGAGTCACTGATCGATGGATCGCAATGAGTCCTTCAGTTGGCAATGATCGATGCTGGCTGCAAGGCAAGGTTAGCTCAAGAAAAACATAATTTCGATGGTCGTCGACCATCCGATCTCGACCTAGGCCATCTATAAGAAGTCTTTGGTCGAATCTACGCTTAAGATCATCCCCGTAAAGAGGATACGACCTTACTTACGCTTGCACACACGAGCTTACCTCAGTACTTACGTGTTGCTTTTGCTTCCGGCCTTCCACTCAATTCCTTCGGCTCCCTCCGAAGTCTCTTGAGTGTTGCCCGACCACCGCGGCTTCCTCCGGGTGTTGCTATCCTTTAGCTCCAGCGTTGAGACTTTTCTGCACACTTGATTTAGCTCATGAGATAACAATATATGCTTAACTTTGTATCGTTTGCTATAATCAAAACTTAGGTTCGACTTAGGTGCCTACTGCACCAACAGTATGTTATGTTATAAACGAGGTCAGATATCTGCTTTGCTATGGGCATGGTTAGCAGATATCAGTGTAATCCAGGACAGGGACATTGGACTACGGTAAAGCATATATTGAAATACTTGAGAAGGGCTAGGGATTATATGCTGGTATACCAGGCAGATCAATTACTCCCTATGGGTTACACAGATTCCGACTTCCAATCAGATAGGGATAACAGTAAGTCTACCTCAGGTTTTATGTTTACTTTGGAAGGTGGAGCCATTGTATAGAGGAGTGTCAAGCAGAAATGTGTGGCATACTCTACCATGGAAGCTGAGTATGTGGCAGCCTCTGAGGCGGCCAAAGAAGTTATATGGCTCAAAAACTTCTTGATGGACTTGGATGTGATTCCTGGTTTGCCTAGAACTATCACAATTTATTGTGATAATAGTGGTGCAGTTGTAAACTCGAAGGAACCATGAGCCCATAAGGCAAGTAAACACATAGAGCGTAAGTACCACCTGATACGAGAGATCGTAAAGCCGGTAGAAGTTGTTGTCGCCAAGATTGTATCAGAGGATAACCTGATAGATCCCTTCACTAAGGCCCTTCTAGCGAGAGCTTTTGATAGGCATGTGGAGGGAATGAGAATCAGATGTATGACAGTATGAAGATAACATAGTCTTTTAGTATAAGTGGGAGATTGTTGGGATGTATACTGAAAAACCTATTCTTTGTATGAACATCTTTATTTTTGAAATAAAAATCACATGATCATTGTTTGCATATTTATGGTTATGCATATTGTCTGATACATTACATTGTAGATAACATGGTGTGTAGTGTCACACGGGAGATCATGTTATCAGTTCCTTGTAGAGTATAAGTAGATGCTCACAATCGAGATGGTTTTGGACAAACCATTGGTATGGTTGTAGTGTGATTTGGTGTTGGTTTGTCTTAACCATAGAATTACACTAGTACACTTTGTGTGTATTGAGCAGGACCGACTTAGAGGTGATTCAATTCATTGTTGACTACATAATTGAATCGGACCTCGGATATTATGGTGTGCATGCTCTTAATCCCGATATAATAATGGGCACATGTACTTAATATTTATTTCTTTGATTTACCAATGGGCAAGATTTATAGATTAAATCGATAGGCTCAGTAAGTTGGGAAATGATATTATTTACATGGTGTGTCGTTGATTATAGGAGGAAACCGTGTCCTATATATTAGGATGATGATGTCCCCTTGAGGAGCTCATAAGGATCATCATGTAAACCCTGCAGGTGGACTTGGTCCAACATGATGATAAGGTTGAGTGGTACTACTCATGGAGTTAGATGTTGATTAATTAATCGTTAGTAAATTAATTAATTGACGGACATTCGATATCTTAAACATGAGGAGATATTTGTACAATTAATATATGGAGTCCATATTTATTTATGGGGGTTGGTGAGGTAGATCAATGATAATCCTTTAGTGGAAAGGATTATCATTAATGGATCGGACTTTATGTGGGCTAGATCCATTGGGTGGTCAAGATCCAACTCCTCCTCATGGTCCCTTGTTGAGGAAATGTTGACCGCTAGAGGGGGTGAATAGCGTCGTGCTCGTTGCGAGATGGAATTCGATTACATTCGTCTACAAATATCGTTAGTGCAGCGGAAATAAAACAAATAGCAATAACAAAATATGACAAACACAATTACACAAGTATTTAACGTGGTTCGGAACCGAACGGTTCTTACTCCACGGATCGAGCTCTAAAGAGCTCTAGTGATACACACGCAACCACTAATCACAAACAACTCCTTCTCGGAACAATCCGGAGGTGGAGAAACCTTTTACAAGTGATTACAAAAGTAATACAATAAGAATACAAGCAACTTCACTAAAATGCAAGTAAAGAAAACTTTACACCGAGCTTTTGAATGCTTGCTTGCTAGGTTGATCGAGTAGCACTTGGAGACCCTGAATTGCAGCAGCAACTCGCCCCAAAACACCTCAAAGAACCTTGGTCGAAATCTCCTCCACGAGCTCCATTTAAAGCTTCTGCCTGGGTTGGAAATCGTCGATCAGTCGACTGCTCGGGACCATCAGTCGACTGATGACACTGTTGCTGTGAGACAACAGTGTAATCCACGCTGGAAAAATCCAACGGTTAGGACATCAGTCGACTGATCATGTCCATCAGTCGACTGATCGAGCCTTCACTCGACTGTTAGCCCCAGCAGTCGAGTGAGACTCCATTCTGTGCCGAACAAACCGAGCACCAATCGACTGATCACATGATCAGTCGACTGCTCGGCCAATCAGTCGTCTGCCTACCTCTGGCAGTCGACTGCTAGGGCACTCCCCACAGTCAAACCCTAGTTGACTCACACTAGTCGACTGCCATATGACACCAGTCGACTGACACACCTCAAACATGAGATTTAACCCAAGTATGGTGGCCCCATACTTGCTAGACCACCCGTAGCCTAGACCTAAGCCTTCTAGCCACCTCCGTCAGCCTCACACCTCTCGGATCCCTCCAAGTCATCCATGACTTGTTCATCCATTGTGCTAGCCTTCAGGTGCTTCCATCGGTTATGTCATACTAACAGTATCTACACCGCTAAGGCACATTGGACTTATGCTGCCAAGACTCATCTTGGACTTTACGCCGCCAACCATTGGACTTATGCTGCCAAGACTCCCGCTTGGACTTTACGCCGCCAATATCAAACCCCTTGGACTTCTCAAATGTTGGTGCAAGGGCACCAGATAATGGAACCTGTGTTTTGATTATGGAAAAGACACAAAGTTAAGTTTACATCGTTATCTCACGAGCTAAATCGAGTATACAGAAAAGTACTAAAGCTAGAGCTTAAGGCTAGCGACACCCGGAGGAAGCCGCGGTGGTCGGGCGACACTCGAGTGACGGAGGGAGCCGAAGGAATCGAGTGGAAGGCCGAAAGCGAAAGTGACACAGTAAGTATCGAGGTAAGCTCATGTGAGTGAGAGATGGTAAGGTCGTATCCTCTGTATGGGGACGACCGTAGGCGGTGATCCGACTAAGACTTCTTGTGGAAGGTCTAGGTCGAGATCGGACGGTTAGAAACCGTCGTATTTATTATTTTCCGAGCTAACCTCTCACTGCAGAGAAGTGGCCAGGCTGGCAGTCGACTGATGCTCATCAGTCGACTGATGGGAGTCATCAGTTTACTGATGGCGACGAATCAGCCTTTGCGCTAGGTCAAAATGGATAAGGTTTGACGCGGCCACTTTGCGATAAAAATTATACAACTTCATGATCTGTTCCAAAAAAAGAGGAGACATATTCAGAGTCCAAAATCTATAAAAGAAGGGGAGGATTCCAACTCCAAATCACATCAAGTTTATTCATCAAGTGCTCCTACAACGCCAATGCTCCAACACCGTCATAACGCCGATGCGACAACAAGTTCAGATCTTCTTCGTCGGCAGCAGCATCTAGTAATATATTTTGATATTGTATTCGTTGTTTTTATCCATAACGATGTGAGGTAGGCTTGTTGCCTCATCCTCGTACATTCGGTTTTGTGATCGTTGTCTCCTACCTCCAACGAGGAGGAGACGTTATAGTGCTTTGCCCTTCGTACGCGATCTAGGACCGATAGGGCCTTGGAGTAGTAACCGCTGGGTTGTGAACCAAGTAAAATAAACGTGTCTCTTTATTTTCTGCTGTATTTACTCGTTTAATTGTCTACTTGAACAAAACGTCGAAAAGATTTATGCTCGCTATTCACCCCCCTCTAGCGACGCTTCTCGATCCAACATCAAATGCCAAGAATCAAGCTTGGACTTTCCCTTGCCAACTCATGTTGGACTTTCCATGCCAAGACCCATGCTTGGACTTTTCCTTGCCAACCCATGTTGGACTTTCCATTGCCAAGACCCATGCTTGGACTTTCCCAAATGCCAAGTGTCCTACTTAGACTTTCCATGCCAAGTACCCAAGACTTGGACTTTCCCATGACAATCACATTGTCATATGTTTTTGTCGAACATCAAAACATCTCTCGAGTCAAGCTCGAGTCTTGGTCAATCGTGACCTGGGCCGATTGCATCAACAATCTTCCCCTTTTTGATGTTTGACAAAAACCAAACAAACCATTGAGTTAGACCATCTAACTCAAACCAATTTTCCCAATTGATGCCATTCTCCCAATAAGTTCTCCCCCTTTTTGACTAACATCAAAAAGGTTCTATCCAAGGAGGTCAATGTCTCATGTCCCAATGAGATCTTACAATCTTCTTCTTGGTCCAAAAATACCTAGGATGCCTACCATCTTCCTAGTGATAAGTCTCATATCGCTCAAGAGAGGCAATCCTATACACTCTCCCAATTTCCAAATTGGGTATCTCAAAATCCCATTTTTTTTTCTCCTCATGAGGAAAAAAATACCATTCATCATCCCATAATGGATACCTCCCCCTAAAGGCTTGCTCCCCCTTGATCATTGCACCAACAATGTCCTTGGGAAGTCCCTAAGCCAATAGGAACTCTAAACCATCAAAAATAAGGTTCAAAGTTCAAACATGAACTCTCCCATCCTTAAATTTAATACAAACCTTAAACAACTATCTTAATCCATATCCAATGGATTTTCACCTTTTATAATACTTCCCAGAGCATATCCTAGGGTCAGGAGTGGTTAGGAAACTTTACCATAGTTGAAATGGGGTTAAATGTCGATCTAAAATCTCGATTTTCAGTTATCAGGAATGAGATTTTAAAATTCATAAATAATTATACATATATCGAAAAATCATGAAAATTCATACGTATAATACTAATGACTAATACAATGGGTGAAAAATGATAGAAAAATATTTTACCCATAAAATATCGAAATTGATACAAAATTCAAAAGTGAAGAAAAACTTCAAAGTTTTAGCTCACTTTGTATCAACTTCATCAATGGTGATTGCTATCAAAAGATAGACTTCACCAAGGTTTTCTAAAATGATTTTAAAATATTTTTGAAAACCTATATTGGATCATATTCCTTGGGCTTAATGTACATGACTTGTACACAAGCTTTCCCAATGATCCACCATTAAGATAAGATGAGTTTAGGTTCATCTAGATACAAAAACTATGCACCTTGAACTCAACTCATATTCTAGCATCTCACATATATCTAGGGTATATAAATACACATACATGTCAATTTAGATGTGAGATGTGGGTTTTGGTTTATCTAAAGCTAAGGCCTCATGCATTTTTCTAAGGCAACACTACTTGATTCCCTTATAAATGGGACTTCAAGTCATGTCATTATCCTTAAATCAATTTTAAACAAATTAAATGCATGAATGATCATGACATAAATGATAGCAAAAAATAGGCATGGCCAATGATCATGATGTCATGACATATGATATAATCTAAAAACACATGACATTAAGCCTTAATCCTAAACATAATCATGACATATAAATGATAAAAATAAATATGATGTCATGACATGTTATATGGCAAACAAAGCATGACAAATAAAATATATAGGTATAATAATACCTAAATTTTAATATTTTTTGTCATATGATATAATTAAGTATATTTTGCCATATTACCACTAACCTCCCATGTGTGCCAAAAATCCAAAATGGCACACTATGACCTATAATCCTAAATTGTGCCAATTTGATTGATTTTTCATAATTCTAACGATATATTGGCACATCCTAAAATATTTTAGGATTAACAATCAAAACACATTTCCAAGGTATCCATAACCTTGAAAAATTACCTAAAGTGTCACCTTTGCCGTGGTTGAGTTAACTACCCATCCAATCAAGGTTGGCACACCCTAAACCATTTAGCGTGAATCGATCACGCTCTTAGGAACCCAAAACCTATTTGAGCTCCTAGGGTTAACTAGGTATTCCTTAGGGATAACCTCCCTAGATACCCTTCTAATGACCCTTCTAGGCTTGTTAGCCTTGATCATTGTGGTCTTACCTAGGTTGACTCTCCACGTTGGTTAAGTTCCAATGGATCACACATCAGTCGACTGATGGCACCCATCAGTCGACTGATCATCCATCAGTCGAGTGCTGGCGAGCTCGACTCCATTCTGTGCCCGTGCACAGTGTCATCAGTCGACTGCCATCCCTCGGCAGTCGACTGATTCTCCCAACAGTCGACTGCCCTCCCTCGGCAGTCGACTGATCAGCCAGACTTGGTTCAGTCGAACACTGGTCGAACCCATATGACCTAGAGCAGTCGACTGACACCTATGCCAGTCGACTGATGTCGGCTAAAACCTCAAACACAAAGTTGTTTGAGCGTCCGACACTCAGTCTTAGCCACTTGGCCAAGTCCACCTTATCCCTCATGGAGTTCCCCACCGAAGCTCTCTTCCCTCGGCCTACGTCCCTCGGATGCGCCAAGCGCACGGCTTCGCAATGCCATCCTTCGCGTCTCATGCCCTAGAAGTATGCTTCCCTTTGGGCTCACTCCATTCGCTCCCCGTCCGGCGGTCCCTCGGATGCACCAAGCGCACGGCTTCGCAATGTCATCCTTCACCGACTCAAGGACCCGAGCCTAGTGAACTTGCCAAGTTCTCAAGACTTCCCAAATGCACCAAGCGCACGGCTTCGCAATGCACCAAGCGCACGGCTTCGCAATGCATTTCTCACCAAGCACTAAGCGCACGGCTTCGCAATGCTTTGGATTGCCCATGCCAAGCACCAAGCGCACGACTTCGCAATGCTTTGGACTTTCCCATGCCAAGCACCAAGCGCATGGCTTCGCAATGCTTTGGACTTTCCCATGCCAAGGCTTCCCCCTTGGACTTCCACACCAAGCTCCATGCTTGGATTTTCCATGCCAACCCCATGTTGGACTTTCCCATAACAATCCCATGTCATGAGTTTTGTCTATCATCAAAATACTATCAAGGTACTGCTCGAGTCAAACTCGAGTCAACCTGGGCCGATTGCACCAACAATCTCCCCCTTTTTGATGATTGACAAAACTACCATCTCAAGTCTACCAATTCTCCCATATTGGCAATTCTCATATCCCAATGAGAATTCCAACGAACCCTAATTGGTAACTTGGTAACTTCTCCCCCTTTTTGACATCACATAAAAAAGGTCCTCCCCAAGGGTATGAATGTCTCATATCCCAATGAGATCTTACAATCTCTCCCTTGGAGGAACACATGCCTACAATCTTTCTAATCATCCCATATCACTTAAAGAGAGGCAATCCAATTTTCCTCCCATGAGGAAATACACATCCATCTTCCCATGATGGATACCTCCCCCTAGAGGCTTGCTCCCCCTTGACCATTGCACCAACAATGTCCTTGGAGAGTCCCTAAGCCAATAGGAACATTAACCAAATCAAAATTAAGGCAAAGTTCAACAACGAACTCTTTTCCACCTTAAAGTTGATACTCTCCCTAAAACCCTTCTCCTAATCCATGTCCAATGGATTTCCACCCTCTCTAATGCTCTCCCAAGCATATCCTAGGGTTAGGAGTGGTTAGGGTACCAAAACACAGCTGAACATGGGCCTAACCAACAAGGTTATTTTCAAACTACGATCGGACATTTATCACCGATCGGCCTCCACAGCGCAATGACCGATAATCGATTTGTAGTTTCAATTTTAGAAATGACTTTCCGAAATTCATAAGTAAATATACATAAGTAGATAAATCTTGAAATTTGGTATGTATCTTACTTATCACAAACATTATGGGTGAAAAATATTAGAAAATTATTTTACCCATTAAACTAGGAGATTGATACAAAGTTCAAAATTTAAGAAAAGCTTCAATAAAGAGCCCTCTTTGTATCATCTCATTCAATGGTGATAGCTATCAAAAGATAGGCTTCACCAAGGTTTTTCAAAATGTTTTCAAAATATTTTTCAAACCTTTATTTTCTTTTTCCTAAACATCTCACCAATATCTAGATGTGTAAAACACATACAAGTCAAATTTTTGTGAGATGTGGGTTTTGTTTTGTTTATGTTCTCATGCATATTTCTAGGCAACATTAATTTGATTCCCTTCAAGTTGTGCCAAAGTCCTTAACTCCATTTTAAACTATGCATGATATGATTATGGCATAAACATGATTTACTTCTTCCTTCTTATCCCTAGGAGGTTCAAAGCCTTCTACGAGGATGAACCAATCCTCTATGTTCATCATCAAGAATGTCTCCATTCTTGCTCTCCACGTCAAAAAATTTTCTCAGTCGTATGGTGGTGGAGTGTTGATGTCCCATCCAAGCTTTTCTTGAAATTCCATCTTTCCCTCTAGCGTCTTTAGCTCCCGGCGGTTAGTCCGTAGAAGAGCCCCGGGCTCTGATACCACTTGTTGAGGAAATGTTGACCGCTAGAGGGGGGTGAATAGCATCATGCTCGTTGCGAGATGGAATTCGATTGCGTTCTTCTACAAATCTCGTTAGCGCAGTGGAAATAAAACAAATAGCAATAACGAAATATGATAAACACAATTACACAAGTATTTAACATGGTTCGGAATCGAACGGTTCCTACTCCACGGATCGAGCTCTAAAGAGCTCTAGTGATGCACACGCAACCACTAATCACAAACAACTCCTTCTTGGAATAATCCGGAGGTGGAAAAACCCCTTACAAGTGATTACAAAAGTAATGCAATAAGAATACAAGCAACTACACTAAAATGCAAGTAAAGAAAACTTTACACCGAGCTTTTGAATGCTTGCTTGCTAGGTTGATCGAGTAGCACTTGGAGACCCTAAATTATAGCAGCAACTCACCCCAAAACACCTCAAAAAACCTTGGTCAAAATCTCCTCCACGAGCTCCATTTAAAGCTTCTGCCTGGGCTAGAAATCGCCGATCAGTCGCCTGCTCGGGACTATCAGTTGACTAATGACACTGTTGCTGTGAGACAACGGTGTAATCCACGCTGGAAAAATCCAACGGTTAGGACATCAGTCGACTGATCATGTCCATCAGTCGACTAATCGAGCCTTCACTCGATTGCTAGCCCCAGCAGTCAAGTGAGACTCCATTCTGTGCCAAACAAATCGAGCACCAGTCGACTGATCACACGATCAGTCGACTGCTCGGCCAATCAGTCGACTACCCACCTCTAACAGTCGATTTCTAGGGCACTTCCCGCAGTCAAACCCTAGTTGACTCACACTGGTCGACTGCCATATGACACCAGTCGACTGGCACACCTCAAACATGAAGTTTTAACCTCAAACATGAGGTTTGACCTAAGTATGGTGCCCCCATACTTGCTAGACCACCCATAGCCTAGACCTAAGCCTTCTAGCCACCTCCGTCAGCCTCACGCCTCTCGGATCCCTCCAAGTCATCCATGACTTGTTCATCCATTGCGCTAGCCTTCAGGTGCTTTTATCGGCTATGTTATGCTAACGGTGTCTACACCGCCAAGGCACATTGGACTTACACTGTCAAGACTCCGCTTAGACTTTACGCCGCCAACCATTGGACTTATGCTGCCAAGACTCCCGCTTGGACTTTACGCCGTCAATATCAAACCCATTGGACTTCTCAAATGCCAAGACTTAAACTTGGACTTTCCCTTGCCAACCCATGTTGGACTTTTCCTTGCCAATCCATGTTAGACTTTTCCTTGCCAATCCATGTTAGACTTTTCCTTGCCAATCCATGTTGGACTTTCCATTGCCAAGACCCATACTTGGACTTTCCCAAATGCCAAGTGTCCCACTTGGACTTTCCATGCCAAGTACCCAAGACTTGGACTTTCCCATGATAATCACATTGTCATATATTTTTGTTGAACATCAAAACATCTCTCGAGTCAAGCTCGAGTCTTGGTCAATCGTGACCTGGGCCGATTACACCAACATCCCTATTGTAGCCTATTAAAACCCTCATGAAACTTAGATCCAACAGACAAGATTAAAAGGAGGTTTGGACAAAATCTATTAATAGGAGGCATTGACTTTGGGCGGCATAACAAGAATTGGAATTCTAGGGTTTGCTTCCAAAGGCTTGGGCGACAACTAATCTTTGGAGATTAGGGTTTGCTTCAAGGGTTGGGCGGCTAGGGTTTGGAGAGGCTTTGGGTGGCAACAAGTGGAAGGTTTTCTTCTCTTCCTAACGTCTAGCCGACGCCCATATCTGATCTCCTTTCTCTCCTTGGCCGACGCCTATCTCTCTTCTTCCTCTCCTTGGCCAGCGGCAACAAGTGTTAGGGTCTTCCCTTGGAGATCTTGGCCGGTGCCCATACCATCTCCTTCTTCCTCTCCTTGGCCGACGACAACATCCAAGTTGGGAGATTGGTGGTCGGCTCTAGAAAGGAGAAGAAGTCTTTGATTATCTTCCTTTGTTCAGAGTGAGCAAGAAAAGGAAGATATGCAATCTAGGAGGTTTCAACTCTTGGAGGATCATTGCCCACACAACGTTCAAGAGGAGGATAGGACACACAATAGAAGACCAAGAGGTAAACAAGAGGTATAATCTTTGTTTAAGTTTGTTTTCTTGTTCTATGCAATTAGTATGTATTGTATGTGGCTAATTTACTTGGACCCCGAAGATAAACACAAAAATCGGCGATCCATACATCATCTATTCCGCAGCTAATCGAGGAAAAGAGTTAGGTTGATTGAACGACAAGTTTGTTCAAGAGACCACTCTTATTGAATAGCACGATGATGGATTGGTTGCTTGGGTAATCCATCATCGTCTTGGATTAATATTTTTTTAATCCGGAGACGTAGATGGGATCACCATGCACAAGCGACTGAGGTGCGAAGCGAAGCTTCAAATCCAACCTTCACAAAGAAATAAGGCTGATTTGCAGAAATATCATCGTGTCAGTCGACTGAATAATGAATCAGTCGACTGCCAAGCCTGAAACACCAATTTCAAGATTTCAGCCAAACTTCAAAAATGCGCCAAAAATTCAAGAAACATCAAAAAATAACGAAATTTTGTAGACACATTTGTGACATCAATATATATCAAGGAAAAATAATTTGAAAAATATATCTTTTCCAGATTCCAAGATTGATACAAGTTTAAAAACTAGCAAAAACTTTAAGCTTTTTGCAAACTTTGTATCACTATTGCTTATCAAGTGAAAATTGTTTCTCAAAATATGATAAACATAGTTTAAAATATATTATATTTGACATTTTCAATCATGTTCTTAGAGCTATATGCACATCAATTGTACACAAATCTTCCCAATGATTGGTCCATTTAAGGATCAATATCTCTAGATGACACTTTGGTTCATAGTAATGCATCATAACAAACATGATGAACCAAATGCATCTTCCTAACATCTCACATGATATCTAAGTGGCTCAATACAAAAATCATGGTTTCTTAGTTGTTTTGTGAGATACTATATAGGTATAGTCCTAGATTTTCTATAGGATCATGCAAACCTAAACCTCTATTCTACTAAACACATTCCAAATTCTCTCCTAAGTGATGAATAATCCGCTTCCGGGAGAGCCTTGTTGAAAATGTCGGCTAGGTTGGACTTAGATTCTATGTAATTCAGTTCAATGCCCCCCTTTGACACATGATCTCTAATGAAGTGATGCTTCACTTCAATGTGCTTTGTCCTAGAGTGATGTACCAGATTTTTGGTCAAATTTATGATACTCACATTATCACAATAAACCGTGACATTGGAGTAGTGTAGCTTATAGTCCTCTAGAGTGTGTCTCATCCAAAGCAATTGAGCTACACAACCACCCATAGCCACATACTCGACCTCGGTGGTGGATAGAGCAACACGAGGTTGCTTTCTACTACTCCAACTAACTAGGGAGGATCCAAGAAATTGACATCCACCACTAGTACTCTTCCGATCCAACAAGCAACCCGCATAGTCAGAATCAGTATACCCAACCAAATCAAAAGACTTAGTCCTAGGGTACCAAAGTCCTACATTTAGTGTGCCTTTGATATATCTTAAAATTCTCATAACGACTACTAAATGGGACTCTTTGGCACAAGATTGGTATCTTGCACACATACCTACCGCAAATAAGATATCAGATCTACTAGCGGTTAGGTATAATATGTTGGTGATGTGCTAATCCTCGGAATGCTCATCGGCTCCCATGTCCCCGGATTAAAAATTTCACTAAATGAAAACTAATCCGGATGGGATGAGTTTCCTAAGCACAACCAATTCATCGTCGTGCCAACGACTCGAGCGATCGCTTGAACAAACTAGTTGTTCAAGCAACCAAACTCTTCTAGTCGATTAGCCGCGGAAGAGACGACGGACGGATCGCCGGTTTTTGTGTTTCTTATTCGGGGTCCATGATTATACAAATACATGCAAATGTAAACTAGTATAATCAACATATACTAACATAAAGAACATAAGCTATCATATCAATAAGAACATGCAAAGAACAATAATAAAAGTTGTAAAACTTTTATACCTCTTGATCTTCTATCGTATGTCCTAACCTCCTTGTAGACTTCGTGTGGGCGAAGATCCTCCACAAGTTGAAGCTTCCTAGATCTTCTCCAATCCAAAGAAAGAAGAACTCTCTTTCCCTTCTTGCTTGAGCCAACCACCAATCCACAAAGGATTGATCCCGCCGGCCCCAAGAATAGAGAGAACAAAATGGAAACCACCAAGGAACCAAACTAGAGACAAACCCTAGCTTCTAGTGCCGCCGGCCAAGAAGAAGAGAAGAGGAGAAAGGGAATTCGGTTGAGCCCCGACCAAGGTGGAAGGAAGAGATCTAGGGACCGGCCACACCCTAGGAAGAAGAAGAGATCCTCTCCTATAGTTGCCGCCCACTCTCCTTGCCAACCCTAGCCGCCCAACCAAACCCTAACCTAGGATTTCTTGCCGCCCAACCAAAGGAAAGGCAAAACCCTAATCTCTTTGAAAACCATCTTCTATGTGCCGGCTATGGAGGAGGGGAAGGAGAATAGAATGAGCACCGACCAAGGTAAAGGGTAGAAGGTAGGGGCCGGCCATGTCTTAGGAAGAAGAAGAAGCTCATCTTCCATGTGTTGCCGCCCAACTTTTCTCCCAAACCCTAGCCGCCCAAAAAATTCTAAACCAACTAGGATTCCTTGCCTCCAAAGGAAGCAAACCCTAATCCCCTAAACCATTCATCATCCCTTGCCGCCCAACCCAATAAGCCTTATATATAGAGTTGGGTTTAGGCCTTGGTTTAATCTCCACCGTCGGTTCTAGGGTTTTAATCTCAACCGTCGGATCTAGAGATTTAATCTCAACCGTCGGTTCTAGAGATTTAATCCCAACCGTCGGATCTAGAGATTTAATCTCAACCGTCGGTTCTAGGGATTTAATCCCAACCGTCGGATCTAGAGATTTAATCTCAACCGTCGGTTCTAGGGTTTTAATTCCAACCGTCGGATCTAGAGATTTATTTTCCATCATTTGATCTAGACTTCATGAGGTTTATATTAGGCTACGATAGGGACCATGAGGAGGAGTTGGGTCTTGGCCACCCGATGGATTGGAACCACACAAACTTGATCCATCAATGATGTTCCATTCCACTAGAGGATCATCATCGAATTACCTCACCAACCCCCATAAATCAATATGGGCTCCATATATTATTTGTACATCCATCTCCCCATGTTTAAGATATCGAATGTCCGTCAATTAATTGATTTACTGACCATCAATTAATTAACATCTAACTTCTCGAGTAGTACCACTCAACCTTATCATCATGTTGACTAAGTCAACCTGCAGGGTTTACATGATGAACCTTATGAGCTCCTCAAGGGGACATCATCAACCTAATACATAGGACACGGTTTCCTCCTATAATCAATGACACACCATGTAAATAATATCATTTCCCAACTTACCGGGCCTATTGATTTAATCCATAGAAATCTCACCCTTTAGTAAATCAAAGAAATAAATACTAAGTACATGTGCCCGTTATTATATCGGAATTAAGAGCATGTACAACATAATATCCGAGGTCCGATTCAATTATGTAGTCAGCAATAAATTGAATCACCTCTATGTCGGTCCTGCTCAATACATCGAGGTGTACTAGTGTAACTCTATGTTCAAGATAAAACAATACCAAGCTACACTACAACCATGCCAATGGTTTGTCCAAAACCATCTTGGTTGTGAGCCTCTACTTATATTCTACAAGGGACTGATAACATGATCTTTTGTGCCACACCAAGCACCATGTTATCTACAATGTAAAATATTAGACAATTTTGCATAACTATAAAAATATGCAAACAATGATCATGTGATTCTTATTTCAAAATAAAGATGTTCATACAAAAGAGCTAGACTTTCAGTATACATCCCAACATAATAGACTACCAATCATACTCCTATAAAGTTTTAGATCAATTGATTTACCTTCTTGATCATTATCTATTTTTGTGTTGGTTGCCATAGGAGTTGATACTACCTTAGCATTTTCCAAATCAAATTTCTTAATCATTTCTTTAGTATATTTGGTTTGGTACACATAAATTCCTTCATTAGTTTGTTTGACTTGTAAACCTAAGAAAAAAATTAATTCTTTAACTAGACTCATTTGGGCTACAAAGATATCCTTTGATTTTGACTTTATGAAGAGAGTTTGATCTACTTGACCTCTTCTAAAACCCTTAGAAACTAAGAAAGATGATAATGTTTCATATCAAGCCTGAGGAGCTTGTTTTAACCCATATAAAGCTTTTCTAAGCTTACATACATGGTTTGGATAGTCTATATTCTCAAACTCGGGAGGTTGTTCTACATATATTTCTTCCTTAATGAACCCGTTTAGGAATACCAATTTTACATCCATTTGATGGAGTATAAAACCCATGTAAGAGGCATATCCTAATAGGATTCTAATAGACTCTAACCTAGCAACTGGGGCATAAGTTTCATCATAGTCAAACCCCTCAACTTGATTAAAACCCCTTGCAACTAACCTAGCTTTGTTTCTTGTTATATTTCTTTGATCATCTAATTTGCTTCTAAAGACCTATCTTGTAGTAATAATGGTGCTATCATTGGATCTAGGGACTAGCTCCCAAATTTGACTCCTCTCAAATTGAGCCAATTCATCTTGCATTGCTAAAATCCAATCCGGATCAAGTAATGCATCATTGATTGATTTGGGCTCAATTTGTGAGATAAGAGCTATTTGACTAGAGGGAGCTCTATGAAAAGACCTAGTTCTAACACCTTGAGATAATTCTCCTACAATTTAGTCTAGAGGATGATTTTGATGAACCCTTAGTGTTCTAGGAGGTGTATCAAATTGGTTTTGATCATGATTATCCTCATTTCTCCTCTCATCATTGGAATCTCCTCTTACTCCCCCTTGATCTAATACTCCCCCTTGATCATTACCCCCTAAGGTCAAGTTTTGAAGTTTATGGGTAATGTCTTGATTTTTGTCATTGATATCATTATCAATGGGGGATTTCCTAGGGTAAGTAGTAGAGGTTTCATCAAATTGAACATTTGAGGATTCTTCAACCTTTTGAGTCCTCTTGTTATAAACTCTATACCCTCTACTAGTGGATGAGTATCCAACTAGGATTCCCTCATCCGCTTTGGACTCAAATTTTCCTAAATTGTCCTTGGTGTTTAGGATGTAAGCTTTGCATCCAAAGACTTTAAAGTAATGAATTGTTGGAATTATATCATTCCATAATTCAAATGGAGTTTTACCTAGAAACCTATGAATTTGAACTCTATTTTGGATATAGCAAGCGGAATTAACCGCTTCCGCCCACAAGTAGCTAAGTAGTGAATATGCATTAAGCATAGTCCTAGTTGTCTCTTGTAAGACACGATTTCTTTTTTCCACCACCCCATTTTGTTGGGGTGTTCTAGAACAAGAGAATTCATGCTTGTACCCTTGTTCTAAGAAAAATTTGGAGAAATTAGAATTCTCAAATTCTCCACCATGATCACTACGGATCCGATTGATTTTGAGATTTCTTTCATTCTCTACTCTTTTGCTAAATCCTATAATTATTTCTAGGGTATTGTCCTTATGTTTCATAAAATACACCCAAGTATATCTAGAAAAGTCATCAACTATAACAAAGCAATATTTACTACCATTCAAAGAAGGAGTACTATGACAATCAAATAAATCTAAATGAATAAGCTCTAAAGGTAAGGAAGTGATAGTTAAAGTTTCCCTTGTGTGATGACTTTCATTGTTTTCCTTCTTGGCATGCATCATACATCTTGCGACAATTTACCAAACACAGCTGCTAAAGTTTCGAAATGCCCAAAACGCGCACTATACTTTCAGAATTACCAAATCACGTGTATAATTCCCAAAATACCCCTCCCGCCAAACAGATTGCAATTTAATGCAGAGAGAGATTTGCATCCATCCGAGCCACAACTGGAAATCTCAAGCCATCCAAATGTCACTTTCAGGCACGTGGGAGCGGCAGGCCCATGCTGTTGATGAGCACCACACGCAGGTTTCCTCCGTAAACCAACTGAGCAACACCATTTTTTATGAAACCCTAATAGTTATCAACGACATCACTGCTCCCACGAATATATCAGCACTTAATCCAGAAGTTGGCGCAGCTCACTCACCAGCCGCTTCACATAGTATTATCATGTATGTATGTGTTTTTATTCTTGAGACTGCTATGAGGTTAATAAATGCATTGTAGGTGGTTGTATAGCCAAGTTTGCCACACACCCATAAATACGATGTAGGCATATCATACCAAAGTAGACCAATGCACCCATAATTGCGATGCAGGAGATTCATAACCGAGTTTTGTCGCCACCTAAACAAATTCCACCTAACTTAAAAGGTGATGCTTCCAATTAAATCCCACGATTACTGAAGTTCCCTGATTGATATTCCCAGCACTAGGAGATACAATCTGTCTGAGAGAGTAGGTGGTGCTGGCAATGAAATTCCCAGCACCACCGTATCCCTAAAATTTAAAATCCCAGCACCATGGGAGAGTAGGTGGTGCTGGCAATGAAATTCCCAGCTCGCTGGTCTGGATAAAAAGTGATGCTGGGAATTTAAATCCCAGTAACATCGTGGTGCTGGGCTTCAAATTCTCAGCACCATTAAGGTTCAACAAATTCGGGATAAAATCTGGTGCTGGGAATTTAAATCTCGTCACCACCGTGGTGCTGAGATTAAAACTCCCAGCACCATGGGGAATGAACTTGTCGAGATAAATGGTGGTGCTGGTAATTTATATTCCAGCACCACCATGGTAATGAGATTCAAACTCCCAGCAACACCTTGGTGCTGGGAATCTAATTCACTAGACCAGGGAGATATAAGTGGTCGACATTAAGGGTGGTGCTGGGATTTGAAACCTCAACAACACTGTGGTCCTGCGAATAAGACTCCCAGCACCATTGGCATTGGACTGGTCGAGATAAATGGTGGTGCTGGGAATTTATATCCCAGCACCACCGTGGTAATGGGATTAAAACCCCCAGCAACACCATGGTGCTGGGAATGTAATTTCCAGCACCATGTACATATAAGTTGCCGGAATTATTGGTGGTGCTGGGAACTAAAACCCCAGCAACACAGTGGTTCTGCGTTTAAAAATCCCAGCACCAGGGAGATGGAACTGGTCCAGAAAAATGGTAGTGCTGGGAATTTATATCCCAGCACCACCGTGGTAATGGGATTAAAACCCCCAGCAACACCATGGTGCTGGGAATGTAATTTCCAGCACCATGTACATATAAGTTGCCGGAATTGTTGGTGGTGCTGGGAACTAAAACCCCAGCAACACAGTGGTTCTGCGTTTAAAAATCCCAGCACCAAGGAGATGGAACTAGTCCAGAAAAATGGTGGTGCTGAAAATTTATATCCCAGCACCTCCGTGGTAATGGGATTTAAACTCCTAGCAACACCATGGTGCTGGGAATGAAATTTCCAGCACCATGTACATAAAATTTGCCGGAATTATTAGTGGTGCTGGGAACTAAAACCCCAGTAACACAGTGGTTCTGCGTTTAAATATCCCAGCACCAGGGAGATGGAACTGATCGAGATAAATGGTGGTGCTGGGAATTTATATCCCAGCACCACCGTGGGCCTGGGATATAAATTTCCAGCACCATGGAGAGGGAACCTGGCCGAGAAAAAGAGTGGTGCTGTAAATTTTCACACTCCTCTAGGCGGGTCGAGTCCAAGCGTGACCTATACTATCATTCTCCACCTTTCCTTATGCTCCCAAACAGTAGTTATGAAAATTAATGCTCTGTGCCAACATTCAGACGAGTGTGCCAATTGGCATGCTGCGTGCCAATCGCACGCACCCATAATCGCTATAGGAGTGCGGGAACTAAGTATCCCTCTGCGCATAAACCCTGTAAATGTCTTCCTCTTCCATTCCATATAAACCGTTCATAATTTCAACATTGAAAGGTCCATCAATGGGTTTTCGTAAAAACCCATTGATGGCCCTATCAACATCAAATGTTCTAATTAGTTAAGTGCATAATTGGAAAACCTAACCATAAACTCTCATCCTCCACTTGTCTTGCACTTCTAAAGCCTAGTTAAAAAATTGACCTACTTGCATAGCACACTACATATAACGTTGATTTTAAAAACATTTGCGAGGGCGACCCTTCACGATGAAGTGTTAACATTTTTGGAAACAATTGAATCAAATTTGAAGGATAGAGTTAGATGATCAAGATTCCATAAATCAGTAATATTCCATCTTCATCTCGGTTCTTGATGGGGGCAATAGAATGACCAATGAACAACACCTTGATATAACTAGAGACGCTTCTTCCATACTCGAAGAAGAGTTTGTCACTGCTACCACAGTAGATCATGAATATTTTGAACAAACTTAGAGTGAAGAGGAGGTAAGTGATATACATGGGATAGAAGAGTTAGAATATACAAATCCTTGAAAGAATTCTTAGGCGATGATATCAACATGAAGAAGGTGAGTTAAACCCGGATCGATCTGATGACTTAGAGAAGTGTTCCCAATTCTTGATGATCCTATATTTTAAATCCACAAATAAGACTATTGGCGAGATGTCGGTTCCAGATCGAATGAATTTTTCCTTTGGGACATTTTTTCCTCTCGGCGAAGTTTAAAGATGCACTAGTAAGGCATGCGATGCTAAAACTTGATACAAGCCACTGACACGACTTAATAGAATTAAAGTTATTTGCTTTAGTCACTTGTTCATGGAGTCTAGTTGCAAGTGGAGACGTGGAGTTCATCGTCACAAAATATGTAAAGCCAAAGATGAATGTGACAAATGTTAGGGAAAAAACAGATCACCATGCTTGACATCCACATTTTGTAGCAAACAGTTGTAGGCGGTTAGCTACCTCTGATGATTACAAACCAATTTCAATTCGAAGAGAAATTCAAGCTAGGTAAGGTGTTCACATTTCATACAAGAAAGCATACGACGAATGAAGCATTAAAAAGTGGTAGGTTATTTTGATCGGGCCTATATTGATCTTCCAATGTACTTGCGTGAGTTAAGAGTTAGAGATCTGACGACATATGTTGCAGTACTAAGAAATGGTGAAAATCAATTCCAGCGATGTTTTTGGGCATTTGGTGCTTGTCGAAGAGTATTCAGGTCGTATTTGCGAAAACTAATTGGAATTGATGCTACACATATGTGCAAGTATCCACGGTGTTTTGCTAATGCATAGCTCTAGTTGTGTAATGCAAAAATTATGCGATTGCATTTGGAATTGCGAAGTTGAATGTGGATCTGCTTGGGAGTGGTTTTGGATCATGTAAAGACATTCCTTGATGTCTGCCCGAGTCGTTGAGCATTGTATCGGATAGACATCGGGATTATATCGTGATTAACAAAGTGTATCCATCGCCCATCATGCTTTTGTTGCTATCACTTGTCTTGTAACATGGTAGCGAATGCAGGATAGATCCTCATTAGGTTTATTTTGGGCGTGACAGAGCCAATACAAGAGTTGACTTTGATCGATTAATGCAGAACATGCATGACAAACACAAGGAAGCATATGCGTGGCTCCAAAAGATCGATCCAAAAAGATGGGCCAATGCACACTTTCCTGGGAGGAGGTACACAATGTTAACCACTAATTGTTCTGAGAGTTTAAATTCATTATTCAAGGAAATCGTGAACTCCCCATCACGGTTTAATTGACAACACTAGAAGAAAGGTTGCTCGATGGTTCTATAATCGTAGGGAAGAATCTTCAAAAGGTCGGGTTTTCTAACACCTTATGCCATTAAAGAGATTGATGAAAGGAGAGAAAGAACTCGATTATATTCGGTATTCCCATATTCACAAAGCGAAATGGAAATCTGATGACAATAGCTTCTTCGTATATTGTTGATTTGGATAGGCGAAGTTGCATCTGCGGTGAGTTTCAAATTTCAGGAATTCCTTGCTCGCATGCTATTGCAGTCATCATATATCGGAACATGGATCCATACCGTTACTGCGAGCATTATTTTCTAAGGGAAACCTGGGAGGCCACTTACATGGATCGTATTTACCCATGTCGAAGTAAGAAATTTTGGCCTAATGGTGACAAAATTTTTGGAGTTCTACCTCCTCGTAGCCTTGTGCAGCCCAGGCGAAGAAAAAAGGCACGCATAGAGTCCAAACATACTGGGAGGGTGAAAAATAAATGCACGTGATGCAAGCGACTTGGGCATAATAGGAGGTCTTGTAGAATGCCACTGGCTACTAATTCCTAAGTGTAAATAGTGGTTGTGTAAATATTTTTAAAGGAAACAATGTTAATGTTAATGTTAATGTTAATGTAAGCTATTTTGCATAATTGTAATGAAAAAATTTGTTACGCTATTTTGCAAAAAATTGTAATCTAAATCCGTCTGACCGCACCCGACCCGTTAATATAAAACTCCCCGGTGGAAGTTCAAACATCTCAATACCACATTTCATTTCTCTCTCGCTCCTTGCGTTCTGTCTCTGTGGAATTCCGCTTCCATTCCCCGGTGCCCGTTCAAACTCTCCGGTTCCAGTTCAAACTCCCCGGTGCCAGTCAAAACCCCCTGGTACCAGTTCAACCTCCCCGGTGCGAGTTAAAACATCTCAACACCATCTCAATGCGATTTTCGACCTAAGTAAGTTTTGTAGATTTCTTAAATTCTGTGTCGCTATCGTTTCTTCCGATCTATCTAGGGTTTTTGCCTTTTTCCGTTCACAATCTCGTTTAAACTCGGGCCTGATAGGGTTTAGGGTTTTAGGGTTTACCATTTAAGCAGAGGAAATGTTTGTTTGTATCATCACACATGTTTCAATCCATTTCATCTATTAGTTTAAAATCATTTGTATTCTGATGCATTTGGTTGTTAACCTAAGGAATTTTTTGATTAACGATGGCTTATTTGGTGAATCATCAAGTGATATACGCAATAACCCGTGCGTTGATGCGAGGAAGAACCAAGAGAATAATGGAAAAGCAATGTTTCAGTTTAAAAATTTATTGCAAGTGTGCCGTAGAGTGTGGAAGAAGAAAGCGCTTATTTGAGCTCCCCCTTTGCGTGGGTTTTGGACATTCGGATATTACCCATGTCAAACCCCTCGTTGAATATGTTTGATAATTGGGGACTGCGGAGAAATGTTTTATATTCCAAGACAAGAAATTGCATTTCACAAAGGCGGATGTCTCCCTCATCCTTAGTCTACGGATGATGGACTTGAAGTTCCTATGAATAATGAAGCTCCCTCTGGACAGCTATATTTGCAATATTTCGTGGAAGCTGATTGCTCTAACAAGCATCTGGAGGATTTATTGAAGACTTCTAGATCTCCAGATAATTTAGGATCTGCAAAACTTTATTGTCAGTTGTTTATTTTATATTTTTTCTCTTGTGTGTTTTTTACTACCACCAGCAGTAAGCCTAGAATAGTTATGTGATCACTTATAGATTGTGTAGAGGATTTTGATAACTTAGGCAGGTACAATTGGTGCGAAGCACTTTATACGTACATGGCTCCTCAAATGGAGTCAATTGGTATGGGAGTCACATTGCGACCAAAAGCAGACATCGTAGGTGGATCTACGAGACCAATGCTTAAGGGTTTCACACACTTATTGGCTGTGAGTGAATATATTTTATGTCTTCCGCAAATAGTATAGATAAATCTGTCTATTAACAACTAATCTTGTCATTCCAGGTATGGATGTGTGAGCATTTATGTATCCTACCTCCACACGTCCCTCATGCTTTGCCTAGAATGTTGAGATGGAGGTGGAGTTCCACAAATGTAAGAGTCGTTAAGAAGATGGTAAATGGTCTCGTACCTGACAAAATCATTGTCGATCTAATTCCAGCACAGTCAGAGCTGCATCTGGTACACACCACTTCCCCACCAAGATTTTCTGCATCAACTCCTCAACCCGAAACTCAGGTCGGCGCCTTAAGAATGAAACATCGGTATGCAGGAGAATCTGCGAAATTGTATCTACTCTAAGCACCAAGCTAGTTGAAGCAAGGTGTGATTTTGAAAGCACCTCCCTATTTAAGGAAGCGACCATCGAACAACAAGAAAAGACAATACAGGAGCTTCTTCAAGAGTTAGAGGAGGTCAGGAACAGGAAGGACAACGAGATAAGTGAAAGGGATGATATAATTCTTTGAAAAGAAGCATTAATCCTTGAAAAGGGCAGTTTAATCTTGGAGCTTCAACTCGATTTACAATCCGGGATGTAGAGGGTTACAATCACAACCTATACAATTGTACAAACCCATGACCTTCTTACGCATACACTAGGCGGAAGGTTTGTGTGAGGAAGAAGACTCTTGTGATCTATCACCCCTAGCCTTAAGCCTCCCTCTGCATGGTTTTCAAACATCCCTAAAAGAAGGAGAGTTGAAACTCAAATTGTCCCCGCAAGGCTATTGAGTATCCTCGGAGACCCTAATATCTCTCTGCGAGCCAAACATTGGCGAGTCGGGCGAGATAAAAGAAATCAATTGTCGAGGAGGTGAACCCGAAATATCGGATCTTCGCACACAAGTCTCCACGGACAAACAACCAACACTCGGCAGAAGTCAGAGGAGGATATTGGAGGTGAGCATAAGTTATCTGTCGAGTCCTATTTTGGACAAAATATTTCGGCGATCAGTTTTATTTTGTATCTGACAACTTATAAATAATTCACCGGTAAGATGGATCCAAACGTCGGGGAGTCTTTATTGAAACTAAAAAAAATAGAGTAAGACAGTCTTATATTCTTTGTATATACCTTTCATATTATGTTTTGAGAGTTGCTAATAACCCTTTCCTTGTGTAGTGTGTGATGCTCCGAGACCGATGTGGAAGGCGGATGCTATTAACTTATCATGGACTCTTTCACTACAATATTTGATTGGAATGTTTTGACACATGGGGATTGCATAAGCGCATATTTTTCTTATTTAGAGGTAAGGTGTGATAAGGCGTACTATAACTCAATTTTACGTGGTGGATTCGGATAAGTTTTGGCCCTTTGCAAGGAATTGTAAACTTTACGGCTTCGGTGTTTTGACAAATTTTTTTATACACAGGATATGTTTAATATATGTACGCCCAAGCATTCGAGCAAACTTTTAAAACCCCAGGCACTCCCATCAGATACATATTTTGTCCAATAATCCGTGGCGAAACCTTTGCCACCTACTAGTGGCCGACTTGGAAAATTCGAGTTCATCCACTACAACTCCTTGTCCGTCGGGAAGGCTTACACTACTCAATTTGAAGAAAGCATTAAGCATTAGATTAGATTTCTAAATAAACCCGTTTGTATATGGAGGATTCATAGCATTTATTTGGTCCAGGGTTGAATTCTTTAAAAGATGCACCCTTCAGTATTATGATAAGCGGCATCTGGCACTGGTGAAAAATTTTGTAATGCAAACTTTTCCGTGCGTCGAGTCCAGGGTCCCAGATAAAGCTCTTCGTAAGACATCTAATAATCTTTGTAAATATCATATTTTATAAGCTAGCAATGGACTAATAATTTTTAATTTTTTACAGCTATGATTGCACATTTTTTATAATACGATACATTGAGAGCCTACTATTTGGGTACCCTAAAAGATTCAGACAGCAGGATATGAGGAGCTTGAGATTCGTGGTGGGAATAGAATAATCTGTGACTCACAATTTTGTTTGCAATTATAGTGGGATATGTTGTAAGACTATACATAGTTTTAGATATGTAACTACACCAAGGTGCCTGCCTATAAAAGTCATTAGTCAGCTGCAAAGGTGTTTGCAATCTGTGTAGTATCTGTACAATTATGGAATATATATACTTTGTTAAATATTTCAACCACTTTGACTTTATGATTTTGTGATGGGATTTGTACGTAGTGTTGAGAATTAAATTTCCAGGACCACCGTGTTCCTGGGATTAAGATTCCCAGCACCACCTTATTTCTCGGCCAGTTCACAAATGGACGTGGTCCTGAGAATTATATTTCCAGGACCACTGTGTTCCTGGGATTTAAATTCCCAGCACCACAATTTTTCTCGGCCAGTTCGAAACTGTACGTGGTGCTGGGAATTCACTTTCCAGCACCACCGTGTTCCTGGGATTAAGATTCCCAGCACTACCTTATAGAACTTAAGTTCGCAAATGGATGTGGTGCTGGGAATAAAATTTCCAGGACCACTGTGTTCTTGGGATTTAATTCCCAACACCATATTTTTTCTCGGCGATTCAGCATGCGTGGTCGAATTCACTTATCGACTGCCGTCCTCCTGGGATTAAGATTCCCAGCACCACCTTATTTCTCGGCCAGTTCGCAAATGGACGTGGTCCTGAGAATTATATTTCCAGGACCGCTGTGTTCCTGGGATTTAAATTCCCAGCACCATAATTTTTCTCGGCCAGTTCGAAACTGTACGTGGTGCTGGGAATTCACTTACCAGCACCACCGTGTTCCTGGGATTAAGATTCCCAGCACCACCTTATTTCTGGCCAGTTCGCAAATGGACGTGGTCAGAATAAAATTTCTAGAACCCGTGTTCTGAGATTTAATTCAAGACACCATATTTTTTCGGCGATTGAAACTGTACGTGGTGCTGGGAATTCACTTGCCAGCACCACCGTGTTCCTGGGATTAAGATTCCCAGCACCACCTTATTTCTCGGCCAGGTCCCAAATGGACGTGGTCCTGGGAATTAAATTTCGAGGACCACTGTGTTCCTGGGATTTAATTCCCAGCACCATATTTTTTCTCGGCCAGTTCGAAACTGTACGTGGTGCTGGGAATTCACTTGCCAGCACCACCGTGTTCCTGGGATTAAGATTCCCAGCACCACCTTATTTCTCGGCCAGGTCCCAAATGGACGTGGTCCTGGGAATTAAATTTCGAGGACCACTGTGTTCCTGGGAATTAATTCCCAGCACCACATTTTATCTCGGCCAGTTCGAAACTGTACGTGGTGCTGGGAATTCACTTACCAGCACCACCGTGTTCCTGGGATTAAGATTCCCAGCACCACCTTATTTCTCGGCCAGTTCGCAAATGGACGTGGTGCTGGGAATAAAATTTCCAGGACCACTGTGTTCCTGGGATTTAATTCCCAGCACCACATTTTCAGAAATCAGGCCCCGTGCCAAGTGGCACGAGGCCGAAACTGGGAGGTAGGAGGATCAGAAGGAAGTTTCCTCGACGCAACAACATGTGAAGCCGTTAGGTCTTTCAGTCGATGTAAAGATTTCGGAATTTGGACTCCTGTGCCAGCCTCAACTTCGGTCCAAACCAACTCCAGTGGCTTTGGGACTTGCCCCTCTGTGTATCGTGTCCAAAATTTCTGATTTTCAAGGCAGGATTAGGTTTACACAGCCAATTTTCAGAAATCAATCCCCGTGCCAAGTGGCACGCGGCCGAAACTGGGAGGTAGGAGGATCAGAAGGAAGTTTCCTCGACGCAACAACATGTGAAGCCGTTAGGTCTTTCAGTCGATGTAAAGATTTCGGAATTTGGACTCCTGTAGGTCCATCAATGGGTTTCGGTCAAAACCCATTGATGGACCTAGTCACCTCAACTTCGGTCCAAACCAACTCCAGTGGCTTTGGGACTTGCCCCTCTGTGTATCGTGTCCAAAATTTCTGATTTTCAAGGCAGGATTAGGTTTACACAGCCAATTTTCAGAAATCAATCCCCGTGCCAAGTGGCACGCGACCAAAACTGGGAGGTAGGAGGATCAGAAGGAAGTTTCCTCGATGCAACACCATGTGAAGTCGTTAGGTCTTTCAGTCGATGTAAAGAATTCGGAATTTGGACTCCTGTAGGTCCATCAATGGGTTTCGGTCAAAACCCATTGATGGCCCTACACAGGACCACTGTGTTCCTGGGATTAAAATTGCCAGCACCACCTTATTTTCGGGCTGTTTGAAAGTGTACGTGTATCGAATTGAAATCCCGGACCACCGTGTGTTCACGATTCTAAATTGTACGTGGTCCTGGGAATTGAAATCCCAGGACCACCTTATTCCTCAGCCATTTCGAAATTGTACGTGGTCCTGGGAAATAAATTCCCAGGACCACTGTGTTTATGGGATTATAATTACCAGCACCACCGTATTCCTCGGCCAGTTCAAAATTGTACGCGGTCCTGGGAATTAATATCTCAGGACCATTGTGTTCTTGGAATTTTAATTCCCAGCACCACCTTATTTCGGCGATTGAAATTATGCGTGTGCCGGACTTTAATTCAGCACCAGACCATGTTTCACGGGAGTTAAATTCCCGGACCATCGTATTGCTCAGCACTCGAAATTATCGTGACCACAGAATTAAATTCCCAGGACCATTGAGTTCCTCAGATTTTAATTCCCGGCACCGCCTTATTTCCGGGCTATTCGACAGTGTACGTGTCGGAATTGAAATCTCGAGACCACTTATGTGTTCCCGATTCTAAATTATGCGTGGTCCAGTAATTGAAATCTCAAGACACCTTGTGTTCCCGTGAGTTCTAAATTTAACGTGGTCCTGGGAATTGAAATCTCAGGACCACCTTATTCCTAAGCCATTTCGAAATTGTACATGGTCCTGGGAAATAAATTCCCAAGACCACTGTGTTTCTGGGATTATAATTACCAGCACCACCGTATTCCTGGGCCAGTTCAAAATTGTACGTGGTCTTGGGAATTAAAATCCAGGACCATTGTGTTCCGGGGATTTTAATTCCCAGCACCACCTTATTTCTCGGTCAGTTCGAAATTGTACGTGGTGCCGGGACTTTATTTCCCAGCACCACTGTGTTCCTGGGAGTTAAATTCCCAGCACCATCGTATTCCTGGGCCAGTTTGAAATTGTACGTGGTCCTAGAAATTAAAATCCCAGGACCATTGAGTTCCTGGGATTTTAATTCCCAACACCACCTTATTTCTCGCCCAGTTCAAATTGTACATGGTGCTGGGACTTTAATTCCCACCACCACTGTGTTCCTGGGAGTTAAATTCCCAGCACCACCATATTCCTCGGTTAGTTCGAAATTGTACATGGTACTGTCAAGTATTCAACAATATATTATATAATATTTATTAAAGCTCAAACACAAACAATAAACATATTTACAGTCACTATTGATCTATGGAAAGCAGTACCATTTACAAAATAGCAAAATTCATTAATTACAACAATGCATTGTCATACTGCCACATGAACTTTTCTAAAATTACATCAGGAAGAACTCATCCCTTAAAATTGAGACAGAGACATCTATTCTGAATTTGGTCATGTCTGCTTGTTTGAAGTCCATCTTCTCACCATAAAGCAGACATCTCATGTATTGCATCACAAAGAAGGCACAATCATTGCTGTAAACATGCAAAGAAAAATTTTATATTTCAATTCAAAAGTATAATTTTCACGTTCAGTATTTTACTTTTAGTACCTTGCCACTTGTTGGAGACAATCAGTTGTAACAGAAACCCAACTGTCGATGGGGTAATAGGCTTGTAAACATGGATGAATTGTTGCAAGCTCCTTAGGTGAATATCCTTTAAATTGGGATACCTATAATTGTAGGGAGTTCGCTTCGGAGGCTCATTGGCTCCCATGTCCCCGGATTAAAATTTCCACTAATGAAAGAATTAATCCGGATGATGAGATTCCTTAGCACAACCATTTCGTCGTCGTGCTAACAACTTGAGTGGTCGCTTGAAGAAACTAGTTGTTCAAGCAACACAACTCTTCTAGTTGGTTAGCCGCGGAAGAGACGACGGACGGATCGCCGGTTTTTGTGTTTGTCTTCAGGGTCCATGATTATACAATATATATTCATACGCATACATGTATAATCAAAACATAAAAGAACATGATCAGATCTATAAATAAAGTTAAAAAAACTTTATACCTTACGATCTTCTACCGTATGTCCTATCCTTCTCGTGGACGACGTGTGGACGAAGATCCTCCATGAGTAGAAGCTTTCTAGATCGCGTTCTTCCCTTTCTTGTCCGCTGCGAACAAAGAGAAGAACCAACAAATACCTATCCTTTCTAGAACCGGCCACCAAATTAAGGAATTTGGCGCAACCGCCGGCCAAGGAGCAAGTGGATGAAGCACCGGCCAACTTGAAGAGGGGTTGCCGCCGGCCACCAAGGAGAAAGGGAGGAGGAAGAGCACCGGCCGCCAATGGAAGGAGAACCGCCGGCCAAGGAATATGAGAGAGGCCTTGAGGATGGGCGCCGGCAACAACTAGAAGGATGAAGGTTGCCGCCCAAAACCCTAGCTCCAAAACCCAAGCCGCCCACTTTGAGAAGAGTCAAACCCTAATTCCAATTCTATTGATTCTTGCCGCCCAACCCTAAGCTTTCCTTTTATAGAGTTAGGCTTAGAACTCCTTTAATCTCCACCGTCGGATCTAGGGATTTAATCTCCACCGTCGGATCTAGGGTTTTATCCTAACCGTCAGATCTAGGGTTTCATCCCAACCGTCGGATCTAGGATTTCATCCCAACCGTCGGATCTAGGGTTTCATCCCAATTGTCGGATCTAGGGTTTTATCCCAACCGTCGGATCTAGGGATTTAATCCCAACCATCGATTCTAGGGTTTCATCCTAACCATCGGATCTAGGGATTTAATCCCAACCGTTGGTTCTAGGGTTTCATCCTAACCATCGGATCTAGGGATTTAATCCCAACCGTTGGTTCTAGGTTTTGTTTTACATTCTTGGATCTAGACTTCACAAGGATTATATTAGGCTACGATAGGGACCATAAGGAGGAGTTGGATCTTGGCCACCCGATGGATCGGAACTACACAAACTTGATCCATCAATGATGTTCCATTCCACTAGAGGATCATCATTGAACTACCTCACCAACCTCCATAAATCAATATGGGCTCCATATATCATTTGTACATTTATCTCCCCGTGTTTAAGATATCGAATGTCCGTCAATTAATTGATTTACTGACCATCAATTAATTAACATCTAATTCCTTGAGTAGTACCACTCAACCTTATCATCATGTTGACTAAGTCAACCAGCTGGGTTTACATGATGAACCTTATGAGCTCCTCAAGGGGACATCATCAACCTAATATATAGGACACGGTTTCCTCCTATAATCAGCGCACACCATGTAAATAATATTATTTCCCAACTTCAGGGCATATTGATTTAATCCATCTAAATCTCACCTAGTAAATCAAAGAAATAAATACTAAGTACATGTGCCCAGTTATTATATCGGGATTAAGAGCATGTACAACATAATATCAGGTCCGATTCAATTATGTAGTCGTTACTAAATTGAATCACCTCTATGTCGGTCTGCTCAATACACCTAAGTGTACCAGTGTAACTCTATGTTCAAGACAAAACAATACCAAGCTACACTACAACCATGCCAATGGTTTGTCCAAAACCATCTTGGTTGTGAGCCTCTACTTATATTTTACAAGGAACTGATAACATGATCTTCTGTGCCACACCAAGCACCATGTTATCTACAATGTAAAATATTAGACAATATGCACACATATAATAAATATATAAAGTGCAAACAATGATCACGTGATTCTTATTTCAAAATAAAATGTTCATACAAAAAGAGCTAGACTTTCAGTATACATTCCAACAATCTCCCACTTATACTAAAAGACTATGCCGTCATCACACTGCCATACATCTGATCCCCATGTCCTCCACATGCCTATCAAACGCTTTCGCTGGAAGGGCCTTAGTGAATGGATCCGCCAGGTTATCCTCTGATGTAATCTTGGCGACAGCAACTTCTCCTCGCTTTACGATCTTCCGTATAAGGTGGTACTTGCGCTCTATGTGTTTACTCGCCTTATGGGCTCGTGGTTCCTTCGAGTTTGCAACTGCACCACTGTTATCACAATAAATTGTGATAGTTTTGGGCAAACCAGGAATCACATCCAAGTCCATCAAGAAGTTCCTGAGCCATACAGCTTCCTTGCCTCGGTAGGCCGCCACATACTCAGCTTGCATGGTAGAGTCCGCCACGATTTACGCTGACACTCCTCCATACTATGGCTCCACCTCCAAAGTAAACACAAACCCCAGGGTAGACTTACTCTTGTCCCTATATCGATTGGAAATCCGAATCGTGTAACCCACGGGGACTAATTGATACGCCATAAACGACATATAATCCTAGTCCTTCTCGGGTACTTCAATATATGCTTTACTGCGATCCAATGTCCTCTGTCGATTACTCGATATCGCTAACCATGCCCATGGCAAGCGGATATCCGCTCTCGTGATACATATCATAGCATACATAAGGCTTCCTACTGCCGAAGCATAAGGAACCGCCTTCATGTCCTCTATCTCCTTTGATGTTTTGGGACACATCTCTTTAGATAAAGGAACTCCATGCCTAAAAGGTAGAAAACCTTTCTTGGAGTTCTGCATGCTAAAACGAGCAAGGATAGTGTCAATGTATGAAGCTTGAGATAAGCACAACATCCTTTTCTTGCGATCCCTTATAACTTTGATCCCAAGGATGTGTCCCACTTCTCCCAAGTCCTTCATGTCAAATTGTTTGGACAACCATACCCTTACGTCTGATAACACTTTGATATTGTTGCCAACTAACAAAATGTCATCTACGTATAGTACAAGAAACACCACTACATTTCCGTCACATCTCTTGTATACACAAGGTTCATTCGGACTTTGAATAAATCCATATGACTGGATTACCTCATCAAAGCGGATGTTCCAAGATCTAGAAGCTTGCTTCAATCCATAAATGGACCGATTAAGCTTACATACAAGATGCTCTTTGCCTTTAGTAATGAATCCCTCTGGTTACCGCATATAGATGTTCTCCTCAAGACATCCGTTAAGGAAAGCATCTTGACATCCATCTGCCAAATCTCATAATCTATAGGAGCATCTATAGATAAAAGAATCCGGATAGACTTAAGCATAGCTACCGGCGAAAAGGTCTCCTCATAATCGATACCCTCTTTCTGAGTATACCCTTTCGCAACAAGCCTAGCTTTGAAGGTCTCAACCTTCCTGTCTACTCCTCTCTTTCTCTTGTAGATCCACTTGCATCCAATGGTTTTTACACCATCGGGTGGCTCTACTAGCTCCCAGACCTGATTAGAATCCATAGATTCTATCTCTGAATTCATCGCACTTTGCCAAGATACCGCATCTCAATCTTGGAGTGCCTCGTCATATGTCCAGGGAGCCGGTTCATGTTCACCAGGGACTAAGTCCGAAGACTCTCCCAAAAACATGAATCTCTCGGGTTGTCTAACAACCCTCCCACTACGACGAGGTGCCTGCTGTGTATGCTCTGTGACACGCGGTGCAGTGACTTGTGGTGTCTCCTCTTGTGATGATGCTGAAGTCGAGGACTTCACGCGACTCCTCAAGAACAATCCTACTCTTGGGCTTGTGGTTCATTACATAATCCTCCTCTAGAAATCTGGCGTTCGTGCTAACGATCACCCTCTAATCTCTAGGATTATAAAACAAACCATCTTTCGTTCCCTTAGGGTAGCCAACAAACATGCATATACATGCGAGGTTCCAACTTACGGCGTCGACCTTGGCACATGTCTTTGGAACTCCCCCATATTCGAATATGTCTTAGACTAGGCTTTCGCCCAGTCCACAATTCTACAGGGGTAGAAGGTACTGATTTGGATGGAACCAAGTTTAGAGTATACATTGTCGTATCCAGTGCATACCCCCAGAATGAAACAGGTAACTCAGAATAACTCATCATCGATCTGACCATCTCCATAAGAGTCCTATTCCTTCGCTCCGCTACACCATTCTGCTGGGGTGTGCGGTGCGAACTATTGGGATTGAATCGACCTACGATAAGTAATTCCTAAACTCTCCCAAGAGGTACTCGCCACCACGATCGGATCGTAATGTCTTGATACTTTTACCTTGCGGTTCTCCACATCCTTGAATTCTTTGAACTTGTCAAAGCATTCAGACTTGCGGCGCATCAAGTAAATGTATCCATACCTTGAATAATCGTCTATAAAAGAGACGAAGTATTCAAAGCCACCTCTTGCCTGGATAGACATAGGACCGCACAAATCAGAATGAACCAATTCTAACACATCTTTGGCCCTATACCCCTTGGCCTTGAAAGGCCTCTTGGTCATTTTACCTTCCAAGCAAGATTCGCAGGTTGGGAGATCCTCCACCACTAATGAACCTAAAGGTCCATCAGCTATCAACCTTTGAATTCTGCTTAGATTAATATGACCAAGCCTTAGATGCCAAAGATATGTTTGGTTCATTTGCGAAGGTTCTTTTCTCTTATTAGACTTAGAAGATGAGTTATTGATTTCTATATGCATCGTGGGAGTTTTTGGTTCAAGAGTATATAAATTGCCAACCAATGTACCAGAACAGATAATCTCCCTATTCCTTTTTATAACTACTTTGTCATTAAAAGAAACAGAATATCCATCCATAAACAATTTAACAACTGAAATTAAATTCTTTCTAAAAGAAGGTACATAAAGACAATTTCTCAAAACCAAAACTTTATTCCTATCAAAAGATAAATAAACGTCTCCCACTGCAATAGCCACCACCTTTGAAGCATTTCCCATGAAGACGGTAATCTCTCCCTCAACTAGTCGTCGGGTTTCCTGGAACCCCTGCAAAGTATTGTAGACATGATCAGTGGCTCCTGTATCTACACACCAGGCACTGGTAGATAACACCGCTAAACATGTTTCAACAACTAAACAAGAAGATATACCTTTGTTCTTTCGGCGAGGACAGTCCGCCTTCCAATGTCCAGTCTGCTTACAAGTGAAGCACTTGCCTTTTGGCTTCTTCACTCCTGCCTGAGGTCCCACTGCCACCTTCTTCGCTCCACCTTGCTTCTTCTTCTTCTTACCTTTCGGTTTAGAGGAAGAAACCTTACAGCGACCATGGCTTGAGCACTTTGTGAAAAGCCCCTCTGCGCTTTGGAGTTACATCGAAGCTCCATACAACCTCTTGTTCATGTTGTAGTTGGTAGGCGGCGCTCAAAACTCCTAGGCAGAGACTGGAGAATGATATCGACCTGGGTTTCCCCATCGATCTCAGCTCCGAGGACTTCCATCTCATTAAGATGAGCCATCATCTTGAGAACATGATCCCTAACGGGTGTTCCCTCGATCATGGTGGTCGTCATCAAGTTTCTCATCGCCTCCTGTCTAGCCGCCCTACTCTGATGTCCAAAAAGTTCCTTGAGATTAAACATCATGTCATAAGCTGTGGCTATGGCCTGATGCTGATGTTGCAGCACATTTGACATAGATGCCAAAATGTAACACCGCGCCATCTCATCTGCCTTGACCCATTTCTTATAACGTTCTTTCTCCTTTTCATCAGAGTCATCGGAGGGCTTAGGAGGACAGACCTCGAAGAGTACAAATTTGTACTCCTCCGCAGTTAAGACAATATCCAGGTTTCTTTTCCAATCAATGTAGTTTGGACCAGTAAGTTTGTTTTCTTTTAAAATCACAGCAAGTGGGTTGAAAGCCATTTGAAAATCCTAAAAATCACAATGATCAAAATATTAGATTTCAAATATTATTGATTCCTCAAAACAATAAAATCCCGAAATCAACCAACACCTCAAATCACCGAGAATATCGCATGCCACGCTGTGTGGACGTATCACAATTCTACATTTGTAAGAGGAGGTTTTACCCATTAATTTTATTATCTTGTCAACCTTACTTTTTGACAAATAAAATTAATAGTTGGTTCCTCTTTGGCCCTACAAATAAAAGCAGTGACTCCGATGGGGAGGATACTTTTATTTGCATCTAAGTGTGCACCATTACACGATACTAAGGGAATTATTTCGGATTATGTGTCTTACATGTGGAAGTACACATGCTCCTAGATAATTTCTATAACCATTATTTGACCTAGTGACCCATAAACAAACCCGTCACTTGAGGAGGAAGGCACTCAGAGCCAACACACAAGTTTGTTGCATCGCACGTCAAATTGTAATGGAGGCCACGGGAATTAATTAAAATGTCCCTCTCCCACTTAGTTAATTGAAAATGAGGAATTTTAAAACATACACAACATGCATATAAAACAAATAAGCAATAAATATGGAAAAAAATAGAATTTTTCCAACTATTATGGACATTGTCCTCCAATATGCATCCGTCGTGTCGCCACCTCGTCAGCTCCACCTTTTCCGTCAAGTCACCAAAGATATCCGAGCGAGATAAATCATTTTATTTACATCCATCGATCCTATACTCCACGAAGGAGTGTACAAATAATCTAGATCGAAAGTAAACTAAAATGAGCGGCTAAACAATGCCGTATTTAATTACAAAAATTAAATACTAATCTAGCCTCGTCAACCCCGAGGATTCAAATAATAAAAATTTACACACATCCATTCACATACACACACATGGCCATAATAGTCGGATCTTATGCCTGCAACCAAAGAGTTAAACTACGCATATCCTACTATTATCCGGCACATATAATATATGAATAAGTGCATAAAAATTAACCGAATCCTAAACACACAAAACCGGAAACCGTGGCTCTGATACCAATTGTAGGGAGTTCGCTTCGGAGGCTCATTGGCTCCCATGTCCCCGGATTAAAATTTTCACTAATGAAAGAATTAATCCGGATGGGATGAGCTTCCTTAGCACAACCATTTCGTCGTCGTGCTAACAACTTGAGTGGTCGCTTGAACAAACTAGTTGTTCAAGCAACACAACTCTTCTAGTTGGTTAGTCGCGGAAGAGACGACGGACGGATCGCCGGTTTTTGTATTTGTCTTCGGGGTCCATGATTATACAATATATATTCATACGCATACATGTATAATCAAAACATAAAAGAACATGATCAGATCTGTAAATAAAGTTAAAAAAAACTTTATACCTTACGATCTTCTACCGTATGTCCTATCCTTCTCATGGACGACGTGTGGACGAAGATACTCCACGAGTAGAAGCCTTCTAGATCGCGTTCTTCCCTTTCTTGTCCGCTGCGAACAAAGAGAAGAACCAACAAATACCTATCCTTTCTAGAACCGGCCACCAAATTAGGGAATTTGGTGCAACCGTCGGCCAAGGAGCAAGTGGATGAAGCGCCGACCAACTTGAAGAGGGGTTGCCGCCAGCCACCAAGGAGAAAGGGAGGAGGAAGAGCACCGGCCGCCAATGGAAGGAGAACCGCCGGCCAAGGAATATGAGAGAGGCCTTGAGGATGGGCGTCAGCCAAGTGTTGATGGAGAATGTGTTAGTAATATATGAGAGATGTCCTAAGGCAATCGCCTTATGTATGAACCATTTATATGATAAATGAAGATTCACTATTTGAGTATACATGTTTTATGTATTTGATTGGATCTTAAACTCATTTACTGAATGTCCACGATACGATTCACAGCATGAGAGAATTTGTGATTGGATCACAACTAGTGAGTATCTCTACATGTGTAATTGTGATGTATCGGAATTATCCCTAGTCGATGAATTGATGAATCTGGACACCATCAATTCTGTTGAGACTAGCACGAGGTATACTCCTTGGTGTATCCAAGCAGCTGATTCTCACTGGCTGGAGACATAGTGATGTCCGGAGTTAATCGTGGATGCTAATTATGGTAACTAGTTCATTGGAGTGACCAGCCATAAGACTTCATATGGTTCTCTGCATATATAGATATGTCAATGAAGTTCTTACTGTGGCTTAAGTGCGATGTTCCTTTGACTTGCGGTATTCAAGTCATCTTGATCATGGAGACTTATGCTTTGACATCTTAAGCAAACATCTCTAAGGAGATGTGGACCCGGGATGATTGGGTATAAGTCGAAGTGATCGAAGGTGTTTGAATAGCCTATAAAGGATTCACCACTCCTTGCGAGATGTATACCCATGGCCTCTCGTCGGATTGTTACTAAAGTCTTTGGCCAAAGCATTACACGTTTAGAGTAAGGTACTCTTCGATACATGTGGAGTAACTAGAATCCGTAGGACGAGGAAATGATACTTGGGCTAGGTGTGACGTAGTCAGCCTAGTGGGGACTGACACAATAGACCATGTCCTGAACCAAGTGGGTATAAGATGAGTGAAGGGAATGGGGGCACGATTCATTCGAGCTACTGAAGGGTTTCAGAAATAGTTCTGGATCAACCGTTGATCTTTTCGGTTAATTGGGGATCATGATGTACTACTAGGTGCCACTCATGATCGTTCTATAATTAATGGTTAATTATAGACGGCCAACATAAACCGAGAACCTATTTGGTCATACGCACAACGAGTGTAATCCAAAGGATTTAAAACGAGCTTGAGAATTGGATTCTCAGACCGAGAGAAACTAGGTTTGGTTGGACCAAACATAAAGCGAGCATGAAATCGTTTCAGTCGCAATGGAAGCGTGGATGGGCTGCGTCTTATGAAGGCGTAATGGATGGACCAAAATGGTTTGGTTCTAATCCAATGGATAAGAATAAACCAAAGGGTTTGGTTTATTTTAAACGAATGAACCAAAAGTTGGTTCGGTTCGTTTTAACTTAAAATAAACCATCATGGTTTGGTTTATTTTAACTTATCTTAATGGAGCGGGTTAACGGGCTTTATGGATATGATCCATTAACCATTAAGAGAATTAGTTCTCTATAAAAGTGGGCTTAAGGGATTGTTAAACCCTAATCATCCAAAACCCTAAAGCAAGTTGCCGCCCACCTCCTTGGTGAATTCGGCGCCAACAACCTTGTGCCGCCGCCCAACCATTTGTGCCGCCGTCCAACTTGTTGCCGGCGACCAAGCTTCAGCCGGTGAACCTCCGGCGACCCTCCGGTGATCTCCTATAGGTTTGGCATCAAGGTGAGGCTTTTCTCTCCTTGTTTTGGCCGACGCCTCCTCCTCCACCAAGCTGTCCAGTTTTCTGGACAGCTTCTCCTCCTCGTCGGGCGTCGTTTGGGCCGCGGTTAGTGCTCCGACAGCGGCTAACTTACGATTTGATCTCTGGTAATCCTCTGAGGTGGAGGACGAAGGATTCGTCAAACGGTTGACGAACACCTCTCCGGAGAAACGAGTTTTGAGAACTCGTTTTGGATCCGAATTTGGATTCGGATCGTGATCATCTCTCGATCACGTCGTCTTCAACACGAGGCTAGTAACCCGTACGAAGACCAAGCTCGTGACTTAGTGAAGTCATCCCGAGGAGCTCGGCGTGGATACGGATAGAGACGATTCTTACGAGGATCGTTCCGGTTGATGCCGTTCCCGCTACACGTCATACGGAAGGTATAACGTAGTTTAATTTCCTTTTATTGCAATTTTAATTTACGGTTATGTCTACACTTGTTGTAATAGCATGCATGTGTTGTGTGTGTTGTAATAAATAGGAGTATTTATTATTTTTATTGCTTCCGCTGTGCTCATGTTTACGAAACATGATCGAACACACACACGCCGTGGTGCCGAAAACCCAACAGTGGTATCAGAGCCCAGGTTGTGTTTCGACATAATCGTAAAATGGTTTTGCGATAGTCATAATGTATTTCTGGAAATTTTCTAATTTTGGATACCACTGTTGAGTTTTCGACATAATCGTAAAATGGTTTTGCGATAGTCATAATGTATTTCTGGAAATTTTCTAATTTTGGAAATTTAGAAGTATTTATGGAAATTTTTCAATTTTGGAAAGTCTAGAAGTATTTATGGAAATCTTCCACTTTTGGAAAGTTGGAAGTATTTATGGAAATTGATATTTTCCATAAATAAAATATTTGATTAGATTTTGGAAATTTGTTTCCTAATTTAATCATGATTTGATTTGGGAAATCAAATCTTAAAATATTTTATTTCCATAAGTAGTTTTAATGATTTAGGAAATTGGTTTCCTAAATAGATTTTCCTTAATCAAATAATTCCATGAATAAAATATGTGATTAGATTTGGAAATTTGTTTCTAATTTAATTATGATTTGATTTGGAGAATCAAATCTTAAACATATTTTATTTCCATAAATAGTTATGACATATAAGGAAATATATACATGACATAATTGTATGCCATGTAATTGCATTAGATGCATAACATTATGCCATGCGTGTCGTGACATGTAGATGTATGCCATGTATGTCATGCCATGTAGATAATAGTTATTTGCATGCAAAGAGGATGAGACATAAAAACCCTAACTCAATATTAAAGCCTACACCTTCCATTAATATGGTTAGAACCAGAGTTCTGTTTCTTGTTTGGGTTGTTGGACTCACTCCAAGCCCGGCTCGAACCTGAACATGTTCAAATCATTGGAATAGTTTAACTCTAATATGATAAGAGTCAGAGGTCAATCGTTAGTTTGGGTTGTTGGACTCACTCCAAGCCTTGCTAATTGGTTGAATGCGCTCTAACCATATTAAAACTATTTCGCGATTAATGGGTCGGCTTTAACTTGGAGCATCGATTTGTTGGACTCACTCCAAGGTCGATGTGAAGAGAGGTGAAGTTGGGTGCTATGCATATGATGCATACTTGTTAATGTGTTAACAACCCAATGTATGTGTAAACATTCAATTAGTTGATAGCACATTGTGATAGTTACATATACATGATATGTAATCGGTATACTTGATACCCACCATCATAGCTAAGAATGGCTTGTTGGACTCACTCCAAGGTTGTTCTTATCTATGATGGATATCAGCCCATTCGGAGATGGACCTACGATCTCCCGAAGTGATTTTGGGGTTTTTGAAATTCGAACAATGAATGGGATTTATAAATGTATATTGATGCATTTTAAAATCATCTTTCTCATATATGCTCGTTTTGTATTTCTAAGTTAATATATTGATCATGATGTGTTTGAATTTGCGTTCCATTTTGGATTCAAATAAATTGACTGGGCCGGGCTTCATGGACTGGCTTAGAAACTTGAGAATTGTTCTCAAGGTGAAAAGCTTGTGTATGTCCTCGGCGCCTCTTCCCTTGGTCCTAGTGTGATGCAACTTTGGACCAATTGTTGGCCTATCAGAAACATGTGAGTGATTCTGAACAAATGAGTTGCATCATGCTAGCCGCGATGGAACCCAAGCTACGAAAGCAGCATGAGCATATGGATGCTCATATCGTAGTCCTTCATCTCTGTGAGTTGGTTGATTAGCAAGTGAGATTCGAAAGGTTCGAAGTCTCCAAGCTCCTCTTCACCTCTGAGATGCAAGGAGGTTCATCGTAGTCTTGCTCAACATCGTGGAGCCTTCGAGAAGCATGAGTGGGGGACAGTGTTGTTAGTTGATTCCTCGAAGAAAGGTTCTAAGAGGGAGTCAAAGGAACAACAGAAGGGGAAGAAGAAGAAAAAGGGCTAAGAAGGTAGAACTAGCACAAAAGGAAACTTGCCATCATTATGGCAAGGAGAACCATTTGCGAAGAAAGTGCAAGATTTATCTTGAGTCCATGAAGAAGGATAAGGCATCGGATGCCCCATCTTCTTCAGAAATCTTCTTTATTGATTGTCATTCTATTTCCTCAGACACTTGGGTATTTGATACTGGGTGTGGCTCACATATATGTAATGACATACATGGGCTAAGGAATAGAAGAAGACTTGTCAAGGGGGAGTCAAATTTACGTGTTGGGAATGAAGCAAAGGTTGCTGCACTCGCCATCGGAACGTATTTGTTGAAACTCCCTGCAGGACTTGTCTTAGAACTGGACAATTGCTTTTATATTCCTTTGTTGATAAAGAACATCATTTCTATTTCTTGTTTAAATAGAAATGCTTTCCATTCGACGTTTAGTAACAATTGTTGTTACATAACTTTGAATGGGGTTCTTTATGGGACTGGAACTTTAAGCAATGGTGTTTATACGTTGGACGTATCCAGTGACATTTGCAATATCGAAGCGAGCAACAAGAGTGCTCGAAAGGATAATCAAATAGACTCCTACATGTGGCATTGTCATCTTGGCCATGTAAGCAAGAAACGCATGTCCGAATTACACCGATGTGGAATTCTGGAATCGTTTGAATTGGATTCATGCGATACATGCGAATCATGCCTAAAAGGCAAGATGACTAAGTTACCTTTTATGGGAAAAGGTGAACGAGTGGGAGAGTTACTAGGTCTAATACATACCGATGTATGTGGACCTATGTCAACTCAAGCTTTAGGAGGCTATAGCTACTTCATTACTTTCACCGATGATCACTCACGGTTTGGGTATGTGTTCTTGATGAAACACAAGTCTGAAGCCTTTGAAAGGTTCAAAGAATTCAGAAATGAAGTAGAGAAACAACATGACAAGAGTATTAAAATACTTTGATCGGATCAAGGTGGTGAATACTTAAGTCAAGAGTTTCTTGATTATCTAAGAGACAATGACATATTGTCTCAATGGACTCCGCCATATACACCACAGCATAATGGTGTATCTGAGAGGCGTAACCGGACCTTGTTGGACATGGTCAGGTCAATGATGAATCATGCGACTCTTCCCAAGTCCTTTTTGTTAGGACCTTTGTAACGCTAGAGGGGGGGTGATTAGCGTCAATGGAATTCAATCGCAGTTGTGTCTACAAATTCGTTAGCGCAGCGGAATATAGATAATACAATAACAATAATGAAAACACAACACGCTAACACGAGTATATAACGTGGTTCGGAACCGCACGGTTCCTACTCCACGGATCGGGCTCAAATGAGCCCTAGCGATGCCAATCACACACCACTATCAAATAACTCCTTCTCGGAACAATCCGGAGGTGGAGAAACCTCGTACAATATGATTACAACAATAATCAAATGAATACAAGCAATATAGTGAAATACAAAGCAATACAAGTAAAGGAAACACTTTACAAATGCTCTTTGAATGCTTGATCACTTGGTTGATCGAGTAGCACTTGGAGACCCTGAATTGCAGCAGCAACTCGCCCCAAATCGCCTCAAAGAACCATACCTTTTTCTTCCACCACGAGCTCCATATATAGCTTCAACTGTCTTTGGAAAAAGTCGATCGATCGGTGATCGAGACCATCGATCGTGATGCCCCTTTGTTGTCGTGAGACAACGGCTAGTTCCACGCGTTGGATAAGTCCAGCGGAACTACCATCGATCGGCCCATTGATTGTGACCATCGATCGGTGATGGAGTCCTCACTCGACGATCAGTCGACTCCGATACGTGGCGAATTCTCGAGCACCGATCGGTGATCGACCGCGATCGGTCAGCTGCTCGGCTATCGATCGGCCCACCTAACATGAGGTTTTAACTCAAGTATGGTTCCCCCGTACTTGCTAGACCACCCTTAGCCTAGACCTAAGCCTTCTAGCCACCTCCATCGACCTCACGCCTCTCGGATCCCTCCAAGTCATCCATGACTTGTTCATCCATCGCGCTAGCCTTGGTGCTTCCGTCGGCTATGTCATGCTAGCGGTGTCTACACCGCACATTGGACTTTACGCCGCCAAGACTCACGCTTGGACTTTCTGCGCCAACCATTGGACTTATCTTGCCAAGACTACGCTTGGACTTTCGCAATATCAATCCCTTGGACTTCAAATGCCAACCCATGTTGGACTTTCCATGCCAAGACCATGCTTGGACTTCTCAAATGCCAAGACCATGCTTGGACTTTCCCTTGCCAACCCATGTTGGACTTTACATTGCCAAGACCCATGCTTGGACTTTTCCCAATGCCAAGTGTCCCACTTGGACTTTCCATGCCAAGTACTCAAGACTTGGACTTTGCAAATGACAATTACATTGTCATATGTTTTTGTCGAAACATCAAAACACATCAAAACATCACTCAGGCCAAACTCGAGTCACAGTGTCGTGACTGGGCGATTGCACCAACAATCTCCCCTTTTGATGTTTGACAAAAACCAAACAAATAATTGAGTTAGAATACTAACTCAAATCCTTTACCAATTATCCCAAATGTTTCTCCCCAAACATTCTCCCCCTTTTTGACTAACATCAAAAGGTTTTCTCTCAAGGAGGTCAATGTCTCATGTCCCAATGAGATCTTACAATCTCCCCTTGGTTCCAAAAATAGGATGCCTACCATCTTCCTAGTGATAAGTCTCATATCACTCGAGAGGCAATCCTAATCACTCTCCCAATTTCCAAATTGAGTTTCTAAAAATCCATCAATTTCCCAAATTGATAACATTCCCATAACTTCTCCTTTTCAAGGAGAAAACACATCCATCATCCCAAGATGGATACCTCCCTAAAGGCTTGCTCCCCTTGACCATTGCACCAACAATGTCCTTGAGTCCCTAAGCCAATAGGAACTCTAAATCATCAAAATTAAGGTTGAAAATTCAACATTGAACTTTCCACCACCTCAATTTGATACTTTGACCTAACACCTCTCCAAATCCATATCCAATGAATTTTCACCCTTCATAATGCTTCCCAAAGCATATCCTAGGGTTAGGAGTGGTTAGGGACCTTTACCGTAGCTGAATTCGGGTTAAACAAACCTTGTCAAAATCGGCCTTAGCGATCGACTCATCGGATACGATCATTGCCATACCCATCGATCATTGCCACCAAGAGCGTCGTTGATAAAATCGATTTTGATTATCGAAATAATTTGAAAAATCATAAATAATTATACGTTTATCGAAAAATCACGAAATTTGATATGTATAATACTTATGACCAATACAATGGGTGAAAAATGTTTGAAAATTATTTTACCCATTAAATAGTGACATTGGTACAAAGTTCAAGATCATTGAAATTTACAATGTTTTGGCCCTACTTTGTATCAACTTCATCAATGGTGGTTGCTATCAAAAGATAGACTTCACCAAGGTTTTTCAAAATGATTTTAAAATGTTTTCAAAACCTTATTTTGGATCATATTCCTTGGGCTCTATGCACATGACTTGTACACAAGCTTTCCCAATGATCCACAAATAAAAATAAGATGAGTTTTGGTTCAACTAGATGCAAAAACTATGCACCTTGAACTCAACTCATATCCTAGCATCTCACATGTATCTAAGGTGTATAAATACACATACATGTCAATTGGATGTGAGATGTGGGTTTTGTTCACCCTAAACTAGGGTTTCATGCATTTTCTAAGGCAACCCTACTTGATTCCCTTATAAATGGGACTCAAGTCATGTCATTGTCCTTAAATCAATTTTAATCAAATTATCTTAAATGCATGAATGATTATGGCATTTGAAATAATATAAATAGACATATGCTCATAATCATGATGTCATGGCATAAGATAAAATCTAAAACACATGACATTTATCTAATCCTAAGCATACACATGACATATAAATGATAAAAATAAGCATGATGTCATGGCATGTTATATAGCAAACAAAGCATGGCATATAAAATATATAGGTATAAATAACACCTAAATTTTAATATTAATTGCCTATTTGTTGGGATTAAATCATTTTGCCATATTACTATTTTTTTTCTCCCAAGTGTGCCAAAACCCAAAATGGCACACTAACCTCTAAACCTAAATTGTGCCAATTTGATCATTTTATCAAACTTCATAATTAATATTGGCACATCCTAAAATCTTTTAGGATTATGATTCAATTGTATTTCCAAGGTCACCTCATCCTTGAAAATGACCTAAAGTGCCACCTTAACCATGGTTAGTTAACTACCCTTCCATTTAAAGTTGGCACACTAACCCATCTAGCGTGAATCAATCACGCCTTAGGAACCCAAAACCTATTTGAGCTCCTAGGTTAATTAGGTATTCCTTAGGATAACCTCCTAGATACCTTCCTAATGACCCTCCTAGGCTTAGCCTTGGTCATTTGGGTCTTACCTAGGTTGACTCTAGGTAACTCCTGCAACCTTCTTAGTGGCCACCCTAGGTTTCCTAGAAACCCTAGCCACTAGGCACACACCATGGTCAACTCTAGAGATGACTTCCTATTGACCTTGGTCTTCCTAGACCTAGTTAGTGTTCCATAGTCAAATGGAACACTATGGTAAGCCACCTTAGGCTTAGGTTTGTGACCCAAACCTTTCTTGCCCTTGGTTGACTTTTGACTCTTAGGTCCTAGATGTTGACTTTGACTTCTTGACCTAAAAGTTTGACAATTAGACCCTTGAAATTGATTTTGTATCTTGTTTAGGGTCTTTTCCAATTTCTCAAGCCTTGACCTCAAGGCTTGGTTCTCTAATTCTAATTGCCCAATTTTAGAATTTTGATTTAAATCTTGGGCATTGGACTTCTAGGCATATGCCTAGTCCATTTAGGTTAATACCTAGATGTTCTTGTATTTTCTTAATAGATTCCCTAGGTATGGTTTTTCTAGGACATTAGTCCCAAATTTCTCCTTATTATTAAGGTGTACCTTCTTAGCTCCTAAACAAATATGTTTGTTATTTCTAGCATGCTCTTTATGATAAATAGCAAGAGAATTAAAAGCATGCTTTTCTAGAAATTGAAGGTGCATTAACAAATTTTACCTTAGGGTTTGCTTAGAGGCTCCTCCTACACGTGTTGCTCCTTCTGCCCTTTCTTCTTTCCCTTGGGCATTGACTCGAAATGTCCTTGTCACACTTGAAGCACACCACGTGCTCCTTGCTCTTTTGACTTGGGGAACCGCATCCTTGACTTTTCGACTTTTAGGTGCCGGAGGAGCTTTGATCCTCTTTGGGCATTTGCTCTTATAATGCCCATACTCCTACACTCAAAGCACATAATATGTTTTTTATTTAAAACTAAATGTTTGAGTTACCTAGTTCGATGGTGGAGACCGAATTGACTTTGGGCTTCTTCATCTTGGCCAGATGTTGAAGGCTTCTTCTTGAGGTTGCTCAGAGAAGATGGTCTCTCCTCTTCTTCTATTTCCTTCCGATCCAAGTTGACTCTCACTTCCTCCCGATTCTCACTTTCACTTGAGGATGAGCCTCTTCTTCGGCCCTCCTCTTCCAATCTTCTTGAAGCAGCAAATACGTAACTGATCGTGGAACTTGATCAACTTGTTCCACAATTCCTTGGCATCCCTATAGCTTCCTAATCTAGACAAAATATCGTTAGGTATCAAATCAATTAGCATTTTGTTACCTTAACGGTTGTCTTGAATTTTCCGTTACTCCTCGGTCCATCTCTTCATCTTGAGGATTTCGCGTTTTCTCCTCTCAGAGCATCAAAACCTATAGTCACTCTATATTTGTCATTAGAAAATATTGCATTCTACCTTTTCTGAAATGTTGCGGTTGAAGGAAGGTGGGATGTTGATGTCGTCACCCAATTTTCTTGAAATTCCATATTCTTCCCTCTAGCTTCTTGACTCTCGGCGGTTAGTCAGTAGAAGAGCCCTGCTCGATACCACTTGTTAGGACCTTTGTAGCGCTAGAGGGGTGATTAGCGTTAATGGAATTCAATCGCGGTTGTGTCTACAAATTAGTTAGCCGTGGAATATAGATAATACAATAACAATAATGAAAACACAACACGCTAACACGAGTATATAACGTGGTTCGGAACCGCACGGTTCCTACTCCACGGATCGGGCTCAAATGAGCCCTAGCGATGCCAATCACACACCACTATCAAATAACTCCTTCTAGGAACAATCCGGAGGTGGAGAAACCTCGTACAATATGATTACAACAATAATAAAATCAATACAATCAATATAGTGAAAAACAAAGAAATACAAGAAAAGGAAACACATTACAAATGCTCTTTGAATGCTTGATCACTTGGTTGATCGAGTAGCACTTGGAGACCACAGATTGCAAGACAACTCGCCCCAAATCGCCTCAAAGAACCATACCTTTTCTTCCACCACGAGCTCCATATATAGCTTCAACCTGTCTTTGGAAAAAGTCGATCGATCGATCGAGACCATCGATCGACGATGCCTTGTTGTCGTGAGACAACGGCTAGTTCCACGTTGGATAAGTCCAGCGGAACTACCATCGGTCGGCCCGATTGTGACCATCGATCGGGATGGAGTCCTCACTCGACCGTCGAGTCTCGACTCCGATACGTGGCGAATTCTCGAGCACCGATCGGTGATCGACGATCGATCGATCGCTCGAGCCATCGATCACGCCAACCTATGGCGGTCGCTAGGGCCATAACCCGCAAATAACCCTAGTTGACTTGGTCGGTCGCCACATGGCACCGGTCGGTGCACACCTCAAACATGAGGTTTTAACTCAAGTATGGTTCCCCGTACTTGCTAGACCACCCTTAGCCTAGACCTAAGCCTTCTAGTCACCTCCATCGACCTCACGCCTCTCGGATCCCTCCAAGTCATCCATGACTTGTTCATCCATCGCGCTTCAGTGCCGCGGCTATGTCATGCTAACGGTGTCTACACCGCCAAGGCACATTGGACTTACGCCGCCAAGACTCTGCTTGGACTTTACGCCGCCAACCATTGGACTTATGCTGCCAAGACTACCGCTTGGACTTTACGCCGCCAATATCAATCCCCTTGGACTTCAAATGCCAACCCATGTTGGACTTTCCATGCCAAGACCATGCTTGGACTTCTCAAATGCCAAGACCATGCTTGGACTTTCCCTTGCCAACCCATGTTGGACTTTACATTGCCAAGACCCATGCTTGGACTTTTCCCAATGCCAAGTGTCCCACTTGGACTTTCCATGCCAAGTACTCAAGACTTGGACTTTACCAAATGACAATTACATTGTCATATGTTTTTGTCGAAACATCAAAACACATCAAAACATCACTCGAGCCAAACTCGAGTCCTGGTCAATCGTGACCTGGGCCAATTGCACCAACACTTTTGGGGTTATGCACTTCAGACAGCTGTTTACTTGTTAAACAGAATGCCTACCAAGGTAGTCTCTACTACTCCATATGAGATATGGGCTAGTAAGAAACCTCATGTATCTTACTTGAAGATATGGGGTTGTCCTGCTTATGTGAAGCGGTCGATAAATGTCTATTTATTGGATACCCTAAGGAAACAAGGGGTTACCAATTCTATCATCTGTGGAACAAAAGGTGTTTGTTTCAAGGCATCTTTGTGTTTCTAGAGAAAGAGTTTCTCTTGCAAGAAAGCGTGGGAGTGTCGTCGAGCTTGAGGAGGCTCGAGAGACTCAAATAGACATTGATGAGATACGGTGAAAGCACATAGACAACTCATAGTGATGAGCAATCGGACTGACTATTGTAACACCACATCTTCGTAGATCTGGTAGAACACGCAATATTCCTGAGAGATATGGATTTCTCGTAAGTGAATCGAATGACGTGTTACTCATTGATGATGAGGAGCCTACCAGTTATGAAGAAGTGCTGACAAGTTCAGAAAGGGATAAGTGGCTTGGTGCCATGAAGTCGGAAATGGATTCCATGTCCGAAAACCAAGTTTGGAACTTGGTTGACCCACCTGAAGGCATAAAGCCTATAGGGTGCAAGTGGGTTTTCAAGAAGAAAACCGACATGGATGGTAATGTGATTACCTATAAGGCTAGATTGGTGGCGAAAGGATATCGTCAAAAGCAAGGTGTTGATTATGACGAAACCTATTCGCCTGTAGCTATGCTTAAATCCATTCGGATGCTCCTGGCCATAGCAGCTCATTATGATTATGAGATATGGCAGATGGATGTGAAAATAGCTTTCCTTAATGGAAACTTGCTCGAGGACGTGTATATGATACAGCCTGAGGGTTTCACATCGGTTGATAAAACCAAGGTATGCAAGTTGCGACGATCCATTTATAGATTGAAGCAAGCATCCAGGAGCTGGAATATCCATTTTGATGAGACAATCAAAAGGTTTGATTTCTCACAAAATCCAGACGAACCTTGTGTGTACAAGAAGGTTAGTGGGAGTGCAGTCGTATTCCTAGTATTGTATGTCGATGACATATTACTTATAGGAAACGATGTTTTAATCTTACAGTCAGTTAAGGTTTGGTTATCCAAGACATTCTCCATGAAAGACCTGGGAGAAGCAACCTACGTCCTCGGGATTAAGATCTATAGAGATAGATCGAAACGGTTGCTTGGTCTTTCGCAGTCTACATATATAGACCGAGTGCTAAAGAGGTTTAGCATGTCGGAATCCAAGAAAGGTTTCCTACCCATCAGGCATGGGGTACACCTTTCGAAGTCTATGTGTCCGCGCACAGAAGATGAGAGGATTTGCATGAGTTAGATTCCCTATGCATCCGCAATAGGATCTATCATGTATGCTATGTTATGTACGAGGCCCGATGTATCGTATGCTCACGAGTGTCACGGCGAGATACGATCCGATCGAGAATGGATCATTGGGAGGTCATGTTAAGGCGATCCTTAAGTACTTGAGAAGAACTAAGGATGTGTTCCTAATATATGGAGAAGGGTACATGGTGATACGTGGGTATACGGATGCGGCTCGAATGCACAAGGATGATTCCATGTCTTTGTCTGGGTATGTATTCACCTGGAATGGAGGCGCAATAAGTTGGAAAGGTTCCAAGCTTGACACTATAGCGGATTCTGCCACTAAGGCAAAATACATTGCAGCTTTGGAAGCAGCAAAGGAAGCGGTTTGGATCGAGAAGTTCATCTCTGAACTTGATGTGGTCTCATCAATGATCCAAACATGTGCTTCGCCGCTATCATCTTATCAGAGAGATCATAAGTAGGAACGAAATACAAATCGAGAAAATTCCCACTGAAAGGAACTTAGCGGATCCTTTGACTAAAGCATTACCTCAAAGTAAGTTTGAGGGTCATGTTGGTGCTTATGGTATTGGATACCGTAGCGATTGGCATTAGGCCAAGTGGGAGTCTGTTAGTAATATATGAGAGATGTCCTAAGGCAATCGCCTTATGTATGAACCATTTATATGATAAATGAAGATACACTATTTGAGTATACATGTTTTATGTATTTGATTGGATCTTAAACTCATTTACTGAATGTCCACGATACGATTCACAGCATGAGAGAATTTGTGATTGGATCACAACTAGTGAGTATATCTACATGTGTAATTGTGATGTATCGGAATTATCCCTAGTCGATGAATTGATGGATTTGGACACCATCAATTCTGTCGAGACTAGCACGAGGTATACTCCTTGGTGTATCCAAGCGGTGATTCTCCTTTGGTGGAGACATAGTGATGTCGGAGTTAATCGTGGATGCTAGTTATGGTAACTAGTTCATTGGAGTGACCAGTAGTAAGACTTCATATGGTTCTCTGCATATATAGATATGTCAATGAAGTTCTTACTGTGGCTTAAGTGCGATGTTCCTTGGACTTGCGGTATTCAAGTCATCTTGATCATGGAGACTTATGCTTTGACATCTTAAGCAAACATCTCTAAGGAGATGTGGACCCGGGATGATTGGGTATAAGTCGAAGTGATCGAAGGTGTTTGAATAGCCTATAAAGGATTCACCACTCCTTGCGAGGAGATGTATACCCATGGCCTCTCGTCGGATTGTTACTAAAGTCTTTGGCCAAAGCATTACATGTTTAGAGTAAGGTACTCTTGATACATGTGGAGTAACTAGAATCAGTGGGACGAGGAAATGATACTTGGGCTAGGTGTGACGTAGTCGACCTAGTGGGATGACACAATAGACCATGTCACGAACCAAGTGGGTATAAGATGAGTGAAGGAATGGGGCACGATTCATTCGAGCTCTTGAAGGGTTTGAGAAAAAGTTCGATCAACTGATCTTTTGGTTAATTGGGGATCATGATGTACTACTAGGTGCCACTCATGATCGTTCTATAATTAATGGTTAATTATAGACGGCCAACATAAACCGAGAACCTATTTGGTCACACGCACAACGAGTGTAATCCAAAGGATTTAAAACGAGCTTGAGAATTGGATTCTCAGACCGAGAGAAACTAGGTTTGGTTGGACCAAACATAAAGCGAGCATGAAATCGTTTCAGTCGCAATGGAAGCGTGGATGGGCTGCGTCTTATGAAGACGTAATGGATGGACCAAAATGGTTTGGTTCTAATCCAATGGATAAGAATAAACCAAAGGGTTTGGTTTATTTTAAACAAATGAACCAAAAGTTGGTTCGGTTCGTTTTAACTTAAAATAAATCATCATGGTTTGGTTTATTTTAACTTATCTTAATGGAGCGGGTTAACGGGCTTTATGGATATGATCCATTAACCATTAAGAGAATTAGTTCTCTATAAAAGTGGGCTTAAGGGATTGTTAAACCCTAATCATCCAAAACCCTAAAGCAAGTTGCCGCCCACCTCCTTGGTGAATTCGGCGCCAACAACCTTGTGCCCGCCCAACCATTTGTGCGTGCCGCCGTCAACTTGTTGCCGGCGGACCAAGCTTCAGCGGTGAACCTCCGGCGACCCTCCGTGATCTCCTATAGGTTTGGCATCAAGGTGAGGCTTTTCTCTCCTTGTTTTGGCGCCTACTCCTCCACCAAGCTGTCCAGTTTTTCGGACAGCTTCTCCTCGTCGGGCGTCGTTTGAGCGGCTTGACGACGGTTAGTGCTCCGACAGCGGCTAACTTACCGGGGATTTGATCTCCGGTAATCCTCTGAGGTGGAGGACGAAGGATTCGTCAAACGGTTGACGAACACCTCTCCGGAGAAACGAGTTTTGAGAACTCGTTTTGGATCCGAATTTGGATTCGGATCGTGATCATCTCTCGATCACGTCGTCTTCAACACGAGGCTAGTAACCCGTACGAAGACGAAGCTCGTGACTTAGCGAAGTCATCCCGAGGAGCTCGGCGTGGATACGGATAGAGACGATTCTTACGAGGATCGTTCCGGTTGATGTCGTTCCCGCTACACGTCATACGGAAGGTATAACGTAGTTTAATTTCCTTTTATTGCAATTTTAATTTACGGTTATGTCTACACTTGTTGTAATAGCATGCGTGTGTTGTGTGTGTTGTAATAAATAGGAGTATTTATTATTTTTATTGCTTCCGCTGTGCTCATGTTTACGAAACATGATCGAACACACACACGCCGCGGTGCCGAAAATCCAACAGAATGATGGGCGCCGGCAACAACTAGAAGGATGAAGGTTGCCGCCCAAAACCCTAGCTCCAAAACCCTAGCCGCCCACTTTGAGAAGAGCCAAACCCTAATTCCAATTCTATTGATTCTTGCCGCCCAACCCTAAGCTTTCCTTTTATAGAGTTAGGCTTAGGACTCCTTTAATCTCCACCGTCGGATCTAGGGATTTAATCTCCACCGTCGGATCTAGGGTTTTATCCCAACCGTCGGATCTAGGGTTTCATCCCAACCGTCGGATCTAGGATTTCATCCCAACCGTCGGATCTAGGGTTTCATCCCAACCATTGGATCTGAGGTTTTATCCCAACCGTCGGATCTAGGGATTTAATCCCAACCGTCGATTCTTGGGTTTCATCCTAACCATCGGATCTAGGGATTTAATCCCAACCGTTGGTTCTAGGGTTTCATCCTAACCATCAAATCTAGGGATTTAATCCCAACCGTTGGTTCTAGGGTTTCATCCTAACCATCGGATCTAGGGATTTAATCCCAACCGTTAGTTCTAGGTTTTGTTTTACATTCTTGGATCTAGACTTCACAAGGATTATATTAGGCTACGATAGGGACCATAAGGAGGAGTTGGATCTTGGCCACCCGATGGATCGGAACCACACAAACTTGATCCATCAATGATGTTCCATTCCACTAGAGGATCATCATTGAACTACCTCACCAACCCCCATAAATCAATATGGGCTCCATATATCATTTATACATTTATCTCCCCGTGTTTAAGATATCGAATGTCCATCAATTAATTGATTTACTGACCATCAATTAATTAACATCTAATTCCTTGAGTAGTACCACTCAACCTTATCATCATGTTGACTAAGTCAACCAGCTAGGTTTACATGATGAACCTTATGAGCTCCTCAAGGGGACATCATCAACCTAATATATAGGACACGGTTTCCTCCTATAATCAACGGCACACCATGTAAATAATATTATTTCCCAACTTACCGGGCATATTGATTTAATCCATCTAAATCTCACCCACTGGTAAATCAAAGAAATAAATACTAAGTACATGTGCCCGTTATTATATCGGGATTAAGAGCATGTACAACATAATATCCGAGGTCCGATTTAATTATGTAGTCAGTACTAAATTGAATCACCTCTATGTCGGTCATGCTCAATACACCTAAGTGTACCAGTGTAACTCTATGTTCAAGACAAAATAATACCAAGCTACACTACAACCATGCCAATGGTTTGTCCAAAACCATCTTGGTTGTGAGCCTCTACTTATATTTTACAAGGAACTGATAACATGATCTTCTGTGCCACACCAAGCACCATGTTATCTACAATGTAAAATATTAGACAATATGCACACATATAATAAATATATAAAGTGCAAACAATGATCATGTGATTCTTATTTCAAAATAAAATGTTCATACAAAAAGAGCTAGGCTTTCAGTATACATTCCAACAATAATTACACGGTGACTAAGTTAACATAACTATTCATTAATAGATAACTAAGTTAAATTGATGGAATATCCATATTTTAAATATTTAACTACTCACCACTGCTTCAAAATTAGCTTTTGATCTTCCACAATATGAAATGGAGTTGTAATGATTGAAACTCATTGATTTTGTGTCGATACACAACAGGTGAAAGTGAGTTTGATCAGTATTTAGAGGTATAAAAATATATTTAACCTCTCCATCATTCATGTCCATGTTTATGATTTATGTTGTGGCAGTCTTCCACGACAATCTTAATGTTGACTGAAATTGTGTGTAGAGGAAAAAATATTTAAACAGTTAGTATAACATCAAATGTCGTGAAAATACAAGATAATTTAACTCCCTTACAATGAACAGGGATGAGGAATACACAGACTTGTTATATGACCTACATGAAGAGGAGGCCCCCCTAAAAAGAATTGAGCAAAATGTATCGATAACTTCCCCATCTGTGAAAATAGATCCATTAACTCCAGAGTATAAAGAATTCAGAGTTAATGAAAAAGGACCTTCCTCCCAAACATAACCTGTTATCGGCCTACAAAAAAATTTAATCGTAAATAAATATTTGCACTTTATAATATTGTAATAAAATTTTTGAATGTAATGGTGGATGTAACTACCATACTTTATTTTTTCTAAACTTTTTAGCAAGTAGGTCACATCAGCATCTTATTTCTGGTTCTTTGTCGTCTTACAATTTGTCTTGACATACTATAATATAAAAATAATATTAGTTATTTAAATAAAATAACACAAACTAATTTTGGGAAGTATTCTGACTAACCACAATGGCTTCCATTCTCATTTGGTTGAGTTTATCAATTATTGCTTCATCCCTGTCAAGATCTTTTTCATCTTCTTCCAAAATACAGATAGTATCCCTCGCTTGCAATTCATCCATACCAATTTTTTGTTTGCCTTTCTTGTCAAATACTTCTGCATCTTTTACAGCTTTATCAGGTTGCCCTTCTAATAACTCAACATTAAAAATTTCTGTCTTTTTTCTTTTGCTTTGAGAGTCCAATTTTGCCTACAGTGGACTATCAACGGGAGTATCCCAGTAATCATAGCGGGTTCTATCTCACCGTCTTGTTCTGCTGGCAATTGGTTCCGGCTGAGGTTGAGGGTCAACTTCATGCTTATTTGGTTCAGCCTCCATACCTTCTCTTCCTATAATTTCCTTTAGTTCTTTTACCCTTTAAGTTAGTGCCATGTTTTCCATTCTTAACTCTTTGAGTTGTCTCTGATAAACTAAACACTCATGGCATTCACTAGCTGGGTATTTTTCTTGTATAGTTTGTGATGATGATGTCTCTATTGGATGAGGAGTATTTTCAATATAATAGTCAACCTTATCAAGCAATATATTTTCACTACGGGTACATACTAGATCAACAATGACCTATCAAAAAATCAACAATTATTTAGATAATGAAAATGAAAAAAAACTAAGTCGTGGTCTTCTATTTACCTATTCAGGGGAGACTTGCTCCAATAAATTCCTGACCTTGCTAATATGTGAAGGAGTTGCCCTCCACTTATTTATTCGTGGGCCTTCAGTATTGTACGGTCTCTGGATTGGGACATGTTCCAGAAACCAAGCATGCTCATATCGAAAGTGTTACATACTTACGTAAACATAAAAGAAAAAATTATTTAGTAAGAAAGAACTTATAGCCAAAAGGCCGGCAAATCCCTTTAGGTAAGGAAGTCGCCTATTCTGCGCAACTGTATTAGTATATGAACATATATCTCCAATAGTAGGCAATTGTGGAGCCATAAATTGATGGATGGCTTCGACCCAATTGAAACTACCTATGTTGTCAAAATCATCTACAATATCTACAAGACCTATGGGGACCTTATATGTAGTAGTACAGAACAACACACAATCAAATATATACAATACATACAACTTACAAAATACCAAAACATCTTCATCTACTTCTACTCTAGTAAAAAAGGTTTTAAGCAAAAACTCTAACCTCGATCTAGTTGGTTCTTTTTTAGAGAATTGAGAATTGAAAAGAGCACCTGATGCATTAGTTGAATTCATAGGAACATAAGCCCCTCTATCTGCAATACCGAGCAAAAGGGACACATCTCTTCTGGTGAAAGCAACTGGCACAGTTGAAAACTTAAAGCTTTGACTTGTCGAATCCCAACTTTGAAATATATTGACCAATATGCCACGGATTTGTGGAATGTCTTGTATATTCAAAAAAATAGCAAATGGGGTTTGTTTAATGATCTCTCTGTGCCTTTCATGTAAACAAACTGACGGACGTTGCTTTCCTTTAGCACTTGGACCTCCAAAAAATTCAATAAAGTGGCCTAAAACGCTGGTCCATTGCAGTTTCTTTGCACACTCATTATTTCCCTATCAATTTGAAAATACAAAATTTATTCCTTCATTTTGTCATTGTAAAAAACAAATTTCAGATTCGGCAATTCTTTGCAATAATGCTGTTAAAAAAACTTTAGGGCTCTATTTATCTAATTCATATACAGATTGAAGAGATCGTCCATTTGTATTTTAATGTTTGAAACCATTCCAAAACCATAACGGAAAAATCATTTTAAACATATGACATACTTCATATTGGACTAAAGCAAGGAATGCGACACATACCTTGGCCGGTGAAGGAGAGGTTGAACCGGATGCTTGACTCATTCTGCAACACAGAATGGTAGAAAAAAACCAATGAGATGTATGCCTTTCAACGGAAACCCTAAAACCGAGTAAGAAATGGGTAAAACTCTAGTTAAATGAGAGGACGACACCATATTACCTCGAAGCGTCTCGACGAAATTCCAAGAACTCAGAAGCTAACGTAATGAAGCTGGAGGAAAAATGGAGTCTAAGCTTTTCCAAGTTTTTGTGCGCTCGAAGATTTCCCGGAAGCTGAAGACACGAAGACGCTAATGTGGTGACTTGTTTGGACGGGACGTTTCGATGGCTCGGGATTTGGAAATGTGGCTCGGATGCATGCGGGATCTTTGCATTAAAAACGCTGTTTGGCGGGAGGGGTATTTTTGGAATTATGCGCGCGATTTGGTAATTATGAAAGTATAGTGCGCGTTTTGGGCATTTCGAAACTTTATCAGCTGTGTTTGGTAAATTGTCGTACATCTTGTCTTTGATGTACTTTACTTTTGGCAATCAATTCACTAGCTCCAATTTAACTACCTTGGCTATGTTCTTCATGTTGATATGCCCTAATCTCCTATGTTATAACAAACTTTCTTCTTCTTTTGCCATAAGACACTTAGGAGAAATGTTAGAAGTATATGATAAATCAACATAGTAAATATTGGATTTCCTATATCCTACTAACATGCAATCATTCAAAACCTTGTGTCTAATAAAGCACTTTGTGGAATTAAATTCAACATTAAAATTTGCATCACAAAGTTAACTAACACTAAGTAAGTTAAATTTCATGTTGTTGACTAAAAGGACTTTATGAATAATAAGGTTTGGGGATACCTCAATTGTGCCTTTACCTAGGATTTTGAGTTTACCACTATTCCCAAAAGACACGGTCCCCTTGCTAATTAGTTGATTGTGGAAAACTTGCTCACATCTCCGGTCATATGTCTTGAGCATCCGCTATCCACAATCCACATACCCAATCCACCTACCTATACAACATGAAAAACACAAGCATTAGGTACCCAAATTTTAGGACCGGTAGCATCAACTAGAAATTTCTTTGGAACCCAAGCCTTTTTAACCTTGCTCCTAAGTGTTGCTTTTCTACTAATTAGGGAGGTAAATGCTACTTATCCTTAGGTCTATAACCTATGCCGACCTTGTTATAAACGGCCCTTTGATCCCTAAGTATCATGTCAAGATATTTGGACTCATTAGTGAATTTTTCTAAGCATGCCCTTAATTCACATACTTCCTTTCTAAGTTCCTCATTTTCATTCTTAAATAAAAATGCATCATTACATGAAGGTTCTACATCCTTAATTGCCCTAATTTCTACCTTCAAATCCTTAATCCTAGATTTTGATTTTTTTAAAGCATTTTGAAGACATGCAATAGTTTTGTACAATAATTCTACCTTAGGAGAGTCTTTTACTTCATCGTTATTAGAGGACGATTCGTCGCTTGATGATGACTCCTCTTGACTTGAGGCTTCCGTGTCATCCTCCATGGCCATGAGTGCTAAGTTGCGTGTGACGTGACAAAGCTCCTCCTCATCAGATGAATCCTCAATGCTTTGTGTATCCTACGTTTGTGCTACCATGGCCTCATTCTTCTTCTTTTCCTTCTTCTCCTTCTTCTTTAGATTTGGGCAATTTGGCTTGATGTGCTCTTTCTTATTACAACCATAGCAAGTCACGTTAGTGTTAGAAATGGAACTACTAGAGGATTTACCTTTTGAGGATTGGAACATCCTCCTCACATCATTTTTGGTGAGCTTCCTTGATCTCCCACCAAACTTCTTCACGTAATGAGCCACCTCGCTTGCCGACAACTCATCACCGCTATTAGAGGACTCCTCCAATTCGGATGAAGAAGAAACCTCCTTTTTTTTCTTCTTCTTCTCCTTTTTACCTACAAAAAGAGCTACACCTTTCTCTTTCGATGAAGTGTTAACTTGCTCATGTAGTTCAAACTCACAAAATAGTTCATCTAATTTGACTAAAGAAAGATCCCTAGAAACCTTATAAGCATCTACCATTGATGCCCATAAAGTTTTTCTAGGGAAGGCTTGAAGCACATACCTTACGAGGTCTCGATTTTCAACCTTCTCTCCTATCACGTGTAGTCCGTTGACTACCTCCTTGAATCGACCATGCATTTGGCTCACGGTCCTGTTGGTCTTCATGTTGAAGCTTTGGAGTTGACCTATCAATAGGTCCCTTTTGGCTCTCCTCGTCTCCTTTAACCCTTCATTTAATTCGATGATCTTCTCCCAAATCTCCTTTGCGGATTCGAAGGGTCCTACTTTGCTTAGTTGCTCTTTAGACAAACCACATTGAAGTGTGGTTGTTGCTTTGGCGTTGAATTGGGCCTTCTTCGCCATCTCCCTAGTCCAATCATTCGTTGGTATCGGCGCTTCGAAATCATCGACTGGCTTCTCGAAACCATCTACAATACTAAACCGATTATCAATATCATTCATAAGATAGTACTCTATCCTACCTTTCCAATAGCCGAAATCATTATCGTCGAAGAATGGAGGTCGCGTCGTGCTATATCCCTCTTGAAACGCCATGGTGCTCTGGTTGATGGTTAGATCTTCCGACGCGATCCGAGCTCTGATACCACTTATTGGGGATCTTTGGAAGGCTAAAGGGGGTGAATAGCCTCTTTTGTCTCTACAAGAAAGGTTAGTGGAAGAAAAATAAATATAACCGAAAAGACAAAAGAAAATGCTAACAAAATGATTTAACGTGGTTCGGAGATTATGCTCCTACTCCACGGAGATCCGTAAGGTAGATCAACCCAAGCAAATCTTCACTAAGAGCTCCTTTTAGGAGGAGAAGCCTTCTTTATAAATGAACTCATCTTCTTACAAATGATGTAGATGAAAATAAGAGAAGAGGAGATTAGAAATCACTAGAAGGCTATTGAAGACGTGGGGAGCTTGAAGGTATGAATATGAATATGAGCACTGGCCTCCTCAAGCACCCCTTGGCCTCTTTTTATAGAGAAGAGGCTGATTTTCTCATTGGGGCTGGAGCAGTCGACTGCTATTGTAGCTGACGTAATCCAACGGCTTCTGATGAGCCTGATCGCGATTCATCACTACCCAACGAGAAGATGATCAATCAACTGATCATACCATTAGTCGACTGATGTCTCAATCAGTCAAGTGCTCCGAACGATCACTCGACTGGAAAACATTCTATGCTAATGTCCACTATTAACGATCGGTGATGGTGAGCCGGTCAGTGATGGCACGACCGCCCTCATCGGTTGAGTGGTGATCGGTCGGCGAGGCGAGCATCGATCGGTGATACACTTCAAGTATGATCAAATCATACTTGAAGTCAAACTCCCTAGACCTAGACTCAACCTTCTAGCTCTTCCTTCAGCCTTGCGCCTCCAGGATCCCTCCGAGTCCGCAACTCCTTCATCCTTGCGCTTGCTTCCAAGAGCTTCCCTCAGTTTCGTCATGTCTCGGGTTTCTCTTTTGCCAAAGTCTGCTTGGACTTTACGCCGCCAAGACTACATGCTTGGAATTATGCTACTAAGACTTTGCCTTTGGACTTCCTTTGCCAAGGGTCCGCTTGGACTTTACGCCGCCAAGAATACATGCTTGGACTTACGTCGCCAAGACTTTCCCTTGGACTTCCTTTGCCAAGATTACACTTGGACTTTCCTTTACCAAGTCTTCATACTTGGATTTTCCTATCACTTAACACGTTCATAGTTAGATCACAAAATATTGCCTAACTATAAATGATTATCAAACATCAAAACACATAAATACTTGGAGTATTGTTACACCAACAATATTTGTAACACTAGCTTTGCAAATAGAACTTCGAGTGCAATGTACTCTAACCATTCAAGGAATAAACTAGATCTCCAAGCCCTAATTGATACTGGAGTTTCTAGCTCTACAGTTGATGAACACATTCTTACTAGCTTTCTCTCTCAACATCTAATTAAATACACTAATAATCCACAAATAAGTACTCTATTTCGTAGATCTAAGCAAACAATGCATAAATACGTTCCCAATGCACATATAAAATTTTATACTAATTGTGATACTTATAGTAACCTATTAACTGTCCCTGAATTATGGGTTACCTCACTTAAACAAGCAAAGTTACAACTCATTTTAGGCCTCAATTTCCGTTAATCCTCTCAAAGAGCTTTACTTCTTACCAAAGACTATGTTGTTTTTCTATCTACCCCTATCATCTCACCTCTAGTATCTGAATACCCTTTTTCTTTTCATGCTCAGGAGCATGGCGATGCCCCATTACCGACATCTTTACCCACATATTTGGAGCAAAACACAAAACCTGAAGAGGATATGATACTTAATAATGATTTCCCTAAACATATATAGGAATGTTATCCTACACAACTCATCCGTGAGCATCTCTATTATCCACCGTTCGATCTCTTAGGGTTCAAGAATTATGATATAGTGTGCATCTGATCAGGCAGTGGATAATATATGTATTCACAAGTGCTCATGGATGAGTTGTCTACAAACATGTTTATTATGTTTATTATTTTTCTCATCAACTGCAACTTATACTTGTACGTGTTACGGGAAAACACATGAAAATTTTTACCTTTTTGAAGTGGTTGCATAATTAAATAATATTATTGAAGCATCTTACAAGCAAAGAGACATATTTCATGAGAAATAATTTTAAAAAATTATTGAAAGAATTGACAATGATGATATCTTCATTGGACGAGTTATGAATCAAGAGAAGAAATTAAAAAGAGCTGGGAGTATATGTTGGGGTTCACATTATAATACATTATTGAGTTTGATATGCTTGTATTCTTCAATTATTGATGCCTTTTTAATTGTTGAAGAGAAGGGAAAAGATAATAAATAAATGGTGCAGACAAATAATCTATTGGAATTGATGTAAAAAAGTATAAATTTATATTTCAGATGTACTTACCGAATAATATCTTAGAAGTCATGAATGATTTGTCGTAAGTTTTGCAAAGAAAAGATTAAGATATCATCAATGTCATGATTCTTATAAGATCAAACAAACATCAAATGCAAATCATGAGAGATGATAGTTGAGATTTATTATTGAATCAAGTTTCTTTATTTTGTGTTAAATATGAGAGTCACCCCACACATGGAAGATTTATTCGCCTTTCATGAGAGATCACAATGAAATAAAAAAGGAAAGATAAATCTTTACTATTATCGCATTGAAACTTTATATAAAGTGATAGATTTGCAAATTCAAAATTCGAATAGTCACTTTAATAAGGTGAACACAGAATTATTATGTATGACTTGTCTTGATCATCAAATTCATTCTCTGCTTATGATAAGGAAAAATTACTTCAGTTTGTTCAGTTTTATCTATCTAATTTCTCTTCGATGGAGTTAATGCATCTTTAGCACTAACTTAATAATTTTATTTTTGACATTTAAAGTAGCATATAATGTGTAGTTGTTTTGCTACAAGTACTTTTTTATATATGTTTTTAAGAGTGATCATTTAAAATGGGATGATGTGAGTTTGTACTTTACATTACTATAAGTACGAGTGTATATGTATTTTCTATAATTCTTTTTGATATTATTGTATGATTTATATTAAAAATACAACACTACAAATTGATAACGGTTTATTGTTCTCTAGAGTAACTGTTGAGAAATGACAACGGTTACAAACACAACGGTTAAAATAACAATGACAATACAAATGACATCGGTTAACAACCGTTGTCTATGACTCAAAAAATTAAAATAAATTCATGCGTTGAGAAAAATAAGACGCTCAAAGACAACGGTTATAACCCGTTGTAATTTTAGTTGAAATACAACAGTGAAAAATCATTGTCTATGATCCAAAAAATCTGTGGTAAATCGATCCGTTGTGAAAAGTGGGGCGCTCAAAGACAACGGTTAAAAAATCGTTGTCTTTTCTTTAAATCGACAATGGTTTTTCACCGTTGTCTTTGAGCGTCCCACTTTTCACAACGAGTCGATTTACCACGGATTTTTTGGATCATAATGGTTTTTCACCATTGTCTTTTCGAATTTTTATTGCAGTTTGAGCTTAAAAGGATGGTTCAATTGAAGAAACATCAATTATATCCTTTGGTATATTTACTTTTAAAGTTAACATTGTTATTACCCATTGTAATTACAATTGTAGACAGAATGTTTTCAACCATGAAAATAATTAAAATCTTATTTCGTAATTGATTGGGAGATGATATGCTAAAAGATTGTTTGACATCGTATATTAAGCGAGATATGTTTGATATAATTGATAATGAAACTATTATTCGACATTTTCAAAGTATGAAATCTCAAAAAATATTATTGTAAAAACATATATGAAGTTAATATATGACTTTTATTATATATTTTATATTGTATTAATTTTTTTTAATTTATTGAATTTGCTCCTAAAAATCCTAGCTACGCCACTTGCTAAAGCCTTCTTTAACCAATGATAATACGTGGGTTACACAACCGGTTAACAATCGATGGGCATTTGCACTCACATCAAGTTCTTTGTTTCTTTACGATTTGCCCTTAGAAAAGGTATCAATCAAGTTCTTTGTTTCTTTACGTTTTGTTCTTAGAAAAGGTAAAGAGAGGTATACAAGGCAAGATGGATCAACAATGTGATTTGAGAATGATGAGAGGGCAAGTAGTTTTAGCTTCTCTAAGAGCATCTTGCTACCTTTCTGAAAGACTTAGAGACATTATGCTTCGTGTCATCTAGCTATTGGAGCATGAAAATCAAAGTGTATATAAGCCTCACACCTTCCTTGGTAATTAAAAAGAAAAAACAAGTGATAATAGACTCTTTCTTAATGGAAAACTTAAAGGAACAACTTAATCTGCAATATAACCTCATTTCTCAATGAAATTTAATCAAAAGTATGGTCCTTGACTTTAGATGCAAATAGAATGAGTTCTTCCTCTTTTATCCTATCTTACCTCTAGTGTTCCTTGGCTTTACTGTGATGTTGATCAAATTGAAATAATATTGACTAAGTTGATAAATGATTTTTTATATAATATTTTTAATTAAATAGAATTTTAAAAAATAATTTATTTTAATTATGAGGTAACTACAACGGTGTTGAGATAATGATACAGTTGAGATAATGAAACAGGAGGTGCTCTTTTATAATTCTGATAACTAAGAGGCTTTTTATAAATTGTTCCAAAGATTTAACTTTGGTAAAGGCGAATCATGACTGATATGCCCGTTATACAATGCCGGAACATAACGGTTTCCGTGGGGTCCGACTTAGGCGCGTGTAACGGGTCAACAAAGAGTCTTGGCAGTCGTCGAGCAAGTCAAGCCCCTGGTTCGCCCACTATAAAACCAGCGGCAAAGGAGTGAGGAAGACGAAATCAAGGAGGCGGAAGGAAGAGTACAAAGTGGGGTGTCGTCTATCCTCTCATTCCGATCAATGGCGGAGCAGTTGACGGAGGAGCAGATCGCTGAGTTCAAGGAGGCATTCAGCCTCTTCGACAAGGATGGAGACGGTATCCCTTCTCCTCTCTCCCGCTTCCACCTTAAATGTAACCCTAGGTTGTCCGCAATGTGTCTTCTCGTGGTGTTTCGCTGTGAGTTGTAAGATACTGAGATCGGTGGATCAGGGATCCCTGTTGTTGCTTTATCACGTGCGAACTCTGCTATCAAAATGATGATGGTGGCCTTTTTGGCATCGGTCTTTGGTAGAGTGTATTAGTACTTGCTGAGTTCGCTGGATCTTATGTTGGGCACTATTTGTGTCGGGCATTCTTTCGTTTTTGTTCTGATTCATCTGGGTCATGGTTTCTCTCTTTCTATAAATTTCTTGAGCTAGGAAAAGTTTCGCATCAGATTCTGGATTCGTGTGCACACAAAACTAAGCACTTCTTTTTCTCATCACTATAAACGAGTTGGTTGCAGACGGAATTGATTGTTCTATGGTTGAATGACGCAATGGAGATCTCTAGAGGTATTGGGTAGCAAAATTGCATGTGAATCTACATTGCTTTTAGTAAACTAGTGTTTCAATTGCACTGAATGAGCAAATGGAATGGGAATTTACTGGGATCTATCATATGAAGTCACTTACATCTAGTGTGAAGCCAAGCTACAATTAAATCACTTCACGCGTGGATGGTGCTGGTATATACATTATTCCTTCAAATAACAGCGTGTTTATTAATAATCGCATTTTTTTATTTTTGTTTCTTTGATTTTTTAGGCTAGAATCATAGCTGCCACACTTCTAATAAATATCTTCCCTTATCTAACATGTCATATAAGAATATTTCATACAATGGGTATGAGTTCTAAGACTGTTGAGATGCATATGACCTAGTAGATGAAACTGTAACATAGAATGTGTACACGTATTCTATAGCTAATCTTGACTATCATCTAGAGTTTTAATCATCAATACAATTTGCTTATGTACTCTTAGATGTCCTCTGATTTCTGTTTTATCACATGTAAAGTAGGTTTACAGTTTGGTTTTTGATACCTAGTCTTTTAAGCATATGCATGTTTTTTTAATCTACTTTCTTTGAGACATAGCTTGTATATGGATGAAGAGTAAGGGTCCCTCAAATGCTTGAATCCATGTGTCTGATATTTGTTATGTATTTGAGGTTATCTATGCCCAACAAATAGTTTTTCAATGGTTACTTTCACATTGTTGTTGGACTGGTGTCTGGAGAATAATATAAGTATCTTTTCCTTCTAGGCTGCATAACTACAAAAGAGTTGGGCACTGTTATGAGATCCTTAGGCCAAAACCCAAGTGAAGCTGAACTGAGAGATATGATCAATGAAGTTGATGCTGACCAAAATGGAACAATTGATTTTCTTGAGTTCTTGAATCTGATGTCACGGAAAATGAAGGTCAGATTTCACTTTATGTGCTTTTGTTTTTTTTGCTTCATAGCATCTCTTTGATGAGATTAAGACGTGATGGTTGCTGGTATTCTTGAGGTAGGTTTTTCTTATATGTACATTCTCGTATGATATTATTTTATAATTCAACTCTGACAATTTTTTCTAGCAAGAGCCAATGAAAACAGCTAGTGACTTGAGATCTGTCCATAGTTTTGAAGTATTGCAGAGGATTTTGATTTTTGATAGATTGACATTGAGGTGTTGTTTTGTGGTACTTCATAAGTGCGGAAGAATTGCTGATGGCCAGGATCAGGTTACATCCTCAGAAAGGATCAGGTAGGTAAGGGGCTTAGATTTTCTATATATAGAACTGGAGGTGAGGTTGGATGGCAGCAGCAAGGGTAAAAGAGGATTTGCACAATTAGTTACCAAGTAGTTCATTCAAAAAGAAAAGAGAATAATACATTCATGTATAAGGACTTCAACATAATACCAAATAGTGGCGGAGCCAGAAAAATTTTATACTGGGTGGAATGGTTACATTATAAAAATATATTAAATTCTATAATTTATATTTCTTGTGGTTATTAAATTATCTCAATCATAACGGAATTTCTGTCTATACCAGCACCATAATATCAGTTCTATTGTTGGTTATGGGTTCAAATCTAAGAGAAATTCTTGTCTTTCCTAAATGATAAGGAGAAAAAAAGATTGGGACAAAAGAAAGTGCTATCTTGAATTTTTATCAACAATTTGCTTGTGTAGGTGGGGATCCGATGCTTCTTGAATTAAGAGCATATAAAGGAGAAAGCCATTAATTTTTTTAAAAACTAAATCATCAATTTGATAATTTTCGTGAGGTCAATTGACTCCACTTCTTACCATGTGCATCGACACTGGTAACTAATGTCCTAAACTGTATATTTTAACACCAGCTATCTAGGGTTGCCAATGTGAATCTTATCCGGTCATTAATATTGCCAACATTTAGGCACCTTTTTATTATTTTGAGTATCATTTCTACACTTTTAAATCTAATTAATTAAGGTTGTGTAACTATGGTGCCCATCAGTTGTCTTAAAATATATTGTTTATCCGAGCTATGCTTTGAGGCATCTTAACACTTCTAATTTCATCTCAACTGATGAGGGGCCTGCCTCTAGTTTCTTATTGAACAACAAGCAAAGGGAAAAGGAGGTATCCATCCTTCGAAAATATATAAAGCTGTGGTGGTCTCATGCCCATAGACACCAGAAATCAATGCTCATAGGATCAGGTGAACTATGCAAAAGTTTCCTCATCAGTCATCATTTATTACAGATCTATTAATGCATGGATCTATCTCATCGCTCATCTGTCACAAGGATAGTCTTGAAAGATAACAGGAGTTTTGAGCATACCACAATGGTGAGGTTGGAGGAAAATGAGCTTGCATTGGATGGGAGATATATTTGCAACTGGAGTATGGGCTCCCATTGGATGGAAAATAAACTTGCAACTGGAGTTTCACAGTGAAAAGAAAGCTTCCAGCAGTGAAGAAAAGGGAGCTTATGTGGGAGCAGCAGGCTGGGTTTTGAAGGAATAGGAGACTCCAGTACCCTGTTAGAAATACATCTGTTTATTTATGTAAAATGGGATTAAAACTTAATACATTTACAGATTCTAGAATAACTGTTTTACTTGGAAACGAAGGCATTAAACTAGCTTATATCTTTCTATTTTATCTAACAATTTACTGATATGTTATGTGTTGATGTCTTCCTCAGCCATGAACAAATTATCTGCAGGTAAGCAGGCATTATCATGGCTGAAACCTTAAATTCTCATTCAGCTACTCATGTCCATGTTTTTTTTTCCAAGGAAGAAGTCCCTATTTAATTTGTTACAGAATGATCCTTGTCCCTTGCGGCAAAGATGCAGTTGAATTTTACTTCATAAGAAGTTCTGGAGATTTAATTGAACCCACATACAGTGTGCTGATATATAGTTCCTAAGCCCTATTTAATTATTTAACCAAAATGATTCGTTCGCTAAATTTTGCTTTTGAATAAATGAAGGACGCGGATTCTGAGGAGGAGCTGATGGAGGCATTCAAAGTGTTCGACAAGGACTCAAATGGGTTCATTTCTGCTCAAGAGGTGCCATATATTCCCAAGATTTGAATCCATAACATGATTACTAGAGAAATCTGAGGCTGCTCTTCGAATGACAATTATCTTGTATCAGGCTCTTGTTGAATCTTGAAAACAGAGTCTATAATACTGCTTTCTTTTTTCTGCATTCGCAGCTCCACCATGTGATGACAAACCTGGGTGAGAAATTAACGGACGAGGAGGTTGACGAAATGATACGAGAAGCAGACATCGACGGCGATGGACAAGTGAACTATCAGGAGTTTGTGCAGATGATGTTGGCCAAGTAATACACTCGCATCGGTTTCTGGAGCCACTCTACCAAGTGTCTTAACTTTTGATTACCCCTGCTTGCTTGTTGGAGATTGTTCTGCGCCACAATCATAGCTAACCTGCCTTTTTATGGACGAGTGCTTCACTTGAATATTTTGTTCTTTTTTCGAGATGCATTGGCAACCTAATATACTCATATGTAGTTTTCAATGTCTCTATCTTCCACACTATGATATATTTTTTCCTTTAAATTCAGCTAGATAAAATAGCAAAAATTTTGATAACTGGATGATTTCTGCTATGCCATTGCTGTGTAGGAAATGCTGTGAAAGTTTTGATCATTTGGTGCCTCTTCTATCCAAATCATAACTCATTTGGCACGGTCACGTCTCCCATCCCTTCATGGTCACACAGAAAATGAAGTAAAAAATTACAGGTAGCATATAACCTGAAGCGTCAAGGAAATAAGTGAATGAAGAATCAAAACGTTTTCATCTAGAGTTGCATATAATTCGATTTCTGCAAAAGCATGCCAATAAATCAGACTGGAATATAGATAAAAGTTTTGGATTCAGGTTTATTATTAAAAGCATGACCAAATCAAACACGTCCCATGCAGCGTGCGCGCAGTACTCTGCATGCAAATGCTAAAAAAACACAGAGACATCAGTTCAATCCAGATCCTTTGCCTCCTCCTCCTCCATCGCTTCGTCCCCGATCTTGATCACCTCCTCCGCTCCTCCGTTCATAGCCGCTCCTCCGCTGGCTGTGGCCTCCGAGGACGCCACCTGCGCCGCCGCCGGAGCAGAACTGGGGCTACCCTTGTGGTTGTGCATCCACACCTTGAACGCCTGCTTGGTCACCCCGATCCCACGGCAGAACCTCCAGACCTGGTCCTCCTCCTCGCCTCCAGCCCTGGCGCGGCCCCTCGGAATCTTCCAGCCCAGCCTCTCCGCGTAGCCTGCCATGCGCTGCTTCTGCTCTTCCGTGAACCTCGTCCGCGGCCGCCGCCTCTCGCTCCGCCCCTGGAGGGTGCCGGCGATGCATAAGTCCGTGCGGTGGAAGTTCCGGTGGCAGCCGCACGCGCCGCACTGCAGCTGGCGGTCGCCAGACGCCGGAATGAACCTGCAGCAGCCATCGAGAGTGTAGCCGGCGCCGTGCCTCAGCGAGTGGTTCCTCATGCACTCTTTATATACCTCTCTCACGCCCTCATGATCCTCCATGGGCTCTAATTCTCTGTGGCTTGTGTTCTCGGAATGTTTAGCGGGGAATTTATAGAGTGGAGGGTGCAATTGAAATTACATCTAGGTACATGCCATATTTAGGCTATTTCCCATCCCTACTAAGGGACTTCCCTACTGAGTATATCTTGGTAGCAAAAAATCTCAATTTTATAAACATCATAACAAAAATAAATTATAATAACGGAACAACCTTTTATATGGACGAATAATTAATTTTAAAAAATAAATTATAATAACAGAACAATCTTTTATATGGATGAATAATTAATTTTAAAAAATAAATCTCAAAAATCGATCCTACTCATTGGCGCGGTAGCAGCAACCATGAGCATATCTTAACACTACTCATGATGGGCGCGTCAGTAGTGTCAAAATAGGAAATTCATGTATGCAGAATTCCTAGTTTAGATATGGTTGCATTGATGGCCGCAATTCAAAGCTGACAAAACTTCGTTAGAATACTTTAATGATTATTCTCACTGAATTTACGTTACGAGGAGGGCGAAATCTTCTAATACACCACTGTTAATATGTGCAAATACTTTTTTAGGACAAATGTAACATGACCATTAGTACATTCCTATAGAAGATGGTTGAATTCGATTATTATATGGTTTGAGCAAATCATTAAATTGGCTAAATATATTCGAAAGAAATAATTTAACTATGGATATACTCATTGAAGACCATGGAATATTATAAAATTATATTAAAAAATAATTTAGCGTTAGATTAGGATGAAATACATTTTATCCCAAAATGACTAGTCTATTTTAAATATGAAAATTTTTGATATAGTTTTCTAATATGTACATATATATATAACTAACCGTCACGTTGATTCATGCAAGACTAATAAGCATGTCTCAGTTTTAGCATTTGGGATGACAAGCCATGGACTTGTTATCTAAAGAAGAGAATTGGATAAATTATTGTGTCAATGTTAATAAGAAAAAAATAAATATTTAGGATAAGAAAGTCGTTGTGATATAACCTAACAAATGTTTTTTTTTTGTTAAAATGCTTTTTAAATTATAATGTTTTTTGGCTTGATATGATTTTAAACAACTAGCTAGTTCTTGACGAAAAATGTAATATTGTAATGACAACTTAATTGATCCTTCAAAGTAGGTCAGGGTTGAGAGAGTCCTCCCTAACGGTGACTTGATAAATTTTCATTTCTCTACCTAGCTATGCTCTATTGGTGAAAATTGTATAGCCTCCGTAGGAAGGACCTAGTGATTAACGTATATAAATGTTATATCATAAGACAATGGATCAATTCCTCGCAAATGCGAATGTGTCGTTCCTCAATGCGCTAGTTATTAGTCTCAAGGGTCAAAGACCTACCGTGATTTGTCTCTTTTACGATTGTCCAGGGGCGGACTAGCAGGGGCCGTTAGGTTAACGGATTCCAACTTTTTTTTTTTTTTGGTATCATTGGTGAAAATTGTATAGCTTAATAACACTAAAGGACATTATTTAGCAACACTATACAACTTGACTGCACCTATAATACAATTTAGTAACTCCTATAATATAATTTATTGGTAACTACGATATACAACTTGGTAGCACTTATATTTGGTAGCATTTTATAACGTAATTTGATTGCTTTTACAATACAATCTGGTATCATGTCAAGGTCATCAAAGAAGGTTTAAGACGATGAACTTTCTCACAAACGGCGAGCCTAGCCTTGTTGACTTGCTCTATATTTGTAGGCAATGGAACAACTCCCATAACATGTTCCATGAAGAGTTTTCGAAGACAAGGAAAACGAAAAAGAGAATAGCAAATGAGAGGGGACCGAAAGTTTCCAAAACAAATAAGGGAAAATCTTCTACCAAGAAGAGCTAGAGCAAAGGAAATTAAGCTTAATCTCACTGGACACCTCAATCCCTTCCTCAAATCAAATTTTTAACAACAAATTATTACACAAAATCAAATTTTTAACAACAAATCAAATACATGTACGGAGAAGAAATTAAATTAATCAATTTCATATCAATCTTTCAGGTCGTCGGACGACGGCAGCGATTCCTCTCGTCGAGGAGGACTCGGCGCCGACGGCGAGACCTCCCCGCTGGGAGGCATGTCGGAAAGCAAGGCCAGAAAACGGCGGACGCTGACGGAGCGCGCCGGTCGGAAGCTGAGGCTTCTCCTCACCCTGTCGCCGGAGAAGATGGTGGAGGACTTGGAGAGGATGAGATAGACGAGAGCCTGAACCAGAGCGAACATCGCCACCTTCGTCAGCACGTCGGAGCCGGAGAAGAAGCCGTCCATCACTTTGATTAAGTGATTAAAATCGTCGAGACTAAATTAACGGAGAGATTTTTAAGAAAACTAAGAGAGCAGGGCAGAGCAGAGAGAAGTCACCGTTACATATAGACGAGGGTTTGGCGGCCGGGTGGTCAACGATTTGAATGACACGTCAGCAGAGAATATCCAGATCTGGGATTGGGTTCGACAGATTTGAGACACGTCGATGGCGAGGAATTCGTCAGACGATGGCGGACGCAGTTGTCATCGCGTGCCAGCCAACGAAAAGTAAAACGTGCACGAAATCTGCGAGAGGAATTATGTTATTACCACTGCTATGAATTTGATAAAAGATAAAATAATTTTTTTTTATGACTTCGGCGATGCCAAACACCTTTCTCGCCGGGCCACGCTGGGACGCAGAGAAGAACTCCCACTCACCAATTCTTCCCTAAATTTAGTAATTATTTATTATTCTTTTAGCTATGGTCATGTGCTACAGTGATATATTTTTCTCTAAATTTAGTAATTATTTTTTAGCTACGGTGAGGACCGTATCTAATGTAAGACTAAAGAGACGATCGCTTCAGGTCCATTTTTAAAATAGATTAAATGTCTCTTTAAAAAGGTCAAAAAAATATATAAAGAGCTTCAAAATAATTCATCAATATATTTTTTAAAATTCGCTTCGGACCCTTTAAATTTTTGGTACGGCTCTGACTACAGTGATATACTACAACAATATTACCATAAGACTTAGAGTAACTCCAATAATAGAACTCATTAGAGAGCTCCTGTGATATCACATCAATATCATTTCAAAAAAAAATTTCATTTATTTCTCTACTATAAAAAATCTCTCAACAATTTTTTTTATGGTCCCACTCTTTCTAACAAAATATTCATTTAATATAACATGATATACTTAAATATATCACAATCAATAACTTATTTTTCATTGATTCCAACCGCAGTGTGTTCATATATGCTCAACTAAGTCAGTTCAAAGCTGATAATGCAATTGACTATCACACATCTCGCAATTTTTCTAGAGGTATTCTTAAAATTCTTGAGTAAAATTTTGAAATATTTATGACAAAGAATTTCCTTCATCATCGAACCAATTAACTACTGCATCATCTCGTTCTTAATAATCATGTTGTGCAAAATAATGCACATATACATGATATATCTTTAAGTTATCCTTATATCAAAATCATCCTGAACCTTTGATCATTGCCCATCAAGATTGAAGCACCCCAAATGCCCGTTCGACATCCTTTCTCGTAGCCTCTTATCGTTCCTTAAATATCTTTCTCTTGGGATTCTAGGGACACGAAAAGCTCTTGATGAAAGTAGCTTATTCTGGATAAATCTCATCAGTTAGATAGTACCTTTTTACATATTGTGTATTATTGACCATAAAATTAACTCATGGTGTATTTCCTTGTAAGATGTCGTTGAATAAAGGTGATTCGTTAAGCACCTTGATATCAACTCGAAGGAGGCCTCCGCCTTCCCGTCCCCAAACCCTTTTTCGACATCCTATCCTTCTACGATTTGCCCATTAATCAACTAACTTCAAAATCCATCCACATCCTCACTGGAACCCTAATCGTCTTCAAACACCTCAACATTCCTCAAACTCTGCACATCTTCCACTGTCTATACCAACTCAAAATGATAGATATTGGCGTCTTCTACTTCATGGCACATCAAGACTCCCAATTCCTCACCGATATGCCCACTTCACACAAAGGTTGGAAAGACTTATATTTCTTTGTCCCAATGGATCCCTTTCTATAGCTCTCCTTGACCTAGAGAACTGTCCTTCCCCGACTCCTCGAGCTCAAAGGAATAAAATCCTATTATAATTTTTCCTCTATTGAACCCCTGCTAAAAAACAAACGATTCAGCATTGTTTATCTTTTACAAGAACCCATCCTGTCTTACTACGGGTTATCTCCCCTTCCTTCCTATGAAGTGTTGGGTTTCCGGCACCGCGGCGAGTGTGTGTTCGAACATGTTTCGTAAACATGTGCACAGCGGAAGAAATAAAAATAATAAATCTATATTTATTACAACACACACATCACACGCATGCATAGTACAACATGTGTAGACATAACCGTAAACTTAAATTTTGCAATAAAAGAAAATTTAACTACGTATACCTTACCTATCACGTGTAGCGGGAACAACATCAACCGGAACGATCCTCGCTAGAATCGTCTCTATCCATGTCCACGCCGAGTATCTTCGGGATGACTTCACTAAGTCACGAGCCTCGTCTTCGTACGGGTTACTAGCCTCGTGTTGAAGACGATGTGATCGAGAGAAGATCACGATCCGAATCCAAATTCGGATCCAAAGACGAGTCCTCAAAACTCGCTTCTTCGGAGAGGTATTCATCAACCGTTTGACGAATCCTTCGTCCTCCACCTATGAGGATTACCGGAGATCGAATCCCCGGTAAGTAAGGCCCTGTCGGAGCTCCAAACGTCGTCCAAACGACGCTCCGAAGAGAAGGAAACAAGCTGTCCAGAAAACTGGACAGCTTTGGTGGAGACCTTGCGCCGGCCAAATAAGGAAAGCGACTTGCTCACCTTGTCGCCGGAGCCAAGGAAGATCACCGGAGCTCCTCCGGCAGCAGCTCGACGCCGGCAAGAGGGAAGGTCAACACCTTCAGGATGCCGACCAAGGAGCTTCAAGGTGGGCGGCAGCAAGGAGGAGGGTTGGCGCCGAAATCTCCAAGGGGAGGAGGTGGGCGGCAACTTAAGGCTAGGGTTTTTGGATTAGGGCTTAACAAACCCTTAAGCCCTCTTTTATAGAGAACTAATTCTCTTAATGGTTATTGGATCATAACCATAAGACCCGTTAACCCGCTCCATTAATATAAGTTAAAATAAACCAAACAATGATGGTTTATTTTAAGTTAAAACGAACCGAACCAACTTTGGTTCATTCGTTTAAAATAAACCAAACCCTTTGGTTTATTCTCCTCCATTGGATTAGAACCAAACCATTTTGGTTCATCCATTATATCTTCATAAGACACGGCTCATCCACGCTTCCATTGCGACTGAAACGATTTCATGCTCGCTTCTTGTTTGGTCCAACCAAACTTAGTTTCTCTCGGTCTGAGAATCTCATTCTCAAGCTCGTTTTAAATCCTTCGGATTACGCTCGTTGTGCGTGTGACCAAATAGGTTCTCGGTTTATGTTGTCCATCTATAATTAACCATTAATTATAGAACGATCATGAGTGACACCTAGTAGTACATCATGATCCCCAATTAACCGAAAAGATCAACGGTTGATCCAGAACTATTTCTGAAACCCTTCAGCAGCTCGAATGAATCGTGCCCCATTCCCTTCACTCATCTTATACCCACTTGGTTGGGACATGGTCTATAGTGTCGGACCCACTAGGTGACTACGTCACACCTAGCCCAAGTATTATTTCTTAGTCCTCTGAATTCTAGTTCTTGCACATGTATCGAAGAGTACCTTACTCTAAACATGTAATGCTTTTGCAAAGACTTTAGTAACAATCCGACGAGAGGCCATGGGTATACATCTCCTCGCAAGGAGTGGTGAATCCTTTATAGGCTATTCAAACACCTTCGATCACTTCGACTTATACCCAATCATCTCGGGTCCACATCTCCTCAGAGATGCTTGCTTAAGATGTCAAAGCATAAGTCTTCATGATCAAGATGACTTGAATACCGCAAGTTAAAGGAACATCGCACTTAAGATACAGTAAGAACTTCATTGACATATCTATATATATGTAGAGAACCATATGAAGTCTTACGGCTGGTCACTCCAATGAACTAGTTACCATAACTAGCATCCACGATTAACTCCGGACATCACAATGTCTCCAGCCAGTGAGAATCAGCTGCTTGGATACACCAAGGAGTATACCTCGTGCTAGTCTCTGATTGATGGTGTCCAAATCCATCAATTCATCGACTAGGGATAATTTCGATACATCACAATTACACATGTAGAGATACTCACTAGTTGTGATCCAATCACAAATTCTCTGATGCTGTGAGTCGTATCGCGGACATTCAGTAAATGAGTTTAAGATCCAATCAAATACATGAAACCATGTATACTCAAATAGTGAATCTTCATTTATCATATAAATGGTTCATACATAAGGCGATTGCCTTAGGACATCTCTCATATATTACTAACAGACTCCCACTTGTTAGGGCAATCTCTTGCCGTAATATGGTTTTGATGGTGTGGCAAAGGGTTTAAGTTAGTTTGATATGTTGATGTGATATGTGCGTTGAAGTCGTGCAGGACTTAGTAATTCGCACATGGAGCCGTGGCGAGTTTCACATCTCATGACTCGTGCCTTGAGTCGGTGAAGGATAGCTTTGCGGAAGCCGTGCGCTTGGAGCATCCGAGGGACCGCCGGACGAGAAGCTTGGAGTGAAGCCGGAGGAAGTAGACTTCGAGGCAAGAGACGCGAAGGAGCATTGCAGAGCCGTGCGCCTGATGCTGCCGAGGGAAGTGGCCGAGAACAAAGAGAACTTCGAAGGTGAGGACTCAGAAATGAGTGGCGATTGTAACCCGAGGAAGGGTAGCTCTTAGGTGAAACTTGGCCATTTGGCCAAGTGTCGGATGGGTTTTCAGACACCACCGGATCATTGCCATGTCATGGCGGATCGGTGATCGAATCAGTGAGTTCGGTGGTATCTGTTGGCCCGGATTGTGGCCGTGATCGACCGCCATCGTGGGCGGTCATTGCCAAGACCATCGATCATTCGGCGGCGGTCGGTGATCAATAGGGTTTCGACCGAGCGGGTCGTGGCCATTAGGCAGTCGACTACGGAGGCAGCAGTCGACTGATGAGGTCCATCAGTCGACTGCCAAGAGTTCCGTTGGACTACAACGGTCGGGATCCGACGTGTTCGGAGGCCGTTGTAGTGACGGCAGTCGACTGCCAAGGGCGGCAGTCGACTGATGGCGACAAACGGGAAGAAGTTAGCCCTCTCTATAAAAAGAGAGGGTGTGAGCCTTTGAGAGGCTAATGCTCATACTCCAAACGATCTTCCTAGTGCCCCACAAGCTCTAAACTCTTCTTACTTGTCTTTACTTCAATCCTATTGTAAGAAGAGTGATCTTGGTTGTAAAGGTTACCTCCACCTAGCTTGGTGCAAAGGAGAGACCATTTAGTGGATTGGTTTAACGGAGTGATTCACCGAGGATGAATCAGGGACCGTGGATTAGCGGCGTAGCCGTGAACCACGTTATACCATCGTGTTAGCGTTTGTTTTATTGTTTGTCTTTTGCTTTGTATTTGTATATTCCGCTTGCGCTAATCTTTTGTAGACGAGCAATTTACGACGTCCAACGTACGAGGGCTATTCACCCCCCTCTAGCCGGCCATACCGATCCCCTACAAGTGGTATCAGAGCCGAGGAAAGCTTGTCGAGGACTAACCGCCACAATAAGCAACTTTTAAAATGGCCGGCTCCAACATCCATCCTCCGAAGTTTGAAGGAGAATTCGCTTGGTGGAAGAAGCAAATGGAGGTATTTTTTGAAACGGATTTTGATATAATGATTACAATGGAATCCGGTTTCGTTTTGCCTAGGGATGAAGAGGGGAAGCCAATAGAGAAATCTAGGTGGACCAAGAGGCAAAGAGAGGAGCACCTTGCAAACTCCAAAGCCAAGCACCATCTCTACAATGTGCTCCCTCAACAAGAGATCAACCGGATCGGAGAATGTGCTAGCGCCAAAGAGATGTGGGAGAAGCTTATAGAACTCCATGAAGGCACATCCGAGGCCAAGCTAGCAAGGAGAGATCTCCTCCGCTCCCAACTATCCAATATAAAACTAGAAAAGGGAGAAAAGGTAACCTCACTACACTCTAGGTTTAAAGAAATTTTAATTGGGCTAACAAGTGTAGGTGAGAAGCTATCAAACCGGGACATGCTCATGAAGGCTATAGATGCCTTTCCCCGGTCCTCAAAGTGGAGCTCCATGGTGGACTCATTCTATATCTCAAAGAATTTAGAAGTGAGCACCTTGGAGGAGTTCTTCTCAACAATGGAACTCCACGAAACTAGGCTTGAAGGAATACAAGAGGAGCCTAGAATTCAACCTTCAAGAGGAGTAGCATTGTTGGCGAATAAGGGGAAGAAGAAGATGGAAATCCCCTCCTCCTCCATGGATAGCACCGAAGAAGCCTACATGGTAAGGAGGGTAAGACGAGCATTTAAGAATTTTAGATTTGATAAATCTAATGATAGGGGCAGAAGACCAAGGGGGAAGGTCATATGCTACAATTGCCAAGGAGAAGGGCACATAAGGGACAATTGTCCCCTCCTAAACAAAAGCAAAGAAGAAAGGAAAAAGAAAGAAGAAAAGAAGAAGAAGAAGGGGAGCAAGAAAAAGAAGGAAGAGGAGAAGAAGACAAAGGAGAAGGGAAAGGCTAAGGCTCTCAAGGCAAGGACTTGGGATGATCCATCCTCATCCTCCTCCTCATCATCGGATGAGGAGAATGCCTTTGTCACCAATTTGGCCTTGATGGCCTTTGATGACTTGGATTGTTCTTCATCCGAAAATGAAGGATCAAGCTCAAATGGGGAGAGCTCAAATGAAGGGGGAGCTTCCACATCCTCCTCATCCGAAGAAGAGGACATGGAAACTATGGTAACAAATCTAACCCCTAAGAAAATAGTTTCCATGGTTTCTAGCTTAACTAGAGATTTATTTAGAGCTAAGAAGAAAAATAAATGCATGCTTGAACAAATTAAGGAATTAGAACAAAAATTAGAAAAGGCATGCTTAAATGATAATATTTCTTCTAGCTTAAATGAAGCATGCTGACATGATTATATGCCTTTAGATGTTAATGATGCATGCATAGAGGAAAATAGAGCATTAAGGGAAAAGGTAGATTATTTAACCAAAGCCCTAGAGAAATTCACAATTGGCTCCAACACATTGAATATGATTTTAGGGAGCCAAAGAGCTAGTTTCAACAAAAAAGGCCTAGGATACAAAGAAAAGAAAAATGAAAAAGCCTACAAATGCCTTATAGCTAGGGGACAAGATAAAAAGAAAGTAATTGCTAGGAAATGGATCCCCAAGGAATATTTAGTGAACCCAATAGGAAAGAATTTATTTTGGGTTCCAAAATCCATCCTTAAGGGTTAGAATAACCCTAGGGTAGTCAACCATATGAACTTGACCTATATCATATTTTGGTTGACTTAGGATGACGGGACAACATTTTTTAGATAGTGTTGGGTGATGATAACGTACCCATAAATAGACAATATTGCTTAAATCATGATGATTGATGTAATTCCTATGTATATTTGCAATCATGATTTATTTTTTTGAAATTTGGCACGTTATCATGAGAAATAGGTTTGAATCATGCTTTAGGTGATACTTTGTTTATTATTATCATATAATACCTAATGCATGACTATTATTTGATGAATACATGAGTTTCATGATCATAATGTAGAATTGATTGATATATGTCATTATGATCATGTAGAATGTTAGGTTGATACTTAACCATGATAGAATTGCATGAATATATTGGTTAAGTATATACAAATACCCCCTAGGATGCATCTCACACCCACTATAGGCTACCTTGATTTCAAACTTAGCATGGGTGAGATGTTAGGATGATACAAATGTCCACTAATGCCTATGGCATTTAGATGGTCATTTAAAGTATCAACATAGCAATAATAGACCAATCATGGGGAAGGCTTATGTTTAATTCATAGACATATTGCCCAAAGATCATGGTTGGATATTTCATATGTTTTCAAAACAATTTCTTACCTTAAAATACATGTATTCATGTTTTGAAACAATTGGATGCAAAACTAGGTAGCTAACTTGATACTAGAATGATCAAAAACCTAGTGGTTTTTAGAGCTTTTGGATTTTTGGCAAAAACAAGAAAATATAATGAGTTTTCATGAAAAACTATTTTTCCTTGATAGATATACTTAATAGAAATATGTTCCCCAAATTTCATGATTTTTCGAATTTTTTGGAATTTATAATGCATTTCTGAAATTCGTCGTAAAATCAAAATTCGATTCCTTTTATGCATCATTGCCATACCGATAGCAATGATCGTGGCTAATCAGAATATTGAAGGCCGAATTCAGTTTGTAAACCTACAACAAGTGGTAGAAATATACTTGATGCCATCAACAAGTGGTACCCAATTTTAAATCAACTTGTCATATTTTCCCTCCATTATACTTGATGCCATGAGCTTATAAGTGTTAATCTTTTTGATAGTGTCAGAAATAAGTATGTTTAAGTTAATCACTTTAGGGGGAGAAATATATTTAGGGGGAGAAATATATGATAGGGGGAGAAAATTTGCATAGAGAGTTTCATGGATTAAGGGGAAATTGCATGTTGTTATATCATGTTTATCTTTACATGCTTTCTTACCTTAGAATTTATATCAAATGTTTTTACCTAACTTAAACGGATTGCCACACATCAAAAAGGGGGAGATTGTTAGGGCAATCTCTTGCCGTAATATGGTTTTGATGGTGTGGCAAAGGGTTTAAGTTAGTTTGATATGTTGATGTGATATGTGCGTTGAAGTCGTGCAGGACTTAGTAATTCACACATGGAGCCGTGGCGAGTTTCACATCTCATGACTCGTGCCTTGAGTCGGTGAAGGATAGCTTTGCGGAAGCCGTGCGCTTGGAGCATCCGAGGGACCGCCGGACGAGAAGCTTGGAGTGGCCGGAGGAAGTAGACTTGAGGCAAGAGGCGCGAAGGAGCATTGCGAGTGTGTGCCCGATCGCCGCAGGGGCGTGGCCGAAGCGAGCGAAGAGAACTTCAAGGCGAGGACTCAGAAATGAGTGAGCGATTGTAACCCGGGAAGGGTAGCTCTCGGTGAAACTTGGCCATTTGGCCAAGTGTCGGATGGGTTTTCCGACACCGGCCATTGCCATGTCATGGCGGATCGGTCGATCTGATCGAGTGAGTTCATTGGTATCACCGGATACGTGGCCGCGGCGGCGCCCATCGTGGATCATTGCCAAGACCATCGATCGCGGCGGCGCCGATGATCAATAGGGTTTCGGCGCGTTCGTAGCGATCAGGCGTCGACTACGGAGGGCGATCGATGAGGTCCATCGATCGACTACCAAGAGTTCCGATTGGACTACAACGGTCGGGATCCGGCGTGTTCGGAGGCTGTAGTAACGACGATCGCGGCGGCGGCAAGGAAGAAGTTAGCCCTCTCTATAAAAAGAGAGGGTGTGAGCCTTTGAGAGGCTTATGCTCATACTCCAAACGATCTTCCTAGTGCCCCACAAGCTCTAAACTCTTCTTACTTGTCTTTACTTCAATCCTATTGTAAGAAGAGTGATCTTGGTTGTAAAGGTTACCTCCACCTAGCTTGGTGCAAAGGAGAGACCATTTAGTGGATTGGTTTAACGGAGTGATTCACCGAGGACGAATCAGGGACCGTGGATTAGCGGCGTAGCCGTGAACCACGTTATACCATCGTGTTAGCGTTTGTCTTATTGTTTGTCTTTTTCTTTGTATTTGTATATTCCGCTTGCGCTAATCTTTTGTAGACGAGCAATTTACGACGTCCAACGTACGAGGGCTATTCACCCCCCTCTAGCCGGCCATACCGATCCCCTACACCACTTGGCTTAATGCCAATCGCTACGATATCCAATACCATAAGCTGTAACATGACCCTCAAACTTACTTTGAGGTAATGCCTTAGTCAAAGGATCCGCTAAGTTCCTTTCAGTGGGGATTTTCTCGATTTGTATTTCTTTCCTACTGATGATCTCTCTGATAAGATGATAGCGGCGAAGCACATGTTTGGATCATTGATGAGACCACATCAAGTTTAGAGATGAACTTCTTGATCCATACCGCTTCCTTTGCTGCTTCCAAAGCTGCAATATATTCTGCCTTAGTGGTAGAATTCGCTATAGTGTCAAGCTTGGAACCTTTCCAACTTATTGCGCCTCCATTCCAGGTGAATACATACCCAGACTAAGACATGGAATCATCCTTGTCTGTCTGGAGCTGGCATCCGTATACCCACGTATCACCATGTACCCTTCTCCATATATTAGGAATGCATCCTTAGTTCTTCTTAAGTACTTAAGGATCGACTTAACAGTTACCCAATGATCCATTCCTGGATCAAACTAGTATCTGCTCGTGACACTTAGAGCATACGATACATCAGACCTTGTACATAACATAACATACATGATAGATCATTTTGCGGATGCATAGGGAATCTTACTCATGCAAATCCTCTCATCTTCTGTGCGCGAACACATAGACTTCGAAAGGTGTACCCCATGCCTGATGGGTAGGAAACCTTTCTTGGATTCCGACATGCTAAACCTCTTTAGCACTCGGTCTATATATGTAGACTGCGAAAGACCAAGCAACCGTTTCGATCTATCTCTATAGATCTTAATCCCGAGGATGTAGGTTGCTTCTCCCAGGTCTTTCATGGAGAATGTCTTGGATAACCAAACTTTAACTGACTGTAAGATTGAAACATCGTTTCCTATAAGTAATATGTCATCGACATATAATACTAGGAACACGACTGCACTCCCACTAACCTTCTTGTACACACAAGGTTCGTCTGGATTTTGTGAGAAATCAAACTTTTTGATCGTCTCATCAAAACGGATATTCCAGCTCCTGGATATTTGCTTCAATCCATATATGGACCGTTGCAATTTGCATACCTTGGTTTTATCAACCGATGTGAAACCCTCAGGCTGTATCATATACACGTCCTCGAGCAGATTTCCATTAAGAAAAGTTGTTTTCACATCCATCTGCCATATCTCATAATCATAATGAGCCGCTATGGCCAGGATCATCCGAATGGATTTAAGCATAGCTACAGGCGAATAGGTTTCGTCATAATCAACACTTTATTTTTGACGATATCCTTTCGCCACTAATCTAGCTTTATAGGTAATCACATTACCATTAATGTCGGTTTTCTTCTTGAAAACCCACTTGCACCCTATAGGCTTGATGCCTTCAGGTGGGTCAACCAAGTTCCAAACTTGGTTTTCATACATGAAATCCATTTTCGACTTCATGGCTTCAAGCCACTTATCCCTTTCTGAACTTGTCAGCACTTCTTCATAACTAGTAGGCTCCTCATCATCAATGAGTAACACGTCGTTCGATTCACTTACGAGAAATCCATATCTCTCAGGAATGTTGCGTGTTCTACCAGATCTACGAAGATGTGGTGTTACAGTAGGTCCAGCCGTTTGCTCATCACTATGAGTTATCGGTTGTTGTGCTTCACCAGGTATCTCATCAATGTCTATTTGAGTCTCTCGAGCCTCCTCAAGCTCGATGACACTCCCACTGTTTTCTTGCAAGAGAAACTCTTTCTCTAGAAACACAGCATGCCTTGAAACAAACACCTTTTGTTCCACAGGATGAAAGAATTGGTAACCCCTTGTTTCCTTAGGGTATCCAATAAATAGACATTTATCAGACTTAGCATCCAATTTGTCTGATACAGTCCACTTCACATAAGCAGGACAACCCCATATCTTCAAGTAAGATACATGAGGTTTCTTACTATTCCATATCTCATATGGAGTAGTAGAGACTACCTTGGTTGGCATTCTGTTTAACAAGTAAACAGCTGTCTGAAGTGCATAGCCCCAAAAGGACTTGAGAAGATTCACATGATTTATCATTGACCTGACCACGTCCAACAAGGTCCGGTTACGCCTCTCAGATACACCATTATGCTGTGGTGTATATGGCGGAGTCCATTGAGACAATATGCCATTGTCTCTTAGATAATCAAGAAACTCTTGACTTAAGTATTCACCACCTCGATCCGATCAAAGTATTTTAATACTCTTGTCATGTTGTTTCTCTACTTCATTTCTAAATTCTTTGAACCTTTCAAAGGCTTCAGACTTGTGTTTCATCAAGAACACATACCCAAACTGTGAGTGATCATCGGTGAAGGTAATGAAGTAGCTATAGCCTCCTAAAGCTTGAGTTGACATAGGTCCACATACATCAGTATGTATTAGACCTAGTAACTCTCCCACTCGTTCACCTTTTCCAGTAAAAGGTAACTTAGTCATCTTGCCTTTTAAGCATGATTCGCATGTATCGTATGAATCCAATTCAAACGATTCTAGAATTCCACATCGGTGTAATTCGGACATGCGTTTCTTGCTTACATGGCCAAGACGACAGTGCCACATGTAGGAGTCTAATTGACTATCCTTTCGAGCATGTTTGTTGCTCGCTTCGATATTGAAAATATCACTGGATACGTCCAACGTATAAACACCATTGCTTAAAGTTTCAATCCCATAAAGAACTCCATTCAAAGTTATGTAACAACAATTGTTACTAAAAGTCAAATGGTACCCATTTCTATTTAAACAAGAAATAGAAATGATGTTCTTTATCAACGAAGGAACATAAAAGCAATTGTCCAGTTCTAAGACAAGTCCTGCAGGGAGTTTCAACAAATATATTCTGATGGCGAGTCAGAACCTTTGCTCCATTCCCAACACGTAAATTTGACTCTCCCTTGACGAGTCTTCTTCTATTCCTTAGCCCATGTATGTCATTACATATATGTGAGCCACACCCAGTATCCAATACCCAAGTGTCTGAGGAAATAGAATGACAATCAATAACGAAGATATATGAAAAATATGGAGCATCTTATGTCTTATTCTTCTTCACAGACTCAAGATAAATCTTGCAATTTCTTCGCCAATGGCCCTACTTGCCATAATGATGGCAAGTGCCCTTTTGAGCTGGTTCTGCCTTTTTAGTCTTTTTCTTCTTCCCCTTCTGTTGTTCCTTTGACTCCCTCTTAGAACCTTTCTTCGAGGAATCAACTAACAACACCGTCCCCTGCTCATGCTTCTCAGAAGGCTCCACAGTCTTCATCATGTTGAGCAGTACCACAGATGAACCTTCTTGCATCTCAGAGGTAAAGAGGAGCTTGGAGACTTCGAACATTTCGAATCTCACTTGCTTATCAAACAACTCATAAAGATGAAGGACTACGATATGAGCATCCATATGCTCATGCTGCTTTCGTAGCTTGGGTTCCATCGCGGCTAGCATGATGCAACTTGTCAGTTTAGAATCAGTCACATGTTTCTGATAGACCAACAATTGGTCTGGAGTTACATCGTCACTAGGATAGGCGGGAAGAGGCGCTTCGAGGACATACATAAGCTTTTCACCTTGAGAACAATTCTCAAGTTTCTAAGCCAGTCCAAGAAGTTCAGCCCAGTCAATTTATTTGAATCCAAAATGGAATGCAAATTCAAAGACATCATGATCAATCGATTAACTTAGAAATACAAAACGAGCATATATGAGAAAATGATTTTAAAATGCATCAATATACATTCATAAATCCCATTCATTTTTTCGAATTTCAAAAACCCCAAAATCACTTCGGGAGATCGTAGGTCCATCTCCGAATGGGCTGATATCCATCATAGATATGAACAACCTTGGAGAGAGTCCAACAAGACATTCATAACTACGATGGTAGGTATCAACTATACCGATTGCATATCACGTATATGCAACTATCACAATGTGCTATCAACTAATTGAATGTTCACACATACATCGGGTTGTTAACACATTAACAAGTATGCATCATATGGATAGCACCCAACTTCACCTCCCTTTACATCGACCTTGGAGAGAGTCCAACAAGCCGATGCTCCAGGTTAAAGCCAACCCATTAATCAAGACATAGTTTTAATATGGTTAGAGCGCATTCAACCAATTAGCCCGCCTTGGAGAGAGTCCAACAACCAAAGCTAACGATTGACCTCTGACTCTTACCATATTAGTATTAAACTATTCCATGGTTTGAACATGTTCGGGTTCGAGCCGGGCTTGGAGAGAGTCCAACAACCCAAACAAGAAACGAAACTCTGGTTCTAACCATATTAATGGAAGGTGTAGACTTTAATATTGAGTTAGGGTTTTTATGTCTCATCCTCTTTGCATGCAAATAACTATTATCTACATAGCATGACATACATGACATACATCTACATGTCACGACACGCATGACATAATGATATGCATCTAATGCAATTACATAGCATACAATTATGTCATGTACAATATTTCCTTATATGTTATAACTATTTATAGAAATAAAATATGTTTAAGATTTGATTCTCCAAATCAAATCATGATTAAATTAGGAAACAAATTTCCAAATCTAATCACATATTTTATTTGTGAAAATAGTTGATTAAGGAAAGTCAATTTAGGAAACCAATTTCCTAAATCATCAAAACTACTTATGGAAATAAAATATTTTAAGATTTGATTTCCCAAATCAAATCATGATTAAATTAGGAAATAAATTTCCAAATCTAATCAAATATTTTATTTATGGAAAATATCAATTTCCATAAATACTTCCAACTTTCCAAAAGTGGAAGATTTTCATAAATACTTCTAGACTTTCCAAAATTGAAAAATTTCCATAAATACTTCTAACTTTCCAAAAGTAGAAAATTTACAGAAATATTATTATGACTATCATAAAACAATTTTACGATTATGTCGAAACACAACCTGGGCTCTGATACCACTTGTTGGGTTTCCGGCACCGCGACGAGTGTGTGTTCGAACATGTTTCGTAAACATGTGCACAGCGGAAGAAATAAAAATAATAAATCTACATTTATTACAACACACACATCACACGCATGCACAGTACAACATGTGTAGACATAATCGTAAATTTAAATTTTGCAATAAAAGGAAATTTAACTACGTATACCTTACCTATCATGTGTAGCGGGAACGACATCAACCGGAACGATCCTCGCTAGAATCATCTCTATCCGTGTCCACGCCGAGTATCTTCGGGGTGACTTCACTAAGTCACGAGCCTCGTCTTCGTACGGGTTACTAGCCTCGTGTTGAAGACGATGTGATCGAGAGAAGATCACGATCCGAATCCAAATTCGGATCCAAAGACGAGTCCTCAAAACTCACTTCTCCGGAGAGGTATTCGTCAACCGTTTGACGAATCCTTCGTCCTCCACCTATGAGGATTACCGGAGATCGAATCCCCGGTAAGTAAGGCCCTGTCGGAGCTCCAAACGTCGTCCAAACGATGCTCCGACGAGAAGGAAACAAGCTGTCCAGAAAACTGGACAGCTTTGGTGGAGACCTTGCGCCGGCCAAATAAGGAAAGCGACTTGCTCACCTTGTCGCCGGAGCCAAGGAAGATCACCGGAGCTCCTCCGGCAGCAGCTCGACGCCGGCAAGAGGGAAGGTCAGCACCTTCTGGACGCCGGCCAAGGAGCTTCAAGGTGGGCGGCGGCAAGGAGGAGGGTTGGCGCCGAAATCTCCAAGGGGAGGAGGTGGGCAGCAACTTAAGGCTAGAGTTTTTGGATTAGGGCTTAACAAATCCTTAAGCCCTCTTTTATAGAGAACTAATTCTATTAATGGTTATTGGATCATAACCATAAGGCCCGTTAACCCGCTCCATTAATATAAGTTAAAATAAACCAAACCATGATGGTTTATTTTAAGTTAAAACGAACCGAACCAACTTTGGTTCATTCGTTTAAAATAAACCAAACCCTTTGGTTTATTCTCCTCCATTGGATTAGAACCAAACCATTTTGGTTCATCCATTATGTCTTCATAAGACACGGCTCATCCACGCTTCCATTGCGACTGAAACGATTTCATGCTCGCTTCTTGTTTGGTCCAATCAAACTTAGTTTCTCTCGGTCTGAGAATCTCATTCTCAAGCTCGTTTTAAATCCTTCGGATTACGCTCGTTGTACGTGTGACCAAATAGGTTCTCGGTTTATGTTGGCCGTCTATAATTAACCATTAATTATAGAACGATCATGAGTGACACCTAGTAGTACATCATGATCCCCAATTAATCGAAAAGATCAACGGTTGATCCAGAACTATTTCTGAAACCCTTCAGCAGCTCGAATGAATCGTGCCCCATTCCCTTCACTCATCTTATACCCACTTGGTTCAGGACATGGTCTATAGTGTCAGTCCCCACTAGGCTGACTACGTCACACCTAGCCCAAGTATCATTTCCTCGTCATACGGATTCTAGTTACTGCACATGTATCGAAGAGTACCTTACTCTAAACATGTAATGCTTTTGCCAAAGACTTTAGTAACAATCCGACGAGAGGCCATGGGTATACATCTCCTCGTAAGGAGTGGTGAATCCTTTATAGGCTATTCAAACACCTTCGATCACTTCGACTTATACCCAATCATCCCGGGTCCACATCTCCTCAGAGATGCTTGCTTAAGATGTCAAAGCATAAGTCTTTATGATCAAGATGACTTGAATACCGCAAGTCAAAGGAACATCGCACTTAAGCTACAGTAAGAACTTCATCGACATATCTATATATATGTAGAGAACCATATGAAGTCTTACGGCTGGTCACTCCAATGAACTAGTTACCATAACTAGCATCCACGATTAACTCCGAACATCACAATGTCTCCAGCCAGTGAGAATCAGCTGCTTGGATACACCAAGGAGTATACCTCGTGCTAGTCTTGACAGAATTGATGGTGTCCAAATCCATCAATTCATCGACTAGGGATAATTCCGATACATCACAATTACACATGTAGAGATACTCACTAGTTGTGATCCAATCACAAATTCTCTGATGCTGTGAGTCGTATCGCGGACATTCAGTAAATGAGTTTAAGATCCAATCAAATACATGAAACCATGTATACTCAAATAGTGAATCTTCATTTATCATATAAATGGTTCATACATAAGGCGATTGCCTTAGGACATCTCTCATATATTACTAACATGAAGCTCGTCTCAAAGGTAAACATTACTTATTGTGTACTTATTTTTATCTTATTTCCAAGTGCTTACTAACATATACCCATTTTCTAGAAGACATGATGCACATGACCATTGCTAGAGCCCTAGCAAAGAAACAGAAGAAAAGAAAAACTTCTGCCACAACTACATCTTCCCCTAGTAAACGACCATCCTCCTCCTCTGTAAGTATTTCAATCCATACTAATTACTCTCTCTAATTATATTTAACATTTAAACATAACCTATATAAAAAATAACACCCTTCCGTAATATATTCCTTCTATATTTCAGGACATCCCTGTATTAATCGTCGAAGAGCCAAGAAAAATTCCCTTTTCCATCCCTCTCCCCCATCTAGAGTATATTCCCCCAAACCCTTCATCAATTTCCCCTTCTCAAAAATTACCCCTTACATAAGCACCTACTTCATTTCCCGACCCCTCTGATACCCCTATCAACCTCTCCTCCTCTCCTTCCCCAACTTCCTCTGCAGATGATATTCCCTTAGCCTCCCTTTTCCCTACTACACAACATCATCATTTATCTCCTCCTCCTATCCCTATAATTCATGGGATTCCAACCTCATCTCCCCTTGATCTTCTGGTACAAGCCGTATCAGATGCCTACACCACCAATCCTCCCAGTTCTCCTCATGTACTTCCTATGCCCCCATCTAGTCCTAACTCTCCCAATATACCTCCCTTATCCTTAGGCCCCCGAGAAATTCCCACTGATAACTCCACACAACCACAAACCATTCCTACCCTTACCAATTTCGACATACCCCAATTTTTGCAAGAGCTCCATCAGATTCTCACTATGGTAAGTTTTCCTTCTTTTATATTAACTCATACTATTGTATAAATAGATTCCCAATGTTACTTTCACATGCTTATTTTACAGAGTACTTTCAAGCTACATAGCTTTAGCCATTGGTTTTTAAAATTTCAGACTCAGCAGTCTTAGCCTCCCCCATTATTCCTTCCTCAAAACCCTCAACCTCTTCCCAAGGCATCTAACCCAACCCCTTAGAATCCCATGAATGTATTGAAAAAGAAGAAGCCTATCTTCAGCAACAACGAATACTGCAATCTTAGATACAATCTCTTACTATAGAAAAAGAGCAATTGTTAACAGAGAAAGAAAAAACCCTTATCCAACATAGATACAAAAAGCACCAAGTAGAATGGGAAAGTGCCTACAAGGACACCACCATCATGCTTCTCCGAGAGAGGGTAGACTTCTCTAAACAACAAATAGAACAATTACAATCGAAATTAACTGCAACCCAGGAGAAAATCCAAAAACTGGCACAGAAGGAAAAAGACTGGCACTTCCAATCGGACCAGTGTTTCCAACCTCTACACGACCTTAGAAATGCCTTTGATGAACTCAACCAGAGGACCATCCATAGTTTAGCAGAATTTCAATTTCATTTTTCCATACTTACACAACATTTTCAATGACTATCAGCGGTCTATAATGAGCAAAGCCGATGTGCTGTACAACTGCACAAAGAACTTTCCACCATGCAAGAGACTGAGGCAGAGCATTGGGCAGCCCAAGAAGCTAATCTCCTAACCAACATAGCATCAAAATATGGGAGATATTTTCAGAGGGGATTTGAAGGATCCATTCAGGAAGCTAACGACAGAGGTCTCCTTCACTCCGACAAACCCACCACTATCCTAGACATGGAGGTTGTATTTAAAAATTCCCTCCAGAAGCTTTTAACACTGAATCATATACTGATTCAGAGTAATAACATTGTAACTCTTACTTCTGTAATCGAATACTTATTCCCATTCTATAATGAATACTTATTTCTAAATCTGTAATGAATGTTTATTTTTCTATTCTGAAATTAATGCTTGTTCCTGAATCTGTGTTGTGGATATCCCATATAACTGCTTCTATGAGCTTCCATACTTCCAACCTTATGATGTATGCTATAATGTGCATATTTTCCACAAAAATATACCGCGGGTGGTATCTTTATGAGAAATCAAGGCCCTTTGATGTGTCTCACTCAAAACGTAATAGCAATACGTAACTGAACAAGTATGAGCCCCTCCAGAATCACTGACTTACCCATTATCCTTACCATAACAAACTAATTTGATTCCCTATCCCCACTTTTTCTTCCACAAAGAGTGAGAAGGAAAAATTGTTATTTCCCCTTTTTTTTCTTTTCTTCTTCCCTATATATACAGAACCAATCCTCACTAATTCTTCTTACCTCCTTGCTTCCTTTTTCTAAAAACACAACCTACAAAGATGCAACCTTTTTCTTCCCAAACCCCTCATCCCTAGTACACATCTACTCGCTCCAAAGTAATATTTGATCAATGTAGATCCCTATCCCACCAATTTCAAATTCCTTTTGAATACTATCTGATCCCAGCTACCTCTATCAAACACCCTCATTTACCTCTCAACTGTACCAAAGCCTTCTTCCTAGAACAACTAGAAGTTGGTCTACATTTTCCCCCTCATCCTTTTTTCCTTGAAATATCCCAGTATTTCTCCATGTTGGTGCAGGGAGCACTACTCCTGTGTTTTGATGTATGCCCCAAGGTTTAATGTTAGGATGAACCTATGATTTGATATATGTGTTAAGTGTGCAGGCTTAACAGGAACTCCTAGTAGGTCGTGTTGACCGGATACTAGGCAGAAGCCTTAACAGATCAGGAGGACCGAACACAAGACATGAAGTGCAGATGGATCGAGTGGACTAGACATCTGGCATGAAGATTGATTGGGTCAGGAAACCGGATAATCGGCATAAAGTGGCTAGATGGCGATCATTCGTCATTGGGAAGTCGACTGATGCTCATCAGTCGACTAATGGAAGGCATCAATCGACTGATGGCGACGAATCAGCCTTTTGCGCTAGGTCAAAACGGATAACATTTGACGCGGCCACTTCGCGATAAAATTTGGTACCACTTCGTGATCTGTTCCAAAAGATGAGGAGACTTATTCTAAGACCAAACTCTATAAAAGGAGGGGAGGATTCCAACCCATTCATTCATCAAGATTATTCTCAAGTGCTCCTACAACGCCAAAGCTCCAACACCGTCATAACGCCGACGCGATGATAAGTTCTAATCTTCTTCGTCGGCAGCAGTAGCAAGTAATTGTTTTTATTATTGTATTCTTTGTTTTAATCATAATGAGGTGAGGTAGGCTTGTTGCCTCATCCTCGTACTTTCGGTTTTGTGATCGTTGTCTCCTACCTCCAACGAGGAGGAGATCTTATAGTGCTTTGCCCTCCGTACGCAGTCTAGGACCATTAGGGCCTTGGAGTAGCAACCACTGGGTTGTGAACCAAGTAAAAATAAACTTGTCATTTTTACTTTTCCGCTGTGCTTGCTCGTATATCAAACGAATGAACGAAAAGATTTACGCTCGCTATTCACCCCCCCCTCTAGCGACGCTTCTCGATCCAACAATTTCTAAATGCCAAGTGTCCCACTTGGACTTTCCTGTTGGTGCAATCGGCCCAGGTCACGATTGACCAGGACTCGAGTTTGACTCGAGTGATGTTTTGATTTTTGACAAAGTATGTTTGACATAGGATTGACATTGATGTTGGACATTGATGTCGGTTAATATGTTGGGGAGATTGTTTATACAATCGACCCAGGTTATAATTGACTTGATGGTTGACCAGGGTTGACCATGTGATTATGGGAAAGTCCAAGCATGGGTCTTGGCAAGGTAAAGTCCAAGTCATGGTACTTGGCATGGAAAGCCCAAGTGGGACACTTGGCATTTGGGAAAGTCCAAGGCTTGAGCACTTGGCATGAGAAGTCCAAGCATGGGTCTTGGCAAATGAGAAGTTCAAGCATGGGTCTTGGCAAATGGAAAGTCCAAGCATGGGTCTTGGCATGGAAAGTCCAACAAGGGTTGGCAAGGGAAAGTCCAAGCTTGAGTCTTGGCATTTAGAAGTCCAAGGGGATTGATATTGGCGGCGTAAAGTCCAAGCGGAGTCTTGGCGGCGTAAGTCCAATGTGCCTTGGCGGTGTAGACACCGTTAGCATGACATAGCCGATGGAAGCACCTGAAGGCTAGCGCGATGGATGAACAAGTCATGGATGACTTGGAGGGATCCGAGAGGCGTAAGGCTGATGGAGGTGGCTAGAAGGCTTAGGTCTAGGCTAAGGGTGGTCTAGCAAGTATGGGGGCACCATACTTGGGTTAAAACCTCATTCTTGAGGTTGGCAGTCGACTGGCATTATGGCCGGTTCGACTGCCGTGAGTCGACTAGAGTTCGACTGCCGTTTTGGAGCTAGAAATGCTCTGATCCATTGCTCATTAGAAGCGATCGACTAGTGTCGGCCGACGATCATTGCCGACGGCTGATCGCTAGTTCACCTGGACGCCGAATGCTCGAAGCGATCGGGCAGTCGACTACGCGGCTGGCAGTCGACTGCCAATGTTGGCAGTCGACTGCCAAGAGTCCCGTTGGAACTTGTCCAACGTGGAAGGAGCCGTTGTCTCACATCTACAGTGTGGGCAGTCGACTGGTGACTTATGGCAGTCGACTGCCAGGCGAAAATCCAGCCCGACGCAAGATAAAAGGGAGTTGTTCATGGAGATTGCGGCATCAGTTCTTTGGGGGCTTTGGTGAGGTGATTTGAAGGCGATTTGCAGGTGCATTTCAGGGTCCTTCAAGCTCATCCAAGCAACCGACAAGCAAGCGCTCAAAACCCTAGTTTGTAAAGTGTTCTTTACATTTTCACTTGTATTTGCTTGTATTTCTTTCGTTTATTGTTGTAAACGTTTGTACGAGGTTTCTCCACCTCCGACTTATTGTCGAGAAGGAGTTTATTGGTTAGTGATTGCATTGGCATCGCTAGAGCTCGTTAGAGCTCGATCCGTGGAGTAGGAACCGTTCGGTTCCGAACCACGTTATATCTCGTGTTGTGTTTGCGTTTGTGTGTTTGTGTTTTCGTTATTGCTTTATTATCTTTGTTTCCGCTGCGCTAACGAAAATTGTAGACAAGCACGCGAACGTTTTCCATTTACGTACGGTCAACGCTATTCACCCCCCCTCTAGCGGCCTCAAATTCCCAACAATTGGTATCAGAGCCCGGGGCTCTTCTACGGACTAACCGCCGGGAGCTAAAAGGCTAGAGGGAAGATGGAATTCCAAGACAAGCTAGGTTGGGACATCAACACACCGGTCCCGTACTCATTATATGGACAAGAAGGCTTCGATTCTTGGAAGAGAAGAATTGAAGATTTTTTGATGATGAGGGACTTCGAGGAATGGTCTCTATTAATGGAAGGATTTGAGTATTCTAGAGGACCAAAAGGTGGCTTCCTCAAGAAGAAGATATGGAGTGAAGATCAACTCCAAAGATTCGAGAAAAACAAGAAGGTAATCAAATTCATTTTTGATTTAATTCCAAATGAATTTTTGTGTAGCCTAGGTGAATGCATGGATGCTAAGGAGCTATGGAGCGATTTGGCAAAGCTCCATGAAAGCCCATCAATGGTCCAAGAGGAAGAGACCGAAGAGGCTAATGCATCATCCTCACAAGGAAGTGAGGACTTGGAGGTTGAGAGATCATCAACATCCAAAGAGGAAGAGGAAGTAGAATCGGAAGTTGATAGGGAGTCAATTTCCGGGTTGGTGGAGGAAGTGGAAGAAGCATCCACCTCAAGGATTGAGGGGGAGGAGATAACTTTCACACCGGAACATCAAGAAGAAGCTTCGACATCCGGTCAAGATGAAGAAGCCCAAAGTCCAATTCCGGTCTCCATTACCCTAGGTAACTCAAACACTCAAGGTTCAAATAAAATTCATATCATTTGTTTTGAGTGTAGGGAATCCGGACACTACAAGAGTAAGTGTCCAAAAAGGGTCAAGAAGGCTCAACCGGTTCCAAAGGTCAATGAAGCCGGTGTTCCCAATGCCAAGAAAAGCAAGGAGCAAGTCATTTGCTTCAAGTGCCGGCAACCGGGGCATTACCGAAATCAATGTCCTAGGGGGAGCAAAAAGACCCAAGAAGGAGCTATATATGTAGGGGGAGCTAAGGCAAACCCTAGGGTAACTTCTAATTTTGCTCTTTCTTCAATTTACAAGCAAAAGCTTGCTAGGGATTTCAATTCACTTGCAATTTATGAAAAGCATGCAAATAAAAATAAATATTTTTGCTTAGGAGCTAAAAGTGTCCATGTAGATAATAGAGAGAAATTTGGGACTAATGTCCCTAAAAACAACTTATCTAAGGACAAACCTAGGTCAAATAACTCTAAGAAAATTTTACCTAGGGAGACCATTAGAAAGGTGCAAGAGCACCTAGGTTTCAATCCTAAATGGACTAGGCATATGCCTAGGAAGAACCATGCCCATTGTCTAAATCAAAATTCTAAAATTGGGCAATTAGAATTAGAGAACCAAGCCTTGAGGTCAAGGCTTGAAAAACTTGAAAAGACCCTTAAAGTTATGCAAAATCAAATGCAAGGGTCAATTAGTCAAACTTCAAGGTCCCAAAGTCAAAGTCAACACCAAGGACCTAAGAGTCAAAAGTCAACCAAAGGCAAGCAAGGTTTGGGTCACAAACCTAAGCCTAAGGTGGTTTATCATAGTGTTCCATTTGACTATGGAACCCAAATTAGGTCTAGGAAGACCAAGGTCAATAGGGAAGTCATCCCTAGAGTTGACCAAAGGGTGTGCCTAGTGGCTAGGGTTTCTAGGAAACCTAGGGTGGCCACTAAGAAGGTTGCAAGGGGAGTTACCCCTAGAGTCAACCTAGGTAAGACCCAAATGACCAAGGCTAATAAGTCTAGGAGGGTCATTAGGAAGGTATCTAGGGAGGTTATCCCTAAGGAATACCTAATTAACCCTAGGAGCTCAAATCGGTTTTGGGTTCCTAAGAGCGTGATTGATTCACGCTAGATGAGTTAGGGTGTGTCAACCTTGATTGGATGGGTAGTTAACTCAACCATGGTAAAGGTGGCACTTTAGAATATTTTCAAGGTTATGGTCACCTTGGAAATACATTTGAGCTATAATCCTAAAAGTTTTTAGGATGTGCCAATATTACTTGAGAAGTTTGATAAAATGATCAAAATTGGCACAATTTAGGTTTAGAGGCTAGTGTGTCATTTTGGGTTTTTGGCACACTTGGGAGAAAACTAGAAATATGGCAAAATGCAATTAATTATATGAAATGACAATTAATATTAAAATTTAGGTATTACTATACCTATATATTTTATATGCCATGGTTTGTTTGCCATATAACATGCCATGACATCATGCTTAGTTTTAATCATAAAAAATGTCATGATCATGTTTAGGGTTTAGGTTAATGTCATGTGTTTTTAGATTTCATCTTATGCCATGACATCATGATTATGAGTATATGTTTATCTATATCATCTCAAATGTCATAATCACTCATGCATTTAAGATCATTTGATTGAAATTGATTTAAGGACAATGGCATGACTTGGAGTCCCATTTATAAGGGAATCAAGTAGAGTTGCCTTAGAAAAATGCATGAAACCCTAGTTTAGGAAGAACAAAACCCACATCTCACATCCAATTGACATGTATGTGTATTTATACACCCTAGATACATGTGAGATGCTAGGATATGAGTTAAGTTCAAGGTGCATAGGTTTTGCATCTAGATGAACTCAAACTCATCTTATATGATTTGTGGATCATTGGGAGAGCATGTGTACAAGTCATGTACATAGAGCCCAAGGAATATGATCCAAAACAAGGTTTTGAAAATATTTTAAAATCATTTTGAAAAACCTTGGTGAAGTCTATTTTTTGATAGCAATCACCATTGATAGAGTTGATACAAAATAGGGCCAAAACATTGAAAATTTCAATGGTTTTGAGTTTTGTATCAAACTCACTATTTTATGGGTAATATATTTTTAAAACATTTTTTACCCATTGTTTTGGTCATAAGTATTATACGTATCAAATTTCGTGATTTTTTGATATACGTATAATTAGTTATGATTTTCTTAAATTGATTACGATAGTGATTTTGGAAAATTCAGTTTACCGATCGCCTGTGTGGCGATCGATGTGAGTGGCAATGATCGACATCGCAGAGTCGACTGCCAGGTCTGATTTCGGGTTAACAAGTTTGTTTAGTCCGTGTTCAGCCATGGTAAAGGTCCCTAACCACTTCTAACCCTAGGATATGCTTTAGGAAGCATTATGAAGGGTGAAAATCCATTGGATATGGATTAGGAGTTGTGTTAGGTCAAAGTATCAAATTTAGGGTGAGTAAAAGTTCTATGTTGAACTTAGAACCTTAATTTTGATGGTTTAAAATTCCTATTGGCTTAGGGGCTTCCCAAGGACATTGTTGGTGCAATGGTCAAGGGGGAGCAAGCCTTTAGGGGGAGGAATCCATCTTGGGATGATGGATGTATTTTTCTCCTTGAAGAGGAGAAGTGTTTGGGAGAGTATCATCAATTGGAAAAATTGATGGGTTTTTGATACCCAATTTGGAAATTGGGAGAGAGTATAGGATTGCCTCTCTTGAGTGATATGTGACTTATCACTAGGAAGATGGTAGACATCCTAGGTATTTTTGGATCAAGGGGGAGATTGTAAGATCTCATTGGGACATGAGACATTAACCTCCTTGGAGAGAAAACCTTTTTGATGTTAGTCAAAAAGGGGGAGAATGTTTGGGGGAGAACATTTGATTTACATTTTCACTTGAATGTTTGGGGGAGAACATTTGGTGAGTGATTACCAATTTGGGATAATTGGTAAGGGATTTGAGTTAGTGTTCTAACTCGTGATTTATTTGGTTTTTGTCAAACATCAAAAAGGGGGAGATTGTTGGTGCAATCGGCTCAGGTCACGATTGACCAGGACTCGAGTTTGACTCGAGTGATGTTTTGATTTTTGACAAAGTATGTTTGACATAGGATTGACATTGATGTTGGACATTAATGTCGGTTAATATGTTGGGGAGATTGTTTATACAATCGACCCAGGTTATAATTGACTTGATGGTTGACCAAGGTTGACCATGTGATTATGGGAAAGTCCAAGCATGGGTCTTGGCAAGGTAAAGTCCAAGTCATGGTACTTGGCATGGAAAGCCCAAGTGGGACACTTGGCATTTGGGAAAGTCCAAGGCTTGAGCACTTGGCATGAGAAGTCCAAGCATGGGTCTTGGCAAATGAGAAGTCCAAGCATGGGTCTTGGCAAATGGAAAGTCCAAGCATGGGTCTTGGCATGGAAAGTCCAACAAGGGTTGGCAAGGGAAAGTCAAAGCTTGAGTCTTGGCATTTAGAAGTCCAAGGGGATTGATATTGGCGGCGTAAAGTCCAAGAGGAATCTTGGCGGCGTAAGTCCAATGTGCCTTGGCGGTGTAGACACCGTTAGCATGACATAGCCGATGAAAGCACCTGAAGGCTAGCGCGATGGATGAACAAGTCATGGATGACTTGGAGGGATCCGAGAGGTGTGAGGCTGATGGAGGTGGCTAGAAGGCTTAGGTCTAGGCTAAGGGTGGTCTAGCAAGTATGGGGGCACCATACTTGGGTTAAAACCTCATTCTTGAGGTTGGCAGTCGACTGGCATTATGGCCGGTTCGACTGCCGTGAGTCGACTAGAGTTCATTGCCGCTTTGAGCTAGAATGCTCAGCGGTCATTGCTCATTGGAGCGATTGATCGGTGTCGGCAGCGATCGGACCGCAAGGAGCGATCGCTAGTTCAACCACGGCCACGAATGCTCATCGGGCGATCGACTACGCTACCGAAGTCGGCTCACAATGTTGGCGATCATTAAGAGTCCCGTTGGAACTTGTCCAACGTGGAAGGAGCCGTTGTCTCACATCTGATGGCAATGATCGTGACTTATGGCGATCGATCACGCGAAAATCCAGCCCGACGCAAGATAAAAGGGAGCTGTTCATGGAGATTGCGGCATCAGTTCTTTGGGGGCTTTGGTGAGGTGATTTGAAGGCGATTTGCAGGTGCATTTCAGGGTCCTTCAAGCTCATCCAAGCAACCGACAAGCAAGCGCTCAAAACCCTAGTTTGTAAAGTGTTCTTTACATTTTCACTTGTATTTGCTTGTATTTCTTTCGTTTATTATTGTAAACATTTGTACGAGGTTTCTCCGCCTCCGACTTATTGTCGAGAAGGAGTTTATTGGTTAGTGATTGCATTGGCATCGCTAGAGCTCGTTAGAGCTCGATCCGTGGAGTAGGAACCGTTCGGTTCCGAACCACGTTATATCTCGTGTTGTGTTTGCGTTTGTGTGTTTGTGTTTTCGTTATTGCTTTATTATCTTTGTTTCCGCTGCGCTAACGAAAATTGTAGACAAGCACGCGAACGTTTTCCATCTACGTACGGTCAACGCTATTCACCCCCCCTCTAGCGGCCTCAAATTCCCAACATTTCCATGCCAAGTACCCATGACTTGGACTTTACCATCACATGGTCAACCCTAGTCAACCATCAAAATCTCCTCGAGTCAAACTCGAGTCCGGTTAATCATAAACCAGGTCGATTGTGACAACAATCTTCCCAAAACATTATCAAACATCAATGTCAAACATCGATGTCAAACTTCCATGTCAAATATCAAAACATCGCTCGAGTGAAACTCGAGTCCGGTCAATCGTGACCTGGGCTGATTACACCAACAATCTCCCCCTTTTTGATATTTGACAAAAACACATACCTTTGAGTTAGACCACTAACTCAAATCTCCTTATCAATTATCCCAAATTGGTAATCCCAAACATTCTTCCCAATTCTCCGAATTGATAACATCAATTGATAACACTCTCCATACCATTCTTCCCTAAAACATTTTAGAGAAAGTTAAGATTACCAATTTCCATAGCATTCTCCCCCAAAATATTCTCTCCCTTTTTGACTAACATCAAAAAGGTTATCTCTCCAAGGAGGTCAATGTCTCATGTCCCAATGAGATCTTACAATCTCCCCCTTGGTCCAAAAATACCTAGGATGCCTACCATCTTCCTAGTGATAAGTCTCATATCACTCAAGAGAGGCAATCCTATACACTCCCAATTTCCAAATTGGGTATCTCAAAATCCCATTTTCCCCCTCATGAGGAAAAATATCATCCATCATTCTATGATGGATACCTCTCCCTAAAGGCAGTTGCTCCCCCTTGACCATTGCACCAATAATGTCCTTGGGAAGTCCCTAAGCCAATAGGAACTTTAAACCATCAAAAATAAGGTTCAAAGTTCAACATAGAACTTTCCCATCCTTAAATTTGATACAAACCCTAAACAACTCTCCTAATCCATATCCAATGGATTTTCACCCTTTATAATGCTTCCCAAAGCATATCCTAGGGTTAGGAGTAGTCAGGGAACTTTACCATGGCTGAAAATGGGCTAAACAACCTTGTTTTTCCCAAAATCAGCTTGGCAGTCGAGTCCTTCAGAAATCAGTCGACTGCCTTGCACATCAGTCGACTGCCACCAAGGGCAGTCGACTGATAACTGAAAATCTCGATTTTCAGTTATCAGAAATGAGATTTGAAAATTTATAAATAATTATATGTATATCAAAAAATCTTGAAAATTCATACGTATAATACTTATGACCAATACAATGGATGAAAAATGATAGAAAAATATTTTACCCATAAAATATTGAAATTGATACAAAATTCAAAACCATTAAAATTTTCAATGTTTTGGCCCTACTTTGTATCAACTCCATAAATGGTGATTGCTATCAAAATATAGACTTCACCAAGGTTTTCTAAAAGGATTTTAAAATGTTTTTGAAAACCTATATTGGATCATGTTCCTTGGGCTCAATGTACATGACTTATACATAAGCTTTCCCAATGATCCACCATTAAGATAAGATGAGTTTTAGTTCATCTAGATGCAAAAACTATGCACCTTGAACTTAACTCATATCCTAGCATCTCACATGTATCTAGGGTATATAAATACACATACATGTCAATTTAATGTGAGATGTGAGTTTTGTTCATCCTAATTTAGGGTTTCATACATTTTCTAAGGCAACACTACTTGATTCCCTTATAAATGGGACTCCAAGTCATGCCATTGTCCTTAAATCAATTTTAATCAAGTTAAATGCATAAAATGATCATGGCATAAATGATAGCATAAATTAAGCATGGCCAAAGATCATGATGTCATGACATATGATACAATTTAAGCATACATGACATTTAACCTAACCCTAAGCATGATCATGACATTTTAAATGATTAAAAATAGATATGATGTCATGACATGTTATATGGCAAATAAAACATGACACATAAAATATATAGGTATAATAATACCTAAAACTTAGTATTAATTGCCATTTGATATAATTAAATATATTTTGTCATATTGCTACTAATCTCCCAAGTGTGCTAAAAACCCAAAATGACACACTATGACCTCTAATCCTAAATTGTGCCAATTTAATTAATTTTTCATAAACCCAAAAATGTATTGGCACATCCTCAGATCTTTTAGGATCAAAAGATCAAATCTATTTTCAAGGTACCCATAACATTGAAAATTACCTAAAGTGCCACTTTTATCATGGTTAGGTTAACTACCCTTCTATTTAAAGTTGACACACCCTAAACCCATCTAGCGTGAATCAATCACGCTCTTAGGAACCCAAAACCTATTTGAGCTCCTAGGATTAATTAGGTATTCCTTAGGGATAACTTCCCTAGATACCCTCATAATGACCCTTCTAGGCTTCTTAGCCTTGGTCATTGTAGTCTTACCTAGGTTGACTCTAGGGGTAACTCCCCTTGCAACCTTCTTAGTGGTTTCCCTAGGTTTCATAGAAACCCTAGCCACTAGGCAAACACCTTGGTCAACCTTAGGGATGACTTTCCTATTGACCTTGGTCTTCCTAGACTTAGTTCCATAATCAAATGGAACATTGTGATAAGTAGGCATTACCTTCTTAGACTTAGGCTTGTGACCCAAACCTTGCCTCCTAGATTGTTCTTGCCTCTTACACTCAAGGTTTTGACTTCTTGACCTTATGGTTTGACCATTTGACCTTTGCATTTGATTTGTCATTTTTGCAAAGGTCTTTTCCAACTTCTCAAGCCTTGACCTCAAGGCTTGATTTTATAACTCTAATTGCCCAATTTTTGAATTTTAATTTGGTCTTTGGGCAATACCATTTACCCTAGGCATATGCTTACCCTTCTTAGCGTTAATGCCTAAATGATTTTCTATTTTCCTAATAGACTCCTTAGGAAGGGTTTTTCTAGGGACATTAGTCCCAAATTTCTCCTTATTTCCTAAGTGGACATTTTTAGCTCCTAAACAAAAATATTTGTTATTTCTAGCATGTTTTTCATGATAAATAGCAAGATTACTCTTAACATGCTTTTGCCTATTAATTAAGGAAGGAGCAAAATTAGAAGTTACCTTAGGGTTTGCCTTAGAGGCTCCCCCTACATGTGTAACTCCTTTTTGGGTTTTCTTCTCCCCCTTTGGGCATTGATTCCGGTAGTGTCCCGGTTGTCGGCATTTGAAGCACACAACGTGCTCCTTGCTCTTCTTGGTGGGAACACCGGAATCCTTTGACTTTTCTTGACTTTTAGGTGCCGGTGGAGCTTTCCTTACTCTCTTTGGGCATTTGCTCTTGTAGTGCCCGGCTTCCCTACACTCAAAGCATATAATATTAATTTTATTATTAATTGACATGCTTGAGTTACCTAGTTCGGCGGTGGTGATCGGAGTGGGTTCTTCATCCCTCCCGGAGGTGGATGGTCTCTCCTCCCCCTCAATCCTAGAGGTGGAGGTCTCCTCCAATTCTTCCTCTTCCTCTTCCACCGACCCGGAAGTTGACTCCTCCTCAACTTTCGAATCCTCACTTGCTTGTGAGGATGAGCTCTCTTCCTCCTCTTCCTTTTCTTCTTGGATTGAGTGAGGCTCCTCATGGAATCTTGACAATTTGCTCCATAGCTCCTTGGCATCCATGTAATCCCCTAGCTTGCACAAAACATCATTAGGGATTAAATCTTCCAAAAGTTTTGTTACCTTAACTTCGATCTTGAACTTTTGGCATTGCTCTTGGGTCCACTTCTTCAATTTTAGGACCTCTCCCTTCTTATCCCTAGGAGGTTCAAAGCCTTCCATGAGGATGAACCAATCCTCTATGTCCATCATCAAGAATGTCTCCATTCTTTCTCTCCACGCCGAAAAATCTTCTCGGTCGTATGGTGGTGGAGTGTTGATGTCCCATCCTAGCTTTTCTTGAAATTCCATCTTTCCCTCTAGCGTCTTTAGCTCCCGGCGGTTAGTCCGTAGAAGAGTCCCGTGCTTTGATACCAATTGTAGAGGAAATGTTGACCGCTAGAGGGGGGGGGGTGAATAGCATCGTGCTCACAAGATGATGGAATTCGTTCGCGTTCGTCTACAAACATCGTTAGCGTGCAGAGGAATAATAATAATAATAAAGCAATAACGAAATAGACAAATACGCAAACACAAGTATTTAACGTGGTTCGGAACCGAACGGTTCCTACTCCACGGATCGAGCTCTAGCGATGCCATAAACACACCACTATACAATAACTCCTTCTCGACACAAGTCAGAGGCGGAGAAACCCCTTACAAGTGATCTTACAATAGTAAGAGATGAATACAAGCAATATACAATAAAAATATGAAAGACAAGTAAAGAAAACTTTACAACACTTTACTTTTGATTGCTTGAATGCTTGGTTACTTGACTTGCACTTGGAGACCCTGATTTGCAGCAACAAATCGCCCCAAAAGCTCTCAAGAACCATGTTGATTTCCTCCTCCACGAGCTCCATTTAAAGCTTCTGCCTGGGCTAGAAATCACCGATCAGTCGACTGCTCGGGACCATCAGTCGACTAATGACACTGTTGCTGTGAGACAATGGTGTAATCCACGTTGAAAAATCCAACGGATACGACATCAGTCGACTGATCAAGCCTTCACTCGACTGCTAGCCCCAGCAGTTGAGTGAGACTCCATTCTGTGCCCGAAATATCGAGCACCAGTCGACTGATCGGATGATCAGTCGAGTGCTCGACCAATCAGTCGACTGCCCAACTCTGACAGTCGACTGCTGGGACACTTTCCATAGTCAAACCCTAGTTGACTCACACCAGTCGACTGTCATATGTCACCAGTCGACTGGCACACCTCAAACATGAGGTTTTAACCCAAGTATGGTGCCCCCATACTTACTAGATCACCCTTAGCCTAGACCTAAGCCTTCTAGCCACCTCCATCAGCCTCGTGCCTCTCGGATCCCTCCAAGTCATCTATGACTTGTTCATCCATTGCGCTAGCCTTCAGGTGCTTCCATCGGCTATGTCATGCTAACGGTGTCTACACCACCAAAGCACATTGGACTTACGCTGCCAAGACTCCGCTTGGACTTTACGCCGCCAACCATTGGACTTATGCTGCCAAGACTCTCGCTTCGACTTTACGCCTCCAATATCAAACCCCTTGGACTTCTCAAATGCCAAGACTCAAGCTTGAACTTTTCCTTGCCAAGACCCATGCTTGGACTTTACATGGCAAGTACTCAAGACTTGGACTTTCCAAATGCCAAGTGTCCCACTTGGACTTTCCATGCTAAGTACCCATGAATTGGACTTTACCATCACATGATCAACCCTAGTCAACCATCAAAATCCCCTTGAGTCAAACTCGAGTTCGGTTAATCATAACCCGGGTCGATTGTGCCAACAATCTCTCCAAAACATTATCAAACATCAATGTCAAACATCGATGTCAAGCTTCCATGTCAAACATCAAAACATCACTCGAGTCAAACTCGAGTCTGGTCAATCGTGACATGGGCCGATTGTACCAACACAAATGCCGTCCAAACGACGCTCCGACAAGAAGGAAACAAGCTATCTAAAAACTGGACAGCTTGGTGGAGGACTTGGCGCCGACCAAAGGAAGAGGTCCGGCTAGTCCTTGGTCACCAGAGCCAAGGAGGGTCGCCGGAGGATCGTCGGAGGGTGGCCGATAGCAGCTGGATGCCGGCAGCACAAGGTTGGATGGCGGCACAAGCTTGGGCGTGGCTTCCTTGGGCGGCGGCAAGGAGAAGAGAGGGAGAGGAGAGGAAGAGAAGTTTCCAAAAAAAAAAAACTTAGGTCTCTCCAAACCTCTAACTGCGCTTTTATAGAGCGCGTGTTTCTTAACCATCAAGAAACCTTCTCCTTAGAGTTATTGGTTCCTAACCAAAACCCATTAACATTAACTCAAGTTAAAATAAACCAAACCGAGTTGGTCTATTTTAATTTAAAACGAACCAAACCAACTTTGGTTCATTCGTTTAAAACAAACTAAACCACTTTGGTTTATTTTCCACCATTGGATTAGAACCAAACTAATTTGGTTCATCCATCATATCTTCATAAGACTCAGCCCATCCATGTTGGATCGAAGTGGATCGCTAGAGGGGGGGGGGGTGAATAGCGATAAACCCTTTTTTTTTAATTCGTTCGTTAAAACTCGAGTAGACAGTTAATTGCAGCGGAAAGATAAACTATAAATAAATGAGACAAATATTTTTTTACTTGGTTCGTAGCCTTCGGCTACTATTCCAAGACCCTAGTGATCCTTGATCACGCACGGAGGGCAATTCACTAAAAACACTCCTCCTCGTTGGAGGTAGGAGTTTGACGATTACAAACAAAACTTCGAAAGAAAAGATAGAGAGACAAACCCTCTCTTCTATTAATGTAAAGTGCAACGATAGAAAACCTCGATTAATAAAAGGAATTGCAATATTTAAAGAGACGACAAAATAAGAATATCAACAACTAAAAGAGTAGAAAGTAAACTAGGGTTGTTGACAGCACTTCGTCGTAGAGTCGTCGAAAAATGTTCAACTCATATTTGGCTTGATTGATATGAATGATCGACCAGTCTTGGTCAGAGTCGGTTAGTATGTATGATTATACTCCATGGTTCATAGCGATGCACTAGCTCTACATCTGGAACCAAGAGTAAGGTCCTAACATCTCACGCCCATCTACGTGGCTAAGTACACAAACACATAAGTTCTATGTGTTGTGAGATGTACTGGCTCCTTAAATCTATAGGTGCATGATATCTAAGGTATGTCCTATGCTAGTTCCATAAAAATGAAAATTGAGAAATAGTAGTAATAAAATATAATTTGCAAGTTCCTATTCTACTATGCACATGCCCAATTTTCGTCTTAATAGACTAAATTTGGCTTCGGGTAGGGGTTTAGTAAATAGGTCTACTAAGTTAGACTTTAATTCGACGTATTCGAGTTGTATGGCTCCGTTGGCCACATGTTCTCGAATGAAATGGTGTTTGACCTCTATATGTTTGGTCCTAGAGTGACATATCGGATTCTTTGTAAGATTAATTGAACTAATGTTATCTACGTGAAGTTTAGTATTCGTAAAGTCTAACTTAAAGTCGCGGAGAGTGTGCTTCATCCAAAGAAGCTGAGTGACACAATCACCCATCGCGATGTATTCAGCTTCGGTGGTAGATAAGGCAACACAATGTTGCTTCATACTACACCAACTCACTAGACTCGAGCCGAGAAGTTGACAACAACCACTCGTACTCTTTCTATCGAGCTTACTACCGGCATAGTCCGAATCAGAGTAGCCGGTTAGTTCGAACTCGGTAGATCTAGGATACCAAATACCGACATTAAGTGTACCCTTTAGATATCTAAGGATACGCTTGACTAGAGTTAGGTGAGACTCCTTGGCACAGGTTTGAAACCTTGTGCACATACTTACTGCAAATAAGATATTAGGTCGGCTTGCAGTTAAGTAAAGGAGACTCCCTATTATGCTCCTATAGTATTTTAAATTAATTGGGTTTCCAATTACATCTTCTTCTATATTAACATTAGTTGCCATTGGGGTATTAATAATTTTAGCGTCTTGCATTCCAAAGCGTTTAATTAATTCCCTAGTATATTTGCATTGATGTAGGTATATTCCATCTTTAGTTTGTTTAATTTGTAGACCTAAGAAGAAACTTAACTCGCCTACTAAATTCATTTCAAATTCACTTTCCATAAGTGAAAATGAACTCATTTAGTAGGATTGAGTTGGTGGTTCCAAAAATAATATCATCCACGTAGATTTGGGCTATGAATATGTCTTTACCTAAGGTTTTTACGAAAAGGGTTGGGTCAACTACAACTTGGTTAAAGCCTTTGGACTTAAGATAAATCGAAAGTCTCTCGTACCAAGCTTGAGGAGCTTGTTTAAGTCCATAAAGAGCTTTCTTTAACCTAAGGACATGATCGGGTTTGTCTAAACTTTCGAAACCGGGGGGTTGACTAACATAAACTTCTTCTTTAATGTATCCATTTAAGAATGCAGATTTCACATCCATTTGAAACAACTTAAATCCTCGATGTGCTGCATATGCTAATAGCATTCAAATGGACTCTAATCTAGCTACTGGGGCATAGGTCTCATCGTAATCTAAACCTTCGACTTGACTAAACCCTTTAGCGACTAGTCTAGCTTTATTTCTAACCACTTCACCTTTATCATCAAGTTTATTTCTAAACACCCACCTTGTTCCAATGATTGTTTTATCTTTAGGTGGTGGTACTAATTCCCATACTTCGTTCCTAGTGAATTGAGCCAACTCTTCTTGCATTGCAATAATCCAATCGGGATCAAGAAGAGCTTGGTCAATAGTTTTGGGTTCAATTTTAGAAATCAAAGATATTTGACTAAGGTTTCTGTATGAGGCTCTAGTTCGAACTCCTAGACTTGGATCACCTATCACTTGGTCGATAGGATGATTCGTTTGGGTCCTAGTTGGATTTGGGTTTGAGTCTACAACTTAATCCATAGGATGACTCGTTTGAGTTCTAGTTTGGTTAGAGTCATCTATCACTTGTTCGATAGAGTGACTTGGTTGACTTAGGTTAGGATTAACACTAGACCTGATCCCCGGATCAGAGTTAGGTCTAGTATGAGTCAGCTCGCTAATTGGGGTTGCCGGGGGTTTTGTAGGTTCGTGTTCTTCATCAAATACTACATTGATAGTCTCCTCGACTCTAAGGGTGTCGTGGTTATATATTCTATAAGCTTTGCTTGTAGTCGAGTATCCTAGAAAGATTACGGTCGTGGTTTTGGATGTAAATTTCCCTAGGTAATCCTTAGTGTTTAGGATATGTACCTTACACCCAAATACCCTAAAGTACTTGATGTTAGGTATTTTATCGTGATAAATCTCGTATGAGGTCTTAAGGTGCCTCTTTACCATAAGGATCCTATTTTGGACATAGCATGCTGTATTCACGGCTTTCGCCCAAAACCTATCGGGTAGGTTATACTCATTTAACATTGTCCTAGTGGCTTCTTGTAGGGTTTTATTTTTGCGTTCTACTAGGCCATTTTGTTGTGGAGTTCTAGGGCAAGAGAACTCATGGTGGTATCCATTTAGGTTACAGAATTCTGTAAACCTATGGTTTTCGAATTCACCACCATGATCAATCCTAAGTCTTTTGATTTTAATGTTTTGTTGATTTTCTATTAACTTAAATAGGTTGATTAATTGATCTAGGGAAGTAAATCTAGAGTAGTCATCAATAATGACTAAACAGAATTTACTTCCATTAAGTGACTTAGCTCCATGTGAATCAAATAGATCCATGTGTAGGAGCTCAAGCACACTTTTGGTTCGTTCTTGATTAGTTAGTTGATGTTGTGTCCTAGATTGTTTACCTTGTTGACAAGCATTACATATTTTATTATCCAAGTTATTGAGGTTAGGCAAACCTCTGACTAAGTCACTCTGACTCATCTTGTGGATGAGTCTTGGGTGTGAGTGATCGAGTCATCGGTGTCACAACCATGATTCCTCTTGCCGTGTCATAAGACACTTAGTTGAGGAGTTAGTTAAGTTAATAGTGTAAATGTTGTTATTTCTAGTTCCCTTAAGAATTGTTTTAGAGGTTTTGTTTGTATTAATTACGCATTCATTTTCTAGAAATATGACCTTATAGTTATTATCACACAATTGGCTTACACTAAGTAGATTATATTGAAAATTTTCTACTAATAAAACGTTTTGAATAACAAAATTTGAGTTAAGCTCAATATCACCTAATCCGATGATTTTGAGCTTGCCGTTATTTCTGAAGGCTACCGATCCTTGTCGTTTGAATCGAAGCTTCGAAAACTTGAGTTGATCCCCGGTCATGTGTCGAGAGCAACCACTGTCCAACATCCATTGATCTTACACGCAAGGTAGTTGGATCGGATATTGGATTTATTAAAGATTGGTTGAAAATTATTAACCTTATCGGATCGGATCGGATTGAGTTGATCCCTTTGCGATCCAAGTAGGAGGTCAAGTCCTTTGGATCCCAAAGTAAACCTTTCCAACGTATTCCTAAGATCTTCGACTTGACTCTTCAAGAGTGAGTTCTCAACTTCGAGTTTTTCAACCCAAGTTGAGTCCTTCTCTTGAACTCGACTAGTCGAAGAGGTTAGGGAGACCTCGTGTTTGAGGAGTTTAACTTCCTCAACCAGGGTCTCGACCTTGGACTTGGACTTAGCTAACTTTCTATTTAAAAACTTAATTGCACTATAAAGTGTAGTAATGAGAGACCGACTTACCTTGAGTGTATCTTTTGAACCGAATGCGTATCCGTGGCTTGTCTTGAATAGTACTTCACAGTCTGACTCGTCTTCGGTTTCCGATTCAAGTTCCGGTTTCGACTCCGTCTCCGATTCCACCAGTTTAGCCATGAGGACTCGATCATCGTCTTCTTCCTCGAAAGCTTCTTCCCAAGTAGCGTTGAGTGCCTTTTTGTGTTTCGGTGCCTTGCTCTTGAGTTTTGGGCATTCGGACTTGATATGTCCAAACCTGTTGCATTCATAACATCTAATATTTGAACTTTTAGGCTTACCTTCGTTGGGTCGAGTGACGGTTTGTTTTCGGCCCTTGACTATCCTCCGAACTAGGTTGACTAGTTCGACCTCCATTTCTGAGTCGACCTCCGAATCTGACTCATCCTCTTCTTCCTTCGGGGGTGGCTTGCTAGCGGTTTTCTTCTTTGAACCTGCAAATAGTGCTATACCTTTCTCGGGTTTCGAGTTAGACTGCTCATGAAGTTCAAAATCAGAAAAAAGTTCATCTAACCTAAGTTTAGAAAGATCCTTGGAGACCTTGTAGGCATTGACCATGGATGCCCACAAGGTAGTCCTCGGAAAGGAGTTTAGGACATACCTTATAAGGTCACGGTTTTCGACCTTTTGCCCGATTGCGTGTAGATTGTTGACTATGTCCTGGACGCGGGCGTGGAGTTGCGTCACCGTTTCATGTTCCTGCATTTTTAGATTATATAATTTATTAAATAAAAGGTCGCGCTTACATACCTTGGATTCATCGGTCCCTTCGTGTAGCTCCACTAGCTTTGTCCAAAGGTCCTTTGCGCTGATGAAGGGGCCGACGCGATTTAACTCCTCCTTGGACAAGCCGCATTGGAGGATTTGTGTTGCCTTGGCGTCGGCTTCGACTTGTCATTTTGTCGCAATGGTCCATTGGTCATAACCCAAGGATTCACCCACTTCGTTAGTTGGAAGTGTGAAACCCGTTTGGATTATGATCCACATCTCGATTTGGGTTTTGAGAAAGCATTCTATCCGACCTTTCCAGTAACGGAAATCATCTCCGTTGTAAAATGGAGGTCGGACAGTGCTAAAACCCTCGAGATGAGCCATTTGGAAGGGAAACCTTGCACAAAAAATACCAAAAAAAACACGAAAAAGGTTCCAAGACTTCGCCTTGGATTAGTAATGTAGGAAATGAAAAGAAACAAAAGGAATAAATGAGAAATAACCAACTAAAATAAAAGATGAGCACTTACAACCTTCGATGTCCCGGAAATGGTACTAAACGATGGATTTTCGGGATGAATACAGCTTGTTATGAGGGTTTACCCTGGTAATAAGTGTAGATCTTTTCGAGAGCTTCGTTTTGGTAGGTAGACCGTTTCGTGGGTCAACTTGTACGAAAAGTTATGCCAATTTTACCGTCGGCTACTCCAAAAGCGAATACTTGCAAAACAAAACCAAACGAAGAGTACCAAGACTTCGTCTTGGATTAGTAGTGCGGGAGAAAAATTTAAATGAACGAAAAATAAATCTATAAAAAATGCTAGATTGGTGGTTTCACCAAATCTAAGCGCCCCCGGCTATGATACCAATTGTTGGATCGAAGCGGATCGCTAGAGGGGGGGGGGTGAATAGCGATAAACCTTTTTTTTTTTTTAATTCGTTCGTTAAAACTCGAGTAGACAGTTAATTGCAGCGGAAAGATAAACTATAAATAAATGAGACAAATATTTTTTTACTTGGTTCGTAGCCTTCGGCTACTACTCCAAGACCCTAGTGATCCTTGATCATGCACGGAGGGCAATTCACTAAAAACACTCCTCCTCGTTGGAGGTAGGAGTTTGACGATTACAAAAAAAACTTTGAAAGAAAAGATAGAGAGACAAACCCTCTCTTCTATTAATGTAAAGTGCAACGATAAAAAACCTCGATTAATAAAAGGAATTTCAATATTTAAAGAGACGACAAAATAAGAATATCAACAACTAAAAGAGTAGAAAGTAAACTAGGGTTGTTGACAGCACTTCGTCGTAGAGTCGTCGGAAAATCGCAGAGTTGTGGAGGTTTGTGAGCACTTAAAGATGATGAAAAACCCTAGGAGAAGCCCTCCTTTTATAGCCTTTAAGCCCCTCATCGAATGGGTCTTCAACCAATAGGAATTGGGCACAAAACTCCTTGAAAAATGGTGATAAAGCTTGACTCCTCGAGGCTGATTTTTGACCATCGGTTGAATTGGCCGGTTGAACTGGTCCGGTTGAACTGGCTGGTTGAACTGATGGCCAGGATTTTTGACGACAAAAAAGAGTTAGCTAAAAATATAAGTGAATTCGATGGCCACTTGCCGTCCGATCTCAACATAGACCTTCCATGGGAAGTCTTGGGTCGGATCGTCGCCTAAGGACGTCCTCGTACAAAGGACACGACCTCACTTCACTTTACTCACTCGAGCTTATCTCGATACTTACTATGTTGCTTTTGCTTCCGACCTTCCACTTGATTCCTTTGGCTCCCTCCGAAGTCACTCGAGTGTCGCCCGACCACCGCGGCTTCCTCCGGGTGTCGCTAGCCTTCAGCTCCAGCTATAGCAATTTTCTGCACACTCGATTCAGCTCGTGAGATAACGACATGAGCTTAACTTTGTATCGTTTGCTATAATCAAAACTCAGGTTCGACTTAGGTGCCTACTGCACCAACAATCCATGCTTCCGTTGCAACTGAAATGATTTCATGCTTGCTTCTTGTTTGGTCCAACCAAACCTAGTTTCTCTCGATATGAGAATCTCATTCTCAACCTCGTTTTAAATCCTTCGGATTATGCTTGTTGTGCTTGTGACCAAATAGGTTCCCGGTTTATGTTGGCCATCTATAATTAACCATTAATTATAGAATGATTATGAGTGGCACCTAGTAGTACATCATGATCCCCAATTAATCAAAAAATCAACGGTTGATCCCAGAACCATTTATGAAACCCTTCAGCAGCTACAATGAATCATGTCCCATTCCCTTCACTCATATTATACCCACTTGGTTCAAGATATGGTCTATAGTGTCAGTCCCCACTAGGCTGACTACGTCACACCTAGGCCAAGTATCATTTCCTCATCCTATGGATTCTAGTTACTGCACATGTATCCTAGAGTACCTTACTCTAAACATGTAATGCTTTAGCCAAAGGCTTTAGTAATAATCCGACGAGAGGCCAAGGGTATACATCTCCTCGCAAGGAGTGGTGAATCCTTTATAGGCTATTTAAATACCTTCGGGCATTTCGACTTATACCCAATCATCTCGGGTCCACATCTCCTTGGAGATGCTTGCTTAAGATGTCAAAGCATAAGTCTCCATGACCAAGATGACTTGAATATCACAAGTCAAAGGAACATCGCACTTAAGTTGTAGTAAGAACTTCATTGACATATCCATATATGCAGAGAACCATATGAAGTCTTATAGCTGATCACTCCAATGAACTAGTTACCATAACTAGCATCCATGATTAACTCCGAACATCACAATGTCTCCAGTCAGTGAGAATTAGCTGCTTGGATACACCAAAGAGTATACCTCATGCTAGTCTCGACAAAATTGATGGTGTCCAAATCTATCAATTTATCGACTAGGGATAATTCCAATACATCACAATTACACATGTAGAGATACTCACTAGTTGTGATCCAATCACAAATTCTCTTATGCTGTGAATTGTATTGTGGACATTCAGTAAATGAGTTTAAGATCTAATCAAATACATGAAAACATGTACACTCAAATAGTGAATCTTTATTTATCATATAAATGGTTCAAATATAAGGCAATTGTCTTAGGACACCTCTCATATATAACTAACAAGTAGTGGACTGCCTTTGTAATGAATCACCTCCAACGACTTCTGACCAAGACTGATTCACGGTCATCATCATCTAACGACACACTGGACAGTTGACTGCTGCAATTGACAGTCGACTGGTGCCACTTATAGCAGTGGACTGATGGTGGACCAGTCGATTGCCAACCCTTGACAATCGACTGATAGGCCACAAACCCTAGCCGAACACCAGTCAACTAACAGTCAACTTGGACCAGTCGACTGATATCTATATCAGTCGACTGTCATCGGGTAAAACCTCAAACAACATGATGTTTGAGTGCCCGACACTTAACCTTAACCATTTGGCCAAGTTCCCTAAGTTAAACTACCCCGTCCCAGGTTAATTCGCTCAACTCTCATCTCCCCACAGAGTACACCATTGAAGCTCTCTTCCTTCGGCCTGCGTCCCGTGGATGCACTAAGCTCACGACTTCTCCCATGCCATCCTTTGCATCTTGCCCTGAAGTTTGCTTTCTTTGGCTTCACTCCAATGCTCCTCGTCCGACGGTCCCTCGGATGTACCAAGCTCATGACTTCTCCCCCTGCCATCCTTCACTGACTCAAGGACCCGAGCCACGAGATGATGATCTTGCCAATGCTTCATCAAGAAACTCATGTGTGATTCACTAAGTCCTGCACAACTTGAACACACACATAAACACATCTACATCCTAACATAAACTCTTTGACACACACATCAAAACCAAGATCATACTTGGGTTGACTGCCCTAACAGAGTCGACTTGCTTCTTAAGGAAATCCAAGTACTTAAGGAGGAAGTCAACTCAAAGACTTCGACTTGCCAAATTAAGGATAGAGACACAACTTAAGTTGTAAAGCTTGAGGAAGAGAACTCGGTCCTAAAAAGGCAAGTAGAGGATCTCACCGAATCTTTGGAAAGATTCACTTCGGGCTCCAAGTATCTCAACATGATGCTTGGGTCTCAACGAGCTGTGTACAACAAGTCTAGACTCGGATACAAGGATAAGGACACAAATAGATTATACATGTCCTTGTTTAATAGAAATGTTAAGGGTTAACTCCAAGCATGGGTTCCTAAGACTAGCTTAGTCAACCAAGTTGGACCGAACCAATTTTGGATTCCCAAAGTACAAGTTCACTTAGTGAACAAGACCCATCAGATCTACTATGCAGGGGGAGCTAACTCTGTGCTTGTTTTCTTAATTAGATAATACTATTGCATGCTTAGTTAGTTATTAATTACTTAATTTAGAATGGACTAGATAGGAAGCAAAGTAGTTTAAACTTGAACAACTTAGTACTAAGATGAAGTGAACTGATAGTAAGTTAGGGAAGCTCTTCAAGGTGCATGTTTAGGAAGTGGTCCATCCGATATCCAAGAAGACCATATGCCTCGCCACGACCTGGTGCACTAAGTCGAGTGGAACTGATCAAAGCTAACTCACTAAGTCTTTAACTAGTTAGACCAAAGCTTAGTCCAAAGTGAGTCAAGTATTTGATTCCTTGATTGACTTTGTCTAGGAAGTGGTCCATCCGATATCTAAGAAGATCATATGCCTCGCCATGACCTGAAAGTCAATGCTGAAAAAATCTACTTGATTAGCTCAAGCTAAATTTGAATCTAACACAAGTTTAAAAAATTTGAAATTTTATTTTAAAATTAAGATAAAATAAATTCTCATCTCACAAAACCCATAGGATTAACGTGTATTAAAAACTTAGATCGGGTGAGATGAAATAGAACTCAACTAGACTTAACGTTCAAATCAAATTAATTCAATTCAACTTAACCATTTTAATTAATTCAACTTAATCATTTCAACTTAACCATTTTAATCAATTCAACTCAACTTAAATCGCCTTAATCAACTCAACTCAAATTAATAAACTCAAATCAAATCAACTCAACTCAAATTAATCAACTAAAATCAAATTAATCAACTAAAATCAACTCAACTCAACTTTAATTAATCAACTCAACTCAACTCAAATTAATCAACTTAAATCAAAATCAACTCAACTTAAATTAATCAACTCAAATCAACTCAACTCGAATTAATCAACTCAAATCAAAATCAACTCAACTCAAATTAATCAACTCGAATCAAATCAACTTAATCAACTCAACCCTAATCAACTTAATCCTAAGTAAATCAACATAATTCAAAGAGGAAGTTAATTTAGCATTATTCAAATATCTTTTAGGATCCATGTTGGGAGAGTCCTTAAGTAAGATTGCATTTTTACATGCATAAGCATCAAATTAAGGGGGAGTTAAGATACTTTTGAAAATATTATTTTGAAAACTTAAAATAAAAACATAAATATAGGGGAAGTTTAACATTCAAAATTGTGTTCTAAGTATTTTCCAAAGAACTTAAATGTAAGAATAATAATGTTACTTTAAGGGGGAAAATAAAAAATTTAGGGGGAGCCAAAGGAAATTTACTTTGCAAAACTATAAAATATCTTGGTTAAAAATCACTTTCTTTACAAACAATTTTTGAACTAAAATTAAATCTTAAGTTCTTGATAAAAATAAACTTAATATGAACTTGAAATGAACAATATTAGTGATTTTATTTTAAGAGGGAAAAAGAAAAATTTAAGTACGTGAATTGGACTTATCAATCTAATGATACTTAGTAATTAATTAACATTTATTTTAATTAACTTAACTTCATCTAAATTTGGAAGATGAGAGTTAGCTAAGCTAAGTCTAAACTTAAATTGTTCACTTCAAAATCTAAATAAATAATGATAGGATCTATGTTTAGAGTTTTTTTAAAGATTAAAGTAAATTTGTATCATTAATGAGAAACTACCTTGGAAATTCATTATGAAAATCTATAACGTATAATATGGATTATTTTTGAATTAATGAAAAAGAGAGCAACTTCTTAGAAAACAAATTTCAAGTGTGCAAAAGTCTCACTCTATCACTTTTTATTTAAGGGGAAATTTATTTATAAAAATATTTTTGCATTAATTAAGAAGGAGAGTATAATTTCAAAAATATATGACCTTTAAGAATATGCTTTATTGAGTGAGAGAAAATATTCAAAGGATAAAGAAATATAAGAAAGTAAGTAACTTAAACTCAACTATCTAAGCTACTTCAATTTGAACTAATTTTTATCCTAAGTAACTTAGTCAAAAATTTGGAAAATGGGTATGCAAAAGGAATGTTAAGGGGAGGTTAATTTTCAAAAGAATATTTCTACAATATTTTTGGGAAGTACTAAGCTTATGAAAACTTTGTTTTAAGAAATTAAGTACTAAATTTAAAGCTTTAATTGTGAGTTTTTAAAGGAACAATGGGTAAAGTAGGTGCATCATTGATTAGAGACATAGGGGGAGGAGCTTAGAAAGATTATAGTCAAAATGTTAAGAATGTATTTTGAATTTTTTTTTTGAAAGCTTACTTGAAAAAATCTAGATAAACTATTTTCAAAACGATAAGAGACATTTTGAAAAATTATGAGAAGCACATGATAATGGGGAGGTTGTATTTTCAAAGAAATTTTATTGTAGACATAGAAGTTATGGTTTTAAACTTATGCATTTGAAGTTTCATTTATATAGTTTCAAATTTAGCAAAAAAGATTAATTCTAGGGGGAAGCTATACAAAACCTGTATTTCAAAACAAACTTTTATTAAAACCTATGTCTCATAAACTTCAAGTAATTTAAAAATATAATTTTAAGATTAAGAGGAAACATTTTTATGACTAAGAAAATTTATGATATTTGTAAATAAGTCATGGGACATTGCTAAAATTCCTTGGCATCTAATTTATTTTAATATTTTGATGTATGCCAAAGGGGGAGAGAGCGTGTTTAAGTTAGAACTTAGAAATGCATTTGTATATGCAATTTTTTGTAATTCATGATTTAAAGATATAGTATTTTTAATCCTAATATTAAACAGTTATGATACATAAAAAGAGGGAGATTGTTGGTGCAAGGAGCACCACATCTGTGTTTTGATGTATGCCCCAAGGTTTAATGTTAGGATGAACCTATGAATTGATATATGTGTTAAGTGTGCAGGCTTAACAGGAACTCCTAGTAGGTCATGTTGACTGCATACTACGCAGAAGCCTTGATAGATCAGAAGGACCGGACACTAGACATGAAGTCCAGATGGGTCGAGTGGACCAGACATCTCGCATGAAGATCGATTGGGTCAGGAGACCGGACAATGATGTGAGCAAAACATATAGGGTTTTAGGAGTAGTTTTCGCTCACATCTCATTTCATTTTATGTTTGTTTCATGCATATTTTACTTTGTTTTGCATGCATTTCCTATTTTCTAGTTCGAAGATATACTTTTGTTAATTTATGTGTAGGATGACATTTTTGGAGCAAAAATGGAGCAATTTGTGGAGCATGGACCTTAGGGAACACGCACTGGCCATGTCCTAAGACTTGGGCATGTTTTCGAAGCGAAACAGATCAAAACGGAGGCTCCATTAAAAGACACGGCCAGACCATGCATTTTTTCCAGCTCAGTTTTCAGCCGTTTTCCAGCCTTGCACATGGCCTAACCATGTGAAATTCACATGACCATGTGGCGGCACCGCAAATTCGACGAAAGAAGGTTTTTCAAGCATTTATGGAAAGCTGGAGCCACCTCTATATATAGGAAACTTGTGTAAGAGGTTGGGGATCACGAGGGAGCAACCCTAGGGCTCCCAAACCCTAGGGAGGAGGCACGACGATCGGGACAACACTTCAAAGCCTTAAAAAGCTTCGGAAACTCGCAACAAGGAGGAAGGAAGCCGCTCGAGATCCAAGTTCTGCACCTCAACGCTAGGGAGAAGAGACTCAACGCATTGTAATCTATATTCTTTCCATACTTTATCTTGTATATATGAATTTGACAATGCCTTATGATTCTTTTCTTGCATTCATGGAGTAGATTCTCTAATTCTACGACTAGGGAGTAGTTTGTGTTGAGTTAGAACATGTTGGTTCAAATATCTTTTCGTTCTTGAATCTATATTTGCAATTGGTGTTTGGTTTAGATCTATAGCTATTGTTTTGGTTTTCTAGTCACTGTGCTTAGCCGATACGAGGGGTGACAACCCTCGTATCAAAGATTTAGGGGAATTTAAAGAGGAACCTAGGGGTTGTCTGTTAGTTAAAGCCCTAGAACCAATCATGTGATGGTTGAATAGGGAACATTTTTGTATCATATTCTATAAAGGCAAAGGATTGGTTATTATATTTACATCTTGCTTGTGCCAGCTAATTTAAATATAATAATGCCCTAGAAAAGTAGGTTCTTATCTACAGCACATCAATTGGCAGAATTGATTATGAGAGGCTGTAGAGAACACTTTCCTAAATGTTCCTAGTCGAGTATTAATATGCAAGGGAAATATTAATACATAAAGACTAGCATGTAGGTCAATTGATGACTTGATCTCACAAGTCATGGATATATGATATCAAGTTGACACATGGGTATATATTGGAGAATATATACTGAACTGACCCGCCATGAGAAAGTTTCATGGATCGTTATATGAGTGTCATAAACTTTCTCATGTGACTATTGGTATGAATAGTCCTTAGACACAAGTCACTACGGTTCCTACATAAGGAGTTATGTACTTTGGTATCGTCAAACGTCACCCGTAACAGGGTGGACCATAAAGGCGATTACTGGGTATGTAACAAATTATGCGGAGGGATGTGAGTGATGTAGATGGGATCTATCCCTTCCATATGACGAGTGATATCGGTGGGCCCTTGATTGAGTAGAACTACTAAAAGCATGGCCATATGCTCGAATGAGTCAATATGAGATATTGAGCTCATTTGTTTGAGTTAGTTTACTCAGGATCAAGAAACACATAGATTGATCGAGGATGACACGGTCTATGCCTCATTGATCAATCGATATCAAGGATAGAAGGACACGGTCATATATTATAGTAGTCACGGAAAGGTTAGTCGGATCTTGACTTATCTCGTAACTTAGGTAGCAATGATGTATTGCTAGATCGCTCATTGCTTGTGTATCTAAAAGAGTTTAGGTCCACTGCCAACGTTATGAGAGCCTATAGGGTCACACACAAAGAGCATGATAATTAGAGGAATTAGAGTATTCTAGTTTGACTAGAATAATATGGGAATAAACTTAAGTACAAAATGGTTTTTGGACTTTAAGCTTAATGAGAATTTTTAGCTAATTGATTTAATGAGATTAATTCAATATGTTACCTTATTGATTTAATAAGATTAATTCAATATGATAACATAAGCTTAATTGAATTAATAAGATTAATTCAATATGATAACATAAGCTTAATTGAATTAATAAGATTAATTCAACATGCATGAATGCCACATAAGAATGCCACATAAGCATGCCACATTAGCATGCCACCTAAGCATCCACCTAAGCTAGTTAAGGTGGAAGGAAACAAAATGGTTTTGTCTCCTTAAGTGGCCGGCCAAACTTGTGTCCCAATGCAATGGATTGCATTGAATGGTAGGAGGTGAAAGGGTTTGTCCAACCCTATAAAAGACCATGAAGTGGCCGGCCATTCCATAAAGCAATTGTTGTAGAGTTTTGGTGTTGTGGTTGTGAGAGAGCTTGGTGGAAGCTTTAGTTGTGTGGGTTTGTGAGTGTAGGCTAGCAAGAAGAGGAGTCTTCTTCTTCCTTTCTCCTTTTCCCTCTCTTCCTCTCCTTTAGGGACTTCTCTAGCAAGAAGTAAAGGAGAGCTCTTCTAGTTTTCCTTTTGTGAGACAAGAGCGTGCTTGTGTGGATACATATAGAGGCACGGACACTTGAACGTGCTAAAGATCCAACAAACCGTAAGGAAAAGCGGGATTGCAAAGGGCACGCAACAAAGGTAGAACTCTCCTATAAGATAGGCTTTGGTTTAGAGAAATTTATTTTATACGAGTTTGCTTTCGCATGGATCACTTGGAAGGGATCCTATTTTCCGTTGCGCATATGCCATTTGGCATACGAGAATTCCCTACATTGTCCTCATCGTCGATAATTGTGGGTAGAAGGATGCGATAGAGTAGGAAACATGCCCCATTTTTGACTCGTCGCAGGGATCGATTCAGCATCCTCATACTGACTATCCCGTCCTAAAGCCAGGGGTTGACCTAGTATGGAAGAGGTAGCTTCCAATAGATGAGAAGGCTTATCAGGGGAGTGTATGATGTCCTTTCCACAAAACCGTAGATAGAAACCTAGACAAAACCCAATTGACAACGTATTCTGTGACACACAAACGAAATCAAAATCCTAGAATCCATCCAAAGACTGTAGCGTCCCTTCTCTTCCTCTGTGTGACACCGTACTAGACTTAGGACCGCCAACAACTCTATGAACCGCAACCATTAGAATCGATTTATGAACAATAACGTCCACCGAATAGATCAGTACTCGAATCTCAGTCCATATTGGATCGATAAATCTTTATTACTTGACGACACCTGTGCACTTACGGGCATTGAGCACGAGCATGCACTTCGAGTCCTCGATGGTCTCCGTCGTGAGATTTGAGGTCGCGTTCACGTGTATCAAATTTTTGGCGCCATTGTCGGGGACTTATTGATTCGATATCGAATCAAGAAGTGGATAGTTGGATCAGACTTAGGCTAGATTTACTTTTCTTGTTTTATTTTATTTTAGTTTTTTTCATTCTATTGCTCTTTCCTTATTTATAATTTCCTTCATATAACAATGCATGCTTTTACTTATGATTATGGTAAATTTAATGCTGTGAGTTTTGGTAATATTTATTGTGAGCATTGTGGTGAAACATGACATACCATAAACGATTGTCCGAATATATTTGAACCTTCACAATTTGAACAAGAAGATGTCACCTACAACTAGAACTAGTGGTCACAAGATGATTCCTATTCATATAGTTATGACCTTGGCTACTTAAACCTTCAATATTTTCCGCCTAAATCCCGACTTGAGCAGATGATGGAAAATTTCATTCAAATGCAACAAGCGGTGAATATTGAATTTTGGCGGCGACATTCGCAGATAGAGACTTGATATTGTTTCCCAAGTGAGAACGAGCGCTATGAATCACTATGCAAATTTTATCCAGAACCAAGTCCCCACTTAGAAGCCTTGCTAGCCAATTTTACTAGGGAATGCGAGGAGCGTAGCCGACAATTTGAGGAGATTTTGCAACGAGATCTAGCAAGAGAGAAAACCAAACGACGAGAAGGTGGCTTAGATGATTGGATTACCCCTAATATGGTGGAGACTCACTTAGAGTGAATGGATGAGGAAGACGTTGATGACATAGGAAGTAAAGAAGGACAATCCATTCAATCACCAATTGAAGAAGAACTTGAGGACTATTTAATTGATACTTTAATCGAGGAGTGCATTGCTTCAATCAAAACACCTCCTAACCTCAAGGATCTAAAAGAGCCTGCCTTAACCCTCACCAAAACTTTAGTTACCAATAACGAAGCCTATCTAGTGATTTGTGATGATAAAATTTCATTTGACCTAATAGAATCTACTAATCAATCTTTTGGTGAGGATGTTTGTGGTGAGTTACATTATTCACAGCATATGGATGAAACCGAATATTATGATCAAACTTTTGATGATTCTTTAAAGATAAGCATGTTCACTCTTGAACCAAGGAAGGCAGCTAATAAATATCTTGCCCCTCCACGAGCAAGATTTAAGAGATATGGTGATAAGGGAGCACAAGGGAGGAGGTATAAGGTGAGCAAATATCTTGCTCCCCCACTAGCAAGATTCAAACACATCAAATAAAACATAGGAATAAGGTCGAGCTAAAAGACCTTAAACAAAGCGCTTCTTGGGAGGCAACCCAAGTTTAGTTTTTTATAATCTCTTTTTATTTTATTGCATTCGTTTGTAACATTTAGCATTTTGCAAATAAATTAGGACTAGAAAGGACTTGCTAGGTAGAAACAAAAATCATTTTGAATCTACATGACTGAGCGTGTAAGAAGAATTCGGATTGTTGTGCACCATGAGAGAGAAACGGGGGGCACACGGCCTGGTCGTGTGCTTTCACATGGTCGTGCCCAACACTCTAACAGTGCACACGGTCTGGCCATGTGTTTTCACACGATCGTGTTGTGCAAGGGATAAAGGGCACCACACGGTGCGTTTCGCCCCTATTCATCACTCTCCCTCCAGTCCACACATGTATAGGAGCCTACCTAGTCCATGTCGACATGAGCCTACACCTGCACCACCACCTTTTTCTACTTTTGAGCAGGATGCAGGTACATTTGCCTATGATTTTTTAGAGTTTTGATCGCACCTCGACGATATATACGTCGAGCAGCAGATGCAGAGGTAGCGATGGGAGGAGCAAAGCATATATACTCAGGCAGAGTTTCAGGGTTGCCCTTCGCCAGGAGGAGCACATATATTGCCAGGAGATTCAGCAGCACATGAGTGCCCAGCAGGCATAGTGGCCCCGGGAGGAGGAGCACAGAGCAACCGTTGCATTCACCAGCTCTCAGATCGACCACATGTACATGTTGCATCAGCGCCTGAGCACCAGGTTTACCCAGGAGCCTGACATACCGAGACTGTCGGACTTCCCACCTCATCCACAATATTAGAGGTACAGTCTCATATAAGTCTGGGGGGGAACCCTAAGTTTTGATTCATTTTGTTTCTAGCAGTAGTTTCTTTCCTGATATTTGCATCTTAGTTTGCATTCATTTGTTCATGCATAGGTTGTTTAGTTTCTTTCAACACTTAGTTTTCGTTATCTATAAGCTGCCTCAGTAGTATTTGTAAAGTTTTCTTCATGAGTTGTTTCCATGAGTAACTTAACTTCATTTACCTCATGGTATTTTATTTTATTTGCTCTAATGAATGTTCTAGACTTACACTGGTTAGCTTTTATTTTACACCTACACATGATAAAAATTCTAAAAGGGAAAATCTAGTATGTACCTAGTTATGATTCATCTCGGTAGTCTAGTACTTTGGAATCCATAGGTGACCCTAAGTTTAGCATTTTAGTTACTGGAGATGTTCGGATTATGGAAGCCCATTTGGAAAAATCAAAATCCCAAGAGAGAGAGAAAAGAAAAAAAAGAAGAAAAAAAGCGAGTAAGAAAAAAAATGAATTTTTTTTTATGAGGGATAAAAAAACAGTTGTTGTGGGTGGAAATGGTTAGGTGCCCCTTTGAGACCGAGTTATATTACTGGGGAAACACCTACCAATTTCTATCAAAGCCGAGCACGTCTTTAAGACTTTGTGCTAGATCTAGGGAATGACCCTTGCTTTGGATAGGTAAGTGCCTAAGAGCCGGAGACCTTAGGAAAGCTATAGGATGATGAGTTAACTTACCATGGAACGAGTATCCCCTAAGAAGATTCGTTTAGCACGTACATGAGGAGCTAACTTAGTGAATTTCTAGAACATATCTATTTTGCTTTGATTGAAAATACCACTTGATAAATCTAGTTAACATGCTAAGTATGGAACAATACCTTTTTAAAATTTTATGGCATTGAGGTTTGTTTGAGGACAAGCAAAGACTTAAGTCTGGGGGAATTGATGTGAGCAAAATATATAGGGTTTTAGGAGTAGTTTTCGCTCACATTTCATTTCATTTTATGTTTGTTTCATGCATATTTTACTTTATTTTGCACGCATTTCCTATTTTCTAGTTCGGAGATCTCCTTTTGTTAATTTATGTGTAGGATGACATTTTTGGAGCAAAAATGGAGCAATTTGTGAAGCATGAACCTTAGTGAACACGCACTGGCCATGTCCCAAGACTTGGTCTTGTTTCCGAAGCAAAATGAATCAAAATGGAGGCTCCACGAAAAGACACTGCCAGGTCGTGTCGTTTAGCACGACCGTGACTTTTTTCCAGCTCAATTTTTAGCTTGGATTTCAGCCATTTTCCAGCCTTGCACATGACCTGGCCGTGTGAAATTCACACGGCCATGTGGTGGCGCCGCAAATTCAACGAAAGAGGGTTTTTCAAGCATTTATGGAAAGTCGGAGCCGCCTCTTGTTGGATCAATGCGGTTCGCTAGAGGGGGGGGGTGAATAGCGAAAGAAAAAACTTTTTCGAATTCGTTTCAAGACAAATATACGTAGCGGAAAGATAAGCAAAACAAAAAGTAAAGGAGACAATAGAAACAAGATATTTACTTGGTTCGTAGCCGAAGGCTACTACTCCAAGGCCCTAGTGGTCCTTGACCACGCACGGAGGGCAAATCACTAAACAAACTCCTCCTTGTTGGAGGTAGGAGTTAATCGATACAAAAAAACTTGAGGTAGAGGGACACTCCCCCTCTCCTCGTTACGATAGAAAAATAGCTTCGAAGAATGTAAGTAAATGAGCAACGACACTAAAATTAAAACCGACGTACAAAAATAAAGGAAATGAAACCTAGACGTCGAAGAAGAAGAAGCACGTTGTTGTCGGTAGCTTTGCGGAGACTTTTTGGAAGCTTAAAATTGTTGTAAAAACCCTAGGTTTGACCCTCCTTTTATAGCCTTTGAGCCCCTTTTCGAGTGGGTCTTCAACCAATCACAAATGGACACCAAACCGCTTTGAGGTGGAGTGATAAGCCTTGACTCCTCGAATCTGATCATTGACCATCAGTCGACTGATGGTCATCATCAATCGACTGATGGCAGCATCAGTCGATTGATGACCTTCTAATGATCGGATACACGGCAATGACGAGTCCTCCAAGCCGGCAATGATCGATGCTTGCCGCAAGTCAAAGTTAGCTCAATAAAAACATAATTTCGATGGTCGCGACCATCCGATCTCGACCTAGACCATCTATAAGATGTCTTTGGTCGGATCTACGCTAAGATCATCCCCGTAAAGAGGATACGACCTTACTTACGCACACACACGAGCTTACCGATACTTACGTGTTGCTTTTGCTTCCGGCCTTCCACTCGATTCCTTGGCCTCCTCAAGTAACTCGAGTATCGCCCGACCACCGCGGCTTCCTCCGGGTGTCGCTAGCCTTCAGCTCCAGCTATATCAATCTTCTGCACACTCGATTTAGCTCGTGAGAAAACAAAATAGACTTAACTTTGTGTCTTTGCTATAATCAAAACACAGGTTCGATTTCGGTGCCTCACTGCACCAACAATCTCTCCTTTGATATATGGCAAAAACACAAAGTTAAGGAAATTAAGTGCATGAAACAGTAAAGACAAGAAGCAAAAGTAGGAGTAGTAAAAATATTTCTCAAGTTCTCCCCTTAGAGGAACCCTCCCCCTTGACCGAGGGTGAGTACTTGAAAAAGACTTTTAGTTCTCCAAACACAAAAGTTAAGTTAGGCTTCTTAGAGTCAAAAATAAGTGCAAGTTAAGTAATCAAAAGTTAAGTCAAAAGGTTAATTATTCAAAAGGTTTAACTTTTGATTTCTTAACTTGGGCCTTTAAAGTTTTCAATTCCGAAGAGTTGAAACCTAAACCTTACTCCCCCTTAACTTAGGCCAGAATCAAAGTTTTAAGTTAAGTTATCAATTTCAAAAATTTGAAATTGAACTTTGGCCTTTTCTTGAACCTTAACTTTGGCCTTTTCTCCCCCTTTTGACATAAATCAAGGAAAAAGTTGGGGGGGGGGGTTTAAGAAAAACCTAAGTCCAAGCATGATGATTTTAAAAATAGTATGTGAAAATAATTCATCTAAATGTTCAACTCTAGTTTGACTTGATTGAAATGATTATCAACAAGTCCTGATTAGAGTTGGTTAATATTAGTTGCATATTTATACTCCGAGGTTCATATTGACGCACTTGATCTACATCTTGGAACTTGGAGTAGGGTCCTAACATCTCACGCCCATCTACGTGGCTAAGTACACAAACACATTAGTCCTATGTGTTGTGAGATGTACTGGCTCCTTAAATCTATAGGTGCATGATATCTAAGGTATGTCCTATGCTAGTTCCATCAAAATGAAAAATAAGAAATAGTAGTAAGAAAATATAGTTTGCAAGTTCTTATTCTATTACGCACATGCCCAATTTTCATCTTAATAGACTAAATTCGGCTTCGGGTAGGGGTTTAGTAAATAGGTCTGCTAGGTTAGATTTTGATTCGACGTACTCGAGTTGTATGGCTCCGTTGGCCACATGTTCTCGAATGAAATGGTGTTTGACTTCTATATGTTTGGTCCTAGAGTGACATATTGGATTCTTGGTAAGATTAATTGAACTAATGTTATCTACGTGAAGTTTAGTATTCGTAAAGTCTAACTTAAAGTCGTGGAGGGTGTGCTTCATCCAAAGAAGCTGAGTGACACACTCACCCATCGCAACGTATTCGGCTTCGGTGGTAGATAAGGCAACACAATGTTGCTTCCTACTGCACCAACTCACTAGACTTGAGCCGAGTAGTTGACAACAACCACTCGTGCTCTTTCTATCGAGTTTACTACCGGCATAATCCGAATCGGAGTAGCCGATTAGTTCGAACTCCGTAGATCTAGGATACCAAATACCGACATTAAGTGTACCCTTTAGATATCTAAGGATACGCTTAACTAGGGTTAGGTGAGACTCCTTAGCACAGGTTTGAAACCAGGCGCACATACTTACTGCGAATAGGATGTCGGGTCGACTCGCAGTTAAGTATAGGAGACTTCCTATCGCGCTCCTATAGTACTTTAAGTCAAGGGACTTACTTTCTAGGTCTTCTCCTATGTTAACATTAATCGCCATTGGGGTGTTTATTATCTTAGCGTCTTGCATTCCAAATCTTTTAATTAACTCCTTAGTGTATTTTTGTTGATATAGGTATATACCATCCTTAGTTTGTTTAATTTGTAGACCTAAAAAGAAACTTAACTCGCCTACCAAGTTCATTTCGAACTCACTTTCCATGAGCGAAACGAACTCATTTAGTAAGGCTGAGTTAGAGGTTCCAAAAATTATATCATCTACGTAAACTTGAGCTATGAATATTTCTTTACCTAAGGTTTTTACAAAGAGAGTTGGGTCAACTAAGCCTTGGTTAAACCCTTTTGACTTAAGATGGATTGAAAGTCTCTCATACCAAGCTCGAGGAGCTTGTTTAAGTCCATAGAGAGCTTTCTTAAGTTTTAGAATGGTCGGGTTTATCTAGATTTTCGAATCCGGGGGGTTGGCTAACATAAACTTCTTCTTTAATGTATCCATTTAGGAATGCCGACTTAACATCCATTTGAAACAGCTTAAATCCTCGATGTGCGGCATAAGCTAGCAACATTCGAATGGATTCGAGTCTAGCTACTGGGGCGTAGGTTTCGTCGTAATCTAAGCCTTCGACTTGGCTAAATCCTTTGGCGACTAACCTAGCCTTGTTTCTAACTACTTCACCTTTATCATCAAGCTTGTTTCGAAACACCCACCTTGTTCCAATTATCGTTTTGTCTTTAGGTGATGGTACTAATTCCCACACTTCATTCCTAGTAAATTGAGCTAGCTCTTCTTGCATTGCAATAATCCAATCGGGATCAAGAAGAGCTTGTTCAATTGATTTGGGTTCTATCTTTGAAATTAAGGAAATTTGACTAAGGTTCCTATAGGATGCTCTAGTTCGAACTCCTAGATTAGGATTTCCTATCACTTGATCGATAGGGTGGTTAGTCTGAATCCTAGATTGGGTTGGGTTTGTGTCACCTAATGCTTGATCAATGGGGTGACTTGGTTGAACACTAGTTTGGTTGGAGTCATCTATCACTTGATCAATAGAGTGACTAGGTTGACTTAGGTTAGGATTAACACTAGACCTGATCTCCGGATCAGAGTTAGGTCTAGTATGAATCGGCTCGCTAATTGGGGTTGCTGGGGTTTTTGTAGGTTCATGTCCTTCATCAAATACTACATTGATAGTCTCCTCGACTCTAAGGGTGTCGTGGTTATATACTCTATAAGCTCTACTTGTAGTCGAGTATCCTAGAAAGATTCTGGTCGTGGTTTTGGAAGTAAATTTCCCTAGGTAATCCTTAGTGTTTAGGATATGTACCTTACACCCAAATACCCTAAAGTACTTGATGTTAGGTATTTTATCGTGATAAATCTCATGAGGTCTTAAGGTGCCTCTTTACCATAAGGATCCTATTTTGGACATAGCAAGCCGTTAACGCTTCCGCCTAAAACCTATCTGTAGGTCGATTCGCTCAACATGGTCCTAGCGGCTTCTTGTAGAGTTCGGTTTTTCCGCTCCACTAGGCCATTTTGTTGAGGGTCCTAGGGCAAGAGAATTCATGGTGGTATCCGCTTAGGTTACGTAAGCCTGGTGAACCTTTGATTTTCAATTCACCACCATGATCGCTTCTAAGTCTTTTAACCTTAAGGTCTTTTTGATTCTCGATTAATTTGAATAGATTAATTAATTGATCTAGGTATCATTTTTATGTTTGATGAACCTAACCTGTAAACTCGAGTAGTCCAATTATGACTAAGCAATATTGACTTCTATTGAGTGACTTGGCTCCATGTGAATCGAATAGATCCATATGCAGGAGCTCAAGTACACTTGAGGTTCTGCTCTGGTTAGTTAACTTGTGTTGTGTCCTAGGTTGTTTTCCTTGTTGACAAGCATTACAGCATTTTATTAACCAAATTGTTGAGGTTGGGTAAGCCTCGACTAGCCACCTGACTCATCTTGTGGACAGTCTTGGGTGCGAGTGACCGAGTCGCCGGTGCCACAACCATGATTCTCTTGTCGTGTCATAAGACACTTAGTTGAGGGGTTAAATTGATCGATAAATGTTGTTATTTCTAGTTCCTTTAAGAATTGTTTTAGAGGTTTCATTTGGTATTAATTATGCATTCATTTTCTAGAAATATAACCTTATAGTTATTATCACACAATTGGCTTACACTAAGTAAGTTATATTCAAAATTCTCTACAAGTAATACATTTTTAATAACAAAATTGTGTTAAGCCTGATATCAACCGATCCGATGATTTTGAGCTTGCCGTTATTCCCAAAGGCTACCGATCCTTGTCGCTTGAATCAAGCTTTGCGAATTTGAGTTGATCCGGTCCATGTGTTGGGAGCAACCGCTGTCCAACATCCATTGATCCTACACACAAGGTGGTTGGATTGGATGTTAGATTTTTTGTTAAGAAAATTGGTTGTAAGTTGTTAACCCTAGGTCATCTCGCCGGAGTCTATATGATCAAGCATGTTATACTTATGTGTTTTTTGTGATGACTTTCATTAAGTTGATTAAGTGGATTTAGGTTCAAGTAATTTTATGTTAGATTTGGATTTAACCCTAGGCTTGTCAAGTTTACCTTTTCAAGATCATGGCTTCCAGGTCGTGGCGAGGCACAGGGGCCTTCTTTTATCGGATCATCGACCACTTCCTTAGACAAAACCATGTTCAAGAAAATGATGACTTGACTCACCTAAGATCATTTCCTAGTCTCACTCGTTATTTTTGAAAAGAGGCTCCCGAGGCTCAATCTTTCAAAGGATTTTAGTTAGTTATTTGAAAAGAGTCTCCGCGAGGCTCAATCTTTTCGAAGAATTTTAGTTGGTTATGTACGTGTTCTAAGAGAGTTCACAAGTTTTAAAGCACAAACTTTCTAAGTTAAAACATGCAATTTCTAAGTTAAAGCACAAACTTTCTAAGTTAAAACATGCAATTTCTAAGTTAAAGCACAAACATATTTTATCTGGCTCCCTAGACCGTTGAATCAGTTCGGTCTATCCACATAGTGGATTTGGTCCTTGGGAACCCAGTACGAGTTAGATCCTAGAGTTGAAATCAAAGTGGTCTTAGGGACCCATGCTTGGACACATTTTTTATGTCTACTTACGATCGACATATACGACCTATTAGTCGCGTTTGAGTTAAACCCTAGTCCAGCCTTGTTGTACACGGCCCTTTGAGATCCAAGTAGGAGGTCAAGTCCTTTGGATCCCGAAGTGAACCTTTCCAACGTGTTCCTAAGATCTTCGACTTGACTTTTTAAGAGAGAGTTCTCAACTTCGAGTTTTTCAACCCGAGTTGAGTCCTTCTCTTGAACTCGACTAGTCGAAGAGGTTAGGAGACATGGTGTTTGAGGAGTTTAACTTCCTCAACTAGGGTCTCGACCTTGGACTCGGATTTAACTAATTTCCTAGACAAAAACCTAACCGTATTTTGTAAAGTATTAAATAAATTTTGACTTACTTTAAGGGTATCTTTTGAACCGGATGCGTATCCGTGGCTTGACTTGAAGGTAGCTTCATAGTCCGAGTCATCCTCAGGTTCTGACTCAAGTTCAGGTTCGGTCTCCGTGTCTGACTCAATCGACTTCGCCATGAAGACGTGGTCTTCGTCTTCTTTGGATGACGCTTCTTCCCATGTCGCGTTGAGGGCCTTCTTGTGCTTAGGTGCTTGGTGGTTGAGCTTGGGGCACTCGGACTTGATGTGTCCAAACCTGTTACACTCATAACACCTAATGTTAGAACTTTTAGATTTACCTTGGTTGGGTCGAGTCGTGGTTCGCTTTCGTCCCTTGGCTATCCTTCGAGATAGGTTCAACTCCGGGTCAACTTCTTCTTCGGACTCATCTTCCTCCTCGGGTGGTGGTGGCTTGCTTGCGATTTTCTTCTTCTTTGAACCTGCAAACAAGGCTATACCCCTCTCGGGTTCCGAGTTGGATTGTTCATGTAATTCGAAATCCGAAAAGAGTTTGTCTAACCTAATTTTAGAAAGGTCCTTGGAGACCTTATAGGCATCAACCATGGATGCCCATAAGGTAGTCCTCGGAAAAGAGTTTAGGACATACCTAATAAGGTCGCGGTTTTCGACCTTTTGCCCGATTGCATGTAGGTTGTTGACTATGTCTTGGACACGGGCGTGGAGTTGCGTCGCGGACTCGTGTTCCTGCATTTTTAGTGTGTACAATTTATTGAATAACAAATCACGTTTGCAAACCTTAGCTTGATCCGATCCTTCGTGTAACTCGATTAGTTTTGTCCAAAGATCCTTTGCGCTTATGAAGGGGCCGACGCGATTTAGCTCCTCCTTGGATAGGCCACATTGGAGGATTTGTGTCGCCTTGGCATCGGCTTCGACTTGTCGTTTTGTTGCAACGGTCCATTGATCATAATCCAAGGAGTCACCCACTTCATTAGTCGGAAGTGTGAAACCCGTTTGAATTATGATCCACATCTCAATTTGGGTTTTGAGAAAGCATTCCATCCGACCTTTCCAGTAATGGAAATCATCTCCGTTGTAAAACGGAGGTCGGACGGTGCTAAAACCCTCGAGATGGGCCATTAGAACAAAAAGACAAGGAGACTAAAATGAAAACCTAGCAACAACAAAAACACATGAAAGTACCAAGACTTGCGTCTTGGATTAGTAGTGCGGGAAATAAAAAGAAATAAACGAAAAATAGAAAGTTAAGCAAAGAAATAAGAAACTAAATAAAAAGTAAGTACTCAGAACCTTCGATGTCCCCAAAAGGCTACTAAACATCGTTTTTTGAGGATGAAAACATCTTGTTACGGGGGTAAACCCCCGTAAGAAGTGTAGATCTCTGCGAGAGCTTCGATTTGGTAGGTAGACCATGTCGTGGGTCAACTTGTACGAAAAGTTATGCCCGTTTGACCGTCGGCTACTCCAAAAGCGAATACTTGCAAAACAAAATCAAACGAAGAGTACCAAGACTTCGTCTTGGATTAGTAGTGCGGGAGAAAAATTTAAACGAACGAAAAACAAATCTGTGAAAAAAAAGTTAGATTGGTGGTTTCACCAAATCTAAGCGCCCCCGGCTCTGATACCAATTGTTGGATCAATGCGGTTCGCTAGAGGGGGGGGGGTGAATAGCGAAAGAAAAAACTTTTTCGAATTCGTTTCAAGACAAATATACGCAGCGGAAAGATAAGCAAAACAAAAAGTAAAGGAGACAATAGAAACAAGATATTTACTTGGTTGCGTCAAGGCTACTACTCCAAGGCCCTAGTGGTCCTTGACCACGCGGAGGGCAAATCACTAAACAAACTCCTCCTCGTTGGAGGTAGGAGTTAATCGATACAAAAAACTTGAGGTAGAGGACACTCCCTCTCCTCGTTACGATAGAAAAATAGCTTCAAGAATGTAAGTAAATGAGCAGCGACACTAAAATTAAAGCGTACAAAAATAAAGGAAATGAAACCTAGGCGTCGGAGAAGAAGAAGCACGTTGTTGTCGGTAGCTTTGCGGAGACTTTTGGAAGCTTAAAATTGTTGTAAAACCCTAGGTTTGACCCTCCTTTATAGCCTTTGAGCCCCTTTTCGAGTGGGTCTTCAACCAATCACAAATGGACACCAAACCGCTTTGAGGTGGAGTGATAAGCCTTGACTCCTCGAATCGATCATTGACCATCGGTCGATCGATGGTCATCATCGATCCGATTGATGGCGATCGGTCGATCGATTGATGACCTTTGCGATCGATCGATACGCGATGAGTCCTCCAGCGATCGTGATGCTTCGCAAGTCAAAGTTAGCTCAATAAAAACATAATTTCGATGGTCGTCGACCATCCGATCTCGACCTAGACCATCTATAAGATGTTTTTGGTCGGATCTACGCTTAAGATCATCCCCGTAAAGAGGATACGACCTTACTTACTCTCGCACACACGAGCTTACCTCGATACTTACGTGTCGCTTTTGCTTCCGGCCTTCCACTCGATTCCTTCGGCTCCCTCCGAAGTAACTCGAGTATCGCCCGACCACCGCGGCTTTCTCCGGGTGTCGCTAGCCTTCAGCTCCAGCTATATCAATCTTCTGCACACTCGATTTAGCTCGTGAGAAAACAAAATAGACTTAACTTTTGTGTCTTTGCTATAATCAAAACACAGGTTCGATTTCGGTGCCTCACTGCACCAACACCTCTATATATAGGAAACTTGTCTAAGAGGCTGGGGATTATGAGGGAGCCAACCTAGGGCTCCTAAACCCTAGGGAGGAGACACGATGGCTGGGACAACATTCTGAAGCTCTAAAAAGCTTCGGAAACTCATAACGGGGAGGAAGGAAGCCGCTCGAGATCTAAGTTCTGCACCTCAACGCCATTGAGGAAGGAAGCCTCAATGCATTGTAATATATATTCTTTCCATACTTTATCTTGTATATATGAATTCGATAATGCCTTGTGATTCTTTTCTCGCATTCATGAAGTAGATTCTTTAATTCTCTAGGACTAGGGAGTAGTTTGTGTTGAGTTAGAATATGTTGGTTCAAATATCTTTTCGTTCTTGAATCTATATTTGCAATTGGTGATTGGTTTAGATCTATAGCTATTGTTTTAGTTTTTTAGTCACTGTGCTTAGTCGATATGAGGGGTGACAACCCTCATTTCAAAGATTTAGGGGAATTTAAAGAGGAACCTAGGGGTTGTCCTCATCGCCGATAATTGTGGGTAGAAGGATGCGATAGAGTAGGAAACACACCCCATTTTTGACTCGTCGCAAGGATTGATTTGGAATCCTCATACCGACTATCCCGTCCTAAAGCCAGGGGTTGACCTGGTATTGCAGAGGTAGCTTCCGATACATGTGAAGGCTCATTGGGGGAGTGTATGATGTCCTTTCCACAAAACTGTAGCTAGAAACCTAGACAAAACCCAATTGACAATGTATTCTGCAATACACAAAATAAACCGAAATCCTAGAATCCATCCAAAGACTCGTAGCGTCCCTTCTCTTCTTCCGTGTAACACCGTACTAGAGTTAGGACCGCTGATAACCCTCTGAATCGCAACCATTAGAATCGATTTTCAAACAATAACGTCCATCGAATAGATCGGTACTCGAATCTCAGTCCCTGTGGGATCGATAAATCTTTATTACTTGATGACACCTGTGCACTTGCGGGATTGAGTGTGAGCGCACACTTCAAGTCCTCGACAGTCTCCGTCATGAGATTTGAGGTCGCATTCACATGCATCAGACAATCGGCATAAAGTCCAACTGGGTCAGGGAGGCCGGATAGCTGGTGGAAGCCCCGGTGGATCAGATCAGATGTCAAGTATGGTAAGTTCGACTAGGCAATCGACAGGTAGGCCTCAAGTGAAGAGGTGATGTCGAGTCCTCTGTAGGGGGGCAAGGTAGGCGTCGATTCGACGGATAGTCTGCGTGGGACTAAGAAGTTGAGATCGGGTAGTATTACTACTATAAATTCATATTATATTATATATTGTGATAATCTGGTTTTGTAGATTTCCAGTCGACTAGAAAGAATCTAGTCGACTGGAAAGAATACAGTCGACTGGAATCCAGTCGACAAGAATAACCCAATTGGCAATTTTGAGCTGGTGATCAATCGAAGATCTTGCGACCAAGATGGCAAGAGCTCCAGTCGACTAGGAAGGTCCAGTCGACTGGAAATGCAAAATTCTTGATATAGAGCCAGGTGACCTGGAGTTGACTTGAACAGGTCTAGTCGACTGGAAAGGCTGAAGTACCATATTGATGGGCTGATATGGAGTCGACCGGAGTGCATTCCAGTCGACTGAAAATGGCTTATAAAAGAAATGCACGACCAACTTTGAACACAACTTATCTACTACGTCCAAGTGCTATTACAATTGTTCTTCGTCCGCAGAAGTTGTTGGATCAGAATAAGAGCTAGAGGGGGGGTGAATAGCGCACGAGAATTCTTTCGTTCGTTTGAATAAAACAAAGCGTATAAGAGTAAAGCACAGCAGAAAAGGTAAATGCACAGCTTTGTTTTTACTTGGTTCACAACCTACCGACTGCTAATCCAAGGCCCTAGCGGTCCGAGACCACGTACGGAGGGCAATTCACTAAAATGCTCCTCCTCGTTGGAGGTAGGAGTTGACGATTACAAAGACACGAGAAAACTCAAGGTACAGAGACAAACCCCTCTCTCCTCGTTACGATAAAAGCTCAAAAATACAAACTTAAATACAAGTAACTTGAATTGACAACTTAAGATGTTACTGATGACTAAGGAGATGGAGGTTGAGCTCGTGTCATCGGCGTTTTGGCAGTGCTTCATTGTCGTAGAGTTGTCGGAGAGTCGTGGCATTGCGGGAGAACTTTGGAAGTTTTGGAACGATGAAAATGGTGAAGAACACTCTTTCTTTTATAGCCTTAGAACCCCCTCAATGTTCAGCTCCAGCTCATGGTCAAAGAGCCTCATCCCCCAAAATAAGTGGAGCTTATCTTGACTTTCCTCGAGGCTGGAAATTCGAATAGCAGTCGACTGTTCACCCTCATCAGTCAATTGATGTCAACAGGAGTCGACTGATATAAGTCAGTAGTCGACTGTTGGCTAGGGTTCTCGACTGCACTAAAGAGTTAGCTTGAAATGACAACAATATAAGTGAATTCGATGGTCACTTACCGTCTGATCTCGACCTAGACCTTCCACGGAAAGTCTTAGTCGGATCGTCACCTAAGGATGTCCTCGTTGTTGGTACAATCAGCCCAGGTCACGATTGACCAAACTCGAGTTTGACTCGAGTGATGTTTTGATGTTTGACAAAGTGAGTTGACATTGATGTTTGACATTAATGTCGGTTAATATGTTAGGGAGATTGTTGGAGCAATCGATCCGGGTCATGATTGACCAGACTCGAGTTTGACTCGAGGGAGACTTTGATGGTTGACTAGGGTTGACCATGTGGTTATTGGGAAAGTCCAAGTCTTGGGTACTTGGCAAGGAAAGTCCAAGCATGAGTCCTGGCAATGGAAAGTCCAACATGGGTTGGCAAGGAAAGTCCAAGCATGGGTCTTGGAAATGGAAAGTCCAACATGGGTTGGAAAGGAAAGTCCAAGCATGGGTCTTGGCAATGGAAAGTCCAGCATGGGTTGGCAAGGGAAAGTCCAAGCTTGAGCTTGCCACTTGAGAAGTCCAAGGGGATGATATTGGCGGCGTAAAGTCCAAGCGGGAGTCTTGGCAGCATAAGTCCAATGGTTTGTGGCGTAAAGTCCAAGCGGAGTCTTGGCAGCGTAAGTCCAATGTGCCTTGGCAGTGTAGACACCGTTAGCATGACATAGCCGATGGAAGCACCTGAAGGCTAGCGCGATGGATGAACAAGTCATGGATGACTTGGAGGGATCCGAGAGGCATGAGGCTGATGGAGGTGGCTAGAAGGCTTAGGTCTAGGCTAAGGGTGGTCTAGCAAGTATGGGGGAACCATACTTGGACTAAAACCTCATGTTTGAGGTGTGCCAGTCGACTGGTTCCATGTGGCAGTCGACTGGTGAGAGTCAACTAGGGTTTGACTGTGGAAATTGCCCTAGCAGTCGACTGATTGGTCGAGCAGTCGACTGATCTTGTGATCAGTCGACTGGTGCTCGAGAAATCGAGCACAGAATGGAGTCTCACTCGATCGCTGTGGTCAACAGTCGACTGATGGTCATGATCAGTCGACTGATGATGGATCCGTTGGATTTTTCCAGCGTGGATCTAGCCATTGTCTCATGACAATAGTGGCATCAGTCGACTGATGGTCCCGATCAGTCGACTGATCGACTTTTTCCAGCACAGATAGAAGCTTTATAAGGAGCTCGTGGAGGAGGAAAAAGGAAGTGGTTCTTGAGGGCATTTGGGGTAATTTGCTACTGCAAATTAGGGTCTCCAAGTTGATTTCAAGCAACCAAGCGATCAAGCATTCAAATAGCAATTGTAAAGTAGTTTTCTTTACTTGCATTGTATTTCATAATTGTAATTGCTTGTATCCATTTAGATTATTGTTGTAATCAATTGTAAGGGGTTTCTCCACCTCCGACTTGTGTCGAGAAGGAGTTATTTGTGATTAGTGATTGTGTGTGCATCACTAGAGCTCTTTAGAGCTCGATCCGTGGAGTAGGAACCGTTCGGTTCCGAACCACATTATATCTTTGTGTTCGTGTTTGTTTTAATTCGTTATTGCTTTTATTATTACTATTCCACTATGCTAACAAGATAGTAGATGATCAAATGCAAAAGAATTCCATCACGTATAGCACGACTCTATTCACCCCCCTCTAACATTCCAATGATCCCCTACAAGTGGTATCAGAGCGAGGCCGCTCTTCGAAGTTTAACAACTAAGGGAGCACGCTAGAGGGTGAAGATGGAAGTCCAAGAACAATTAGGATGGGACATCAACACACTGGTGCCCTACACCCTATATGGACGAGAAGGCTTCAATTATTAGAAGAGAAGAATTGAAGATTTTTTGATGATGAGAGACCTTGAGGAATGGTCCTTATTAAAGGAAGAATTTGAGTATCCAAGAGGACCAAAAGGTGGTTTCCTCAAGAAGAAGAAATGGAGTGAAGATCAACTCCAAAGATTTGAGAAAAACAAGAAGGTAATCAAATTCATTTTTGATTTAATTTCTAATGACTTCTTGTGTAGCCTAGGTGAGTGCATGGATGCCAAAGAGCTTTGGAGCGATTTGGCCAAGCTCTATGAAAGTCCATCACCGGTCCAAGAGGAAGGGACCGAAGAGGCAAGCACATCATCCTCACAAGGTAGTGAGGACTTGGAAGTTGAGAGGCCATCAACATTCAAGGAGGAAGAGAAAGTAGAATTGGAGGAGACCTCCACCTCAAGGATTGAGGGGGAGGAGACTAGAGCATCCTCAACACCGGAGCAACAAGATGAACCATCTACATCCGGTAGAGAGGAAGATCAAGCTCAAGAGAACCTCACCTCCACCCTAGGTAACTCAAACATGGTAATTCAAAATAAAAATAATATTATGTGTTTTGAGTGTAGGGAATTTGGGCATTATAAGAGTAAGTGCCCAAAGAAAGTCAAGAAGACTCCTCCGGCACCAAAACCTCACGAAAGATCAAAAGATGCCGGTGCCCCCACTAGAGGAAGCAAAGAGCATGTCATATGCTTCAAGTGCAATTCAAAAGGGCATTACCAGAGTCAATGCCCAAAGGGGGAGAAGAAGACTCAAAGGGGAGCTTCACAAGTAGAGGGAGCCTCTAAGGCAAACCCTAAGGTATATTGTAATGCTCATTCTTTAGTTAATAGACAAAAGCATGCTAGGAATTTTAATTCTCTTGCAATTTATGAAAAGCATGCTAATAGGAACAAGTATTTTTGTTTAGGAGCTAAGAATTTTCATCTTGAAAATAAGGAGAAATTTGGGACTAATATCCCTAAAAATAATTTATCTAAGGACAAACCTAGGTCAAATAACTCAAGACTAATTCTACCTAGGGAGACAATTAGAAAGGTACAAGAGCATCTAAGTCTAAACCCTAAATGGACTAGGCATATGCCTAGAAAGAACCATGCCCAAAAACTTAATCAAAACTCTAAAATTGGGCAATTAGAATTAGAGAACCAAGCCTTGAGATCAAGGCTTGAAAAACTTGAGAAGACCCTTAAAATTATGCAAAATCAATTTAAAGGGTCAAATGATCAAAAGTCTAGGTCCAAAAGTCAAAGTCAACACCTAGGACCTAAGAGTCAAAAGTCAACCAAGGGCAAGCAAGGTTTGGGTCACAAACCTAAGCCTAAGGTGACTTATCATAGTGTTCCATTTGATTATGGAACACAAACTAGGTCTAGGAAGACCAAGGTCAATAGGGAAGTCATCCCTAGAGTTGACCAAGGTATTTGCCTAGTGGCTAGGGTTTCAAGGAAACCTAAGATGACCACTAAGAAGGTTGCAAGGGGAGTTACCCCTAGAGTCAACCTAGGTAAGACCCAAACGACCAAGGCTACCAAGCCTAGGAGGGTCATTAGGAAGGTATCTAGGGAGGATATCCCTAAGGAATACCTAATTAACCCTAGGAGCTCAAATAGATTTTGGGTTCCTAAGAGCGTGATTGATTCACGCTAGATGGGTTTAGGGTGTGCCAACCTTGATTGGATGGGTAGTTAACTCAACCATGATAAAGGTGACACTTTAGGTAATTTTCAAGGTTATGGGTACCTTGGAAATAGGTTTGATTTCTAATCCTAAAAGATGTTAGGATGTGCCAATACATTTTTGGGATTGTGAAAAATAATTTAAATTGGCACAATTTAGGTTTAGAGGTCTTGGTGTGCCATTTTGAGTTTTTGGCACACTTTGGGAAATTTAGGCAATATGGCAAAATAAATCTAATTATAACAAATGACAACTAATCTTAAAATTTAGGTATTGTTATACCTATACTTTTTATATGCCATGCTTTGCTTTCCATGTAACATGCCATGACATCATATTTATTTTTATCATTTATATGTCATGATCATGTTTAGGATTAAGGATTAAATGTCATGTGTTTTTAGATGTAATCATATGCCATGACATCATGATCATTGGTCATGCTTTACTTATTGCTATCATTTTGCCATGATCATTTCATGCATTTAATTTGACTAAAATTGATTTAAGGACAATGACATGACTTGGAGTCCCATTTATAAGGGAATCAAGTAGGGTTGCCTTAGAAAAATGCATGAAACCCTAGATTAGGGAGAACAAAACCCACATCTCACATTACATTGACATGTATGTGTATTTATACACCCTAGATACATGTGAGATGCTAGGATATGAGTTAAGTTCTAGGTGCATAGTTTTTGCATCTAGATGAACTAAAACTCATCTTAATTCACCGAACTAATGAAGGATTACTCTCAGCGCCTCAAGCTATCCCGGCTCTACTTATGATAATTAGCAATACGTAACTGAACGAAGTAATACCGTCTTTTTGAAAAACCTTGGTGAAGTCTATCTTTTGATAGCAATCACCATTAATGAAGTTGATACAAAGTGAGCCAAAACTTAGAAGTTTTTCTTCACTTTTGAATTTTGTATCAATTTCACTATTTTATGGGTAAAATATTTTTCTATCATTTTTCACCCATTGTATTGACTATAAGTAATATACGTATGAATTTTCACGATTTTTCGATATATATAGAATTACTTATGATTTTTTTAAATTCGTTTATCATAACTGAAATTCGGATATTTCAGTTATCAATTGACTGCCCTGGGTGGCAGTCGACTGATGAGGGTGTCAGTCGACTGGTAGCTAAGAGAGTCAACTGATAGCCTGATTTCAGGATAAACAAGATTGTTTAACCCGGTTTCAGCTACGGTAAAGGTCCCTAACCACTTCTTTCTCTAGGATATGCTTTGGGAAGTATTATAAAGGGTGAAAATCCATTGGATATGGATTTAGAGAGGTGTTAGGATAATGTATCAAATTTAAGGTGTGGAAAGTTCAAGTTTGAACTTTGAATTTTATTTTTGATGGTTTAGAGTTCCTATTGGCTTAGGGACTTCCCAAGGACATTGTTGGTGCAATGGTCAAGGGGGAGCAAGCCTTTAGGGGGAGGTATCCATCATGGGATGATGGATGTGTTTTTCTCTTCTTGAAGGGGAGAAGTTATGGGAAAAATTGGGCATCTCAAAACCAATTTGGAAATTTGGAGAGTGAATAGGATTGCCTCTCTTGAGTGATATGAGACTTATCACTAGGAAGATGGTAGGCGTCCTAGGTATTTTTGGACTAAGGGGGAGATTGTAAGATCTCATTGGGACATGAGACATTGACTTCCTTGGAGAGATAACCTTTTTGATGTATGTCAAAAAAGGGGAGAAGGTAAAATTACTAATTTGGGAAATTGGTAAGGGAATTTGAGTTAGGGGCCTAACTCAAGGTTGTTTTTGTCAAACATAAAAAGGGAGAGATTGTTGGTGCAATCGGCCCAGGTCACGATTGACCAGACTCGAGTTTGACTCGAGTGATGTTTTGATGTTTGACAAAGTGAGTTGACATTGATGTTTGACATTAATGTCGGTTAATATGTTGGGGAGATTGTTGGAGCAATCGACCCGGGTCATGATTGACCGGACTCGAGTTTGACTCGAGGGAGACTTTGATTGTTGACTAGGGTTAACCATGTGGTTATTGGGAAAGTCCAAGTCTTGGGTACTTGGCAAGGAAAGTCCAAGCATGGGTCTTGGCAATGGAAAGTCCAACATGGGTTGGCAAGGAAAGTCCAAGCATGGGTCTTGGAAATGGAAAGTCCAACATGGGTTGGTAAGGGAAAGTCCAAGCTTGAGTCTTGGCACTTGAGAAGTCCAAGGGGATGATATTGGCGGCGTAAAGTCTAAGCGGACTCGAGTTTGACTCGAGGGAGACTTTGATGGTTGACTAGGGTTAACCATGTGGTTATTGGGAAAGTCCAAGTCTTGGGTACTTGGCAAGGAAAGTCCAAGCATGGGTCTTGGCAATGGAAAGTCCAACATGGGTTGGCAAGGAAAGTCCAAGCATGGGTCTTGGAAATGGAAAGTCCAACATGGGTTGGCAAGGAAAGTCCAAGCATGAGTCTTGGCAATGGAAAGTCCAACATGGGTTGGTAAGGGAAAGTCCAAGCTTGAGTCTTGGCACTTGAGAAGTCCAAGGGGATGATATTGGCGGCGTAAAGTCTAAGCGGGAGTCTTGGCAGCATAAGTCCAATAGTTGGCGGTGTAAAGTTCAAGCAGAGTCTTGGCAGCGTAAGTCCAATGTGCCTTGGCGGTGTAGACACCGTTAGCATGACATAGCCGATGGAAGCACCTGAAGGCTAGCACAATGGATGAACAAGTCATGGATGACTTGGAGGGATCCGAGAGGAGTGAGGCTGATGGAGGTGGCTAGAAGGCTTAGGTCTAGACTAAGGGTGGTCTAGTAAGTAGGTGGGAACCATACTTGGGCTAAAACATCATGTTTGAGGTGTGCTAGTCGACTGGTTCCATGTGGCAATCGACTGGTGAGAGTCAACTAGGGTTTGACTGTGGGAATTGCCCTAGCGATCGCCATAGGTGGGCGATCGATCGATTGGTTGATGATCAAGCGATCTTGTGATCGTCGATCGGCGTGCTCGAAAATCGAGCACGAGAATGGAGTCTCACTCGGCCGTGCGTGGTCGGCCTCGAGTGATGACTTCGATCGGGCCGATGATGGTCATGATCAGTCGACTGATGATGGATCCGTTGGATTTTTCCAGCGTGGATCTAGCCGTTGTCTCACGACAACAGTGACATCAGTCGACTGATGGTCCCGATCAGTCGACTGATCAACTTTTTCCAGCACAAGTAGAAGCTTTATAAGGAGCTCGTGGAGGAGGAAAAAGGAAGCGGTTCTTGAGGGCATTTGGGGCGATTTGCTGCTGCAAATCAGGGTATCCAAGTTGATTTCAAGCAACCAAGCGATCAAGCATTCAAATAGCAATTGTAAAGTAGTTTTCTTTATTTGCATTGTATTTTATTATTGTAATTGCTTGTATCCATTTAGATTATTGTGGAAATCAATTGTAAGGGGTTTCTCCACCTCCGACTTGTGTCGAGAAGGAGTTATTTGTGATTAGTGATTGCATGTGCATCATTAGAACTCTTTAGAGCTTGATCCGTGGAGTAGTAACCGTTCGGTTCCGAACCACGTTATATCTTTGTGTTCGTGTTTGTTTTAATTCGTTATTGCTTTTATTATTACTATTCCACTGTGCTAACATGATTGTAGACGATCCAACGTGAAAGAATTCCATCACGTATAGCACGATGCTATTCACCCCCTCTAGCATTCCAACGGTCCCCTACACTCGTATGGAGGACCTAACTTTGCATTCACTCACACTCGAGCTTACCTTAGGTCCTTCGTGACTTGTAGCTCAGCTTCCGGTCTTCACCTTGGTTCTTCGACTCCCTCCGAAGTTCTCCCGGTGTCGCCCGACCTTCAGCTCAGCTTAACATTTCTGCACATTAGGTTCAGCTCATGAGATAATGATATGACCTTAAATTTGGGCCTTTGCCATAATCAAAATATAAGTTCGATTATCTGGTGCCTCTGCACCAACAATCTCCCCCTTTTTGATCTATGGCAAATCGACGCAAAGTTAAGGGAAAAATAAAAACAAGTAAAGTAAATGATAAATGCATTTTAAAAACTCCCCCTTAACCCTAGGTGAGTTTTGAAAGAGATACTTTAATTACTTTAAATTTAAATTTTGTGTTACTCACTCTTAACTTACGCTCTTCTCCCCCTTTTGCCATGAATCAAAAATAAGGTTGGGGGTGCTTTATATAAAATAGGGGTTTTAAATGCAACATTATAAATATAGCATGCGATAAGGAATGAAAATGAATATGAGTCCAAGCATGTGTCTCTAATTGGTTAAGTAAATTGGTTTAAGGTATATCCCTCTGCACCAACAATTTAACAAGTTTTTGAAACATAGTTTAGATTTTCAAAATACTTATAAGTTAAAAAATGAACTTTAAAGGGTTGTGATATAACCCTTAGGGTTAGGTTGCTCTCCCCCTTGGTCAAATATATAAAGTATAAGAGATTTAGGGGGCGCTAAACTTTGGCCTAGAGAGTTGTATACTTAGTATTGGTCAATTAAGGTTATAATTATTTGTTAAGTGCAATAGTTGAGAAAATAGGTAGAATTTTGAAAATGTTATGTTAAGTGTATTTCAATTATCCTTAACATCTCACCCATTCTATGTGTCTCAGAATGTATTCACCTTATATGTTTTGTGAGATGATTTGAACTCAATTAAGTTAGTCAACCTTGGGTTAGATTCAAATTTAACCCTAAGCTCGTCAATTAACCTTTTCGAGAAATTGGCTTCCAGGTCGTGGCGAGGCACAGGAGCCTTCTTTGATCAGAACAACGACCACTTCCTTAGACAAAGCCAAGTTCAGGAAAATGATTACTAGAATCACTTAAGATTACGTCCTGGTCTAACTAGTTTAATTTATGATACGGTGAGGGAGCTTCAGCTAGTTCCGCTAGATACACCTTATCTAACTTGGACACACAGGACTTCATTTCCCTAGCGTACTATCATCTCACCGCATCCTGATACTATATTGTCAAGAGTTGACTAACTACTTGCCCTATCTAGCCGTTCTAAAAAGTAAAACAAAAAGGTTGATGATGCTAAGGTAGTGGGTATACTATTTTGGTATTAGCTCCCCCTGGACCATTGAATCAATATGGTCTATCCACAAAGTGGACTTGATCCTGGGGAATCCAAAACTTATTGGTCCTTACATGTGAGTTCAATAAAACCTTTGGGACCCATGCTTGAACTCGTTGATGACTACGATTTACGATAGATATATAAGATCTATTCGTAGTCTTTGAACTAAACCCGAGTTTGGCTCTGTTGTACATAGCTCTCTGAGTTCCAAGAAGTCGGTTAAGATTCTTGGATCCCGTTGAGAACTTGTCCAACCGAGCCTCGAGCTCTTGGACTTGTCCTTTCAAGACTGAGTTCTCACTTTTGAGTTTTTCAACTCAAGTTGAGTCCTCCTCTTGAACTTGACTAGTTGAAGAGGTTAGGGTGGCCTCTTGCTTGAGAGTTTCAACCTCCTCAAGCAAGGACTCGACCCTAGACTCGGACCTAGCTAGTTTCCTTCTTAGCATTTTAATTGTATGATAAAGAGTATTAATTAATGAACGTCTAACCTTAACTTTCTTTTTCGGCCTGGATTTGAGTTTCTTCTCGAAGTCATCTTCGGGGTTGGAGTCGGAGTTAGATTCGTATTCGGCTTCGGACTTTGACTCGGACTCTTCCGGTCTTTCCATGTATGCTATGCCGATGCCTTCTTCTTCGTTGTCCCAAGTTGCATGAAAAGCCTTCTTTGCTCCCTTTTACTTTGGTTTAAATTGCCCTTTCTTTTTGTTCTTCGATTGTCCCCTGTCTTTTTGAATTATTCTTCACACCATGTTCACTATCGTGGCCTCCTCTTCGGATTTGGACTCGGGTTCATCCTTGGGTTCAGATCTTTCTTCTAGCTCGGGAGGTGGCTTGCTCTTTCCTTTTCTTCTTTGACCTGCAAGCAAGGAAACTCCTTTCTTGGCCCGGACCATGATAGTTTGTTTGTGAAGTTTGAATTCAAAAAACAATTCGTCTAATATAAGTTTAGAAAGGTCCTTAGAAACCTTGTAGGCATCAACCATGGATGCCCACAAGGTAGCCCTAGGGAATGCGTTTAGAGCATACCTTATCAAGTCTTTGTTTTTGACCTTTTGTCCGATCGAGTGTAGGTTATTGACGATATCTTGTATATGAGCATATAGTTGAGTTGCCGTTGTAGGGTCGATGAAGTGTAGATGTTGGTCGGCTAGAAGGGGGGTGAATAGCCCTCAATCGTTCGATGGTGGAATTCGTTCGTTCTCATTGCGTTGCTTTCCTACGATTGTCGTTAGCGCAGCAGAAACAATAGAAACAATAATAATACTAACAACAATACAAGCATACGCAAACACACACGATATACGTGGTTCGGAACCGAATGGTTCCTACTCCATGGGCGAGCTCATCGAGCTCTAATTATGCGCACGACACTAACTAAACTCCTTCTCGACTACACGTTGGAGGTGGAGAAACCCCGTACAAGCTATTACAACAGTAATACTATAAGAAATACAAAAACACAAGAAATACAAGTAAAGAACGCTTTACAACTCTTCACTTTGAACCCTTTCTTGTTGCTTGCTTTAGATGGATCTTGAAGGACTAGAATGCAGCAACAATTCCTCTCCAATCGCTTCCTTAAAGGCTTGGCGAAATCCTCCCACTTGAGCTCCATTTATAACCTGCATCAAGCTATTTTCACGCACGGTAGTCGACTGCCAAAAGGCCCCAGTCGACTGCCCCTATAGTCGTTGTCTCACAACGGCCAGATCCACGTTGGATAAGTTCCAACGGATCACCTACCGATCATTGCCGATCCATGGCGGTCGATCGCCTAAAGGCGATCGACTACGAGCGTCTATGCTCACGACACTCCCATCCGATCATTATCATCCCTCGGCGGTCATCGATCGACATTAGTCAAATGCCAATCCATGGCAGTCGACTGCCAAGCACAAAACCTGCAGTCTAACACCAGTCGAACCCTAGTCAACTTGGACCAGTCGAACCGACACCTATGCCAGTCGACTGCTATTGGGCAAAACCTCAAACACCAAGTTGTTTGAGCATCCGACCGTCGGGTAAACCCTCAAACATCAAGTTTGAGCCTCCGACACTCAGTCTTAGCCACTTGGCCAAGTCCACCTTATCCCTCATGAAGTTCCCCACCAAAGCTCTCTTCCCTCGGCCTACGTCCCTCGGATGCGCCAAGCGCATGACTTCGCAACGCCATTCTTTGCGTCTCTTGCCCTCGAAGTATACTTCCCTTTGGTCTCACTCCATTCACTCCCCGTTCGGTGGTCCCTCAGATGCACCAAGCGCACGGCTTTGCAATGCCATCCTTCACTGACTCAAGGACCCCCAGCCTAGTGAACTTGCCAAGTCCTCAAGACTTCCCACATGCACCAAGTGCACGACTTCGCAATGCATTTCTCACCAAGCACCAAGTGCACGGCTTTGCAATGCTTTGGACTTTTCCACACCAAGCTCCATGCTTGGATTTTCCATGCCAACACCATGTTGGACTTTCCCACACCAAGCTCCATGCTTGGATTTTCCATGCCAACACCATGTTGGACTTTCCCACACCAAACTCCATGCTTGGATTTTCCATGCTAACACCATGTTGGACTTTCCCATGACAATCCCATGTCATGAGTTTTGTCTATCATCAAAATACTATCAAAGTACTGCTCGAGTCAAACTCGAGTCAACCTAGGCCGATTGCACCAACAATCCCCCCCTTTTTGATGATTGACAAAACTACCATCTCAAGTCTACCAATTCTCCCATATTGGCAATTCTCATATCCCAACGAGAATTCCAACGAACCCTAATTGGTAACTTGGTAACTTCTCCCCCTTTTTGACATTACATCAAAAAGGTCCTCAAGGGTTTCAATGTCTCATGTCCCAATGAGATCTTACAATCTTCCCCTTGGCATGCCCTCAATCTTTCTAGTGATCCCATATCACTTAAGAGAGACACCCCCAACTTTCCTCCCATGAGGAAACACACATCCATCTTCCCATGATGGATACCTCCCCCTAGAGGCTTGCTCCCCCTTGACCATTGCACCAACAATGTCCTTGGAGAGTCCCTAAGCCAATAGGAACATTTAACCAATCAAAGTTAAGGCAAAGTTCAACAATGAACTCTCATCCACCTTAAAATTGATACTCACCCTAAACACTTCTCCTAATCCATATCCAATGGATTTTCACCCTTTCTTATGCTCTCCCAAGCATGTCCTAGGGTTAGGAGTGGTTAGGGGACCTTAACCTAGCTGAACATGGGCCTAACCAACAAGGTTTACTCGAAATCAGCTTGGGCAGTCGACTGAATTCAGAAATCAGTCGGCTACCACCCCCATCAGTCGATTGGCCTCACTGGCAGTCGACTGATAACTGCACTTGCAGTTTTCAGCATTTCAGAAATGGATTTATGAAATCCATAAGTAAATATACATAAGTTTAAATTTCTTGAAATTTGGTATGTATATTACTTATCATAAACACTATGGGTGAAAAATATTTGAAAATTATTTTACCCACTAAATTAAGAGATTGACACAAAGTCCAAAAGTTTAGAAAAACTTCAATAATAAGCCTTCTTCGTATCATCCCATTCAATGGTGATAGCTATCAAAAGATAGACTTCACCAAGGTTTTTCAAAATGTTTTCAAAATGTTTTTGAAACCTTTAATTCATTTTTCCTAAACATCTCACTTGTATCTAGATGTGCAAAACACATTCAAGTCAAAAATTCTAGTGAGAAGTGGGTTTTGTTCTTTAATGGTCTCATGCATATTTCTAGACAATATTATTTGATTCCCATCAAATCATGCCATAGTCCTTAATTTCATTTTAATTTATGCATGATATTATTATGGCATAGATATGATATAGATAAAAGCATATGCCAAAATCATGATGTCATGGCATGTGAATGGCATTTTAGCATACATGACATATAAAGAATAAGTCTAAACATGATCATGACATTTTTATAGATAAAAATGAGAATGATGTCATGACATGGTAAGGCAAATAAATCATGGCAAATAAAAATATACTAAGGTATAGAATACCTAAGTGTTGAATCCAAATTGCCATTTCTAGGGTTAAGTCCATTTTTGCCTTAATGCCATTTATCCCCCTAGTGTGCCATAAACCCAAAATGGCACGCCAATTTAAATCATTTTTGACTTCTCAAGCACATTGGCACATCCTAATGTGTCAACTCACAATGGCTAAGTTAACTACCCATCCACTTAGGGTTGACACACCCTAACCCATCTAGCGTGAATCGATCACGCTCCTAGGAACCCAATACCTATTGGAGCTCCTTGGGTTAACAAGGTATTCACTAGGGATAACTTCCCTAGATACCTTCCTAATGACCCTTTTAGGCTTTGAAGCCTTAGTCAAATGGGTCTTTCCTAGGTCAACTCTAGAGGTAACTTCCCCAATGACCTTCCTAGTGGCTACATTTGATTTCTTTGAGGTCTTAGCCACTAAGCAAACACCATGGCTAGACTTAGGGATAGCTTCCCTATTAGCCTTGGTTTTTCTAGACTTAGATGTTGTTCCATAATTAAATGGAATATTATGATAGGACATAGGTTTGTGACCCAAACCCTTCTTGCCCTTAGACCGTTCTTGTTTCCTAGGTCTTGACTTTTGGGCACTTGACCCTTGAATTGAATTTTCGATAATCCTAAGGGTTTTCTCCATTCTCTCAAGCCTTGACCTCAAGACTTGGTTTTCTAGTTCTAATTTTCCCAATTTTGAGTTTTCATTTATCTTTTGGGAGTTGGTTTTCTTCTTAGGCATATGCCTAGATTTCTTGGGATTAATACCCAAATTCTCTTCAATTCTCCTAATTGATTCCCTAGGTAGGATAGGTCTAGTGTTTTGGGTCCTAGGTTTGTCCTTAGTTATATGAACATGCTTGGCACCTAAGTAATAAACCTCATTATTTCTCCTAGCATGCTTTTCATTGATAATAGCAAGAGAACTAAAATAATTTTTAGCATGCTTTTTGACTTTAGGAATTAAAGGTTCATTATTTAAATTTACCTTAGGGTTAGCTTTGGGAGCTCCCCCTACATGAGATACACCTTCTTGCCCTTTCTTCCTCCCCCTAGGGCATTGACTTCGGTAGTGCCCCTTTTGATTGCATTTAAAACACACAATGTGCTCTTTGCTTCTAGTTGTGGAGACTCCGGCATCCTTTGACTTTGGGTTGACTTTTGGTGTCGATGCCTTTTCCTTAGCCAATTTTGGGCATTTACTCTTGTAATTCCCTTTCTTCCTACACTCAAATCATATTATGTGATTTTTATTTAAAATAACAACACTTGAGTTACCTAGGGAGGTGGTGGATTCTTCTTCTTGATCTTCACTTCTCCCGGATGTGGATGTTTCTTGTTCTTGCTCCGTAATAGAAACCCTTTCCTCCCCCTCAATGCTAGAGGTGGAGGTCTCCACCAAATCATCAACATCTTCAAATGTGATGGGTGATTCTTCCTCGGCATTCTCCTCTACTTGTGCCGATTGGGAATTTTCTTGGAATTTCATTACTTTATCCCATAATTCCTTTGCATCCCTAAAATTACCCAACCTAGACCAAATATTGTTAGGAATCAAATCACTAAGTAATTCGATTACCTTGAGATTTGTCTCGAAGTCCTTGATTTGGTCTTGGGTCCACCTTGACTTCTCAATTAGCTTGTTGTCTTTGTCCATAGGCATCTCAAAACCGTTTTCTACAATAATCACAACATCAAAGTCGGTTTCGAGATATACCTCCATCCGTTTCTTCCACCAAGCAAAGTTTCCATCATATTTCGGTGGATGGATGTTGCCGGCCATTTTGTAGTGCTTGTGTCGGCGGTTATTCCTCGATAAGCTCCTTGGCTCTGATACCACTTGTAGGGTCGATGAAGTGTAGATGTTGGCCGGCTAGAGGGGGGGGGGGTGAATAGCCCTCAATCGTTTGATGATGGAATTCGTTCGTTCTCGTTGCGTTGCTTTCCTACGATTGTCGTTAGCGCAGCGGAAACAATAGAAACAATAATAATACTAACAACAATACAAGCATACGCAAACACACACGATATACGTGGTTCGGAACCGAATGGTTCCTACTCCACGGGCGAGCTCATCGAGCTCTAGTTATGCGCACGACACTAACTAAACTCCTTCTCGACTATACGTCGGAGGTGGAGAAACCTCGTACAAGCTATTACAACAGTAATACTACAAGAAATACAAAGACACAAGAAATACAAGTAAAGAACGCTTTACAACTCTTTGCTTTGAACCCTTTCTTATTGCTTGCTTTGGATGGCTCTTAAAGGATTGGAATGCAGCAGCAATTCCCCTCCAATCGCTTCCTTAAAGTCTTGGAAAAATCCTCCCACTTGAGCTCCATTTATAACCTACATCAAGCTGTTTTCGTGCGCGACATGTGACGCCAAAGGCCCTGGCCGATCATTGCAGCCATTGTCTCAACGGCGGCGGATCCACGTTGGATAAGTTCCAACGGATCACCTACCAGTCGACTGCCAGTCCATGGCAGTCGACTGGTGACCTAGTAGTCGACTGTTTAGTCGACTACGGAGCATTCTGTGCTCACGACACTCCCATCAGTGAACTATCATCCCTCGGCAGTTGACTGCTGTCGACATCAGTCGACTGCCAATCCATGGCAGTCGACTGCCAAGCACAAAACCTGCAGTCTAACACCAGTCGAACCCTAGTCGACTTGGATCAGTCGAACCGACACCTATGCCAGTCGACTGCTGTCGGGAAAAACCTCAAACACCAAGTTGTTTGAGCATCCGACCATCGGGTAAACCCTCAAACATCAAGTTTGAGCCTCTGACACTCAGTCTTAGCCACTTGGCCAAGTCCACCTTATCCCTCATGGAGTTCCCCACCGAAGCTCTCTTCCCTCGGCCTACGTCCCTCGGATGCGCCAAGCGCACGACTTCGCAATGCCATCCTTCGCGTCTCTTGCCCTCGAAGTATGCTTCCCTTTGGTCTCACTCCATTCGCTCCCTGTCCGGCGGTCCCTCGGATGCACCAAGCACACGACTTCGCAATGCCATCCTTCACCGACTCAAGGACCCTGAGCCTAGTGAACTTGCCAAGTCCTCAAGACTTCCCACATGCACCAAGCACACGGCTTCGCAATGCATTTCTCACCGAGCACCAAGCGCACGACTTCGCAATGCTTTGGACTTTTCCATACCAAGCTCCACGCTTGGATTTTCCATGCCAACACCATGTTGGACTTTCCCATGACAATCCCATGTCATGAGTTTTGTCTATCATCAAAATACTATCAAAGTACTGCTCGAGTCAAACTCGAGTCAACCTAGGCCGATTGCACCAACAACCGTCTCATGTTCCTGCATCTTAAGGTTACACAATTTATTAAACAAAAGATTTATTTTACATACCTTTGCGTCGTCGGTTCCTTCGTGCAGCTCTACGAGCTTGTTCCATAGGTCCTTCGCACTGATGAAGGGGTCGACGTGGTTGAGCTCCTCTTTGGACAAACCACATTGTAGAATTTGGGTAGCCTTGGCGTCGGCTTCCACTAGTCTTTTCATGGAGTTCGTCCATTGATCGTAATCAAACGATTCACCAACTTCATTAGTAGGAAGTGTGAATCTGATTTGGATTACGATCCACATCTCGATTTGGGTTTTTAGAAAGCATTCCATCAGACCCTTCCAGTAACGGAAGTCATCTCCATTGTAAAATGGAGGTAAGATGGTGCTAAACCCTTCGAGATGGGTCATTTAAGAAAAAGAAAACCTCGCAATGACAAAAACAACACAAGAGTGGCAAGACATTCGTCTTGGATTAGTAGTGCGGGAGAAGGAAATTAAACGAGTTGAAAATTTACGAATCGAAAGACACTTTGTGAAAAAGGATTTAAAATACGAAATGAAAATCAAAACCAAGTGCTAGATCGGTGGTTGCACTAGATCATAGTGCCCCCACTCTGATACCAATTGTTGGATCGGAATAAGCGCTAGAAGGGGGGGGGGTAAATAGCGCATGAGAATTCTTTCGTTTGTTTGAATAAAACAAAGCGTATAAGAGTAAAGCACAGTGGAAAAGGTAAATGCATAGCTTTGTTTTTACTTGGTGCACAGCCTACCGGTTGCTAATCCAAGGCCCTAATGGTTTGAGACCACGTACGGAGGGCAATTCACTAAAACACTCCTCCTCGTTGGAGGTAGGAGTTGACGATTACAAAGACACGAGAAAACTCGAGGTAGAGAGACAAACCCCTCTCTCCTCGTTATGATAAAAGCTCGAAAATACAAACTTAAATACAAGTAACTTGAATTGACAACTTAAGATGTTACCGACGACTAAGGAGATGGAGGTTGAGCTCGTGTCGTCAGCGTTTTGGCAGTGCTTCATCGTCGTAGAGTTGTCGGAGAGTCACGGTGTTGCGGGAGAACTTTGGAAGCTTTGTAATGATGAAAATGGTGAAGAACACTCCTTCTTTTATAGCCTTAGAACCCCCTCAATGTTCAACTCTAGCTCATGGTCAAAGAAGCTCATCCCCCCAAGATAAGTGGTGCTTATCTTGACTTTCCTCGAGGCTGGAAATTCGAATGGCAGTCGACTGTTGGCTATGGTTCTCGACTACACTAAAGAGTTAGCTCGAAATGACAACAATATAAGTGAATTCGATGATCACTTACCATCCGATCTCGACCTAGACCTTCCACGGGAAGTCTTAGTCGGATCGCCACCTAAGGACATCCTTGTATGGAGGACCCGACCGGTCTTCACCTGGATTCTTCGACTCCCTCTAAAGTTCTCCCGGTGTCGCTCGACCTTCAGCTCAGCTTAACATTTCTGCACACTAGGTTCAGCTCATGAAATAATGATATGACCTTAACTTTGGGTCTTTGCCATAATCAAAACATAGGTTCGATTATCTGGTGCCCCTGCACCAACATAAGCTACATCCCATTGCAACGACGCAACTCCGACACTCCGTGCCCTAATTCAATAGCTACTCAAGTGTCAGTATATTCTATTTATTTTATTTCGCTTTATGTACTTCATTTCAAAGAGAAGGTAGTGTGTTACCTATCTCTTAATCATTGTAAAAAAGAATCCCTCCTAAGTCGAGAGTTCTCGAGTCGGAGGGTCTTATAGTGCATTGCCGATCGAGGTCTCTCGGTGAGCTACGTGCCTTGGAGTAGCAAGCCGACTAGGGTTGTGAACTAAGTAAATTACTTGTCTTCTTATTTATTTATTTCCTCTGCATACTCTTTTGTTTCTAAAGAAAAAGATAAAATAATTTTTAATTTCTAAAGAAAATTTATAACATCAGAGATTCACCCCCCTCGCTCGGAACATTACGATCCTACACTCCATTCCTTTGAATCAACTAAGTCCTAATTCTTTTAGCTTTATGCTAGGATTTTATCTTGTCATTTCCTATTTAAACATCACCCCTTCACCCTTCTTATTTCACTGCTTTTTCCAACTAAAATCATCAGAAACTAGCATCTTTTATTTCCAAGCCCGCTCTGACTTTCAATTCTTAATAAGCATCCCCTCTTCCCATAAAGGATGGAAAAACACTATCTCTTTTTCCATCCTCCTTCCCCCTTTACTTTCCCCTCCACCTGACTATACACTCTTCCACCTCATCCTTCTTTGGGTCAGTATCGAGACAACATCGAATACCAACTGGTTCTCTCCTCCTTAGCAGAAGAACAATTCAACCTGACCTAGCTACTCAATAGATCAATGCTTATGCTAATCAGAACGAATCACCCCTTGCAGTAGATTGATACTTTAGGTAAACTTTTTTACTAATTATTTTCCTATATATATATGCATTTTACAGAATCAATTTTTCTTTCTTTTCTTCTCTTTTACAGAATCACTTTTATTACAAGTGTTGGATCGAGAAGCGTCGCTAGAGGGGGGGGTGAATAGTGATCGTAAATCTTTCGTCGAATTCGTTCGTTGAGACACAAGTAAATAAGTAAGCACAGTGGAAAATAAAATGACACGTTTATTTTACTTGGTTCACAACCCAGCGGTTGCTACTCTAAGGCCCTATCGGTCCTAGACCGCGTACAGAGGGCAAAGCACTATAACGTCTCCTCCTCGTTGGAGGTAGGAGACAACGATCACAAAATCCGGGAATACGAGGATGAGGCAACAAGCCTACCTCACCTCGTTACGAATAAAAACAATGAATACAATATTAAAATAAATTACTAGATGTTGCTGCCGACGAAGAAGATCTGAGGTTGTCGTCGCGTCGGCGTTATGACGGTGTTGGAGCGTTGGCGTTGTAGGAGCACTTGATGAATAATCTTGATGTGTTTGGAGTGGAATCCTCCCCTCCTTTTATAGATTTTGGCCTCTGAATTTGTCTCCTCTTTTTTCGGAACGGATCATGAAGTTGTCCAAATTTTATCGCGAAGTGGCCGCGTCAAACGTTATCCATTTTGACCTAGCGCAAAAGCTGAATCGTCGCCATCAGTCGACTGATGCCTCCCATCAGTCGACTGATGGGCATCAGTCGACTGCTCCATGTCCAGCAGTCGACTGCCAGCTTGGCCACTTCCCTGCAATAAGAGGTTAGCTCGGAAAATGATAAATACGACGGTTTCTAACCGTCCGATCTCGACCTAGACCTTCCACAGGAAGTCTTAGTCGAATCACCGCCTACGGTCGTCCTCGTAAAGAGGACACGACCTTACAATCTCTCACTCACACGAGCTTACCTCGATAGTAGCTCTCGCTTCCGGCCTTCCACTCGATTCCTTCGGCTCCCTCCGAAGTCACTCGAGTGTCGCCCGACCACAGCGGCTTCCTCCGGGTGTCGCTAGCCTTCAGCTCCAGCATTAATACTTGCACACTCGATAGCTCGTGAGATAATGATGTAAACTTAACTTTGTGTCTTTGCCATAATCAAAACACAGGTTCGATTATCTAGTGCCCCTGAACCAACAACAAGTTCCAGCAACATTTAACCACCCTCTCGTATAAATCCTATTCAACTACACCCCTGTCCCTTAGCCTCCTCTTCTAAACCTCTACTTCCTAATCCAGATACTCAGACCCCTAATCCTTACATAACCAATCTTCAAAATGTTCTCACTCCCACACCATCAACTAACTTCATTCCTCAATCCCTTCTTCCTTCACCATTATCTGAGGGTTTGCTAAATCCCCTTTTACACAACATTAACCAGGGCAGTAGGCTGTTTCCCTTATTATTTTTAATTGAGTATGGTGCTTGCTTCATTATTTTTGACTAATGATGATGCTACACTTTTCAGGGCTATATAAGCATAACTCAACTAAACAATAACTGGGCTCAATACACCTCTACTCTGAAAAAAGAACTACATGAAAGCCAAGCTCGTGAAGTATTCCTATAACACTCCTACTAAAATCTTGAAAGAGAACTACAAGCCACTCAAATAAAAGCACAGGCTGATCTAGCAGAACATACTGTTAGTGCAGGGGCCCCAGATAATTGAACATAAGTTTTGATTATGACAAAGATTCAAAGTTAAGATATTATTGTTATCTCATGAGCTGTGTTAAGTGTGTAGGAAGTGTTTAAGTTAAGCCCAAGTTTGAGCGACACCCGGAGAATCTCGAGTCGAGAAACCGTGGTGGTCGGGCGACACTAGGAGAACCTCGTGGAGTCGAGGAACCTCAGTGGTGATCGAAAGCTAAGTGACAGGTCAGGAGGACCAAAGGTAAGCTCCGAGTATGGAGCGATGGCAAGGACGCATCCTTGGTTAGAGGAAAATCCTAGGCGTCGATCCGACCAAGGCTTCGGGAGGAATGTCGAAGTCGAGATCAGACAGTCAAAAGACTGTCACACTGCATGACATTATGCATCTCTTGTGCTAATCTTGTGTTACAGGAATTCTCAAGTGCAGTAGTCGACTGGAGGTGTTAGCAGTCAATTGAAGGCAGTCGACTTCCAAGAGGATCAATCGACTGATGTCGACGAATCAACCCAGTGCACATGGTCAAAGATATAGAGATCAATGCCGCCACTTTATGATAAGATAAGCCGCCACGTCAAGATAAGATCCATGAGTTTTGGATATGGATCAGGACATATTCCAAGGCGTCATTCTATAAAAGAATTGGAGGACTCAAATGCAAAAGGATCATTGAACTCCTAAGTGCACTTGATCTCCAGCCAAAATTCTACGTGATACAATGCTACTCTGACCGCGCATCTTTTACAATTCAGTTGTTGGTACCTTTCTTATTTATTACTTATTACTTGCTAAAGAGGAGAGGTAGGTTTGTTACCTCTTCTTCTACATCATTGTAATCGGTTGTCTCTTACCTCTAACGAGGAAGAGATATTTAGTGCTTTGCCCTTCGGAAGCGATCAAGGATCGCAGGACCTTGGATTAGTAGCTGGTGGGTTGTGAACCAAGTAAAAAAGTCTTGTGTTTGTATTTTTGTTTTCCACTGTGTACTTGGTTTTAATCGTCGAAAAAGAAAAGTTTTTACGATCGCTATTCACCCCCCCTCTAGTGATTCTCTTGATCCAACAATTGGTATCAGAGCGAGAGCGCTCAGATTCGGTACAACCACCAGTCGAGTATTTTCTTTTCTTTATTTTTATTTTTAAATTTCTCCCGCACTACTAATCCAAGACCAAGTCTTGGGACTTTTTGGTTTGTATTTTTTTTTTGCGAGTATTAGAAGATCGTTGATTGAGCTAACCATGGAAGAGTCTCCCATAAGGCCTCAAGGTAACAATGTCAATTTAAATTTTAAATTGTATATTATTTGTTTCAAGTGCAGGGAGAGAGGACACTATAAAAATAAGTGTCCTACTTGTAAGACTCGAACGGCGCAACCGGCGGCAAAGGAGAAACCAATGCCAGAAGTCCGGAGGAACAAGGAGCACATCAAATACTTTGGGTGCGAAAGATTCGGTCACTACAAGAATCGGTGTCCGGAGAAAAAGGTTAGTAAAATTAACAATTTTGAAATTTTAAGTTTTAGAATACTTGATAATTTAGATAAATTATGTATTAAAGCTAGTAAATTGGTTGATTATTGTCAATTAATTAATACAGTTAATAATTCAACTAATAAAAAATTAATTAATTCAAATTTAATTAGTTTAAATAATAATAATATTATTGAAGAAAATAATCAAATTAATCTAACATTTGATAAAATTAACAAAGAGCTTAATCAAATCTTTAGTTTAATCAACATAGATCTAGATAAAGTCAAAAATCAAACCAACCTAGGACTTAATCAGAATAATCAAAACTTAGGACAGAATAATCAAAACCTAGATCTGATTAATCTATATAATTCCGAATTAAAAAATTCTGTTTTGGAAAATTCAACCATAAAAAATTCGAAATTAAATTTAAAAAATTCCAAATCTAATCTAAATAATTCTATTAATAATTCTATTAATAATCATACTTTTAAAAAGTCTAATAATCTTATCTTAAAAAATTCTAATAATTCTATTAATAATCCTACTTTTAAAAAGTCTAATAATCTTATCTTAAACAATTCTAATAATTCTATTAATAATCCTACTTTTAAAAAGTCTAATAATCTTATCTTAAAAAATTCTAATAATTCTACCTTTAAAAATTCTAACAATCTTATCTTAAAAAACTCTAATAATTCTACCTTTAAATATTCTAAGAATCTTATCTTAAATAATTCTATTAATAATTCTACATTTAAAAATTCTAACAATCTTATCTTAAAAAATTCTAATAATGATTCTACTTTTAAAAATTCTAATAATAATTCTACTTTTAAAAATCTAATAATCCTATTAAATCTATTTTAAATTCAAAATCTAACTTAATTAAAAATTCAAAATTAAATAATCAAACTAATTATAATAGAGTACCATTTGATTATACAAAAATTAATAATTTAACAATTAAACCTTCAACTTTTAGAAATTCAACAAATAAAAATCTATCTAAGAAGCAACTATTTCTTTGAATTGATTGAACATAACATCCTCATGCATACATATCATTTTAATTAATTACCATGCTTATTTTTGTCAAATCACACATACTAATCTTAAATTAAATCTCATAGAATGGTTAGATAGGAAATGGTTAATTAACTTTGATAACATAGTATCAGGATGCGGTGAGATGATAGTACGTTAGGAAAATGAAGTCTCGTATTTTCGGGTTAGATAAGGAGTATCTAGCTTGGAGCACTTGGCTAAGTGGAACTGGCTGAAGCTACCTCACCACATCCTAGACTAGTTAGACTAGGATGTAACCCTAAGTGAATTAAGTGCACAATTTTTTAAGATTGGCTTTGTCTAAGGAAGTGGTCATTGTTCCGATCAAAGAAGGCCTCTGTGCCTCACCACGACCTAGAAGACGTCTTTTGAAATGTTCACTCAATTAACTAAAGTTTAAATTCGAATATAACCCAAGGTTAATTAATTTTCAAATCATTAACATTAACTAAGTAAAATTAAATTCATCTCACAACACCTATAAGGATAACTCGGTTGATCATGTAGAATGAGTGAGATGGTAAGGACAACAAATTGAAAATAGTCTTAAAAACGATTTCAAAATTTATATATACATAAATAGATTCTTAAAACTATTTTTATTGGTTGCCATGATTGTTGTGTGTAGTTATACGTAGTTTTCAAAATAACTATGCTTCTTAAAATGATGGTTGGTTGACCAATACTGAACGTCTAAATCTTTAGGTCAACTTTAGACATCTATACCCTCTGGACACTTAGGTCAGCCTTCCTTGTGGCCAACAAGGATGTCCTAATATTTTGTCAGACAAAAGGGGAGACCCTCTAGATAAGCCTTCCTTGTGGCTAACAAGGATGTTAGGTTAAGGGGGAGGTTCTAATTGGATAATCATCATAGAAGTTGTTAAAAATATTTTTTTTTTAATTTTCCCAATACTTTCAAAATTTAAAATTATTCTTTTTGATAATATGCAAAGGGGAGAGAGAAGACTTAAGTTGGACAAACTTAGTATCTCTAACTACTCTAGTTTGGCATAAACCCAATATACATGAGCCTCTAGAGTACCTCTAGGTTAGGACGGTCACATCCTAACCTAGGATATACATTGTTGGTGTAGGATGTAGAAACCTAAGCTCTTACATGTTAAAGGGAGTTGAACATACTGGTTCACATCCTTAAAAATGCACCCCTTATAAAGTTATTTTTGATATATGTCAAAGGGAGAGAGAGGTTAAAGTTAAGAGGTCACCTACTTTTTCTTTTTTCAAAAAGTAATTGTTTTTAAAAACTCACCAAGGGTTAAGGGAGAGGTACCCTTAAAGGGGAGGTTTTGAAAAATGCTTGTTTAATGCTTACTGTTTATTTTCCTTAACTTTGAATCGGTTTGCCATATATCAAAAAGGGGGAGATTATTGGTGCAGGGGCACCAGATAATCGAACCTAGGTTTTGATTATGGCAAAGGCTCAAAGTTAAGATATTATTGTTATCTCATGAGCTGTATTAAGTGTGCAGGAAGTGTTTAAGCTAAGCCCAAGGTTGAGCGACACCCGAAGAATCTCGAGTCGAGAAATCGTGGTGGTCGGGAGACACCAGGAGAACCTCGTGGAGTCGAGGAACCTTGGTGGTGACAGAAAGATAAGTGATAGGTCAGGAGAACCAAAGGTAATCTTCGAGTGTGGAGTGGTGGTAAGGATGCACCCTCGGTTAGAGGATAATCCTAGGCGTCGATCCAACCAAGGCTTCCGGAGGAATGTCGAAGTCGAGATCGAACAGTCAAAGGACTATCACACTGCATGGCATTATGCATCTCTTGTACTAACCTTGTGTTGCAGGAATTCTCAAGTGCAACAGTCGACTGAAGGTAGTTGACTGCCAAGAGGATCAATCGACTAATGTCGACGAATCAACCCAGTGCACATGGTCAAAGAGATAGAGATCGATGCCGCCACCTCATGATAAGATAAGCCGCCATGTCAAGATAAGATCCGTGAGTTTTGGATCTAGATCGGGACATATTCCAAGGTGTCATTCTATAAAATGAGGGGAGGACTCAAACCCAAAAGGATCAATGAACTTCTAAGTGCGCTTGATCTTCGATCGAAATTCTACATGCTACAACGCTACTCCGATCGTGCATCTTCTACAATTCAGTTGTCGGTACCTTTCTTATTTATTACTTATTACTTGCTAAAGAGGAGAGGTAGGTTTGTTACCTCTTCCTTTACATCATTGTAATCGGTTGTCTCTTACCTCCAACGAGGAAGCGATATTTAGTGCTTTGCCCTTCGAAAGCGATCAAGGATCGCAGGGCCTTGGATTAGCAGCCGGTGGGCTGTGAACCAAGAAAAAAAGTCTTGTGTTGGTGTTTTAGTTTTCTACTGCATACTTGGTTTTAATCGTCGAAAAAGAAAAGTTTTTATGATTGCTATTCACCCCCCTCTAGCGATTCTCTAGATCCAACAATTACAACCCTTCGTTTCCCAATAACTTACTTACAAAATGCCTTGAACACTAAACCGGCTCAGTTATCATCCAATGGGAAAAGCAACACACCTCCAGAAGAAACCTTTTGGTCTTCCACCAAAGTCAATGACTTATTTCTCGACCAAGGTTTTGGCTTCCTGCAATGGGACTTTCAAGACTGCATAAATCAATTCCAAGTAGCAGGCTATCCCCCTCCTAGACATCCCCTCAGCGTCCTGGACATAGGCACTACTATAGATCGTACTCCTCACGATTTACTATCTTTTCCTTTCCAATTCAACAATGACAAGATGTAAACTCTGTATCCGATGGAAAAAGTTTCTATTAATAGCTTAATTGACTATAATACCCTTTGAGTCATTGAGAAATAATTGTTATATATAATAATGAGGAAAATAATAATCAGGTGATTGGAAAATGTCGGAGTATGAGGTTTGTAATGAGGCAACGACTAATCACTAAAATAGAAGGTCGGTGCCTAGCCAGGATGAGGGTGGTCAAAAAATACATAAATAGCTCGGGAACTACATAGATCAATCGGGAAACACATAGATCAGTCGAAAAATAAGTCTGAGTATTTGGGAACAAGTCTACTTGCTCAGGAATACCTTCAAAAATTCCTAAGTATCCTCAATATCTATTATAATGCTTTGAAGTACAGTAAACTTTATCCAGTCTTTCCATTACATTCTTCTAGAAAAATAAAGAAAAATTGTTACAAAATTATCCACTAAAATAAGGACACAAATGATACACATTCCATGGTCGTGCAAAAAGCCTTCCCCGCACGTCCTTCATATAATAAGCTCCAATTCTCACTCAGCTCTCCACCTAAAAGGGGCCCTCCCACTTAGGTCGTAGCTTACCTTTGCATCCTTCAGGCAATACTTTTCTTAACACTAAATCTTCTACCTGAAAAGAATGTGGTACCACCTTTTTATTATAAGCTTTCATTACCTATGACTTATACCTTTTAGCATGATACAAAGCATAATCCTTTTCTCCTGAATTAAATCCAATTCCATATGCCGAGCCACTTCATCATCGCCCGAGGTATAGGCCACTACTCTAGCAGATTCTATCCCAACCTCCATAGACAATACTGCTTCTATGCCATACACTATGCTATAAGGAGTTGCTCTTGTAGCTCTTTTAGGGGTGATGCGAAAGGACCACAATATATTGGGTAATTCTTCTACCCAACTACCCCCCACATGCTCCAATTTAACCTTTAACCCATGTACTAATTCTTTATTAGTGACTTTAGCCTGCCCATTGCTTTGAGGATAAGCTACTATGTAAACACTTGCTCAATTTTAAAATCTTGACACCATTTGGCTAACTTTTTACCTTGAAACTACCTCCCATAATCTGATATTAGTCTCCTAGGTATCCCAAAATGACATATTATATGTTTCCATAAAAATTTTAATACCATTTGTTTTGTAATACGAGATAAGGGCTCAACTTCCACCCATTTAGAAAAATAATCAACAACAACTAATAGAAATTTTTTCTAACTTGTTCCGACTGAAAATGATCCTGCTATATCCATACTCCACTGATTGAAAGGACAGGATGATATAACTGGCTTCATATATTCAGCCGCTTGATGCTACTAATTATGATGCTTTTGACAACTTTTACACTACTATAGTAACTGAATAGCATCCTTCATTAGAGTAGGCAAGAAATAACCAGCCAACAATACCTTCGGAGTCAGTGATTGACTGATGTGAGCAAATTATATAGGATTTTTGGAGTAGTTTTAGCACATATCTCATTGCATTTTATACTTGTTTCATTCATATTCTTCCTTGTTTTGCATTCATTTACTATTTCCTAGTTCAGAGATCTGCTTTTGCTATTTTTATATGTAGGACGATGTTTCGGAGGTAAATTGGCACATAATTGGAGCCCAAAGAAGGCAAACATGCTCTGGCCGTGTTCCCCAAAACACGAGCATGCTTCGGATCAAAAGACGACGATCACATGAAGCTCCAGAGGAAGACATGGTCAGCCGTATGAATCTCACATGGTCATGCCTAATCCCGATGCCAGAATCAGAGCATGATTTCCAGCGTGCCACATGGTCGACCATGTGGATTCCGCATGGTCATGTGGCATCAACCCGACTTAATGCAAATTAGGGTTTTGTGGGTAATTAAGGAAAGCCGACTTCACTCCTATAAAAGGGAAGGCATGCCCAAACCCTAGGGGAGGCCCGATGGCTAGGACAGCAAGAAGGTGCCCTAAGAAGCACTGGAGGTTTGCAACGGGGAGATAGGAAGCGACTTGAAGACCCGAATCAATGCTCCAATGCCTTGGAGAATGACCAAGACACAACATCGACTTGAACAGAGAGTATTGCCTTTATTCTTAACTCTATTTGCATTGTAATGATTTACATAAAGATGTCTTGTGTTTATTCACCTTTATTCATGGAGTAGATACTTCGATTCTAGGATTAGGGAGTAGCTTGTGACGTGCTAGTTCAAATATTTATTCGTTGCTTTTGAGTATATTTGCAATTAATGTTGTTGAGATCCATGAAAGTTGTATTTTGATTCTATTTCCACTTCACATAGTCGATACAAGGGTGGAAAGATTTTGTATCGAAATCTAAGAGAACCAAGGAGGAACCTTGCAGTCATCCTCCCTCCCATAACTGTAGGAAGTAGAATATGAAGGAGTAGGATGTGAAATATAATCCACCTCTTCATAGGGATTAATAGGACATCCTAGAACCTCAAGAACCTATTCTAGAAGAAGGCCCAAAGTAGAAGGCATCAACTCTAGATGGGTTGAGGGACCCCAGTGATTGGGGGCTCTCAAAGATATCAAGCCCTGAGCTCTGACGATTTGAAAAGGAAACTTGGTTAGGAATAGGTAGATCCTGCTAGAAGCAAAAGTTCATCGAGATAACACACGATGATCCTCCCACAAGATCATAAATGGAGATGCTAGGAGCATTAAATTGATAGCATATCCAACAACATACAAGTGAAACCGAAATTCTAGAATCCTTTAAGGAACTTTGAGACCACCTTCGCTTTCTCCAAGTGACACCGTATTTGAGCCAAGACCATCGTTGACCTTACACCTGACTCGCCAGAGATTTACTTTGAACAAATAGAATTCTCTGGACAAATGGTACTCAAATCACAGTCTCTATGGGATCGATACATAAATTATTACTTGATGAGAACCGTGCACTTGCGGGCATTGAGCGTGAGTGCACACTTCAAGTCCTTGGCGATTCTCATCGGAGATTTGAGGTCATGCTTGCGTGCATCATCAACTTCCTATATTGTTAAATACTGAAAAAAAATTGAAATATTAAATTAAATGGCCAAAGAGTTAAGGAAAATAATCCTGAAAATTTTTCGGGATTTTTTAGGAATTTTTTTTGGATTTAAACGGAGGTCGTACGAGATAATCACGGGGATAGGGAAAACAGGCTGTTAAAGGGGCTTGTTTAGATAAGTAAATGGGATAAATTAAGTCTAGGTTTTCTATATTTTTATTTTTCTATTTTTTCCTTCGTTGCGACCTTTTCCTCGGCAGTTCCCTCGCGCGACGGTTTCTTCGCCGGTGAATTCTTCTCCGCCGATTTCTCTGCACACTCGTTGTCCAGACGACGCGCGCCGGTAGATGGCTCACCGTCCTCACCTCGGACTACCGTGCGATGCCCCTCTTCTTCCCCGAGCGTCGACGCTCACCTTCCCGGTGCTCAGGGCCCGCCGGCTTTTCTTCCTCGCCGTGACCTCTAGGTTTCCCTCCTCCGCACCTCAGCGATGCTGACAATTCCTTCCGGTAGGAGTGCCTATAGGAGGGGAAGACTGTTTATTGGGCTCCGACAAGCGTCCTCGACCTTGGAGCTAGGTATTGGCAGCGGTTTCACGCGGGCGGATTAGGAGCGGCCCTGGCCGATCATCGCCGGAGCTAGGTAAGGTCTGATCGGACTCCTAGCCATGGTTTCTGTCTATTAACTGATCTGTTAACTTGTGGAAGTAAGGAGGGAGCGCTGGGCTGAGCAGTCGTGAGGGGTTGGGAGGGCTGTTGATGTAGACTGCTCTGCTGGTGGTCATCGGAGCGAGGGCAGCGATAGTTTTCGGCAGACTGAGCAATTAGGGAGGTTACAATCTCAGGTATTTCTCGAGCTATCTCTTGTTGGCATGCTGTGTGGTTTTGTTTCAGGCCGTATAGGGTTGTGGAGATGGGTCAGGCAGAGGATTTTAAATAGGATGTATTAGGTCTTGAGTTGTGTATTCGGTGGGTTATGGAATGCGCTGGGTGATGCTCTGTTCTTGATTGTGAATGGGCAAGGATGTTATTAGAGCTGTTATATATTATGATTTCTAGAAGGTGATCCGAATAGGGAGTGCTTGCAAAACAATCTGATTGGACCGGATTTATGGTCGATTTGGGCTGATTATGGTGTTTAAGGCGGCTGTGATTGAAGTTTATTGCGGGTTGAGAGGGCTATACGAGTCCATTTGGGTGATGTTAGCTGTGCAGGGTTAGGTGTAGGAGTTTTGTGCAAGATTTAGGCTCGATTTGGGGAAAGGATTGGTTGTTGGCGGGATTCTAGGGGCCGGTAAACATGATTTGATTGTGTTATTCGGTTAATTGTAATTATGTATGGAGGATTGATTAGGTTGAATGGAATAATTAAATCAATCTAGTGGATCGGATATGAGGTCGATGTAGGATTCGATTCGATCATTTGTTGTGAGATGGATAATATTTTCATAAGATGAATATTGATCATGGTGAGATTAATTGTAAGGATATGTTCTTGGATGAGGAGTTAATCACAATTTGTGACCTACGGGTTGAGGATCTACTTGGGGATACATAGTAGTAATTTAGCACGTTGTCGTGTGCTTGGATTTGATGGATTTACTTTGGATTAATTAGTTATGGAAGGAATCGATTAAGTATTCGATTTGTCGGTGAATGGTATTTTGTGCTTAATAATAGTTATGCGTTATGCAGGTTTCGATCATGAGGCAGGATCACGGTCGTGACGATCTGGTTCTCTTTGCGGATATTTGGCAGGCGAGTATTTTGACTTATCTTTTAGATATAGTCATTGTTGATATGCTAGTTAGGATAGCTTGCAATAATTTTTCATGTTTATATGCCTAGTATGCTTTTGGTGCCTACTTGATACATGCATGTGATAGGATATGATTATATCTCCCTGTTTGACTTGGATCATAGTTATTTGGATTATGGATATGTATATATTGATTGTACATATTATTCGGATAGGTATTTTGAGTAGGATTTACATGCTTTAGTATCATGCAACATTTTTGCATGATTGCATGCTGGCTGGACGGGGTTCCATTATTGTTGAGCCCGCAGCCAGTTACATGGCCTGCACACACTGCCACCTGCCACTCATGGGTTAGTGGTACATCAGGAGGGTGTGTGCAGTTGCTCTGTCAGGCTCCGCTGGTCTGCTCATGGGTAGCGATGAGGTAGCGTGATAGCGGGCAGGGATCCCTCCTCTGGTCTATGACACCGGGAGATGAGAGCTTGGCTCCCCCACTATGTTTGGGGTAGGAGGATAGGTGTACTCGGCGGCATCCACATCCTCGGTCACTCGGGGCGATGATGGCGAGTGCACAATTGTCATAGCCCTACCCACTCGGCTTCACCATCAGCGTGTGAGCGGTGGTGACGTCGAGGGTGACCATGTCATTAGCACGACATGCATTTTGCATGGATAGCATTTGTATTGTGTTTCTTTGCATTTTATTGCTGCCTTGGATGTGCATATGATTGACATGCATACAGGATACATATTTATATATATGGTGATGACTTTATTACTTCTAGTCAGGCACATGCTCCTATATCAGGGTAGGAGGTTCAGGTGAGTACAGTCCTTTTGCATTTATTTCTTGCTTACCCTATTGGTGAGACTGTACTGGCATGATTTTTTTATTGTTAGCTATATCTTACTTGCATATCGACTATACCCGCTGAGTTCTTTGAACTTACCCCGTTGATTTATATCTATTTCAGGATGAAGCTGTCAGGAGAGTCCAGCTGCCAAACCCCTTCGTCGTGGAAGTTTTTATTTGGTTATTTATTTTATGGATTTGGATTTTTATGTTTAGGACTGGAGTTGAATTATGTACTCGTGGATTTTTGGTGTCCTTATGGACCTCTATTCGGAGTTTTTGTTCTGGATTGGATTTCAGTTGAGTATTCCTGCCCAGATGGCAGAAGGGGTAGGTTTATATGTGATATACTTTTGGTTAGGTCATTTGTTTGTTGGCCTGAGGCCTAATTATTACACTGTGTGTGTTGTTTGGATTTCGGTCATGTTGACCGATGTATAGCGGCCGTGTAGGCCTTGTATGTAAATTGGCATTGTCACCCGTACAGGGGAGATGCTGCCGGATTTTCGTCTGGCGGGGACTCCATCGGGGCGTGACATATATGGCTTCCACAAGCTACTTCATGTACCTCTCTTAATACATAATTCGCCTCAGTCTTCCCTAAACACCTCAACAAAGGCCCAATACTGGTTCTTTTATACAAAATTCCTTTTAGCATGCAAAAAATGACTCGATGTTTCAATTGCTGAGCTCAGATAGGATCCTCAAGCATTTGCTTATCCTGCAAAAATGACAGTAATTCCCTTATCTAATCATCCCCCATTATTTTTTTTCTAATTTCTCACCCTGAGGCAATAATTCAATTTGTGCAATTACCTCTCTAGTACTCTAATATTCTAAAGAACTAGTTAACTAAGCCAACTCATTAGCTCTCTGATTTTCTGCCTGAGTAATTTTATTTAGTAATACTTCTGAAAAATACCCCTTAGCATTTTCTACTATCTCACAATAATTCCGACATTTATCGTCCCTAACCTCAAATACTTCACTCGTTTGTTGCACCACTAATTGGGAATCCATATATATTACTACCTGCTCGACTCCTGCATTTTTAGCAGCCTAAAGTGCTATAATCAAAGCCTCATACTCAACCTCGTTATTGGAGGCTCTAAAATGTAATCAAATTGCCAACTTAACCTCCTCCCCTTGCGGTGAAATCAAAATTATTCCTACTCCATAATCCTCTTTTTTAGAGGACCCATCTGCATATATAATCCAAGGATCTTGCTGCTCTTTATGCATGGTCTCTACCAAGAAATCAGCTAAAGCTTGTCTTAATAGAAGTACGAGGCTAATATGTAAGATCATATTCACTAAGTTCAGTGGCCCATTTAATAAACTTCCCAGTAGCCTCCAGATGAGTAAATATATGCCCCAAAGGAGTATTAATAAGCACCATCAATGGATGTGATAGAAAATAGGGACGTAATCATCGAGCAGTTAAAACTAAACCTCAAGTTAACTTTTTTAAATTAGTATAACGAATCTCTGCCCCCTTTAAAAGATAACTGATATAATAAATTGGATGTTGTTGATTCTTCTCCTGACGTATCAACACAGAATTTACAATAACTCCAGAAAGGGATAGATAGATCAACAACACCTCTCTAGGTTGTGGCTTAGCTAAAAAAGGGGGTTTAGACAAATATTCTTTTAAGGATTGAAAGCCTTATCAAAATGCTCATCCCATTGAAACCGAGCAGTTCTTTTTAATATCTTAAAAAAGGGAAGACTCCTATCTGTCGACTGAGATATGAATCGAGATAAAGCAGTAATTCTCCCTAGCAATCTTTGTACCTCCCTCACAGAGGTTGCATTTGCTGAATAGCATTAATCTTGCTAGGATTAGCTTTTATACCTTTCTCACTAACTACATATCCCAAGAAACATCCCTATGTAACTCCAAACACATACTTTTCTAGATTGAGCTTCATTCTGAATCTTCGTAAAGTACTAAAAGTTTCCTCTAAATCAGATATTAACTACTCAGCCTATAAAGTTTTAATAAGGATATCATTCACATACACTTCAATATTTCTTCCTAATTGCTCCTTAAAGATCTTATCCATTAATTTATGATAAGTAGCTCTAGCATTCTTCAAACCAAATGGCATAACCACATAACAAAAGGTTCCCTAAGCTGTAATAAAACTGACTTTATCTTGATCTTCTAATGCTAATGGTATCTGATGATACCCTTGATAAGCATCCATCATCGAAATAAATTGATGTCCTACAGTAGAGCCTAATAATTGATCTATACGAGGCAGAGGATAACAATATTTAGGACATACTTTATTGAGATCCTGAAAGTCCACACATCCTCCATTTCCCTAATGGCTTGGGCACCAACACTACATTGAACAACTAGGATGGATACTGTACTTCCCAAATATGACTTGTCTTCAGCAACTTGTGCACCTCCTCCTTAATAATTGCATCCTTTCCAACTCCAAAATGCTGACGCTTCTGTTTTATAGGCATTATGGTCAGTAGAATATATAGTTTGTGCTCCATAATGGCAGGATCAATTCCTGTCAAATCTTGAGGTGACCATGCAAAAACATCAACATTTTTAATAAGACATTCTATCAAAGAAGATTTTAATTGTACAAAAAGTTCTCTAGCTATAAATGTTACATGCTCAACACACTTAGCATCAATCACCACTACTTCTTTATCATATTCTCCTATATCCTCCGAATCACCTTTCTGAATAACACAGACTATATCCATATGCCGACCAATCTTTTGGAAAGAATTATTCAAAACTTTTCCTTTCTTTCCTTTTCGAATGACATCCACATAACATTTTCTAGAGAGTTGCTGGTCTCCTCTAACTTCTCCTACCTCATTTTCAACAGGGAATTTAATCTTTTGATGGTAGGGGGAAGCCACTACCTGTAAACTCCCTAAGATAGGTCGACCCAAAATAGAATTATAAGAAGACATATCCACCACTATAAAATTAATAAGTACTATTTTTCTTCTTGGATCTTCTCTTAATGACAGAAGTAGCTTTATTTGCCCCATGGGTTGTACTTTGTGATAAAAAAACCCAAACAGAGAAGTACTTGTTGGGTTTTCCCGGTATCGCGACGAGTGTGTGTTCGAACATGTTTCGTAAACATGCACACAGTGGAAGCAAAAACAAGTAATAAACTAATTTTATTACAACACACACATCACACGCATGTAGGATACAACATGTGTAGACATAATCGCTATTTAAAATTTTTCAATAAAAGGAAACTTATACTAGGTATACCTGACGGATCACAAATAGCGGGAATGACATCAACCGTAGCGACCCTCGTTAGAATCGCCTCTATCCGTATCCACGTCGAGTATCGTCAGGATAGCTTCACAAAGCCATGAGCCTCATCTTCGCAAAAGTCACTAGCCTCGAGTCGAAGACGATGTGATCTGAGAGACGATCACAATCTGAAATAAATTCGGATCCCAAAAATGAGTTTCACAAACTCGCTTGTCGAAAGCGGTTTTCATCAACCGTTTGATGAAAACTTAACCCTCCACCTATGTGTTAGGATGTATACTAAAAGCCTAGATTTTGTATGAACATCTTCATTTTGAAATAAGAATCACATGATCATTGTTTGCATTTTATATTTATGCATATTGTCTGATACCTTACATTGTAGATAACATGGTGTGTGGTGTCGCACAGAAGATCATGTTATCAGTTCCTTGTAGAGTATAAATAGAGGCTCGCAACCAAGATGATTTTAGACAAACCATTGGCATAGTTATAGTGTAATTTGGTATTGGTTTATCTTGACCATAGAATTACACTAGTACACTTTGTGTGTATTGAGTAAGACCGATTTAGAGGTGATTCGATTTATACTGACTATAAAATTGAATGAGACCTCAGATATTATGGTGTACATGCTCTTAATCTCGATATAATAATGGGCACATGTACTTAGTATTTATTTCTTTGATTTATCAATGGACGAGATTTATGTGTTAAATCGAAAGGCCTGAAAAGTTGGGAAATAATATTATTTACATGGTGTGTCATTAATTATAGGAGGAAACCGTGTCCTATACACTAGGATTATGATGTCCCCTTAAGGAGCTCATAAAGTTCATCATGTAAATCCTATAGGTGGACTTGGTCCAGCATGATGATAAGGATGAGGGGTACTACTCATGGAGTTAGATATTGATTAATTAAATTGTCAGTAATTTAATTAATTAATGGACATTCGATATCTTAAACACAGGGAGATATTTTGTACAAATAATATGTGGAGCCCATATTTAATTATGGGGGTTGGTGAGGTAGATCAATGATGATCCTCTAGTGAAATGGATCATCATTAATGGATCGGATTATATGTGGTTCGGATCCATTGGTTGACCAAGATCCAACTCCTTCTCATGGTCCCTATTGTAGCCTATTATAAATACCTCATGAAGCCTATATCTATAAAAGGTGGTGGAGAGGCATGGGCGAAAACAAGATAAGGTTTTTGTGCTAGGGTTTGCTCCTAGGGTTGGCGGCAAGGTTTAGAAAGCTAGGGTTTTTCCTTCTTCATTGCTGGCACCTCCTCTCCTTCTCCAAGGGTCGCGCGACATCAAGGGTTTAGGATTATACTTCTTTCTTGGACGGCACAACCTTCTCCCTCTCCTAGGGCCGGCGGCAACAAGCAAGGAGGAAGGCTCTCTTCCTCAATCTCCTCTCCTCTCCTAGGGCCGGCGGACACCATCTCTTGAAGTTTTGGTGGTTGGTACAAGCAAGGAGAAGAGGAGAAGGCTTTGTGTTCAACACAAGATAGGAGAAGAAGGGAGGATTTTCTTCCCTTGTTCGGAGCGAGCAAGGAAGGGAAGATACGTGGTCTAGGAGGCTTCAATTCTTGGAAGATCGTCGCCCACATGACGTCCAAGAAGAGGATAGGAATACAATAGAAGATCAAGAGGTAAAACAAGAGGTATAATCTTGTTTAATTTTGATTCTTGTTCTTTTGTATTTTGTATGTTGTTGATTGACATGGACCCCGATCATAAACACAAAAATCGGTGATCCGTATATCATCTATTCCACGGCTAATTGAGGAAATGTGTTAGGTTGCTTGAACACCAAGTTTGTTCAAGCGTTCGCTCAAATCAAATAGCACGATGATGAATTGGTTGCTTGGGAAATCCATCTCCGTCCAGATTAGTTTTAACTAATAAAATTTTAATCCGGGGACGCGAGATAGGATTGGCATGCACAAGCGACCGAAGCAAAGCGAAGCTAAATGAATCTTCCCTTCAAGTGGTATCAGAGCCACAGTTTCCGATTTTGTGTGTTTAGGATTCGGTTACTTTCATGTATTTATCATATATTGTTTATTCCAGATAATAGTAGGATGTGCGTAGGCTAATTTTTTGCTTGCAGGCATAAGATCCAACTATTATGACTATGTGGATGTATGTGATTGTGTGTGTGTAATTGTAATTAATTATTTGAATCCTCGGGGTTGATGAGGCTAATTAGTATTTAATTTATTAATTAAATACAATATTATTTAGCCACTCATTTTAATTTACTTTCGATCTAGATATGTTGTGCTCGGATTCCTTTGTGGCTTGCACATGGTAAAGGGAGGAGCGGACGAGGTGGCAACATGACGGGAAGCATATTGGAAAACAAAAGCCATAATAGTTGGATTTTTTTTAAATATTTATTGCTTATTGTTTGATATGCATGTTGTGTGTGTTTGAAAATTCCTCAATTTTAAATTACTAAGTGGGAGAGGGATATTTTTTAATTCCCGGACCTCAATTACAATTTGACATGTGATGCGAACAAACTTGCGCGTTGGCTGTGAGTGCCTTCGTCCATATCGGATGATTGCGGATCACTAGGTCAAATATGGTTATAGGAAATTATTTAGGAGCGTGTGTACTTCCCCATCGGAAGGCACATAATCTGAGGTAATTACCTTAATATCGGGTAATGGTAAATACTTAGATGCAAATAAAAGTATCCTCCCCATCAGAGTCTCTACTTTTATTTGTAGAGCCGAAGAGGAACCAACTATTAATTTTATTTGTCAAAAAGTAAGGTTGACAGGATAATAAAATTAATGGGTAAAACTTCCTCTTACAAATGTAAAATTTGTATACGTCCACACTATCATGGCATATGATATTCTCGGTGTTTTGAGGTGTTGGTTGATTTTAAAATTCTATTGTTTGAGGAATCAATAAATTTTGAAATCTAATGTTTTGATCACTGTGATTCTTAGGTTTTTCAAAATGGCTTTCAACTCACTTGCTGTGATTCTAAAAGAAAACAAACTTACTGGACCTAATTATGTTGATTGGAAACGAAATTTGGACATTGTCTTGATTGCTAAGGAGTACAAATATATACTCTTCGAAGAATGTCCTCTTAAGCCTACGGATGATTCTGGTGAAAAGGAGAAAGAGAGTTATAGGAAGTAGATTAAGGCAGATGAGATGGCGCAGTGTTACATTTTAGCTTCAATGTCAAATGTATTGCAACATCATCATCAGACCATGACCACTGCCTATGACATGATGCTCAATCTCAAGGAAATTTTTGAACACTAGAATCGGGTTGCTAGGCAGGAAGCTATGAGTAACTTGATGACGACCACCATGATTGAGGGAACACCCGTGAGGGATCATGTTCTCAAGATGATGGCTCATTTGAATGAGCTGGAAGTCCTTGGAGCGGAGATCAATGGGGAAACCCAGGTCGATATCATTCTCCAATCTCTACCTAGAAGTTTTGAGCAGTTTCGTTTGAACTACAACATGAATAAGAGGTTGTATTCATTGGCGAAGCTTTTGACAGAACTCCAGGTGGCAGAGGGGCTTTTTCGTCAGAGTGCTCATGCCATGGTTGCTCAAAAGGTTTCTACTTCTAAGTAGAAAGGCAAGAAGAAGAAGAAACAAGGCGTGGCGAAGAAACAAGGCATGGCAAAAATGACGGCAGGATCTCAGGCAGGAGTGAAGAAGCCGAAAGGCAAGTGCTTCACTTGCAAGCAGACTGGACATTAGAAGGCAGACTGTCCCAACCATAAATAAAACAAAGGTATATCTTTTAGTTTAGTCATTGAAACATGTTTAGCGGTGTTATCTACCGGTACCTGGTGTGTAGATACGGGAGCCATTGATCATGTCTGCAATTCTTTGCAGGGATTCCAGGAAACAAGACGACTAGTTGAGGGAGAGATTACCGTCTACATGGGCAATGCTACGAAGGTGGCAGCTATTGTTGTGGAAGATATTTATTTATCTTTTGATAGGAATAAAACTTTGGTTCTGAGAAATTGCCTTTATGTACTTTAATTTAGAAAGAATTTGATTTCAGTTTCTAAATTATTTATGGATGGGTATTCTATTTCTTTTAATGACAGAGTTGTTATCAAAATGAATAGGAAGATTATCTATTCTGGTGCGTTGGTAGGAAATTTATACACTCTTGAACCAAAAACTCCCACGATGCAGATAGAAATAAATAACTCATCTTCTAAGTCTAATAAGAGAAAAGAACCTTCGAAAGTGAACCGAACATATCTTTGGCATCTAAGGTTAGGTCATATTAACCTAGGTAGAATTCAAAGGTTGATAGCTGATGGACCTTTAGGTTCATTGGTGGTGGAAGATTTCCCAACCTACGAATCTTGCCTGGAAGGTAAAATGACCAAGATGCCTTTTAAGGCTAAGGGGTATAGAGCCAAAGATGTGTTGGAATTGGTTCATTCTGATTTGTGTGGTCCTATGTCTATCCAAGCTAGAGGTGGTTTTGAATATTTCGTCTCTTTTATAGACGATTATTCAAGATATGGATACATTTACTTGATGCACTGCAAGTCTGAATGCTTTGACAGGTTCAAAGAATTCAAGGCTGATATGGAGAAATGTTAAGGTAAAAGTATCAAGATACTATGATCTAATCATGGTGGTGAGTACCTCTTGGGAGAGTTTAGGAGTTACTTATCAGAGGTTGGGATTCAATCCCAACTGTTTGCACCTGGTACACCCCAACAGAATGGTGTGGCGGAGCGAAGGAATAGGACTCTTATAGAGATGGTTAGATCGATGATGAGTTATTCTGAGTTACCAGATTCATTCTGGTGGTATGCTCTGGAAATGACAGTGTATATTCTGAACTTGGTACCATCTAAATCAGTACCTTCTACTCCCACATAATTGTGGACTGGGCGAAAGCCTAGTCTAAGACATATTCGAATTTGGGGTAGTCCATCACATGTGCTGAAGGGAGATGCTGGTAAGTTGGAATCTCGTACAGAAGTGCGCCTGTTCGTAGGCTATCCTATAGGAACGAAAGGTGGTTTGTTCTATAGTCCTAGAGATCAGAGGGTGATCGTTAGTACGAATGCCCGATTTTTAGAGGAAGTCTATGTGATGAACCACAAGCCTATGAGCAAGATTATTCTAGAGGAATTAAGAGGGGAAGTCGCTGCTTCAGAACCAATGGTACAAGAGGATGTACCACAAGTAACTGCACCGCGTGTCACAGAGGATACACAGGTGATACCTCGTCGTAGTGGGAGGGTTGTTAGACAACCTGATAGATTTATGTTCTTGGGAGAATCTTCTGATTTGGTCCATAGTGAACATGAATCTGATCCTTGGACATATGACGAGGCACTCCAAGATAATGATGTGGTATCTTGGCAAAGGGCGATGAATTCTGAGATAGAATCTATAGATTCAAATCAGGTCTAAGAGCTAGTAGAACCACCCAATGGTGTAAAAGTTATTGGATGCAAGTGGATCTATAAAAGAAAGAGAGGATCAGACGGGAAGGTAGAGACCTTCAAAGCAAGGCTTATTGCGAAAGGGTATACTCAGAAAGAGGGTATCAATTATGAGGAGACTTTTTCGCCGGTAGCCATGCTTAAGTCTATTCGGATTCTCTTTTCTATTGCTGCTCATATGAATTATGAGGTTTGACAGATGGATGTCAAGATAGCTTTTCTTAATGGAAGTCTTGAAGAAAACATCTATATGGAGCAACGAGAGAGAGTCATTTCAAAGGGCAAAGAGCATCTTGTGTTCAAGCTTAATTGGTCCATTTATGGATTAAAGCAAGCTTCGAGATCTTGGAATACCGCTTTGATGAGGTAATCCAGTCATATGGATTTATTCAAAGTCCGGATGAGTCTTGTGTATACAAGAGATGTGACAGAAACGTAGTGATATTTCTTATACTATACATAGATGACATTTTACTCATTGGAAACAATGTCAAAGTGTTATCAGACGTAAGGGTATGGTTGTCCAAACAAATTGATATGAAGGACTTGGGAGAAGTGGGACACATCCTTGGGATCAAGGTTATAACGGATCGCAAGAAAAGGATGTTGTGCTTATCTCAAGATTCATACGTAGACACTATTTTAGCTCATTTTAGCATGCAGAACTCCAAGAAAGGTTTTCTACCTTTTTGGCATTGAGTACCTTTATCTAAAGAGATGTGTCCTAGAACATCAAAGGAGATAGAGAAGATGAAGGCGGTTCCTTATGCTTCGGCGGTAGGAAGCCTCATGTATGCTATGTTATGTACGAGGCCGGATATTTGGTTTGCCGTGGGCATGGTTAGAAGATATTAGAGTAATCCAGGATAGGGACATTGGACTACGGTAAAGCATATATTGAAGTACCTGAGAAAGACTAGGGATTATATGCTGGTATATCACGTAGATCAATTACTCCCTGTGGGTTACACAGATTTTGACTTCCAATCAGATAGGGATAACAGTAAGTCTACCTCAGGTTATGTGTTTACTTTGGGAGGTGGAGCCATTGTATGGAGGAGTGTCAAGCAGAAGTGCGTGGCAGACTCTACCATGGAAGCTGAGTATGTGGCAGCCTCTGAGGCAGCCAAAGAAGTTGTATGGATCAGGAACTTATTGATGGACTTGGATGTGATTCCTGGTTTGCCCAGAACTATCACAATTTATTGTGATAACAGTGGTGCAGTTACAAACTCGAAGAAACCATGTGCCCATAAGGCAAGTAAACATATGGAGTGCAAGTACCACTTGATACGAGAGATCGTAAAGCGAGGAGAAGTTGCTGTCGCCAAGATTACATTATAGGATAACCTGACAGATCCTTTCACTAAGGCCCTTCCAGCGAGAGCTTTTGATAGACATGTGGAGGGAATGGGAATAAGATGTATGGCAGTTTGATTGCAGCATAATCTTTTAGTATAAGTGGGAGATTGTTAGGATGTATAGTAAAAGCCTAGCTTTTGTATGAACATCTTCATTTTGAAATAAGAATCACATGATCATTGTTTGCATTTTATATTTACGTATATTGTCTGATACCTTATATTGTAGATAACATGGTGTGTGGTGTCGCACAGAAGATCATGTTATCAGTTCCTTGTAGAGTATAAGTAGAGGCTCGCAACCAAGATGGTTTTGGACAAACCATTGGCATGGTTGTAGTGTAATTTAGTATTGGTTTATCTTGACCATAGAATTATACTAGTACACTTTGTGTGTATTGAGTAGGACCGATTTAGAGGTGATTCGATTTATACTTACTATATAATTTAATCAAACCTCAGATATTATGGTGTATTTGCTCTTAATCCCGATATAATAACGGGTACATGTATTTAGTATTTTTTTTTGATTTACGAATATGCGAGATTTATGTGTTAAATCGAAAGGCCTGGTAAGTTGGGAAATAATATTATTTACATGGTGTATTGTTGATTATAGGAGGAAACCGTCTCCTATACGATAGGATGATGATGTCCCCTTGAGGAGCTCATAAAGTTCATCATGTAAATCCTGCAGGTGGACTTGGTCCAACATGATGATAAGGATGAGTAGTACTACTCATAGAGTTAGATATTGATTAATTAAATTATCAGTAATTTAATTAATTAATGAACATCCAATATCTTAAACACGGGGAGATATTTTGTACAAATAATATGTGGAGCTCATATTTAATTATGGGGGTTGGTGAGGTAGATCAATGATGATCCTCTAGTGGAATGGATCGTCATTAATGGATCGGGATATATGTGGTTTGGATTCATTGGGTGGCCAAGATCCGACTCCTCCTCATGGTCCCTATTGTAGCCTATTATAAATACCTCATGAAGCCTAGATCTATAAAAGGTGGTGGAGAGGCATGGGCGAAAACAAGATAAGGTTTTTGTGCTAGGGTTTGCTCCTAGGGTTGGCGGCAAGGTTTGGAAGGCTAGGGTTTTTCCTTCTCCATTGTCGGCGCCTCCTCTCCTTCTCCAAGGGCCAGCGACATCAAGGGTTTAGGGTTATCCTTCTCTCTTGGTCGGTGCCACCTTCTCCCTCTCCTAGGGCCGGCGGCAACAAGCAAGGAGGAAGGCTCTCTTCCTTAATCTCCGCTCCTCTCCTAGGGCCGGCGGACACCATATCTTGAAGTTTTGGTGGTTGGTACGAGCAAGGAGAAGAGGAGAAGGCTTTGTGTTTGGCACAAGATAGGAGAAGAAGGGAGGATTTTCTTCCCTTGTTCAGAGCGAGCAAGGAAGGGAAGATACATGGTCTTGGAGGCTTCAATTCTTGGAAGATCATCTCCCACACGATGTCTAAGAAGAGGATAGGAATACAATAGAAGATCAAGAGGTAAAACAAGTGGTATAATCTTGTTTAATTTTGATTCTTGTTCATTTGTATTTTTTATGTTGTTGATTGACATGGACCCCGATCATAAACACAAAAACCGATGATTCGTACATCATCTATTCCATGGCTAATCGAGGAAATGGCTTAGGTTGCTCGAACAATAAGTTTGTTCAAGAGACCACTCAAATCGAATAGCACGATGATGAATCGGTTGCTTGGGCAATCCATCTCTATCCGTATTAGTTTTAACCAATAAAATTTTAATCCGAGGATGCGAGATAGGATTGCCATGCACAATCGACCGAAGCGAAACAACTTCTACCTTCACTATGAGGATTGCCGGAGATCCAATCCTTGGCAAGTAGATTACTGTCGGAGCACAAAACACTGACCAAATGACCTCTTCAGGTGAAGGAGATCAAGGTGTGAAAAACTGGACAGCTTGTTGTGGAGGAAGAAGGGGTCGGCCAAAGGCTTGGCTGGTTACTCCTTGGTTGCTGGCGGCCAAAGGAGGTTGGCCGACGACTGAGGGTGGTCCAAGGGACACCGACGGCTGGTGGATGGCTGACGGTGAGGAGAGGCAGCAGCTCCTTTGGGCGGCGGTGACACAAAGGTGGGCGGCGACAAGGAGAAGAGGAGAAGGAAAGGAGGCTAGGGTTTTCCAATGCAAAGTTATATATATCATCCACAAAACCCTCAAGTCATGTTTTTATAGAGAACACGTTCTCCTAACAGTTATTGGTTCATAACCAAAACTCATTAACCTGCTCCAATAACTTAAGTTAAAATAAACTAAACCGCATCGATCTATTTTAAGTTAAAACGAACCGAACCAACTTTGGTTCATTCGTTTAAACAAACCAAACCACTTTGGTTTGTTTTACACCATTAGATTAGAACCAAACCAATTTGGTTCATCCATCATGTCTTCAAAAGACATGTCCCATCCATGCTTCCGATGCAGCTGAAACCATTTCATACTCGCTCTTTGTTTGGTTTAACCAAACCAAGTCTCTCTCGATCTGTGAATCCTATTCTCAAACTCATTTTAAATCCTTCGGATTACACTCATTGTGCGTGTGACCAAATAGGTTCCCGGTTTATATTGGTCGTCTATAATTAACCATTAATTATAAAACGATCATGAGTGACACCTAGTAGTATATCATGATCCCCAATTAATCAAAAAATCAACGGTTGATCCCAGAACCATTTCTGAAACCCTTCAGCAACTATAATGAATCGTGTCCCATTCCTTTCACTCATCTTATACCCACTTGGTTCAGGACATGGTCTATTGTGTCAGTCCCTAATGCGCACAAACGCGACCTCAAATCTCACGATGAAGGTCGTCGAGGACTCGAAGCGCGCTCTCGCGCTCAACGCCCTCAAGTGTACGGATGTCGTCAAGTAATAAAGATTATCGATCCCACAGGGACTGGGATTCGAATATCAATATATTCAGTGGTTGTAATTGTTTGGACGTAACTCTAAGAGGTTTCGATTAGTGAGGAAGGTCGGTGGACTTTACTCTATACAGTGTCACACGGAGGAGGAAAGGAGTGTACCGAGGTCTTCAAAGGTGATTCTAGGACTTCGGTTTCCCTTGTGCATCACAAAACAATATTGTCAATTGGCGTTGTCTAGACGTTTAGCTATGGTTTTGTAGAAGGGACATCATACACTCTCCCGCAGAGCCGCCGCATCTACCGAGAGCTATCTCCGCCTAAAAGGACGGGATAGACGGTACGAGGATGCCAAATCAATCCCTACGATGAACCGTTTTCGATTCCATCGTACCCTTCTACCCAAAGTTACAAGGGATCAAGTTTACCCCTAGGTTCCTTGTATAAAATCCCCTAAATCATAGATACGAGGGCTGTCACCCCTCGTATCGCCTAAGCACAGCAGATAGAAAGCCAAACATGCATAGATATAGTAAAAACAACTACCAATTGTCAAATCAAATTCAAAGGCAGAATTTAACATGAACCAACATTGTAATGTGTACACAAGCTACTCCCTAATCTTAGAATCGAAAGTACTACTCCATGTATATGAAGGAAGAATCACAAAGCATGTCTATGTTCGAATACATAAGGAATAAAACATAGGAACAAAGAATTACAATGCTTTCGTGGTCTTCTTTCCGGCGTTGAAGTGCAAGGCGTGGACCTCCGGTGGCGTTCCTCCTCCCCGTTGCGAGTTACCGAAGCTTTTTAGGGCTTCGGCGTGCCGTCCTAGTTGTCATGCCTCCCCCCTAGGGTTTGGGCGGAGCCATCCTTATATAGACATCACCTCGGACCGCTGCAAAATTTGGAAAAACCCTAGTCGCGCAAATCTGGTGGGCCGCCACACGATCGTGTGGAAACACACGACCAGGCCATGTGCGGCCCTGGGGCGGCTGATCTCGCCCATTTGACACGACTGTGTGTAGCCACACGCCCTGGCTGTGTCCCATTCTGCATCTAGCTGCAAAATGTCCTTCTTTTGCTCCGAAAGTGCGCCTTTTTCCCCCAAAATGCTATCCTGCACACAAAAGTACAACGAGCAGACCTCCAAACCAAAAAATAGGAAATGCATGTAAAATAGAGTGACATATGATGAAAATAACATAAAAATGTAATGAGATGTGAGCGAAAACTACTCCTAAAACCTTATATGTTTTTCTCACATCACTTCCCCCAGACTTAAATCTTTGCTTGTCCTCAAGCAAACCTCAGTGCCATAAAATTTTAAAAAGATATTGTTCCATACTTAGAATGCTAACTAAATTTATCAAGTGGTATTTTCAATCAAAGCAAAATAGATATGTTCTATGAAATTCACTAAGTTAGCTTCTCGTGCACATTCTAAGCAAATCTTCTTAGGGGATACTCGTTCCATGGTAAGTTAAATCGTCATCTTATAGATTTCCTAAGGTCTCCGGCTCTTAGGCACTTATATACCCAAAGCGAGGGTCGTTCCCTAGATCTAGCACAAAGTCTCAAAGGCATGCTCGGTATTGAGAGAAATTAATAGGTGTTTCCCCAGTAACCTAACTTGGTCTCAAAGGGGCACCTAACCATTTTCACCCACGACAACTATTTTTATCCCTCATAATCTCTTTTCCTTTTTTTTTCTTTCTCTTTATTTTTTCTTTTTCATTTCTTTCTCTCTCTCTTTTTTTTTACTCACCAGAATTTTGATTTTTTCGAATGGGCTTACACAATCCGAGCATCTCCAGTAACTAAAATGCTAAACCTAGAGTCACCTATGGATTCCAAAGTACTAGACTATTGAGATGAATCATAACTAGGTATGCACTAGATTTTCCCTTTCAGAGTGTTCGACATGTGTAGGTGTAAAAATAGAAGCTGACCAGTGTAAGTCTAGAACATTCATTAGAGAAAATAAAATAAAGTACCATGAGATAAATGAAGTTACACTACTCATGGAAACAACTCATGAAGAAAACTTTTTTTAAAAAAATACTACCGAGGCAGCTTTACAGATAACAAAAACTAAGTACTGAAAGAAACTCAACAACCCATGCATGAATAAATGAATGAAAACACCAGAAAAGAAACTACTGCTAGGAAACAAAATAAAATAGACTTTGGGGTCTCCCCCCAGACTGAAATGAAAATATACCTCTAGTATGGTGGACGAGGTGGAAAATCTGGGAGCCTGGGCATCTCTGGATCTTGGGAGAACCTGCTGCTGAGCTGCTGATGCCACTTGTACATGTGGTCGATCTGGGAGCTAGTGGATGCAACGACTGCTCGGTGCTCCTTCTCCCTAGCCCACTGCGCCTGCTGAGCATGCATGTACTGCTGCATCTCTCTGCGGTAGGCGGCCTCATCCTGGCGACGAGCAACCTCCTTTTGAAAGTATATGCGGGCCTCGTCGTAGAACTCCTCAGCCCGCTAGAAATGCTCCCGGAATCCCTAGAACTCTGCCTACTGGTAGGCGCTCTGCTACTCCCATCGTTGCCTTTACGTCTGCTGCTCAGTGTAAATGTCGTCGAGGTGCAATCGGAACTCTGAGAAATCATAAGCCGACATACCTGCATCCTGCTCAAAAGTAGAAAAAGGTAGTGGTGCAGGTGCAGGCTCATGTCGGCGTGGACTAGGTGGGCTCATATGCATGTGTGGACTAGAGGGAGAGTGATATAAAGGTAGAGAGATGGGCGCCGATGTGGATGGTCCCTCATGTGGAGGGGACTCCACTATCAGGTCCAAGCGTCAGTTGGCGCATGTAGTGATGGTGGTACGATTAGGGTCGGGGAGCCTAAGGGCCGTCAGATTTTTCCTTACAAAGCATAAGGAGCCTCCTTCTCTCACAATCATCTTCATGGCCATGCATACTCTAGGTCGATCCTAGGGCTCCCCTCTATACTCTCTAATGTAGTGTAATCGTACCCCATCCTATGGCAAATGTGGGTAAGTAGGCCTCCCACATTAATCTCTCCTCGTGCTGCTTTGCCCATCTTCACTAAGTGTCTGATGAAGTGGGACCCTACATTGATGCTACTCCTTTCTTGTAGCATGTCCCAGAGGAAAAGCAACTCGCTAGCCCTAACTACACCATCACTCTCCCCACGACCAAATATAGTACCGGCCATGATGCGGTGGAGGTATCAGAAAATGGGGTTTTGGAGGCGCGACGCTTTGGCCCTAGATGGGTCATAAGAGTGCTCCCCCATCAACTCAGTTCAAACTATCTGAGAGTGGAACCCAATAGGGAGTCTTCGCTCTCCCCCACTTAGCAAGCCAAATCATGAGTTCCATTGGTGAAGGGTCCACTCATGCTCAAAGTTAAAAAGCCTAAAAGTTATTCTACCCTCCTCGCTCTCTCTACCCGTTAAAATTTCCGCCTCTAAGGAACTTAAAAATTCTAGAACTATCCTAGGGTATGTTGGGTGCCTTATTCCCATCATCTCTTCCCACCCCATTTTTGCAAATAGGGCTTGAATATCACCCAACAACCCTAAAGACTCTAGCAAATCTTCATCTAAGTACCTAGTAGCAGTGAGCTTATGAGTAGAGAGAACATTATATCTATCTCTATTTCATTATTGCGAAAAAGAAGAGTGGGTAGGTCGTTACCCTCCTCCGGAGCTTGAGGGGCGTCAGCTCTCCTTGTTCGTCGCTCCGAGGCATCGGATCAAGGTGCTACATGCTTGGTCCTCCTCATCCTTGCTTCTTTTGGCTTCCTTAGAGGTTAAAAGTGCTTCTAGATGGTGGGGAAGATGAAATCACACGGCTAGGGCAAGAGCTTTAGAAGCACACAGTGCAAATGGGGTGAAAACACATGGCTCACCCCTTTTAACCTCGTACGACATGGCCGTGTGAAAACACACGGCCAGGCTGTGTTCGCCTCGGGTCGGTTGGGTACGGTCGTGGGAAAACACACGGCCAGGCTGTGTGTCCCCATTTTTCGCCCATTTATGCACCACGGTCTGAATTTTCTCATACACTTTGCCGTGTAGGCTAATATGGATTTCATTTTTTGCCTAGCAAAGTTCTTTTCTAGTCCTAACTCTAAATGAGATGGATATCAAAACTAAAATCTAACAAATGCATGCAATACAATCAAGGGGAAATCTAAAACTAAACTTGGGTTGCCTCCCAAGAAGCGCTTTGTTTAAGGTCGTTTAGCTCGACCACACTCCACTATCAACTTGGCTCTGGAGGTTCAGTGAACCTCCATTCATCCTTCTTGGGAGCTTCATCCGATGGCCCTGGCTTAGCTCTTACTAGAATCACATACTTCCCTGACGCGGGTTCTTGACTCCCCGTTCCAGCAGGCCCAAATTCCATCTTATCCCCTCCTACTTTTAAGGTCAACTTGTGATTTTTTACATCAATGACCATTCCTGTAGTCGCTAGAAATGGTCATTCGAGGATGATGGGTATCTTTGGATCCTCTTCCATCTCCATGACAACAAAGTTAGTTGGCAGTGTAAAGTTTCCCACCTTAACAGGAACATCTTCTAAAACCCCCAATGGGTAGCGGTATGTGTGGTCGGCTAGTTGTAGTGTCATAGTAGTGAATTTTAAATTTTCTAACCCTATCTTTTTGCATAAGGTGTAGGGCATAAGACTCACACTTGCTCCCAGGTCACAGAAGGCTTTGCTAATTAGCGTCGTCCCTATATAACATGGAATATAGAAGCTCCCCAGATCTTTTAGTTTATGCGTAGTCTCATTTCAGAGATAAGCACTTGACTCCTCCGTGAGGGGCACTGTTTCTGACTTTGCGAACTTCCTACGATGCGCCAGAATATCTTTCATGAACCTAGCAAACTGGGGCATTTGGTGCGAGTATCGAGTACCTCATCGAGATCGATTTGATGTCCAGAATTTACCAAACTCGATCTTTCTTTGCATTCGCCAATCGTCAGCGGAACGTCTGAGGGTGGTTGAGCCCTTGCGGAAGGCTCTTGGTTCGTTTCTCCAACTTTTTCATTCTCGGTCTCCCCCAGAGGTTCTAGTGTTTCAGGTCCCAGGTCCTGGCATCTCTTTCAGAACCCTCCCGCTTCGCAACACCACTGTCTTGCACTGTTCTACCTGATTGACCTCTGCTCTCCCTGGTAGCTTCGTCGGTATCCTAGAGATCTGGTTTGCGATCTGAGCTACTTGAATCTCTAGCGACTTCTGCCTGGTGGCAAGATCCCTTACCGATGACCCCAACCCTTCGATCATCATATCTGTCTGCAAATGTCATCGCTGAAATTCAGTGTTCGCCTCCCGTTGCATTCGAATGAAGTTCTCCAGCATATTTTCCAGACGTGTGTTAGAGGGCTGTGGCTGCCCACTCTCTCTCCGCAGTTGGAACCTCCCCAAGTTATTCTTATAAAGAAAATTTTGGTGATTCCTCCACCTTGGATGAGAAATGCTGAAGTATGGGTTATTGGGCCTTGGGTTGTAGTCCCCAACCGCATCACAGTGCTCGATCTGCTCGTCTAGGGTTCCCTGCCCTCCATGGTGGTCCTCTCGGTATGCTGTCATTCCCTCTTCAGAATCAATGGCTGCGCATGAAGATGAAGGATTCAAAGATTCAAACCGTCTGCTGAGCGCGTCCATCCTTGCTGTAAGGTGGTCCATGGAGTTGACAGTGTATCATCCCGCTGCAGGTGTAGGTTGACCACGTTCGGAAGCCCATTGATGGTGGTTCTGGGCCACCTCTTCGATAAGCTCTTCTGCCTCCTCTATGGTCTTATTCATCAGTGCTCCTCCGACAGCAGAATCTAGGGACATCTTCGTAGCATACGCGATCCCATTGTAGAAGATGTGGATCACTAGCCACCTCTCCAGTCCATGGTGGGGGTATTGGTAGAGTAGCCCCTTGTAGCGATCCCAAACTTCGAACAAGGACTCCCCCTCCTTCTGGCGAAAGCTCATGATGAGATGGCACATGTGAGCAGTCTTACTTGGTGGGAAGTATTTATTTAGAAACTGCTGCTCACATTGCTCCCATGTAGTGATGCTACTAGAAGGTAGGGAGTGAAGCCATGCCTTAGCCTTATCCCGCAGTGAAAATGGGAACAGGCTCAGGCGGATCGCGTCAGTAGGGACTCCGTTCATTTTCATCGTCGAGCAGATTTCAAGAAATGCCTCAAGGTGCCGGTTCGGGTCTTCAGTCGTAGCTCCCTTGAATTGGCTATGCTAGACCATATGTATAAGTGCTGGCTTCAGCTCAAAGTTATTTGCCGAAATAGATGGTCTAGCTATACTCGGCCTGAATCCTCTAGCGCTAGGAGCTGCGTAGTCCCGCAGAGGTCGGCTACCTATGTTCACCTCGGATGTGGCTTGATCCTCCATCCTTCGCTGCTCTGCTCTCCGACGATGAAAGGTTCGCTCAATTTCTAAGTCGATCGGAATTAGACCTTTCGATCGTAAATGTCTAAGCATACGACGAACCAAGCCACAAAGTTAGGAGTGCCAATCTAATTCTAAGAGCAGAAAAAAAAAACAATCTAGCAAATCAAAATCTAAGATGCAATAAGTAAATAGGAAACTACTACTAAAAGTAAAAACTAAATCTAAATATGGAAAATATATAACTAAAGCAATTGAAGCAAACAAAAAAGAAAATAAAGCAAGTAAATAAATCTAATCCTAAATCCGATCCAATTTACCACTGTTCGATTTGATATCGAATCGATCAGTCCCCGACAATGGCGCCAAAAACTTGATGTGCACGAACGCGACCTCAAATCTCGCGACGAAGGCCGTCGAGGACTCGAAGCGCACGCTTGCGCTCAATGCCCGCAAGTGCACGAATGTCATCAAGTAATAAAGATTATCGATCCCACAGGGACTGGTATTCGAATATCAATATATTCAGTGATTGTAATTGTTTGTACATAACTTTAAGAGGTTTCAATTGGTGAGGGTTGTCGGTGGACTTTACTCTATACGGTATCACACGGAGGAGGAAAGGAGTGTGCCGAGGTCTTCAAAGGTGATTCTAGGACTTCGGTTTCGCTTGTGCATCATAAAATAATATTGTCAATTGGCGTTGTCTAGACGTTTAGCTATGATTTTGTGGAAGGGACATCATTCTCCCGCAGAGCCGCCGCATCTACCAGGAGCTATCTCCACCTAAAAAGACGGGATAGACGGTACGAGGATGCTAAATCAATCCCTACGATGAACCGTTTCCGATTCCATCGTACCCTTCTACCCACAGTTACAAGGGATCAGGTTTACCCCTAGATTCCTTGTATAAAATCCTCTAAATCTTAGATACGAGGGTTGTCACCCCTCGTATCGCCTAAGCACAGCAGATAGAAAGCCAAACACGCATAGATAAAGTAAAAATAACTACCAATTATCAAATCAAATTCGAAGGCAGAATTTAACATGAACCAACATTGTAATGTGTACACAAGCTACTCCCTAATCCTAGAATCGAAAGTACTACTCCATGTATATGAAGGAAGAATCACAAAGCATGTCTATGTTCGAATACATAAGGAATAAAATGTAGGAACAAAGAATTACAATGCTTTCGTGGTCTTCTTTCCGGCGTTGAAGTGCAAGGCGTGAACCTCTGGCAGCGTTCCTCCTCCCCGTTACGAGTTACCGAAGCTTTTTAGGGCTTCGACGTGCCGTCGTAGCTGTCGTGCCTCCCCCTAGGGTTTGGGCGGAGCCATCCTTATATATTGCCACATCACTGCAGGGATCACACAGGCCAGGCGGTGAGTGCCCTGGGGTGGATGATCTTGCCCATTTGACACGACCGTGTGTAGCCACATGCCCTGGCCGTGTCCCATTCTGCGTCTAGCTGTAAAATGTCCTTCTTTTGCTCTGAAAGTGTGCCTTTTTCCACCGAAATGCTATCCTGCACAAAAAAGTACAAAGAGCAGACCTCTGAACAAGAAAATAAGAAATGCATGCAAAATAGAGTGACATATGCATGAAACTAACATAAAAAGGTAATGAGATGTGAGCAAAAACTACTCCTAAAACCCTATATGTTTTGCTCACATCAGTCTCCACTAGGCTGACTACATCACACCTAGCCCAAGTATTACTTCCTCGTTCTCCGGATTCTAGTTACTGCACATGCATCCAAGAGTACCAACAATGGGAAGAGCAATTGATACACACAGCGGTGGAATGCAAAGTGACAGGAAAGGCATATGCAGTCACATTTGTTTATGGACAATTATCAATCACAAGCAGGAAAGCAATGTGGGGGATGCTGGGGCAAATTGCGAAACGGGTAGAGATGCCATGGTTAATCCTAGGGGATTTTAATTCCCCTCTATTACCCACTGATAAGGAAGGGGGAATGGCAGTGACAACCTACGCTACTGCTGATTTTCAAGAATTTATCTTAGGGGCGGGAGTTCAAGATTTGAGATCCATTGGGTGCCAATACACATGGACTAATGGCCACATAGTAAGCAAACTTGATCGGGCAATGGGGAATAGAGCATGGATGGAGCAAAACCAGAGTAGTTTTGCTGAGTTCAAAGCACCTGGAACCACATCAGATCATGCAATCTGTATTGTAACAGTGCTAGGAAGTACAAGGGAAAAACCCAAGCCGTTCAAATTCTACAATATGTGGGTATTGCACCCTAGCTTTAGGCAGTTAGTGGAGGATCAATGGAATAGCAGCAGATTCAGAGAAGTGCAGGGAAAAATGCGATAGGTAAGAAGCGAAGCTAAAATTACTTAAAGTCGATCTCAAAGCTCAATCAACTGCATTATCGACATCCAAGAGAAAGCAAGCGAATGGCAGCTAGAGGAACTACAGGGAAGGATTAATTCAAGGTCACATGGAGGATAACTACCAAGCAATAAGGAAAAAGGAACCACGGAGAGGCGAATACCATTCTACCTACAAAAAGCCAAACACGAGTATTTTCGAGGAGTAGACAGGAACACAAGTTTTTTCCATGCCATGGTTAAACGGAACAACAAACGATGGGAAATAGTAGCAATTGAAAAGAGAAATGGGGAGGTCACCAACTCCACAGATGAGGTAGTGCAGGAATTTCTAACCTACTTCCAAGAGCACTTAGGCGAACAAGGACACAGAACTGATTTTCAAGGGGAATGCATCCAATTTGGCAAACAACTAACTGAAGTACAACGAGCAGGATTAATCAGGTTACCGACAGAGGAAGAAATAAAAGAAGCACTTTTTGACATTGGGGATCTCAGCACCGGACGGATGGATACAATTCAAAATTTTCAAGCACGCATGGTGCGATCAAGCAGGACATCATAATGGCAGTCAAGGAGTTCTTCGAAAATGGTCAACTGCTAAAATCCTGGAATCACACCCTAATCTCACTGATCCCGAAAACAGAGCACGCCAGCAAGGTGCAAGATTTTCGGCCGATTTCTTGCTGTACAGTTTTCTACAAAATAATCTCCAAGATTCTAGCAAGTAGGCTGGCAGAAATCGCAAACGATCTGTTTCATCCATCGCAGATAGCATTTGTGAAAGGACGCAGCATAGTGGACAACATACACCTGGCACAAGAACTTATGCGCAATTACACAAGGAAAAGGGTGTCTCCGCGGTGTATACTCAAAGTGGACCTGCAAAAAGCTTTTGATTCAGTCCACTGGAGCTTCTTGCAGGAGGTACTCAAAGCTTTGCAGTTCCCTGAAATGTACATCATGTGGATTAAAGAATGTGTCACTACCACATCATATTCAGTAGCTATCAATGGGAACATTCACGGGTTTTTCAAAGGAGGAAGAGGACTCAGACAAGGAGATCCCCTATCACCATATCTATTTGGATTATGCATGGAGTATCTTGCGCGACTGCTTGCGAAGCGCACTAGCCGGTCAGATTTTCATTTTCATCCAAAGTGTGAACATCAAAGAATAGCCCACATTGTATACGCGGATGATCTGTTGCTCCTAAGCCGAGGTGACGCACAATCAGTACAAGTATTAATGGATTGCTTATCGCAATTCGCCAGCATGGCAGGGCTAACAGCAAACATGGCGAAATCAAGTATATATATGGCAGGGGTGGAACAAAGGGAGAAAGCAAGGCTGCTAACCATCACAGGTTTCAGTGAAGGGATGATGCCATTTCGCTACCTAGGAGTGCCAATAGCATCAAAAAAACTAAGGATTGCGGACTACAGCCCCCTATTGGAGACTCTAATGAAACAGATCACTTCCTGGCCTAAAGCAACGCTATCATATGCTGGGAAGATCCAACTAATATCCTCGGTCCTGCAGGGTGTTCAATGCTACTGGATGTCGGCGCTACCACTACCAACCGGGGTCATCGACAGGATATATAGCTACTGCCGTACCTTCATGTGGACTGTGAAGAACCCACCAGTTGCGTGGGCAGACATATGTAAGCCTAAAGAGGAAGGTGGTCTGGGATTAAGGGAACTAAAAGCATGGAATATGGCACTTCTGGCGAAACTGCTATGGAGAATACAGAAGAAGCGGGGACATGTTATGGATCATTGGGTCCACCACACCTATTCTGACGACAAGGAGTGTGGGAATGGCAGCGCAAACACAACGACTCCCCATTAGTGAAAAAGCTTATATGCATTAAGGATAGCATTATGGCGTTAGCAGGTACTGCAGGGAAAGCAGAGGAAATATTAGATGCATGGTTTGGCCAAAGTAAAGGAGGTGTCAAGAGAGCATATGATCACTTCAGGATTACAAGCTCTAGGAAAGCGTGGGTGCAGACGGTATGGCGGTGGACATCCAACCCGACCACATTCACGTTATGGATCTTTGGCGAAAGGGAAGCTAGTGCGGTGGGGAAGAAGTACCTAGATGACCGAAGCTGTGTTTTCTGCAAACAAGAGGAGGAGACAATGGACCATATTTTTTTCAAATGCGGGCAAGTTCAACAGCTCTGGAATAGAGTAAGGAGATGGCTACGGATGAGGCCGAGAATGCAGACATACCGTCAAATGTTGCGCATATTCAGACTCCACTATAAAGGACGCAGCAGTATCAATAGAGCCAGACATCTAGCCATGGCAGCAATGATACATTATATTTGGCGGACGCGAAATGCCATGAAATTCGAAGATGTAAGGTTTGACGGCGAGGGGATCCTCCGGAAGATTCAAATACATGTATACATGGCTCTGGAGGACTGTGATCTTCAGGACTACATAGACAATGGATGAAGATGGTAAAGTTAGGGCAGTTGCCAGGACGGCATTCCCAGGACACTCACCGGTCTAAGTACATCCCTTTCCCTCTTCCTCTTCATACTCTCACTCACTTTGTTTTTGGTCACAGACTTGGCGGGGTGTCTTGTTATGCTCTCGTGTGTTTTTGTTTCAACTGTCGGAAAAAAAAAAAGTGGTTTCGAACAGGGTGGTTTTGGACAGAGTGGTTTTAGATGACAGAGTGGTTAATTGGGCAGAGTGGTTTCGAGCAGGGTGGTTTTGGACAGAGTGGTTTGAGATGGTTATTTGGACAGAGTGGTTTATTTCGACAGAGTGGTTTGAGAGGGCAGAGTTTAGTCTTGCAAGTAATGGCAGGGTGGTTTTGAGCAGGGTGGTTTTGGGCAGAGTGGTTTGAGAGGGCAGAGTTTTGCAGAGTAGTTTTGAAAGAGTGGTTTTACTCCACCAGGGGGGTTTTGGCAGGGTGGTTTTGGCAGGGTGGTTTTCACAGCACCAGGCAAGCGATGGCAAGGTGATGGCAGGGTGGTTTCGAACAGGGTGGTTTTGAGGGGAGGGTGGTTTTACAGGGCAGAAGTCAAGCCTGCAAACACTCCCAGGACGGTATCGAACTAGGCAGTAGAAGGGTGGTCTTCGCAGCTCCAGGGCGGTCTTCGCAGCTCCAGGGCGGTTTTTTGCAGAGTAGTTTTGGAAGAGAGGTTATTCTCCTCCAGGGCGGTTTTGGCAGGGCAACCACGGCCAGGATGGTTTTGAGCAGGGTGGTTTTAGCAGGGTGGTTTTCACAGAACCAGGGCGGGTTTGGCCAGGGTGAATTCTCTCCAGGGTGGTTTGAGCGCCTCGAGGCGGTTTGGTGGGGGTGAATTCTCTCGGTGGTTTGAGAGCGCCTGATCGGCGGTTTGGCGAGGTGAATTCTCTCGAGGTGGTTTGCAGAGCGATCGAGCGGTGCAGTGGTGAAATTCTCTCGAGGTGGTTTAAGCGGTTTGCTTTGCTTTCAAAGCAGGCGATTCAGGAGCAACCTTATGCCCAAGGCCAAAGCAGGAGAGGGCAGTTAGACCAAAGCAAGACAGGGCAGTTAGCAAGAATCAGAGCACATAGGCATGGATAAAGGTACTCAAATAAGGGCACAAATGACTGCACAGAAGCATCCTAGTCTACGGTATAGCTTCCACCAAGAAGGATCAACAGCCAGATGGATATGAGGCTCGACCATGGAATCTAACTCAGGTGAATAGGTCCACCCGAATGGCCTATCTAGTCCGTAGCAAACGGCTACGGTAAAGACATGTCAAATCCGTTTTATGGTTGAGGCTTGACCAATAAGCCTAGTGAGGTGAATAGGCCCACCCGAATGGCCTATCTAGTCCGTAGCAAACGGCTACGGTAAAGACAAGGCAAATCCGTTGATGGTTGATCACTTACCAAAAGTGAAAAGTGGGGAGATAGAGGAACGCCGCATGAGATTGGCAAGAAGATGGGCATAAGGGGCCAATGCGAGGAGGTATACTCGGACGAGGAGGACCTGAGGGAGTGCGGAAGGAGACATGAGCAAATCTGAGGCAGCGCAAGCGTAGGATATGTAATGGTTATGTAACATGAGAAAGTATGTATGCATGAGAGTTCTGGTACACATGAGAGCACATGTACACTCCGCTGGATGCACCTCAGATCTGACACATCGTCAGACATGACATGAGTGCGCACTCTATGATTTTGTATGATTGTGCTTTTTCTGATGATATATATTTACATTTCATCAAAAAAAAGAGTACCATACTCTAAACATATAATACTTTGGCCAAAGACTTTAGTAACAATTCGATGAGAGACCATAGGATATACATCTCCTGGCAAGGAGCGGTGAATCCTCTGTAGGCTATTCAAATACCTTCGACCACTTTGACCACTTCGACTTATACCCAATCATCCCGGGTCCACATCTCCTCAGATATGCTTGCTTAAGATGTCAAAGCATAAGTCTTCATGACCAAGATGACTTGAATACTGCAAGTCAAAGGAACATCGCACTTAAGCTGCTGTAAGAACTTCATTGATATATCCATATATGCAGAGAACCATATGAAGTCTGACAGTTGATCACTTCAATGAACTAGTTACCATAACTAGCATCCATGATTAACTCCGGACATCCCAATATCTCCAGCTAGTGAGGAATAATTTCTTGGATAAACCAAAGAGTATACCTCGTGCTAGTCTCAACAGAATCGATGGTGTCCGAATCCATCAATTCATCGACTAGGGATAATTCCAATACATCACAATTACACATGTAGAGATACTCACTAGTTGTGATCCAATCACAAATTCTCTCATGCTGTGAATCGTATTGTGGACATTCAGTAAATGAGTTTAAGATCCAATCAAATACATGAAAAAACTTGTATACTTAAATAGTGAATCTTCATTTATTAAATAAATGGTACAATCATAAGGCGATTGCCTTAGGACACCTCTCATATATTACTAACAAACTCTCACTTAGCCTAATGTCAATCGCCACGGTATCCAATACCATAAGCTCTAACATGACCCTCAAACTTACTTTGAGGCAAGACCTTAGTTAAAGGGTTCGCTAAGTTCCTTACAGTAGGAATCTTCTCAATTTGTATTTCCTTCCTACTTATGATCTCTCTGATCAAATGATAGCAACGAAGCACATGTTTGGATCATTGATGAGACCACATCAAGTTCAGAGACGAACTTCTCGATGCAAACCACTTCCTTTGCTGCTTCCGAAGCTGCAATGTATTCTGCCTTAGTGGTAGAATCCGCTATAGTGTCTTGCTTGGAACTTTTCCAACTTATTGTGCCTCCATTTAAGGTAAATACGTACCCAGACTGAGACCTGGAATCATCCTTGTCTGTCTAGAAGCTGACATCCGTATACTCGCATATTACCATATCACCTTCTCTATATATTAGAAACACATCCTTAGTTCTTCTTAAGTACTTAAGGATTGTATTAATAGCCGTCCAATGATCCATTCCTAGATTAGACTAATATTTACTCGTGACACTCAGAGTATATGATACATTGGGCCTCGTACATAACATAACATACATGATAGATCCTATTGCGGATGCATAGGGAATCTTACTCATGCAAATCCTTTCTTCTTCTGTTCTCAAACACATCGACTTCGAAAGGTGCATCCCATGCCCGATGGGAAGGAAACCTTTCTTGGATTCCGTCATGCTAAACCTCTTTAGCACTCGGTCTATATATGTAGACTGCGAAAGACCAAGCAACCGTTTCGATCTATCTTTATAGATCTTAATCCCGAGGATGTAGGTCGCTTCTCCCAGGTCTTTCATGGAGAATGTTTTGGATAACCAAAATTTAACCAATTGTAAGACAGATATATCATTTTACTATAAGTAATATGTCATCGACATACACCACTAGAAACATGACTGCACTCCCACTAACATTCTTGTACACACAGGGTTCGTCTGGATTTTGTGAGAAATCAAACCTTTTGATTGTCTCATCAAAACGGATGTTCCAACTCCTAGATGCTTGCTTCAGTCCATAAATGGACCGTTGAAGTTTGCATACCTTGGTTTTATCAACCGATGTGAAACCCTCAGGCTATATCATATACACATCCTCGAGTAGGTTTCCATTAAGGAAAGCCGTTTTCACATCCATCTGCCATATCTCATAATCATAATGAGCCGCTATGGCCAGGAGCATCCGAATGGATTTAAGCATAGATACCGGTGAATAGGTCTCATCATAATCAACACCTTGTTTTTGACGATAGCCTTTCGCCACTAATCTATCCTTAAAGGTAATCACATTACCATCCATGTCGGTTTTCTTCTTGAAAACCCACTTGAACCCTATAGGCTTAATGCCTTCAGGTGGGTCCACCAAGTTCCAAACTTGATTTTTATACATGGAATCCATTTCCGACTTCATGGCTTCAAGCCATTTGTCCCTTTCTGAACTTTTCAGAGCTTCTTCATAATTGGTAGGCTCCTCATCGTCAATGAGTAATATGTCATTCGATTCACTTATGAGAAATCCATATCTCTCAGGAATGTTGTGTGTCCTACCAAATCTACGAAGACGTGGTGTCACAATAGGTTCAGCCGATGTCTCATCACTATGAGTCATCGGTCGAGGTGCTTGACCAGGTATCTCCTCAATGTCTACTGGAGTCTCTTGAACCTCCTCAAGTTCAACGCCATTCCCACTATTTTCTTGCAAGAGAAACTCTTTCTCCAGAATCACAACATACCTTGAAACAAACACTTTTTGTTCCACAAGATGATAGAATTGGTAACTCCTTGTTTCCTTAGGGTATCCAATAAATAGACATTTATCAGACTTAGCATCCAGTTTGTCTGATACAGTTCGCTTCACATAAGCAGAACAACCCCATATCTTCAAGTAAGATAAATGAGGTTTCTTACTATTCTATATCTCATATGGAGTAGTAGAGACTACTTTGGTCGAGACTCTGTTTAACAAGTAAATAGCTGTCTGAAGTGGATTGCCCCAAAAGGACTTGGGAAGATTTGCATGATTCATCATCGACCTAACCATGTCCAACAAGGTCCAGTTTTGCCTCTCAGATACACCATTATATTGCGGTGTATATAGTGGAGTCCATTGGGACAATATACGATTGTCATTTAGATAATCCAGAAACTCTTGACTCAAGTATTCACCACCTCGATCAGATCAAAGTATTTTAATACTTTTGCCAAGTTATTTCTCTACTTCACTTCTGAATTCTTTGAACCTTTCAAAGGCTTCAGACTTGTGTTTCATCAAGAACACATATCCAAATCATGAGTGATCATCGATGAAGGTAATGAAGTAGCTATAGCCTCCTAGAGCATGAGTTGACATAGGTCCGCATACATCAGTATGTATTAGACCAAGCAACTCTCCCACTGGTTCACCTTTTCCAGTAAAAGGTAACTTAGTCATCTTGCCTTTTAAGCATGATTCACATGTATCGAATGAATCAGATTCAAACAATTCCAGAATTCCACATCGGTGTAATTCGGACATGCATTTCTTGCTTACATGGCCAAGACAACAATGTCACATGTAGGAGGCTAATTGATTATCTTTTCGAGCACGCTTGTTGCTCGCTTCGATATTGAAAATGTCACTGGATACGTCTAACGTATATATACCATTGCACAATGTTCCAGTCCCATAAAGCATGCCATTCAAAGTTATGTAACAACAATTGTTACTAAATGTTAAATGGTACTCATTTCTATTTAAACATGAAATAGAAATGATGTTCTTTATCAATGAAGGAACATAAAAGCAATTGTCCAGTTCTAAGACAAGTCCTGTAGGGAGTTTCAATAAATACGTTCCAATGTCGAGTGCAACAACCTTTGCACCATTCCCAACACGTAAATTTGACTCTCCCTTGACGAGTCTTCTTCTATTTCTTAGCCCATGTATGTTATTACATATATGTGAACCACACCCGGTATCTAATACTCAAGTGTCTAAGGAAATAGAATGACAATCAATAACGAAGATATCTGAGGAAGATGGGGCATCAGATGCCTTATTCTTCTTAACGAACTCAAGATAAATCTTGCAGTTTCTTCGCCAATGACCCTCCTTGCCGCAATGATGGCAAGTGCCCTTTTGAGCTAGTTCTGCCTTTTGAGCCCTTTTCTTCTTCCCCTTTTATTGTTCCTTTGACTTCCTTTTAGAACCTTTCTTCGAGGAATCAACTAACAACACCGTCCCCTGCTAATGCTTCACAAAAGGCTCCACAGTCTTCAGCATGTTGAGCAGTATTACAGATGAACCTTCTTGCATCTCAGAGGTAAAGAAAAGCTTGAAGACTTCAAACCTTTCGGATCTCACTTGCTCATCAAACAACTCATAAAGATGAAAGACTATGGTATGAGCATCCATATGCTCATGCTGCTTCCGTAGCTCGGGTACCATTGCGGCTAGCATGATGCAACTCACTAGTTCAGAATCACTCACATGTTTTTGATAGGCCAATAATTGGTCCAGAGTTGCATCATCACTAGGACGGGCAGGAAGAGGCTCTTCGAGGACATACACAAGCTTTTCTATCTTGAGAACAATTCTCAAGTTTCTAAGCCAGTCCAAGAAGTTTGGCCCAGTCAATTTATTTGAATTCAAAATAGAGGGCAAATTCAAAGACATCATGATCAAGCGATTAACCTAGAAATACAAATCAAGCATATATGAGAAAATGATTTTAAAATGCATCAACATACATTTATAAAATCCCATTCATTTTTCGAATTCAAAAACCCTCAAAATTAATTTGGGAGATCGTAGGTCCATCTCCGAATGAGTTGATATCCAACATAGATAAGAACAACCTTGGAGAGAGTCCAACAAGCCATTCAACTTCACCTCACTTCACATCGACCTTGGAGAGAGTTCAACAAGCTGATGCTCCAGGTCAAAGCCAACCCATTAATCGAGAAATAGTTTTAATATGGTTAGAGTGCATTCAACCAATTAGCCAGGCTTGGAGAGAGTCCAACAACCCAAACCAACGATTGACCTCTGACTCTTACCATATTAGTAATAAACTATTCCAATGATTTGAATATGTTCAGGTTCGAGCCGGGCTTGGAGAGAGTCCAACAACCCAAACAAGAAACGGAACTCTGATTCTAATCATATTAATGGAAGGTGTAGGCTTTAATGTTGTGTAAGGGATTTAATGTCTCATCCTCTTTGCATGCAAATAACTATTATCTACATGACATGACACACATAACATGCATCTACATGTCACAACACGCATGACATAATGATATGAATCTAATGCAATTACATGACATACAATTATGACATGTACAAATAGTTTCCTTATTTGTCATAACTATTTTGGAAATAAAATATGTTTTAGATTTGATTTCCCAAACCAAATCATGATTAAATTAGGAAATAAATTTCCAAATCTAATCACATATTTTATTTATGGAAAGTGTTAATTAAGGAAAGTCAAATCTAATTTAGGAAATAAATTTCTTAAATTGTAATTTCCTAATCATATTAGGAAATTTCCAATTTGAATTTCCTTATTTGTCATAACTATTTATGGAAATAAAATATGTTTGAGATTTGATTTTCCAAATCAAATCATAATTAAATTAGGAAACAAATTTCTAAATCTAATCACATATTTATTTATGGAAAGAATTAATTTTCATAAATACTTCTAAACTTTCCAAAAGTAGAAAATTTCCATAAATACTTCTAAACTTTCCAAAAGTAAAAAATTTCCATAAATACTTCTAAATTTTTCAAAAGTAAACAATTTCCATATATACAATTATGACTATCGCAAAACAATTTTACGATTATGTCGGAACATAGCGTGGCTCTGATACCACTGTTGGATTCCCCGACACCGCGACGAGTGTGTGTTCGAACACGTTTCGTAAACATGCACACAGCAGAAGCAAAAACAAGTAATAAACTAATTTTATTACAGCACACACATCACACGCATACAGGATACAACATGTGTAGACATAATCTCTATTTAAAATTTTTCAATAAAAGAAAACTTATACTAGGTATACATAACGAATCACGGGTAGCAGGAATGACATCAACCGTAGCGACCCTCGCAAGAATCGCCTCTATCCGTATCCACGTCGAGTATTGTCGGGATAACTTCACAAAGCCACGAGCCTCGTCTTTGCAAAAGTCACTAGCCTCGAGTCGAAGATGATGTGATCCGAGAGATGATCACAATTCGAAATAAATTTGGATCCCAAAAATGAGTTTCACAAAATCGCTTGTTGGAAGCGGTTTTCGTCAACCATTTGACGAAAACATAACCCTCCACCTATGAGGATTGCTGGAGATCTAATCCCCGATAAGTAGACCACTCTCAGAGCACAAGACACTGACCAAACGGCCTCTCCAAGTGAAGGAGATCAAGCTATCCAAAACTGGACAGCTTGTTGTGGAGGAAGAAGGGGCCTGCCAAAAGCTTGTCTGGTTACTCCTTGGTCGCCGGTGGCCAAGGGAGGTTGGCCGGCGACTGAGGGTGGTCCAAGGGATGCCGACGGCTGGTGGATGGCTGACGGCGAGGAGAGGCAGCAACTCCTTTAGGTGGCGGCGACACAAAGGTGGGCGGCGACAAGGAGAAGAGGAGGAGAAAAAAAGGAGGCTAGGATTTTCCAACACAAAGTTGTATATATCATACACAAAACCCTTAAGCCGTATTTTTATAGAGAACACATTCTCGTAACAGTTATTGGTTCATAACCAAAACCCGTTAACCCGCTCCAATAACTTAAGCTAAAATAAACCAAACCGCGTTGGTCTATTTTAAGTTAAAACGAACCGAACCAACTTTGGTTCATTCATTTAAAACAAACCAAACCACTTTGGTTTATTTTCCACCAATAGATTAGAACCAAATAAATTTGGTTCATCCATCATGTCTTCAAAAGACACGCCCCATCCATGCTTCCGAAGTGACTGAAACCATTTCATACTCGCTATTTTTTTGGTCCAACCAAACCAAGTCTTTCTCGATCTGAGAATCCTATTCACAAACTCATTTTAAATCTTTCGGATTACACTCGTTGAGTGTGTGACCAAATAGGATCCCGGTTTATGTTGGCCGTCTGTAGGGAATTGCTTCCCTCGCTTCAGTCGCTTGTGCATGGCGATCCTATCACACGCCCCCAGATTAAAATAAATTAATCCAGATGAAGATGGATTACCCAAGAAAATGATCCATCATCGTTCTATTCGATTTGAGTAGTCGCTTGAACAAACTTGTTGTTCAAGCAACCTAACTCTTATCCTCGATTAGCCGTGGAATAGAGGATGTACGGATCGTCGATTTTTGTGTTTATCATCAGGGTCCAAGTAAATAAACCACATACATGATACAAGAGAACTAAAATCAAAACAAACAAGATTTATACCTCTTGTTTAACTCTTGATCTTCTATTATATGACCTATCCTCTTCTTGGACGTCGTGTGGGCGACGATCCTCCAAGAATCGAAGCCTCCTAGATCTCGTATCTTCCCTTCCTTGCTCGCTCAGAACAAGGGAAGATGACCAAACTCTTCTTCTCCTATCTAGTGCCGACCACCAAGCCTCCTAGCTTGGTTGTTGCCGTCGGCCAAGGAGAGGAAGAAGGAGAAGTGGGCACTGGCCAAGAGATGAGCTCTTGTTGCCGCCGGCCAAAGGAGAGGGAGAGAGAATGCCACCGGCCAAGGGGAGAGGGTGAAGGGGCGCTGGCCAAGTGAAGGGAAGGGAAGGAAAAAATCAAAGCCCCAGCCACCCTTGTGTTGTCGCCGGCGCTAAGAGAAAAGCCACCAAACCCTAGCCACCCAAACCTTGCTTGCCGCCCAAGCCTCTTCCAATCCAAAAACAAACCCTAGGTTAGTTTCACCCAAGCCTCCTCCATCTCTTATATGTTGGTGCAATCGGCCCAGGTTGACTCGAGTTTGATTCGAGCAGTACCTTGATAGTATTTTGAAGATAGACAAAACTCATGACATGGGATTGTCATGGGAAATTCCAACATGGGGTTGGCATGGAAAATCCAAGCATGGAGCTTGGTGTGGAAGTCCAAGGGGGAAGCCTTGGCATGGGAAAGTCCAAAGCATTGTGAAGTCGTGTGCTTGGTGCTTGGCATGGGAAAGTCCAAAGCATTGTGAAGCCGTGCGCTTGGTGCTTGGCATGGGAAATAGTCCAAAGCATTGCGAAGCCGTGCGCTTGGTGCTTGGCATGGGAAATCCAAAGCATTGCGAAGCCGTGCGCTTGGTGCATTTGGGAAGTCTTGAAAACTTGGCAAGTTCACTAGGCTCGGGTCCTTGAGTCGGTGAAGGATGGCATTGCGAAGCCGTGCGCTTGGTGCATCCGAGGGACCGCCGGACGGAGAACGAATGGAGTGAGCCCAAAGGGAAGCATACTTCTAGGGCATGAGACGCGAAGGATGGTGTTGCGAAGCCGTGCGCTTGGCGCATCCGAGGGACGTAGGCCGAGGGAAGAGAGCTTCGGTGGGGAACTCCATGAGGGATAAGGTGGACTTGGCCAAGTGGCTAAGACTGAGTGTCGGACGCTCAAACAACTTTGTGTTTGAGGTTTTAGCCGACATCAGTCGACTGCTTTATGTCGTATGGGTTCGACCAGTGTTCGACTGAACCAAGTCTGGCTGATCACCGATCGTCGAGGAGGGCAATGATCGTTGGGATAATCGATCCGCCGAGGGATGGCCCGATCGATGACACCGCAGACGGAGAATGGAGTCGAGCTCGCCAGCACTCGACTGATGGATGATCAGTCGACTGATGGGTGCCATCAGTCGACTGATGTGTGATCCGTTGGAACTTAACCAACGTGGATCTGGCCATTGTGAGACAACGACTATGGGACTAGTCGACTGATGGTCATGATCATTCGACTGATGGGCGCGAGATCAGCTTGATGCAGGTTATAAATGGAGGTCAAGTGGGAGGATTTTGCCAAGACTTTTGTGAAGCTATTGGAGGGGAATTGTTGCTGCATTCCAGACCTTCAAGAGCCATCTAAAGCAAGCAATAAGCAAAGGGTTCAAAGCAAGCGTTGTAAAGTGTTCTTTACATGTATTTCGTATTTGTCTTTGTATTGCTTGTATTTCATTACTTAGTGTAATTGCTTGTGAGAGGTTTCTCCACCTCCGACGTGTAGTCGAAAAGGAGTGTTATAGTTAGTGTTGTGCGCATAACTAGAGCTCGGTGAGCTCGCCCGTGGAGTAGGAACCATTCGGTTCCGAACCACGTATATCTTTGTGTATTGCATGTGCTTGTGTGTATTTGTGTATCTTATTAGTATTATTATTGTTATTCCGCTGCGCTAACAAGAATTGTAGACGAGCACGCAATGAGAACGAGTAAATTCCACCATCCAACGAACGAGGGCTATTCACTCCCCTCTAGCCGGCCGTTTCGATCCCCCAACAAGTGGTATCAGAGCCAAGGTCGCTCTTCAAGGACTAACCGCTGCGAGAGCACTACAAAATGGCCGGCTTCATCCAACCACCAAAATTCGAAGGAGATTTACTATGGTGGAGAAGAAAAATGGAGGTATACCTAGAAACCAATTTTGATTTTATGATTATTATAGAAAACGATTTTGAAATGCCTAGGGACAAGTACAACAAGCCAATTGAGAAGTCAAAATGGACCCAAGACCAAATCAAAGACTTCAAGACAAATCTCAAGGTAATCAAGTTGATTAGTGATTTGTTACCTAACACTATTTGGTCTAGATTGGGTGATTATAGGGATGCAAGGGAATTATGGAATAAGGTAATGAAATTCCAAGAAAATTCCCAATCGGCACAAGTAGAGGAGAATGCCGAAGAAGAATCACCATCCACTTTTGAAGATGTGGATGACTTGGTGGAGACCTCCACCTCTAGCATTGAGGGGGAGGAAAGGATTTCAACTCCAGAGCCAAGCCAAAATGAAACATCTACCTCCGGAAGAAATGACCAAGAGACTTCCACCAACTCCCTAGGTGACTCATGTATTATAATTAATCGTAAAGATTATATTATTTGTTTTGAGTGTAGGGAGAAAGGGCATTACAAGAGCAAATGCCCTAAATTGGCTAAGAAGAAGGCATCGACACCAAAAGTCAACCCAAAGTCAAAGGATGCCGATGTTCCCAAAATCAAGAGCAAAGAGCACATTGTGTGCTTCAAATGCAATCAAAAGGGACACTACCGAAGCCAATGCCCAAGGGGGAGGAAGAAAGGGCAAGAAGGTGCAACTCATGTAGGGGGAGCTCCTAAAGCTAACCCTAAGGTAAATTTATTTAATGCACCTTTAATTCCTAGAGTTAAAAAGCATGCTAAGAATTATTTTAGCTCTCTTGCTATTGTTAATGAAAAACATGCTAGGAGAAATAATAAGGTTTATTGCTTAGGTGCCAAGCATGTTCATATAACTAAGGATAAACCTAGGACTCATAATTCTAGACCTATTTTACCTAAAGAGTCCATTAGGAGAGTTGAAAATCATCTAGGCATTAACCCTAAGAAGGGTAGACACATGCCTAAGAAGAAGAACATTTCCCCTAAACCTAATGAAAATTCAAAATTGAGGAAATTAGAGGTGGAGAACCAAGCCTTGAGGTCAAGGCTAGAAAAATTGGAGAAGACCCTAGCAATAATATCAAACTCGGTTAAGGGGTCTAATGCACAAAAGTCAAGACCTAGGAAACAAGAAACATCTAAGGGCAAGAAGGGTTTGGGTCACAAACCTATGTCCTACCATAATGTTCCATTTAATTATGGAACATCATCTAGGTCTAGACAAACCAAGGCTAATAGGGAAGCCATCCCTAAATCTAGCCATGGTATGTGTTTAGTGGCTAAAACCTCAAAGAAATCAAATGTAGCCACTAAGAAGGTCAATGGAGGAGTCACCTCTAGAGTTGACCCAAGTAAGACCCAAAAGACTATGGCTTCAAAGCCAAAAAGGGTCATTAGGAAGGTATCTAGGAAAGTTATCCCTAGGGAATACCTTGTTAACCCAAGGAGCTCCAATAGGTATTGGGTTCCTAGAAGCGTGATCGATTCACGCTAAATGGGTTAGGGTGTGTCAACCCTAAGTGGATGGGTAGTTAACCTAGCCATTGTGAGTTGACACATTAGGGTGTGCCAATATGCTTGAGAAGTTGAAAAATGATTAAATTGGCACAATTATGTCATAGAAGTCATGGTGTGCCATTTTGGGTTTTTGGCACACTAGGGAAATGAATGACATTAAGGCAAAATGAATTTAATTCCTAGAAATAGCAAATTAATTTTAACACTTAGGTATTCTATACCTTAGTATATTTTACTTGCCATGATTTGTTTGCCGTACCATGTCATGACATCATTTTCATTTTTATCTATAAAATGTCATGATCATGTTTAGAATTATTTTTAGATGTCATGTATGCTTAGTTCTCATTCACATGCCATGACATCATGATATTGGCATATGTTTTTATCTAAATCATATTTATGCCACAATCATATCATGCATTAAATAAAATGAAATTAAAGACTATGACACAATTTGATGGGAATCAAAGAATATTGCCTTAGAAATATGCATGAGAACATAAAGAAAACAAAACCCACATCTCACTAAAAACTTGACTTGTATATGTTTTACACATCTAGATATTGGTGAGATGTTTAGGAAAAAGAAAATAAAGGTTTTGATAACATTTTAAAAACATTTTGAAAAACCTTGGTGAAGCCTATCTTTTGATAGCTATCACCATTGAATGAGATGATACAAAGATGGCTCTTTATTGAAGCATTTCTTAAATTTTGAACTTTGTATCAATCTCCTAATTTAATGGGTAAAATAAATTTCCAATATTTTTCACCCATAGTGTTTAGGATAAGTATTATACGTATGCATTTTCAAGATTTTTAAAATTACGTATATTTACTTATGGATTTCGAAAATCCATTTCTGAAACTGAAAAACTGCAGAATCGATTATCGATCGATCTGTAATGGCGATTGATGATGGTAAAATCGATCGGTATCTCGACGTGAGTCGACCGCCTGAGCTAATTTCGGGTAAACTTGATAGTTAGGCCCATGTTTAGCCATGTTTTGGTCCCCTAACCACTCCTAACCCTAGGATATGCTTGGGAGAGCATTAGAGAGGGTGGAAATCCATTGGATATGGATTAGGAGTTGGGTTGAGGGTGAGTATCAATTTTAAGGTGGATGAGAGTTCATTGTTGAACTTTGCCTTAATTTTGTTTGGTTTAATGTTCCTATTGGCTTAGGGACTCTCCAATGACATTGTTGGTGCAATGGTCAAGGGGGAGAAAGCCTCTAGGGGGAGGTATCAATCTTGGGAAGATGGATGTGTATTTCCTCATGGGAGGAAAATTGGGTTGCCTCTCTTTAAGTGATATGGGATCACTAGAAAGATGGTAGGCATTTGTTCCTCCAAGGGAGAGATATAAGATCTCATTGGGATATGAGACATTCATACCCTTGGGGAGGACCTTTTTGATGTAATGTCAAAAAGGGGGAGATGTTACCAAGTTACCAATTAGGTTTGGAATTCTCATTTGGGATATGAGAATTGCCAATATGGGAGAATTGGTAGACTTGAGATGGTAGTTTTGTCAATCATCAAAAAGGGGGAGATTGTTGGTGCAATTGGCCCAGGTTGACTCGAGTTTGATTCAAGCAGTACCTTGATAGTATTTTGATGATAGACAAAACTCATGACATGGGATTGTCATGGGAAAGTCCAACATGGGGTTGGCATGGAAAATCCAAGCATGGAGCTTGGTGTGGAAGTCCAAGGGGGAAGCCTTGGCATGGGAAAGTCCAAAGCATTGCGAAGCCGTGCGCTTGGTGCTTGGCATGGGAAAGTCCAAAGCATTGCGAAGCCATGCGCTTGGTGCTTGGCATGGTAAATCCAAAGCATTGCGAAGCCGTGCGCTTGGTGCATTTGGGAAGTCTTGAGAACTTGGCAAGTTCACTAGGCTCGGGTCCTTGAGTCGGTGAAGGATGACATTGCGAAGCCGTGCACTTGGTGCATCCGAGGGACGGCCGGACGGGGAGCGAATGGAGTGAGCCCAAAGGGAAGCATACTTCTAGGGCATGAGACACGAAGGATGGCGTTGCGAAGCCGTGTGCTTGGTGCATCCGAGGTACGTAGGCCGAGGGAAGAGAGCTTCGGTGGAGAACTCCATGAGGGATAAGGTGGACTTGGCCAAGTGGCTAAGACTGAGTGTCGGATGCTCAAACAACTTTGTGTTTGAGGTTTTAGCCGACATCAGTCGACTGACATAGGTGCCGGCCGATCATTCTAGGTCGTATGAGTTCGACCGGGGTGATCGAACCAAGTTCGGGTGATCAATCGATCGCCGAGGAGGCGATCGTTGGGAGAATTAGTCGACTGCCGAGGGATGACAGTCGACTGATGACACTGTGCAAGGGCACATAATGGAGTCGAGCTCGTCAGCACTCGACTGATGGATGATCAGTCGACTGATGGGTGCCATCAGTCGACTGATGTGTGATCCGTTGGAACTTAACCAACGTGGATCTGTCCGTTGTGAGACAACGGCTACGGAACCAGTCGACTGATGGGTGTGAGATCAGCTTGATGCAGGTTATAAATGGAGCTCAAGTGGGAGGATTTCACCAAGACTTTTGTGAAGCTATTGGAGGGGAATTGCTGCTGCATTCCAGACCTTCAAGAGCCATCTAAAGCAAGCAACAAGCAAAGGGTTCAAAGCAAGTGTTGTAAAGTGTTCTTTACGTGTATTTCGTATTTGTCTTTGTATTGCTTGTATTTCATTACTTAGTGTAATTGCTTGTGAGAGGTTTCTCCACCTCTGACATGTAGTCGAAAAGGAGTGTTATAGTTAGTGTCGTGCGCATAACTGGAGCTCGGTGAGCTCGCCCGTGGAGTAGGAACCATTCAGTTCCGAACCACGTATATCTTTGTGTATTACATGTGCTTGTGTGTATTTGTGTATCTTGTTAGTATTATTATTGTTATTCCACTGCGCTAACAAGAATTGTAGATGAGCACGCAATGAGAATGAGTAAATTCCACCATCCAACGAACGAGGGCTATTCACCCCCCTCTAGCCGGCCATTTCGATCCCCAAACATTATATAGATCTAGGCATCATGAGGTATTTATACTAGGCTACAATAGGGACCATGAGGAGTGTTGGGATGTCGCTTCGGAGGCTCATTGGCTCCCATGTCCCCGGATTAAAATTTTCACTAATGAAAGACATAATCTGGATGGGATGAGCTTCCTTGGTACAACCTATTCGTCGTCGTGCTAACAACTTGAGTGGTCACTTGAACAAACTAGTTGTTCAAGCAACACAACTCTTCTAGTTGGTTAGCCGCGGAAAAGACGACGGATGGATCGCCGGTTTTTGTGTTTGTCTTCGGGGTCCATGATTATACAATATATATCCATTCATACACATGCATAATCAAAATATTAAAGAACATATTCAGATCTGTAAATAAAGTTAAAAACAACTTTATACCTTACGATCTTCTATCGTATGTCCTATCCTTCTCGTGGACGACGTGTGGACGAAGATCCTCCACGAGTTGAAGCCTTCTTGATCACTTTCTTCTCTACCTTGTCCGCTGCGAACAAAGAGAAGCAATCACAAATACCTTTCCTATCTAGAACCAACCACCAAATTAGGGAATTTGGTGCAACCGCCGGCCAAGGAGCAAGTGGATGATGCGCCGACCACCAAATGAATGGAAACCGCCGGCCACCTTGGAGAGATTGGAGGAAGATGATTGCCGGCCACCAATGGATGGAGAACCGCCGGCCAAGGAGCAAGGAAAAGGGAAGAGTGCTGCCCAAAACCAAGGAGGAGAAGAGAGGATGACGCCAAACCCTAGCTTGAGCCCAGCCGCCAAACCCTAGCCGCCCAATGGAAGATGAGCCAAACCCTAACCTAATTGAAAACCAATCTCCTTATCTTTTCTTATCCTTGCGCCCAACCCTAAGCACCTATTTATAGACTACGGCTTAAGCCTCCTTTCATCTCAACCGTCGGATCTAGGGATGTAACCTCCACCGGCGGATCTAGGGTTTTATCCCAACCGTCGGATCTAGGGTTTCATCTCAACCGTCGGATCTAGGATTTCATCCTAATCGTTGGATCTAGGATTTCATCCCAACCGTCGGATCTAGGGTTTTATCCCAACCGTCGGATCTAGGGATTTGATCTCAACCGTCGATTCTAGGGTTTCATCCTAACCATCGGATCTTAGGGATTTAATCCCAACCGTTGGTTCTAGGGTTTCATCCTAACCATCGGATCTTAGGGATTTAATCCTAACCGGTGGTTCTAGGTTTTGTTTTACATTCTTGGATCTAGACTTCACAAGGATTATATTAGGCTACGATAGGGACCATAAGGAGGAGTTGGGTCTTGGCCACCCGATGGATCGGAACCACACATACTTGATCCATCAATGATGTTCCATTCCACTAGAGGATCATCATTGAACTACCTCACCAACCCCCATAAATTAATATGGGCTCCATATATTATTTGTAGATTAATCTCCCCGTGTTTAAGATATCGAATGTCCGTCAATTAATTGATTTACTGACCATCAATTAATTAACATCTAACTCCTCGAGTAGTACCACTCAACCTTATCATCATGTTGACTAAGTCAACCAGCTGGGTTTACATGATGAACCTTATGAGCTCCTCAAGGGGACATCATCAACCTAATATATAGGACACGGTTTCCTCCTATAATCAACGGCACACCATGTAAATAATATTATTTCCCAACTTACCGGGCATATTGATTTAATCCATCTAAATCTCACCCACTGGTAAATTAAAGAAATAAATACTAAGTACATGTGCCCGTTATTATATCGGGATTAAGAGCATGTACAACATAATATCCGAGGTCCGATTCAATTGTGTAGTCAGTACTAAATTGAATCACCTCTATGTCGATCCTACTCAATACACCTAAGTGTACTAGTGTAACTCTATGTTCAAGATAAAACAATACCAAGCTACACTACAACCATGCCAATGGTTTGTCCAAAACCATCTTGGTTTTGAGCCTCTACTTATATTTTACAAGGGACTGATAACATGATCTTCTGTGCCACACCAAGCACCATGTTATCTACAATGTAGAATATTAGACAATATGCACACATATATAATGAATATATAAAATGCAAACAATGATCATGTGATTCTTATTTCAAAATAAAATGTTCATACAGAAAAGAGCTAGGCTTTCAGTATACATTCTAACAATCTCCCACTTATACTAAAAGACTATGCTGTCATCACTCTGCCATACATCTGATCCCCATGTCCTCCACATGCCTATCAAACGCTTTCGCTGGAAGGGCCTTAGTGAATGGATCTGCCAGGTTATCCTCTGATGCAATCTTGGCAACAGCAACTTCTCCTCGCTTTACGATCTCTCGTATGAGGTGGTACTTGCGCTCTATGTGTTTACTCGCCTTATGGGCTCGTGGTTCCTTCGAGTTTGCAACTGCACCATTGTTATCACAATAAATTGTGATAGTTCTGGGCAAACCAGGAATCACATCCAAGTCCATCAAGAAGTTCCTGAGCCATACAACTTCCTTGGCTGCCTCAGAGGCTGCCACATACTCAGCTTCCATGGTAGAGTCCGCCACGCATTTCTGCTTGACACTCCTCCATACTATGGCTCCACCTCCAAAAGTAAACACAAACCCCGAGGTAGACTTACTCTTGTCCCTATCTGATTGGAAATCCAACTGTGTAACCCAGGGACTAATTGATCCGCGGTAAACGCATATAATCCCTAGTCCTTCTCGGTACTTCAATATATGCTTTACATGATCCAATGTCCTGTCAGATTACTCGATATCGCTAACCATGCCCATGGCAGAAAGCGGATATCCGGTCTCGTACATAGCATAGCATACATAAGGCTTCCTACTGCCGAAGCATAAGGAACCGCCTTCATGTCCTCTATCTCCTTTGATGTTTTGGGACACATCTCTTTAGATAAAGGAACTCCATGCCTAAAAGGTAGAAAACCTTTCTTGGAGTTCTGCATGCTAAAACGAGCAAGGATAGTGTCAATATATGAAGCTTGAGATAAGCACAACATCCTTTTCTTGCGATCCCTTATAACTTTGATCCCAAGGATGTGTCCCACTTCTCCCAAGTCCTTCATGTCAAACTGTTTGGACAACCATACCCTTACGTCTGATAACACTTTGATATTGTTGCCAACTAACAAAATGTCATCTACGTATAGTACAAGAAACACCACTACGTTTCCGTCACATCTCTTGTATACACAAGGTTCATCCGGACTTTGAATAAATCCATATGACTGGATTACCTCATCAAAGCGGATGTTCCAAGATCTAGAAGCTTGCTTCAATCCATAAATGGACCGATTAAGCTTACATACAAGATGCTCTTTGCCTTTAGCAATGAATCCCTCTGGTTGCCGCATATAGATGTTCTCCTCAAGACTTCAGTTAAGGAAAGCTGTCTTGACATCCATCTGCCATATCTCATAATCCATATGAGCAGCTATAGATAAGAGAATCCGGATAGACTTAAGCATAGCTACCGGCGAAAAGGTCTCCTCATAGTCGATTCCCTCTTTCTGAGTATACCCTTTCGCAACAAGCCTAGCTTTGAAGGTCTCAACCTTCCCATCTACCCCTCTCTTTCTCTTGTAGATTCACTTGCATCCAATAGTTTTTACACCATCGGGTGGCTCTACTAGCTCCCAGACCTGATTAGAATCCATAGATTCTATCTCTGAATTCATCGCTCTTTGCCAAGATACCGCATCTCTATCTTGGATTGCCTCGTCATATGTCCAGGGATCAGGTTCATGTTCACCAGGGACTAAGTCCGAAGACTCTCCCAAAAACATGAATCTATCGGGTTGTCTAACAACCCTCCTGTGTATGCTCTGTGACACGCGGTGCAGTGACTTGTGGGGTATCCTCTTATACCGGTGGTACTGAAGTCGGAACTTCCCCTGCCAACTCCTCAAGAACAATCCTACTCTTGGGCTTGTGGTTCATTACATAATCCTCCTCTAGAAATCTGGCGTTCGTGCTAACGATCACCCTCTGATCTCTAGGATTATAAAATAAACCACCTTTCGTTCCCTTAGGGTAGCCAACAAACATGCATACTTCTGTACGAGGTTCCAACTTACCAGCATCAGCCTTCAGCACATGTGCTGGACTCCCCCATATCCGAATATGTCTCAGACTAGGCTTTTGCCCAGTCCACAATTCTACAGGGGTAGAAGGTACTGATTTAGATGGAACCAAGTTCAGAGTATACATTGTCGTATCCAGTGCATACCCCCAGAACGAAACAGGTAACTCAGAATAACTCATCATCGATCTGACCATCTCCATAAGAGTCCTATTCCTTCGCTCCGCTACACCATTCTGCTGGGGTGTGCCAGGTGCAGACAATTGGGATTGAATCCCAGCCTCTGATAAGTAACTCCTAAACTCTCCCAAGAGGTACTCGCCACCACGATCAGATCGTAATGTCTTGATACTTTTACCTTGACGGTTCTCCACATCAGCCTTGAATTCTTTGAACTTGTCAAAGCATCTGGACTTGCTGGCGATCAAGTAAATGTATCCATACCTTGAATAATCATCTATAAAAGAGACGAAGTATTCAAAGCCACCTCTTGCCTGGATAGACATAGGACCGCACAAATCAGAATGAACCATTTCCAACACATCTTTGGCTCTATACCCCTTGGCCTTGAAAGGCCTCTTGGTCATTTTACCTTCCAAGCAAGATTCGCAGGTTGGGAGATCCTCCACCACTAATGAACCCAAAGGTCCATCAGCTATCAACCTTTGAATTCTACTTAGGTTAATATGACCAAGCCTTAGATGCCAAAGATATGTTTGGTTCATTTGCGAAGGTTCTTTTCTCTTATTAGATTTAGAAGATGAGTTATTTACTTCTATATGCATCGTGGGAGTTTTTGGTTTAAGAGTATATAAATTGCCAACCAATGTACCAGAACAGATAATCTCCCTATTCCTTTTTATAACCACCTTGTCATTAAAAGAAACAGAATATCCATCCAAAAACAATTTAGAAACTGAAATTAAATTCTTTCTAAAAGTAGGTACATAAAGACAATTTCTCAAACCAAAACTTTATTCCTATCAAAAGATAAATAAACGCCTCCCACGCAATAGCCGCCACCTTTGAAGCATTGCCCATGAAGACGGTGATTTCTCCTCACCTAGTCGTCGGTTTCTGGAACCCCCGCAAAGTATTGCAGACATGATCTGGCTCTGATTCTACACACCGTGCAATCGTAGATAACACCGCTAAACATGTTTCAACAACTAAACAAGAAGATATACCTTTATTCTTTCGAGGACACCCGCCTTCCAATGTCTACCGCTGCAAGTGAAGCACTTGCCTTCGCTTCTTCACTCTGCTGAGGTCCTCGCCACTTTCTTCGCTCCACCTTGCTTCTTCTTCTTCTTACCTTTCGGTTTAGAGGAAGAAACCTTCTGAGCGACCATGGCTTGAGAACTCTGACGAAAAAGCCCCTCTGCCGCCTGGAGTTCTGTCAGAAGCTCCGCCAACGAATACAACCTCTTGTTCATGTTGTAGTTGAGGCGAATCGCCAAAACTCCTAGGCAGTAGACTGGAGAATGATATCGACTGGTTTCCCCATCGATCTCACAGGACTTCCATCTCATTAAGATGAGCCATCATCTTGAGAACATGGTCCCTAACGGTTGTTCCCTCGACCATGGTGGTCGTCATCAAGTTTCTCATTGCCTCCTGCCTAGCCGCCCTACTCTGATGTCCGAAAAGTTCCTTGAGATTGAACATCATGTCATAAGCTGTGGCTATGGCCTGATGCTGATGTTGCAGCACATTTGACATAGATGCCAAAATGTAACACCGCGCCATCTCATATGCCTTAACCCATTTCTTATAATGTTCTTTCTCTTTTTCATAGAGTCATCCAGGGCTTAGGAGGACAGACTCTCAAGAGTACAAATTTGTACCTCCTCCAGTTAAGACAATATCCAGGTTTCTTTTCCAATCAATGTAGTTTGGACCAGTAAGTTTGTTTTCTTTTAAAATCACAGCAAGTGGGTTGAAAGCCATTTGAAATTCCTAAAAATCACAATGATCAAAAATATTAGATTTCAAATATTATTGATTCCTCAAAACAATAAAATCCTGAAATCAACCAACACCTCAAAACACCGAGAATTTTGCCACTGTGGACGATAATGAAACCTACATTTGTAAGAGGAGGTTTTACCCATTAATTTTATTATCTTGTCAACCTTACTTTTTGACAAATAAAATTAATAGTTGGTTCCTCTTTGGCCCTACAAATAAAAGCAGTGACTCCGATGGGGAGGATACTTTCATTTGCATCTAAGTGTGCACCATTACACGATACTGAGGGAATTATTTCGGATTATGTGCCATACCGCTGTGGAAGTACACATGCTCCTAGATAATTTCCTATAACCATTATTTGACCTAGTGATCCGCAAACAAACCCATCCGCAGGGAGGAAGGCACTCGAGCCAACACACAAGTTTGTTGCATCACACGTCAAATTGTAATGGAGGCCGCGGGAATTAATTAAAATATCCCTCTCCCACTTAGTAAAGTGCAAATGAGGAATTGTACATCACACACAACATGCATATAACACAAATAAGCAATAAATATGGAAAAAATAGAATTTTTCCAACTATTATGGCATTGTCCTCCAATATGCATCCCGTCGTGTCGCCACCTCGTCCGCTCCATCTTTTCCCGTGCGCAAGTCACCAAAGAGTTCCGAGCCGAGATAAAACATTTTAATTTACATCCATCGATCCTATACTCCACGAAGGAGTGTACAAATAATCTAGATCGAAAGTAAACTAAAATGAGCGGCTAAACAATGCCGTATTTAATTACAAAAATTAAATACTAATCTAGCCTCGTCAACCCCGAGGATTCAAATAATAAATTTTTACACACATCCATTCATATACACACACATGGCCATAATAGTCGGATCTTATGCCTGCAACCAAAGAGTTAAACTACGCATATCCTACTATTATCCGGCACATATAATATATGAAAAATGCATAAAAAATTAACCGAATCCAAAACACACAAAACCGGAAACCGTGGCTCTGATACCAATTGTTGGGATGTCGCTTCGGAGGCTCATTGGCTCCCATGTCCCCGGATTAAAATTTTCACTAATGAAAGACTTAATCCGGATGGGATGAGCTTCCTTGGCACAACCTATTCATCGTCGTGCTAACAACTTGAGTGGTCACTTGAACAAACTAGTTGTTCAAGCAACACAACTCTTCTAGTTGGTTAGCCGCGGAAAAGACGACGGATGGATCGCCGGTTTTTGTGTTTGTCTTCGGGGTCCATGATTATACAATATATATCCATTCATACACATGCATAATCAAAATATTAAAGAACATATTCAGATCTGTAAATAAAGTTAAAAACAACTTTATACCTTACGATCTTCTATCGTATGTCCTATCCTTCTCGTGGACGACGTGTGGACGAAGATCCTCCACGAGTTGAAGCCTTCTTGATCACTTTCTTCTCTACCTTGTCCGCTGCGAACAAAGAGAAGCAATCACAAATACCTTTCCTATCTAGAACCGACCACCAAATTAGGGAATTTGGTGCAACCGCCGGCCAAGGAGCAAGTGGATGATGCGCCGGCCACCAAATGAATGGAAACCGCCGGCCAAGGAGCAAGGAAAAGGGAAGAGTGCCACCCAAAACCAAGGAGGAGAAGAGAGGGATGACCGGCCAAACCCTAGCTTGCCGCCCAAGCTTGTAGCCGCCCAAACCCTAGCCGCCCAATGGAAGATGAGCCAAACCCTAACCCTAATTCGAAAACCAATCTCCTTATCTTTTCTTATCCTTGCCGCCCAACCCTAAGCACCTATTTATAGAATAGGGCTTAAGCCTCCTTTAATCTCATCCGTCGGATCTAGGGATTTAACCTCCACCGTCGGATCTAGGGTTTTATCCCAACCGTCGGATCTAGGGTTTCATCTCAACCGTCGGATCTAGGATTTCATCCTAATCGTCGGATCTAGGATTTCATCCCAACCGTCGGATCTAGGGTTTTATCCCAACCGTCGGATCTAGGGATTTGATCTCAACCGTCGATTCTAGGGTTTCATCCTAACCATCGGATCTTAGGGATTTAATCCCAACCGTTGGTTCTAGGGTTTCATCCTAACCATCGGATCTTAGGGATTTAATCCTAACCGTTGGTTCTAGGTTTTGTTTTACATTCTTGGATCTAGACTTCACAAGGATTATATTAGGCTACGATAGGGACCATAAGGAGGAGTTGGGTCTTGGCCACCCGATGGATCGGAACCACACATACTTGATCCATCAATGATGTTCCATTCCACTAGAGGATCATCATTGAACTACCTCACCAACCCTCATAAATTAATATGGGCTCCATATATTATTTGTAGATTAATCTCCCCGTGTTTAAGATATCGAATGTCCGTCAATTAATTGATTTACTGACCATCAATTAATTAAAATCTAACTCCTCGAGTAGTACCACTCAACCTTATCATCATGTTGACGAAGTCAACCAGATGGGTTTACATGATGAACCTTATGAGCTCCTCAAGGGGACATCATCAACCTAATATATAGGACACGATTTCCTCCTATAATCAACGGCACACCATGTAAATAATATTATTTCCCAACTTACCGGGCATATTGATTTAATCCATCTAAATCTCACCCACTGGTAAATTAAAGAAATAAATACTAAGTACATGTGCCCGTTATTATATCGGGATTAAGAGCATGTACAACATAATATCCGAGGTCCGATTCAATTGTGTAGTCAGTACTAAATTGAATCACCTCTATGTCGGTCCCACTCAATACACCTAAGTGTACTAGTGTAACTCTATGTTTAAGATAAAACAATACCAAGCTACACTACAACCATGCCAATGGTTTGTCCAAAACCATCTTGGTTGTGAGCCTCTACTTATATTTTACAAGGGACTGATAACATGATCTTCTGTGCCACACCAAGCACCATGTTATCTACAATGTAGAATATTAGACAATATGCACACATATATAATGAATATATAAAATGCAAACAATGATCATGTGATTCTTATTTCAAAATAAAATATTCATACAGAAAAGAGCTAGGCTTTCAGTATACATTCTAACAAGGAGGAGTTGGATCTTGGCCACCCAATGGATCCGAACCACACAAACCCGATCCATTAATGATGATTCATTCCACTAGAAGATTATCATTGATCTACCTCACCAACCCCCATAATTAAATATGGGCTCCATATATTATTTGTACAAAATATCTCCCCATATTTAAGATATCGAATGTCTGTTAATTAATTAATTTACTGGCAATTAATTAATTAACATCTAACTCCATGAGTAGTACCACTCAACCTCATCATCATGCTGGACCAAGCCCAGCTGTAGGATTTACATGATGATCCTTATGAGTTCCTCAAGGGGACATCATCATCCTAATACATAGGACACGGTTTCCTCTTATAATCAACGACACACCATGTAAATAATATCATTTCCTAACTTACCGGGCCTATCGATTTAACCCATAAATCTCGCCCATTGATAAATCAAAGAAATAAATATCAAGTACATGTGCCCGTTATTATATCGGGATTAAGAGCAGGTACACCATAATATCCGAGGTTTGATTCAATATGTAGTCAGCAATAAATTGAATCACCTCTAAATCGGTCCTGCTCAATACACACAATGTGTACTAGTGTAATTCTATGGTCAAGACAAACCAATACCAAATTACACTACAACCATGCCAATGGATTGTCGAAAACCATCTTGGTTGTGAGACTCAACTTATACTCTATAAGGAACTGATAACATGATCTTCTGTGTGACACCACACACCATGTTATTTACAATGTAAAGTATCAGACAATATGCACACATATAATAAATATAAAATACAAACAATGATCATGTGATTCTTATTTCAGAATGAAGATGTCCATACAAAGACTAGGCTTTCAGTATACATCCCAATAATCTTCCACTTATACTAAAAGACTATGCTACCATCAAACTACAAAACATCTGATTCCCATTCCCTCCACATGCCTATCAAAAGCTCTCGCTGGAAGGGCCTGAAGGTTGAAGCTTCGCTTCCCACTTCAACTTGGTCGCTTGTGCATGGCGATCCTATCTTCGTGTCCGGATTAAAAAAATTAATCCAAGATGATGACGGATTACCCAAGCAACCGATCCATCATCGTGCTATTCGATTAGAGTGGTCTCTTGAACAAACTTGTTGTTCAAGCAACCTAACTGTTTTCCTCGACTAGTCGCGGAATAGATGATGTACGGATCGCCGATTTTTGTATTTATCTTCGGGGTCCAAGTAAATTAGCCACATGCAATTACATACATCATATAAAGAAACAAAAGGAAACCAAAACAAGAATTATACCTCTTGTTTACATCTTGGTCTTCTATTGTATGTCCTATCCTCCTCTTGGACATTATGTGGGCAACGATCCTCCAAGAGTTGAAACCTTCTAGATCTCGTATCTTCCTTTTATTGTTCTCTCCAAACAAAGGAAGATAATAAGCTCTCTTCTTCTCCTATCTAGTTCCGGACACAATCCCTTTGGAGAAAGATCAAGCCACCTTCTCCTCTTTGTTGTTGCCACCGACCACCAAGGAGAGGGAGAAGGAATATGAATGTCGGCCAAGAGTTGAGTTCAAAGATTAAAGATGAAGAACCGCCGGCCACCAAGCTTCAAGGAAGGAACGCCGACCCTTAGGGAAGGAGAAGAGATGCTGGCTCAACCTTAGGATGAGAGAAAAGAAAACCCTAAACCTCTCCTCCACTTCTTGCTGCCGACCAAGCTAACTCCAAACCCTAAACCTCTTCTAATCTTGCAACCCAACAATTAGGAAGCAAACCCTAGAAGCCTTGATTAATTATTGCCGCCCAAGCCCTAGCCCTCCTTTTATAGAGTTAGGCTTAAGCCTCCTTTCAATCTCTACCATCGGATCTAGAGATTTAATCTCCATTGTCGAATCTAGGGTTTCATTTTTCATCGTCGGATCTAGGTTTCATGAGGGTTTTAATAGGCTACAATAGGGACCATGAGGAGGAGTTGGATCTTGGCCACCCAATGGATCTAGCCCACATAAAGTCTGATCCATTAATGATAATCCATTTCACTAGAGGTTTATCATTGATCTACCTCACCAACCCCCATAAGTTAATATGGGCTCCATATATTATTTGTACATTTTTTCCCCGTGTTTAAGATCTCGAATGTTCATCGATTAATTAATTTACTGACAATTAATTAATCAACATCTAACTTCATGAGTAATACCACTCAACCTTTTCATCATGCCGGACCAAGTCCACCTGCAGGGTTTACATGATGAACCTTATGAGCTCCTCAAGGGGACATCATCATCCTAATATATAGGACACGGTTTCCTCCTATAATCAATGACACATCATATAAATAATATCATTTCCCAACTTACCGAGCCTATCGATTTAATCTATAAATCTTGCCCATTGGTAAATCAAAGAAATGAATACTAAGTATATGTGCCCATTATTATATCGGGATTAAGAGCATGTACAATATAATATCTGAGGTCCGATTCGATTATGTAGTCAGCAATAAATCGAATCACCTCTAAGTCGGTCCTGCTCAATACACACAAAGTGCACTAGTGTGATTCTATGGTCAAGACAAACCAATCCCAAATCACACTACAACCATTCCAATGGTTTGTCTAAAGCCATCTTGGTTGTGAGCCTTTACTTATACTTTACAAGGAACCAATAACATTATCTCCCGTGTGACACCACACACCATGTTATCTACAATGTAATGTATTAGACAATATGCATAACCATAAAAATATGCAAACAATGATCATGTGATTCTTTTTTCAAAAATAAAGATGTTCATACAAAAGAAAGACTTTTCAGTATACATCCCAACAATCTCCCACTATACTAAAAGACTATGCTGTCCTCATACTGCCATACATCTGATTCCCCTTCCCTCCACATGCCTATCAAAGCTCTCGCTAGAAGGGCCTTAATGAAAAGGGTCTACCAGGTCATCCTCTGATGCAATCTAGGCGACAACAACTTCTACCTCCTTTACGATTTCTCGTATCAGGTGGTACTTGCGCTCTATGCATTTACTTACTTTATGGGCTCATGGTTCCTTCAAGTTTGCAACTGCACCATTATTATCACAATAAATTGTGATAGTTCTGGGCAAACCAAGAATCACATCCAAGTCCATCAGGAAGTTCCTGAGCCACACAACTTCTTTGGCTGCCTCAGAGGCTGCCACATACTCAGCTTCCATGGTGGAGTCCACCATGCATTTCTGCTTGACACTCCTCCATACAATGGCTCCACCTCCCAAAGTAAACACAAAACCTGAGGTAGACTTACTGTTATCCCTATCAGATTGGAAGTCGGAATCCGTATAACCCATAGGGAGTAATTGGTCTGCCTAGTAAACTAGCATATAATCCCTAGTCCTTCTCAGGTAGTTCAATATATGCTTTACCGCAGTCCAATGTCCCTGTCCTGGATTACTCTGATATCTACTGACCATGGCCATGACAAAGCAGATATCTGATCTCGTACATAGCATCACATACATGAGGCTTCCTACAGCCGAAGCATAAGGAACCGCCTTCATCTCCTCTATCTCCTCAAATGTTCTAGGACACATCTCCTTAGATAAAGGAACTCCATGCCTGAAAGGTAGAAAACCTTTCTTGGAGTTCTGCATGCTAAAATGATCCATAATCGTATCTATGTATGAAGCTTGGGATAAGCACAACATCCTTTTCCTGTGATCCCTTATAACCTTGATCCCAAGGATGTGTCCCACCTCTCCCAACTCCTTCATATCAAACTGTTTGGACAACCATACCCTTACGTCCGATAACACCTTGATATTGTTGCCAATCAACAAAATATCATCTAAGTATAGTACAAGAAATACCACTACGTTTCTGTCACATCTCTTGTATACACAAGACTCATCCGGACTTTGAATAAATCCATAAGATTGGATTACCTCATAAAAGCGGATGTTCCAAGACCTCAAAACTTGCTTCAATCCATAAATGGCCCGATTAAACTTACATACAAGATGGTCTTTGCCCTTCGCAATGAATCCCTCTGGTTGCTTCATATAGATGTTTTCCTCAAGACTTCCATTAAGAAAAGATGTCTTGACATCCATCTTCCACACCTCATAATCCATATGAGATGCTATGCATAAGAGAATCCGGATAGACTTAAGCATGACTATCGGCGAAAAGGTCTCCTCATAATCGATACCCTCTTTCTGAGTATACCCCTTCGTAACAAGCCTTGCTTTGAAGGTCTCAACCTTCCCATCTATTCCTCTCTTTCTTTTGTAGATCCACTTGCATCCAATGGTTTTTATACCATCGGGTGGTTCTACTAGCTCCCAGACATGATTTGAATCCATAGATTCAATCTCGGTATTCATTGCATTTTGCCAAGATGCTGCATCTTTATCTTGGATTGCCTCGTCATATGTTCAGGGATCAGGTTTATGTTCGCTAGGGACCAAATCAGAAGATTCTCCTAAGAACATGAATCTATCAGGCTGTCTCACAACCCTTCCACTACGATGAGGCATCACCTGTGTATCCTCTGTGACACACGGTGCAGTGACATGTTGTATATCTTCTTGTATCGGTGGTACTGAAGAAGTGACTTCCCCTTTTAATTCTTCCAAAACAATTTTACTCTTGGGCTTGTGGCTCATCACATAGTCTTCCTCTAGAAATCAGGCGTTCGTGCTAACGATCACCCTCTGATCTCTAGGACTATAAAACAAACCACCCTTTGTTCCTCTATGATAGCCAATGAACATGCATACTTCTGTACGAGGTTTCAACTTACCAGCATCTTCCTTCAGCACATGTGCTCGACACCCCCATATCCGATTGTCTTAGACTAGGCTTTCGTCCAGTCTACAACTCTGTGGGAGTAGAAGGTACTGATTTAGATGGAACCAAGTTCAGAATGTACACCGTCGTATCTAGAGCATATCCCCAGAATGAATCTGGCAACTCATAATAACTCGTCATCGATCTAACCATCTCCATAAGAGTCTTATTCCTTCACTCTGCTACACCGTTCTGCTGGGGTGTGCCAGATGCAGTCAATTGGGATTGAATCTTAGCCTCTGATAAGTATTTCCTAAACTCTCCCAAGAGGTACTCACCACCACGATCAGATCGTAGTATTTTGATACTTTTACCTTGACGTTTCTCCACATCAGCCATGAATTCTTTGAACTTGTCAAAGCATTCAGACTTGCGGCGCATCAGATAAATGTATCCATATCTTGAGTAATCATCTATAAAAGAGACGAAATACTCAAAACCACCTCTAGCTTGGATAGACATAGGACCACACAAATCAGAATGAACCAATTCTAACACATCTTTGGCTCTATACCCCTTGGCCTTAAAAGGCCTCTTGGTCATTTTACCTTCCAAGCATGATTCACAGGTTGAGAAATCCTCCACCACTAATGAACCCAAAGGTCCATCAGCTATCAACCTTTGAATTCTGCTTAGGTTAATATGACCAAGCCTAAGATGCCAAAGATATGTTTGGTTCATCTTCGAAGGTTCTTTTCTCTTATTGGAATTAGAAGATGAGTTATTAACTTCAATTTGCATCATGGGAGGTTTTGGTTCAAGTGTGTACAAATTTCCTATCAATGCACCCGAACAGATAATGTCCCTATTCCTTCTTATAACAACTCTGTCATTAAAAGAAATAGAATATCCATCCATAAATAATTTAGAAACCGAAATTAAATTCTTTCTAAATAAGGGTACATAAAGGCAATTCTTAAGAACCAAAAGTTTATTTTTCTCAAAAGATAAATGAACATCTCCCACTGCAACAGCCGCCACCTTCGTGGCATCGCCCAAGTACACGGTAATCTCCCCCTCAGCCAGTCGTCTGGTTTCCTGGAACCCCTGCAAAGTATTGCAGACATGATCAGTGGCTCCCGTATCTACACACCAGGTGCCAGTAGATAACACCGCTAAACATGTTTCAACGACTAGACCAAAAGATATACCTTTGTTCTTGCGGTTGGGGCAGTCCTTCTTCCAGTGTCCAGTCTGCTTACAAGTGAAGCACTTGCCTTTCGGCTTCTTCACTCCTCCCTGAGTACCTCCCACCGCCTTCGCCCCGGTTTGTTTCTTCTTCTTCTTGCCTTTCGGCTTAGAAGTAGAAACCTTTTGGGTCACCATGGCATGTGCCTGAGCACTCTGACGAAATAGCTCCTCTGCCGCCTGGAGTTCTGTCAAGTTCCGCCAATGAATACAACCTCTTTTTCATGTTGTAGTTCAGGCAAAACTGCTCAAAACTCCTAGGTAGAGACTGGAGTATGATATTGACCTAGTTTTCCCCATCGATCTCAGCTCCAAGGACCTCCAGCTCATTCAAATAAGCCATCATCTTGAGAACATGATCCCTTACGGGTGTTCCCTCGATCATGGTGGTCGTCATCAAGTTTCTCATGGCTTCTTGCCTCTGACGGCAGTTACAGTGTGCGAAAAGCTCTTTGAGATTGAGCATCATGTCATAAGCTGTGGGCATGGCTTGATGCTGATGTTGCAGTACATTTGACATAGATGCCAAAATATAACACCATGCCATCTCATCGGCCTTTACCCACTTCTTATAACTCTCTCTCCTTTTTCCCAGAATCTTCTGCAGGCTTAGGAGGACACTCTTCAAGGAGTACATATTTGTATTCCTCAGCAGTCAAGACAATGTCTAGATTCCTCTTCCAATCAACATAGTTGGGTCCAGTAAGTTTGTTCTCTTTCAGTATCACAGCAAGTGGGTTGAAAGTCATTTTGAAAGAAAACCTAAGAATCACATAAATCAAAACATTAGATTTCAAAAAATTATTGATTCCTCAAACAATAAAATTTTAAAATCAACCAACACCTCAAAACACCGAGAATATCGTATGCTACGATAGTGTGAACGTATACGAATTCTACATTTGTAAGAGGAGGTTTTATCCATTAATTTTACTATCTTGTCAACCTAACTTTTTGACAAGTAAAATTAATAGTTGGTTCCTCTTTGGCCCTACAAATAAAAGCAGTGACTCCGATGGGGAGGATACTTATATTTGTATCTAAGTGTTCACCATTACTCGGTACCAAGGCAATTATTTCGGGTTATGTGCCTTCCGATGGGGAAGTGCACACGCTTCTTAATAATTCCCTATAACCATATTTGACCTTGTGATTCGCAAACAAACTCATCCGATGGGGAGGAAGGCACTCAGAGCTGACGCTCTAGTTTGTTTGCATCACTTGTCAAATCGTAATGGAGGCCGTAGGAATTTATAAAAATTTCCCTCTCCCACTTAGTAATTTGATATTGAGGAATTTTCCTAGCCTACGACATGCATATCAAACAAAAAGCAATAAATATGAAAAATAAATTATTTTCCAACTATTGTGGCTTTTGTCTTCAATATGTCTCCCGTCGCATCGCCTTCTCGTCCGCTCCACCTACGCCATGTCCGAGCCATCCGGAGATCCGAGCCGAGACTAAAATCTATTTTAATTTATATCCATCGATCCTATACTTCACGAGGGAGTGTACATGAAATCTAGATCGAAAGTAAACTAAAATAAAAAGAGTGGCTAAACAATGTCGTATCTAATTTACAAAAAATTAAATACTAGCCTCGTCAACCCCGAGGATTCAACAAAATAAACATTTACACACATACAATCACATACACACATATGGCCATAATAGTCGGATCTTATGCCTGCAACCAAAGAGTTAAACTACACATATCCTACTATTATCCGGCACATATAATATATGAAAAGTGCATAAAAATTAACCGAATCTTAAACACACAAAATCGGAAACCATGGCTCTGATATCAATTGAAGGGTTGGTTTCATTGATCCGTGAGAGGAAACTTCGCTTCCCACTTCACCTCGGTCGTTTGTTCATGGCGATCCCATCGATGTCCCCGGATTAAAAAAATTTAATCCTAGACAAAAGGGATTGCCCAAACAACCAAATCATCATCGTGCTATTCGTTTAGAGAGGTCACTTGAACAAACTTGTTGTTCAAGCGACCAACCTCTATTCTACGAGTAGCCACGGAATAGACGATGTCCGGATCGCCGACTTTCGTGTTTATGTTCGGGATCCAAGTATTATTTAGCCACAAACAGAATTATATCATGCTCATAATTGAAAAACAAAAACAAACATGTTACAAAAGAGAATAGAGAATCGGTATACCTCTCGATCTTCTAATGTATGACCTTCCGCCTTTCAGACGTTGTGTGGGCGACGATCTACCAAAAGTTAAAGCTCCTAGATCGCCAATCTTCCTTTCTTGCTCATTCCGAGCAAGAGGAAGAATAGAAACAAAACTCTATTCCTTCTTTCAACCAACCAACAATCTCCAAGGATGGAGTTTGCTTTCGGCCAAGAAGGAGGAGGAGATTAATGGTTGCCGGCCAAAAGCTTCAAGGGAGGACCCTAAGCCTTTGTTCCACCAGCCAAGGAGAAGGAGAAGAGGGAGTTTGGATGCCGACCAAGGGCTGGAAGAGCTCGAATGGGCGTCGGTAGCTTATGGAAGAAGAACAACACAAGGAAAATCTTTCCTTATTAGGTGCCGCCCAAGCCCAAACCCTAGCTCCTCTTCTTGCCGCCAACTCCAAAACCCTATCTCCTCTTGATTAATTCTCCATGCCAACCCCTGGTCCTCCTTTTATAGAGTTAGGGAGTTAGGGATAAGCCTCCTTTTAATCTCCACCATTGGTTCTAGGGATTTAATCTCAACCGTCGGATCTAGAGATTTAATCTCAACCGTCGGATCTTAGAGATTTAATCTCTACCTTTGGATCTAGAGTTTTGTTTCTATCCATTGGATCTAAGCTTCATGAGGTGTTAATAGGCTACAATAGGGACCATGAGGAGTTGGATCTTGGCCACCCAATGGATCAAGCCCACATAAAGTCCGATCCATTAATGATTATCCATTCCACTAGAGGATTATCATTGATCTACGTCACCAACCCCCATAAGTTAATATGGGCTCCATATATTAATTGTACAAATATCTCCCCATGTTTAAGATCTCGAATATCCATCAATTAATTAATTTACTGACAATTAATTAATCAACATCTAACTCCATGAGTAGTACCACTCAACCTTATCATCATGCCAGACCAAGTCCACCTGTAGGGTTTACATGATGGTCCTTATGAGCTCCTCAAGGGGACATCATCATCATCCAAGGACTTCCAACTCATTTAAATGAGCCATCATCTTGAGAACATGATCCCTCACGGGTGTTCCCTCGATCATGGTGGTCGTCATGAAAGAGAACATCAGCCTTGAATTCTTTAAACCTGTTAAAGCATTTAGACTTGCGGTGCATCAAGTAAATGTATCCATATCTTGAATAATTGTCTATAAAAGAGATGAAATATTCAATACCACCTCTACCTTGGATAGACATAGGACCACACAAATCAGAATGAACCAATTCCAATACATCTTTGGCTATATACCCCTTGGCCTTAAAAGGCCTCTTAGTCATTTTACCTTCCAAGCAGGATTCGTAGGTTGGGAAATCTTCCACCACCAATGAACCCAAAGGTCCATCAGCTATTAACCTTTGAATTCTACTCAGGTTAATATGACCTAACCTTAGATGCCAAAGATACGTTTGGTTCATTTTCGAAGGTTCTTTTCTCTTATTAGATTTAGAAGATGAGTTATTTATTTCTATTCGCATCGTGGAAGCTTTTGGTTCAAAAGTGTACAAATTTCCTACCAATGTACCATAACAGATAATCTCCTTATTCCTTTTTATAACAACTCTGTCATTAAAAGAAATAGAATATCCATCCAAAAATAATTTAGAAACTGAAATTAAATTTTTTCTAAATGAAGGTACATAAAGGCAATTTCTCAGAACCAAAGTTTTATTCCTATCAAAAGATAAATAAACATCTCCCACTGTAATAGCCGCCAACTTCGTTGCATTGCCCATGTAGACGGTAATCTCCCCCTTAGCTAGTCGTCTGGTTTCCTGGAACCCCTACAAAGAGTTGCAGACATGATCAATGGCTCCTATATCTACACACCAGGTGTCGGTAGATAACACCGCTAAATATGTTTCAACGACTAGACCAAAAGATATACCTTTGTTCTGTTTATGGTTGGGACAGTCCGTCTTCCAATGTCCAGTCTGCTTGCAAGTGAAGCACTTGCCTTTCGGCTTCTTCACTCCTCCCTGAGATCCTCCCACCACCTTTGTTGCTCCTTGTTTCTTCTTCTTCCTGCCTTTCGGCTTAGAAGTAGAAACCTTTTGGGCAACCAAAGCCTAAGAACTCTGACGAAAAAGTCCCTCTGCCGCTTGGAGTTCTGTCAGAAGCTCCACCAACGAATACAACCTCTTATTCATGTTGTAGTTCAGGCGAAACTGCTCAAAACTCCTAGGTAGAGATTGTTGAATGATATCGACCTGGGTTTCCCCATCAATCTCAGCTCCAAGGACTTTCAGCTCATTCAAATGAGCCATCATCTTGAGAATATGATCCCTCATTGGTGTTCCCTCAACCATGATGGCCGTCATCAAGTTTCTCATGGCTTCTTGCCTAGCAGCCCGATTCTAGTGTCCGAAAAGTTCCTTGAGATTGAGCATCATGTCATAGGTAGTATTCATGGCCTGATGCTGATGTTACAATACATTTGACATAAAAGCCAAAATGTAACACTGCGCCATCTCATCAGCCTTGATCCACTTCCTATAACTCTCTTTCTCCTTTTCACCAGAATCATCTATAGGCTTAGGAGGACACTCTTCGAAGAGTACATATTTGTACTCCTCAGCAGTTAAGACAATGTCCAGATTTCTTTTCCAATCAACATAGTTAGGTCTAGTAAGTTTGTTTTCCTTTAGAATCACAGCAAGTGAGTTGAAAGTCATTTTGAAGAAACCTAAGAATCACATAGATAAAAAACATTTAGATTTCAAAAAATTATTGATTCCTCAAATAATAAAATTTTAAAATCAACCAACACCTCAAAACACCAAGAATATCGTATGCCACGATAGTGTGGACGTATACGAATTCTACATTTGTAAGAGGAGCTTTTACCCATTAATTTTATTATCCTTTCAACCTTACTTTTTGACAAATAAAATTAATAGTTGGTTCCTCTTCGACCCTACAAATAAAAGCAGTGACTCCGATAGGGAGGATACTTTTATTTGCATCTAAGTATTTACCATTACCCGATACTAAGGCAATTATCTCAGATTATATGCCTTTCGATGGGGAAGTACACACACTCCTAAATAACTTCCTATAACCATATTTGACCTAGTGATCCACAAAACAAACTCATCCGATATAAAGGAAGGCACTCAGAGTCAACGCACAAGTTTGTTCGCATCACATATCAAATTGTAATGGAGGATGTGGGAATTTAAAAAATATCCCTATCCCACTTAGTAATTTAAAATTGAGGAATTTTAACTATGCAAGCACAACAAGCATATAAATCAAAAGCAATAAATATGAAAAACAAAATTTCCAACTATTATGGCTTTTGTTCTCCAATATGCCTCAAGTTGTGTTGCCACCTCGTCCGCTCCTCCCTACACCATGTATAAGCCATCCGGAGATCCGAGCCGAGAAAAATTATTTTAATTTGCATCCATCGATCCTATACTCCACAAGGGAGTGTAAATGAAATATAGATCGAAAGTAAACTAAAATAAAAGAGTGGCTAAACAATGCTGTACTTAATTACAAAAATTAAATACTAGCCTCGTCAACCCCGAGGATTCAAATAATATTACGATTACACACATACAATCATATACACACACATATGCCCATAATAGTTGGATCTTATGCCTGCAAACAAAAAGATAGCCTATGCACATTCTACTATTATCCGACACACATAATATATGATAAGTGCATAAAAGTAACCGAATCCAAAACACACAAAACTGGAAACCGTGGCTTTGATACCACTTGTAGGGAATTGCTTTCCCCGCTTCGATCGCTTGTGCATGGCGATCCTATCACACGCCCCCGGATTAAAAAAAAATAATCCAGATGAAGATGGATTACCCAAGCAATCGATCCATCATCGTGCTATTCGATTAGAGTGGTCTCTTGAACAAACTTGTTGTTCAAGCAACCTAACTCTTATCCTTTTTTTTTTGATGAAATGTAAATATATATCATCAAGAAAAGCACGATCATACATAATCCTGGAGTGCACACTCATGTCATGTTTGACGATGTGTCAGATCTGAGATGCATCCAAAGGGGTGTACATGTGCTCTCATGGGTACCTGAACTCTCATGCATACAAACTTTCTCATGTTTACACAACCATTGCATATCCCACTCTTTACCAGTGCCAATGTATCCTCGGTATTTGCTCATGCATACCATCCCTCTGCTTCCCTTGCTCCATGTGTACCTCCTCACACTAACCTTCCATGCTTATCTTTTCCAGCCAATCTCGTGCGACGATCCTCCATCATTTGTCACTTTTGGTAAGTGACCAACCATCAACGGATTTGCATTGTCTTTACCGTAGCCGTTTGCTACGGACTAGATAGGCCATTCAGGTGGGCCTATTCACCTCTACTAGGCTTATTGGTCAAGCCTCAACCATAAACGGGTTTAACGTGTCTTTACCGTAGCCGTTTGCTACGGACTAGATAGGTCATTCGGGTGGGCCTATTCACCTAAAATAGGCTTATTGATCAAGCCTCAAAATCATATAATTGTTGAACCTCCTTGTTGAAAGTGAGGCCGGAGACTAGAACTGTTTCTGCAAGCTATTGTCAGGGCGTCGCTGAGCTGATCTGATGCAGTGCAGGATCTCTCTGAACCCTGAACCCTTCTGGACCGGCCTTGCCTTATTTACGCCTAGGTGCTCTGAGTCTTCGCTAACTGCCCTATCTAGCCTTGGGCTTGGAAGCAAAATGCTCCGTTCGTTACATGAAACCATCCTAGACTTGGAAAAAAATCCGCTCTGGCCGCCCTTGATTTGAAGGAGAAGCGTGACCCAAAACCATCCTGGAGGACGTGGGAGCTAACAACCCTTTGGAGGATAGGCGCGGTCCAAAACCGCCCTGGAGTACTTTGGATCAAACTCCTCCGGCACCCCGCGAGAACCACCCTGCACAAAACCACCCTGGAGAGATGAGGCTTGGAAACCACCCTGCGAAGAGATTTTTTCCAACCGTCTTAAAACCACCCACAGGGAGCATAAAGCGCCTGTTCGCGCTCTGTCATGTCCGCCATGGAGAGGGGTTGGCTAAAAACCACCCTGGCAAAACTACCCTTCCAAAACCACCCTGGGAAAGACAAACCACCCTGGCAAACCCGCTTGCGTAAACCACCCTGGATGTGAACTACACAGACAAAACCGCCCTGGAGGACTTGGGATCAAAAACTACTCTGCGAAAACCACCCTGCTCAAAACTGCCCTGGCAATGCTTGCAACCTTAAAAACTGCCCTGGCAAACCACTCTACCAGCAAACCACTCTACCAAAAAACTGCCCTGGAGATGCGAAAACCACCCTGCTCAAAACCACCCTGGCAGTGCTTGCAAGTTTAACACCTACCCTAGCAAACCACTCTATCAAAACTGCCCTGGAGAGCTAAAACCACCCTACCAAAACCACCCTGGACTTAGGATCAAAAACTACTCTGCGAAAACCCACCCTGCTCAAAACCACCCTGGCAATGCTTGCAAGCTTAAAAAACTGCCCTGGCGAACCACTCTACCAAAAACCGCCCTGGAGATGTGAAAACCACCCTGCTCAAAACCGCCCTGGCAGTGCTTGCAAGTTTAACACCTACCCTAGCAAACCACTCTACCGAAACCACCCTGGATTTTTTTTTTAAAGGAAGGTTCCATGACCAACAAAGAGTGGGAGAGGAGACAGTGGTGATGCTCTGGAATGTGGATGGAGAAGAGACAATGGTGTTCGGAGAGCACCCTGGAAGAAATGCCCTGGGGAAGTGTCTGGGGATGGCATCCTGGAAACTACCCTGCCCTTGTCTCCTTCATCCGTTGTTTGTGAAGTACTGGAGATCACAGTTCTCCAAGGCCCTGCATACATGAATTTGAATCTTCCGGAGAATCACCTCACCATCAAACCTTGTCCCTTCGAATTTCATGGAGTTTCGTGTTCGCCAAATATGATGTATCATTGCTCCCATGGCTAGATGTTTGGCTCTATTGATACTGTTGCGTCCTTTATAATGCCATCTGAATGTGCGCAACATTTGACGATATGTCTGCATTCTTGGCCTCATTCGTAGCCATCCCCTTACTCTGTTCCAGAGCTGTTGGACTTGCCCACATTTGAAATAGATATGGTCCATTGTCTCCTCCTCTTGATTGCAAAAAGCACATCTTCGATCTTCTAGATACTCCTTCCCGGCACGCACCGGTAGATTCCCCTGCGCCAGCATCCATAATGTGAACTTGTGGCTAGGTTGGATATCCGACTGCCATACCGTCTGCACCCAGGCTTTCCTAGAGCTTGCAGTCCTGAAGTGATCATATGCTCTCTTGACACCACCTTTGCTTTTACCAAACCATGCATCCAATATTTCCTCTGCCTTTTCTGCGGTACCTGCCAACGCCATGATGTTATCCTTGATGCATATCAGCTTTTTCACTAGTGGGGAATCTTTGTGCTTGCTCTGCCATTCCCAAACTCCTTGTTGCTGTAAATATGTGTGATGTACCCAGTGGATCCACAAGGTGTCCTGCTTCTTATGTATTCTCCATAATATTTTTGCCAGCAGCGCCGTGTTCCATGCTTTCAACTCCCTTAATCCCAGTCCACCTTCCTCTTTAGGCTTACATATGTCAGCCAACGCAACTGGTGGGTTCTTCACAGTCCACATGAATGCGGCGATGTGTATATCTGTCGATGACCATTTGGAAGTAGTAGCGCCGATTGAACACCCTGCAGGACCGCAGATATTAGTTGAATTTTGCCCGCATATGATAGCATATCTTTGGGCCAGGAGCTGATCTGCTTCATGAGATTCTCCAACAGTGGGCTGTAATCCGCAATCTTTAGTTTTTGCGATACTATTGGCACTCCTAAGTAGCGAAATGGCATCTCCCCTTCACTGAAACCTGTGATAGCTAGCAGCATTTCCTTCTCCCTTTGTTCCACTCCTGCCATGTATATACTTGATTTCACCATGTTTGCTATTAGCCCTGCCATGTTTGCGAATTGCGATAAGCAGTCCATCAATACTTGCACTGATTGTGTATCACCTCGGCTTAGGAGCAGCAAATCATCAGCGTATACTATGTGGGCTATCCTTTGTTGCTCACACTTTGGATGAAATCGAAAGTCTGACTGGCTAGTGCGCTTCGCAAGTAGTCGTGCTAGATACTCCATGCATAGGCCAAATAGATATGGGGATAGGGGGTCTCCCTGTCTGAGTCCTCTCCCTCCTCTGCAAAACCCATGGATGTTTCCATTGATGGCTACTGAGTACGATGTGGTAGTGACACATTCTTTAATCCACATGATATACATTTCAGGGAACTGTAGTGCTTTGAGTACCTCCAGCAAGAAGCTCCATTGGACTGAATCAAAAGCTTTCTACAGATCCACTTTAAGTATACACCGTGGGGACACCCGTTTCGTTGAGTAGTTGCGCATGAGCTCTTGTGCCAGGTGTATGTTATCCACTATGCTATGTCCTTGCACAAATGCTGTCTGCGACGGGTGAAGCAGGTGATCTGCAATTTCTGCCAGCCTACTTGCTAGGATCTTGGAGATTATTTTGTAGAAAACTGTGCAGCAAGAAATTGGTCGAAAGTCTTGCACCTTGCTAGCATGTTCTGTTTTCGGGATTAGTGAGATTAATGTGTGATTCCAGGACTTTAGTAGCTGGCCATTTTCGAAGAACTCCTTGACTGCCTTTATGATGTCCTGCTTGACTATATCCCACGCATGCTTGAAAATTTTTGAGTTGTATCCATCCGGCCCTGGAGCTTTGAGGTCCCCAATGTCAAATAGAACTTCTTTTATTTCTTCCTCTGTTGGTAGCCTGATTAACCTTGCTCGTTGTACTTCAGTTAGTTGCTTGCCAAATTGCATGCATTCCCCTTGAAACTCAATCCTGTGCCCTTGTTCGCCTAAGTGGCCTTGGAAATAGGTTAGGAATTCCTGTACTACCTCCTCCGCTGAGTTGGTGGCATCCCCATTGCTCTTTTCAATTGCCACTATTTCCCGTCTTTTGTTATTCCGTTTAACCATGGCATGAAAAAAAGTTGTGTTCCTGTCTACTCCTCTAAAGTACTCATGCTTGGCTTTTTGTAGGTAGAACAGGTATTCTGCCCTCTCCAGCAGTTCAGTATTTTTCCTTATTGCTTGATAGTTATCCTGCATGTGACCTTGGTTTAATCCTTCCTGCTGTAGTTCCTCTAGCCGCTGCCGAGCTTGCTTTGCTTTCTCTTGGATGTGCTGATAATGCATCTGATTGAGCTTTTTGAGGTCTATTTTAAGTAATTTGAGCTTCTGTTTTAGCCTGTATTGCATCGTGCCCTGCACATCTCTGAAGCTGCTGCTATTCCATTTATCCTCCACTAACTGTCGAAAGTTAGGGTGTAATACCCACATATTATAGAATTTGAACGGCTTGGGTTTCTCCCTTGTGTTTCCTACCTTTGTTACAATCTGGTGGCATGATCTGATATAGTTCCAGGTGCCTTAAATTCAGCATAACTACTCTGGTTTTTTTCCATCCATGCTCTATTCCCCATTGCGCGATTGAGTTTGCTGACTACGTGGCCATTAGTCCAAGTGTATTGGCACCCAATGGATCTCAAGTCTTCAACTCCCACCTCTAAGGTAAATTCTTGAAAATCAGCAGTTGCGTAGGTTGTCACTGCCATTCCCCCTTTCTTGTCAGTGGGCAGTAGAGGTGAGTTAAAATCCCCTAGGATTAACCATGGCATCTCTACATGTCTCGCAATTTGCACCAGCGTCCCCCACATTGCTCTCCTGCTTGTGATAGATAGCTGTCCATAAACAAATGTGACTGCATATGCATTTCCTGTCACTTTGCATTTCACAGTTGTATGTATCAGTTGCTCTTCCCATTGTTGGATGTGTAGGTTGACAAGTTGCGGATCCCATATAAGCAGCATCCTGCTTCTGGGCAAGTTGAAAATCTGTTGCTCCATCTCCCATCTCTGAAACCTCTTATCTTTCATTGTTTGATAGTACTGCTGGGTTAACTTCGGTTCTAGTATAGCTAGCACACCCATCTTTTGCTTCAGAAGGAGTTCCATCACCACCTTCTGTTTGAGACCTTTATTTAGGCCTCTTACATTCCATGATCCGATCTTCATGGTTGTGCAACCGGCTTCCGCCGTCTAGCCATGTTGATAACTTCTTTCTTTTCTTGTTTCATCCTTTTGTCCATGTTTGCCTCTTCCTCCGGTTGATCCGTCACGTTTCTCCGTGTCCCATTCTCCTGCACATGTTGCATCATAGTCTCCCTTTGATGCTCTGTCACTGCCGCTCGTGGCCCATCTGCTTTTGTTTCAATTCTCATTCCTTGATTACCCCATCTTGCAGCAGGCAAGGCTAGTATAATTGGCGGGAAGTTCTCTGTGTTGATTCCCCAATCTGTTGTACCTTATCTAATTACCCCTTTGTCATTTTCATTTACTTTTTGGCCTTCATCATTATCCTATGCCTTTTCGACGGATGTTATTGGCGTTTGCCTTTGTCCTTGTCCGCGACCCGTTGTATCCTGCTCTGTGCTTCCCGTGATTGGTAGGTGACTTCTAGCTATCTTGGCTACCTCGCTATTCTGTTGCCCCTGTAAGCTCTGAAAGTTCTGTTCCATCTTATCCTTGCTTTGTTCCAACCCCCTAAAGCTCTGTCTGGTGATCCTCTGATTTTTATTTACGTGTAATGTATCAGACTGGGTTAGCTTTTGGATTCCTGAGGTAGCTTTGACTATTGCATTTCCAGAGATTGAGATATCTGATTTGGCATTCCCGCCTGTAGTCAAATGGTGTTGCTGTTGTTGACCTTCCTTATGCCCGTACTCAATTTTCTTTCTTTTTTGTCTGGTGAGCACTGGTTTGAAGCCTGATGTGTGGCTTGATGACCCTTTTCCTTGGCTCTTCTCATTTATTATTCCTGTTTGTTCTTCGTCCTGGACATTTTCAATCATGTTACACAACAGTTCAGTACCCCGCAAGTTGTATCCCCGCGTGCCAGTTTGTGTGTATGGGTCCATTGCTTCTTTATCATTCTTCCCTTGTGTTAGTGCACCCTGGGTTACCCTCCCATTTGATTGTCCCTGAGCGTCCATATCTCCTGCACACCGCGAACCAGTGTTTTCAGGACTTTGTCCACGTGCACTAGTTTGGTTGTCAATCTCCTTTGCTTCTTCGTTATCTTTACTTGGTGTGAATGTACATTGGGTTCGCCATTGATCTGTTTCCTCCCCCGCTTTGTCTAGCTGTGCTTGCGTCTCTTCATTTCCGTCACCCCTTGTGCAATTTGACCGACATTGTTGTTGTACGATGGTGCCCGATGTTTCCCCATTTCCCATCTCTTTCTCCAGCTGGTGTTTTTGTTGTTTGCCCTCCTCATTACTGTGCTCCATCCCTTGGGGAAGATCCATGTCACTAGACTTATATCTTTGTGTGCCATTGGGTGTGCCCATTTCTTTTGTTGATTCCACATCTTCATCTAGCGCAACTATTTCCAGGATTCCTTGTCGATCTAGCTGTCCCTTTAACGTTGATGCCTGTGTTTCCCTTTGACTTCCCTGTTCCAGCGTGCCAGATCCTGTGTCAGTTCCTACTTTGGGTTGGAAATTGTTGTTGATTCCTGTCCAATATTCCTCTTCCCTTTGCCCGAAGTGTTTCCTTGGTGATGATTCATACTGCTTATCCTTTCCTTTGTTTTCCATCCTTTTACCACCTTGCTGAGTTCCTTTATTTCCTTGACTTCTTTTGCCTCTTTGATTTCCTGGGCTGTACATATACCTTGATGTATCTGTCCTTGCCTATTTTATGTGCACGCCTCCTTGTTGTTGTTTCTTTCTTTGTCCCTTATACTTCTTTTCCCACGCAGCGGTTCATTCCCAACCCTGCTCCTCCTCCATTATGTGCTGTTTCGTACCTTCACTTACTCCTTCTCCCTCTTCTTGGTCCCTTTCTGCAGCTGCACTATTGCTGACTGCTCTGTATACTATTATTTGTTGTCCCATGCCCTCTGCGACCCCTGTTGCTACCGCTGGTGATTGTCTTCACGCATTCATTGGGCAATTTCCTTGGTAGTGACCCATTTGTGTGCATCTGTTACAGAGTTTCAGGCTTGATTCAAACTTGATTTCCAAATCAATATCCGTGCCATCTGGTAGGGTAACATCAATCTTTGCAGGCAGTTCCTTAGTGATATCCACCTCAACTAAGACTCTGGCATAATTCACTCGTTCCCTTACCTTAGTGTATCTGTCCGTATATAGTGGCATGCCAACTTGCGAGGCAATTTTGCTTAACCCTGAGATAGACCAGCAGTCCAATGGCAGTCCATGGATTTGCATCCACATAGGGATGTGGGCGTGAGTCTCCGGTCTGAAGGGAAAGCATGCCGACAAAATCTTGAGATACAGAGGACTTCCATACACAATGTATGGTCCTCCAGTTAATACAGCATCTCGCAGTTCTTTGTTTGTAAATTTAAACACCATCCACAGTGAGTTGTGCGTGAGGAGCTTGTGTGGCGCCTTCCATCTTGCTGTGATTTCTTTCAGTGCTCACCATCCCGGAAACCTTCCCAAGAACCTTTCGATCAGGCAGAAACCTACTGATTCCTCTATTGCTTCCAGATCTTCAGTGTCCAGTTTTGTGCGCCCTTCCTACTTTTGGAATTGCCTCAATGTAGTGTCCGACGCACTTAATCTATTTTTCTTGAAGAGATCAGCCCATAATCCTGTTCTTGGGCTTTGCTGTTGTGGTGGAAGGGGTGGTTCCTGTGGTTCTGTTGGTGTTGTTCTTGGTGTGGGGGGCGCTTCCAGTCTTGCTCCTTCCACTAGATCTTGCTGCTGCTGAGGTTGTCCCGTCTTCTTTGCTGCCACTCCTTCCGGCATTGAGTGTGCATATGTCCGCGTTGAAGATGGGGGGACCAGTTTCCCTTTGGTGGTTTCTGCTTTGTCCAGCTGTAAGACCTTCCAGAAAACTGTGGTGGTAAACTTTTTTACGTGACCGACCCCACTGCCGAAGCGACCCCTCATCAGAAACCCCTTTCGGGAATTTTTGGAGGCACGGTACCACGATGTTGATAAGAGCAACAGCGAGCATTGATATCTCGATCCAATGAACCACGCCTGCTCGCGAGGAGGGCTCGAACCCGGCACCTCCCGCAACATGTACTTCCACGCTTACCACTTGGGATAAGGCGCTTCAGTTAAAACTGTGGTGGTAAACTTTTTTACGTGACCGGCCCCACCGCCGAAGCGGCCCCTCATCAGAAACCCCTTTCGGGAATTTTTGGAGGCACGGTACCACGATGTTGATAAGAGCAACGCTGGGCCAGCCCAGTATCTCAGTCAACAGAACCCTGCCTGTCGCTGAGGAGGGCTCGAACCCGGCACCTCCCGCAACATGTACTTCCACGCTTACCACTTGGGATAAGGCGCTTCAGTATTAAAAACTGTGGTGGTAAACTTTTTTACGTGGTGGCCCCACCTTTTTACGTGGCCCCCAGGCGACCTCATTAGAAATTCCTTTGGGAATTTTTGGAGCCTGATACCACGATGTTGATAAAAGCAACGCTGGGCCGGTGATATCTCGATCAGCAGAACCACACTTTGTCGAGGAGGGCTCGAACCCGACACCTCCCGCAACATGTACTTCCACGCTTACCACTTGGGGTAAGGCGCTTCAGTATTAAAAACTGTGGTGGTAAACTTTTTTACGTGACCAGCCCCACCGCCGAAGCGACCCCTCATCAGAAACCCCTTTCGGGAATTTTTGGAGGCACGGTACCACGATGTTGATAAGAGCAACGCTGGGCCAGCCCAGTATCTCAGTCAACAGAACCCTGCCTGTCGCTGAGGAGGGCTCGAACCCGGCACCTCCCGCAACATGTACTTCCACGCTTACCACTTGGGATAAGGCGCTTCAGTAAAACTGTGGTGGTAAACTTTTTTACGTGACCGACCCCACCGCCGAAGTGGCCCCTCAGCAGAAACCCCTTTCGAGAATTTTTGGAGGCACGGTACCACGATGTTGATAAAACAGCGGCTGGGCGGATTGATATCTCGATCAGCGAGAACCTCACGCCTATCCGAGGAGGGCTCGAACCCGGCACCTCCCGCAACATGTACCTCCACGCTTACCACTTGGGATAAGGCGCTTCGGTAACCTAACTCTTATCCTCGATTAGCCGCGGAATAGATGATGTATGAATTACCAATTTTTGTGTTTATCATCGGGGTCCAAGTAAATAAACCACATACATGATACAAGAGAACTAAAATCAAAACAAACAAGATTTATACCTCTTGTTTAATTACCTCTTGATCTTCTATTGTATTACCTATCCTCTTCTTGGACGTCGTGTGGGCAACACTCCTCCAAGAATCGAAGCCTCCTAGATCTCATATCTTCCCTTCCTTGCTTGCTCCGAACAAGGGAAGATGACCAAACTCTTCTTATCCTATCTAGTGCCGACAACCAAGCCTCCTAGCTTGGTTGTTGCCGCTGGCCAAGGAGAGGAAGAATGAGAAGTGGGCGCCGACCAAAAGATGAGCTCTTGTTGCCGCCGGCTAAAGGAGAGGGAGAGAGAATGTCGTCGGCCAAGGGGAGAGGGTAAAGGGGCGCCAGCCAAGTGAAGGGAAGGGAAGGAAAAACCAAAGCCCTAGCCACCCTTGTGTTGCCTTCGACGCTAGGAGAAAAGCCACCAAACCCTAGCCACCCAAACCTTGCTTGCAGCCCAAGCCTCTTCCACGCCAAAACAAACCCTAGGTTAGTTTCGCCCAAGCCTCCTCCATCTCTTTAATAGATCTAGTTTTCATGAGGTATTTATAATAGGCTACAATAGGAACGATGAGGAGGAGTTGGATCTTGGCCACCCAATGGATCTGAACCACACAAACCCGATCCATTAATGATGATCCATTCCACTAGAGGATTATCATTGATCTACCTCACCAACCCCCATAATTAAATATGGGCTCCATATATTATTTGTACAAAATATCTCCCCGTGTTTAAGATATCGAATGTCCGTTAATTAATTAATTTACTGACAATTAATTAATTAAAATCTAACTCCATGAGTAGTACCACTCAACCTCATCATCATGTTGTACCAAGTCTACCTGTAGGATTTACATGATGATCCTTATGAGTACCTCAAGGGGACATCATCATTCTAATACATAGGACGCAGTTTCCTCCTATAATCAATGCCACACCATATAAATAATATAATTTCCCAACTTACCGAGTCTATCTATTTAACCCATAAATCTCTCCCATTGGTAAATCAAAGAAATAAATATTAAGTACATGTGCCCGTTATTATATCGGGATTAAGAGCATGTACACCATAATATCTGAGGTCTGATTCAATTATGTAGTCAGCAATAAATTGAATCACCTCTAAATCGGTCCTGCTCAATACACACAAAGTGTACTAGTGTAATTCTATGGTCAAGACAAACCAATACCAAATTACACTACAACCATGCCAATGGATTGTCCAAAACCATCTTGGTTGTGAGCCTCTACTTATACTATACAAGGAACTGATAACATTATCTTCTGTGTGACACCACACACCATGTTATCTATAATGTAAAGTATCAGACAATATGCACACATATAATAAATATAAAATGCAAACAATGATCATGTGATTCTTATTTCAGAATGAAGATGTTCATACAAAGACTAGGCTTTCTGTATACATCCCAACACCGTCTATAATTAACCATTAATTATAGAATGATCATGAGTGACACCTAGTTGTACATCATGATCCCCAATTAACTAAAAAATCAACAGTTGATCCCAAAACCATTTCTGAAATCCTTTAGCAGCTATAATGAATCGTGCCCCATTCCTTTCACTCATCTTATATCCACTTGGTTCACGACATGGTCTATTGTGTCAGTCCCCACTAGGCTGACTACATCACACCTAGCCCAAGTATTTCTTCCTCGTCCTCTGGATTCTAGTTACTGCACATGCATCCAAGAGTACCATACTCTAAACATGTAATGCTCTGGCCAAAGACTTTAGTAACAATCCGACGAGAGGCCATAGGGTATACATCTCCTCGCAAGGAGCGGTGAATCCTCTGTAGGCTATTCAAACACCTTCGGCCACTTCGATTTATACCCAATCATCCCGGCTCCACATCTCCTCGGAGATGCTTGCTTAAGATGTCAAAGCATAAGTCTACATGGCCAAGATGACTCGAATACCACAAGTCGAAGGAACATCGCACTTAAGTTGTAGTAAGAACTTCATTAACATATCCATATATGCAGAGAACCATATGAAGTCTTACAGCTGGTCACTCCAATGAACAAGTTACCATAATTAGCATTTACGGTTAACTCTGGGCATCCCAATATCTCTAGCCAGTGAGAAACAACTGCTTGGATAAACCAAAGAGTATAACTCGTGCTAGTCTCAACAGAATTAATGGTGTCCAAAGGCATCAATTCATCGACAAGGGATAATTCCAATACATCACAATTACACTTGTAGAGATACTCACTAGTTGTGATCCAATCACAAATTCTATCATGCTGTGAATCGTATTGCGGACATTCAGTAAATGAGTTTAAGATCCAATCAAATATATGAAAAAACATGTATACTCAAATAGTGAATTTTCATTTATCAAATAAATGGTACACCCATAAGGCGATTGCCTTAGGACACGTCTCATATATTACTAACAGTACTTACATGCTGCAAATCCTCTATGCCCACTCCCATTTGTTCCAAAGCAGACCAATACAAAATATCCACCAAACTACCCGGGTCCTCAAATACCCTTTCCACATCAAAATTAGCAATCAGAGCCCAAATTACCAAAGCATCAGTATGAGGAGTCATCACTCCCTCTAGATCACTAAGACCAAAGCCCAAAATAAGTCCTCCTTGTAGGATCGTAATGTTCTGAGAGAGGGGGGTGAATCTCGGAAGTTATAAATTTTCTTTTAAAAAACTTTATTTTATCTTTTAAAATATTGAGAATTATTACAATGAAAATTAAATGAAACAAGTAGACAAGTATTTTACTTGGTTCAAAACCCGAGTTGGGTTGCTACTCCAAGGCCGTAGCTCTCCGTGAGCTACCTCATGGGCAATGCACTAAATAACCCTCCGATTCGAGAACTCTCGACTTCTGAGGGATTCACTTTTTATAAAGATTGCAAGAAAGATAATAAGCTACCTTTCTTTAAATTGAAGTACGTAAAGTGAAAACACAATCAATTAAATATATCAACACTTAGAAGATTTGAAAGTAGGGCACGACGTGTCAGAGTTGTGGCGTTGCAATGAAATGAATTCTCTTTGGATGAAGAACACTCGAAATAGCAATTAGACATCGTAGATCAGTTGCAATCAGAGCTGGTCGAGTACTTATTTTATAATCCATTTCTAGTCGACTAGAATGCCCTCCAGTCGAATCCACATTAGTCTGTCGATATGGTACTTCGACCTTTCCAGTCGACTGGACATGTTTCAGTTGACTCCAGGTCACCTGGCTCCGCATCGGGAAGTTTGCCTTTCCAGTTGACTGGACTTCCCTAGTCGATTGAAACTCTTTCCATCTGTGTTGCTAGATCTTCAATCGAGCACTAGCTAATCTTGCCAACTGGGTATCCAGTTGACTGGACATACTCAGTCGGCTGGACTTCAGTCGACTGGAATCCATTCAGTTGACTATTCCCTGTAAAATGAAATTAGCAAAAACAAACAATATAAAATACAAAAGCAGTAGTAATACTGCTCGATCTCGACTTCTTAGTCCTACACAGACTATCCGTTGGATCGATGCCTAGCTTTATCCCCCTACAGAGGACTTGGCCTCACCTCTTCACTCGAGGCTTACTTATCGGCTGCCCTGCTGAACTTACCATACTTGATAACCGATCTGACCCAGCTGTCTAATCTCCCTGACCCAGTTGGACTTTATGCTGATTGTCTAGTTTCTTGACCCAATTAGTCTTCATGTCAGATGTTTGGTCCACTTGACCCATCTGGACTTCATGCCTAGTGTTTGGTCCTCCTGATCTGTCAAGGCTTCTTCCTAGTATTCGATTAACATGACTACTAGGACTTCCTGTTAAGCCTGCACACTTAACACATATATCAAATCATAGGTTCATCATAACATTAAACCTTGGGCCATATATCAAAACACAGGAGTGGTGCTCCCTGCACCAACAATCTCCCCTTTTTTTGATGTATGACAATACTTTAATGTTAGGATTAAAAATACCAGATCTTTAAATCAAGAATTACAAAAAATTTCATATACAAATGAATTTCTAAGTTCTAACTTAAACACACTCTCTCCCCTTTTGACATACATCAAAATATTAAAATAAATTAGATGCCAAGGAGTTTTAGCAATGTCCCATGACTTATATACAAAGATCATAAATTTTCTAAGTCATGAAAAAGTTTGCTCTTAATCTTAAAACTGTATTTTTAAATTACTTAAAGTTTATGAGACATGGGTTTAGATAAAAGTTTATTTTGAAATATAGGTTTTGTATAGCTTCCCCCTAGAATTAATCTTTTTTGCTAAGTTTGAAACTATAGAAATGAAACTTCAAATATTCAAGTGCATAAGTTTGAAACAATAACTTCCATGTATACAATAAAATTTCTTTGAAAATACAACCTCCCCCTTAACATATGCTTCTCATAATTTTTCAAAATTTCTCTTATCGTTTTGAAAATAGTTTATCTAGATTTTTCCAAGTAAGATTTCAAAAATAATTTTCAAAATACATTCTTAACATTTTGAATATAATTTTTCTAAGCTCCTCCTCCTATGTCTCTGATTAATGATGCACATACTGTTGGTACAATCGACCCAGGTCACGATTGACCCGACTCGAGTTTGACTCGAGTAAGTATTTTGATGTTTGACATGGATGTAGGACATTGATGTTTGACATGTGTTGGGGAGATTGCTGATGCAATCGATCGAGGTTAGTATTTGATGTTTGACGATGGTTTGACCATTGTCATGGGAAAAGTCCAAGTCTTGAGTACTTGGCATGTAAAGTCCAAGCATGGGCCTTGGAAAGGGAAAGTCCAAGCTTGAGTCTTGGCATTTGGAAAGTCCAAGGGGAATATTGGCGGCATAAAGTCCAAGGGTGAAGTATTGGCAGCATAAGTCCAATGGTTGGTGGCGTAAAGTCCAAGCGGGAGTCTTGACAGTGTAAGCCCAATGTGCCTTGGCGGTGTAGACACCGTTAGCATGACAATAGCCGATGAAAGCATCTGAAGGCTAGCGTATGGATGAACAAGTCATGGATGACTTGGAGGGATCCGATAGGCGTGAGCCTGACGGAGGTGGCTAGAAGGCTTAGGTCTAGGCTAAGGGTGGTCTAGCAAGTATGGGGACACCATACTTGGGTTAAAACCTCATGTTTGAGGTGTATCAGTCGATTGGGACCATGGGTCAGTCGACTGGTAGGAGTCAACTAGGGTTTTATTGCGGGAAGTGTCCTAACGGATCATTGCCGAGCTTGGTAGTCGGCTGGCTAGCGATCGGCCCGATCTGGTGATCGGTCGGATCGATGGCTGGTCTCGGGCACAAAAGGTTCTCCAGTTGAGTGATCGCGTCAACCACTTGACTGATTGAGACATCAGTCGACTGATGTGTAAGGTCAATCGACTGATGGTGTATCCATTGGATTTTTCCAGCGTGGATCTAGCCATTATCTCAAGACAACAGTGACACCAGTCGACTAATGGTCCTGAGTTGTCAACTGATAGGTGAAATCTAGCCCAGGCAGAAGCTTTAAATAGAGCTCGAATCGATTTTCTTGGGCAATTTGGAGCGATTTGCTGGTGCAAATCAGGGTCTTCAAGACTAGTCCAAGACAATCAAAGATCAAGCAATCAAAAGCTCTTGTAAAGTGATTTCCTTTACTTGTATTGTATTTCATATTCATATTTTCTTGTATTTGATTAGTATTACTTTTGTAATTATTGTATGAGGTTTTTCCACCTCCGGATTGTTCCGAGAAGGAGTTTACTTAGTAGTGGTGTGTGATTTTCATCGCTAGGGCTCTTACGAGCCCAATTCATGGAGTAGCAACCATTCGATTCTGAACCACGTTATATCCTTGTGTTGTGGATTGTGCTTGTGTTTTTATATTGTATATTTTGTATTTCTGCTGCGTATTAACATCTTGTAGCAAGCACGATCGAATTCCTCCATCGACAAGCGACGACGCTATTCACCCCCCATCTAGCGGGCGCAATGTTCCTAACATGATCATTTCATGCATTTAATTTGATTAAAATTGAGTTAAGGACAATGGCATGACTTGAAGTCCCATTTATAAGGGAATCAAGTAGTGTTGCCTTAGAAAATGCATGAAACCCTAAATTAGGAGAACAAAACCCACATCTCACATCACATTGACATGTATGTGTATTTATACACCCTAGATACATGTGAGATGATAGGATATGAGTTAAGTTCAAGGTCCATAGTTTTTGCATCTAGATGAACTAAAACTCATCTAATATCATTTATGGATCATTGGGAAAGCTTATGTTAAAGCCCTATGCATTAAGCCCAAAGAATATGATCCAATATAAGTTTTTAAAACTATTTTAAAATCATTTTAGAAAATCTTGGTGAAGTCTATCTTTTGATAGCAATCACCATTGATGAAGTTGATACAAAGTGGGCTCAAATATTGAAGTTTTTCTTCACTTTTGAACTTTGTGTCAATTTTGTTAGGGCAATCTCTTGCCGTAATATGGTTTTGATGGTGTGGAAAAGGGTTTAAGTTAGTTTGATATGTTGATTTGATATGTGCGTTGAAGTCGTGCAGGACTTAATAATTCGCACATAGAGCCGTGGCGAGTTTCACATCTCATGACTCGTGCCTTGAGTCGGTGAATGATAGCTTTGTGGAAGCCGTGCGCTTGGAGCATCCGAGGGACCACTGGACGAGAAGCTTGGAGTGAAGTCGGAGGAAGTAGACTTCTAGGCAAGAGACGCGAAGGAGCATTGCAGAGCCGTGCGCCTGATGCTGCCGAGGGACGTGGCCGAGAACGAAGAGAACTTCGAAGGCGAGGGACTCCGAGAGATGAGAGTGAGCGATTGTAACCCGGGGGAAGGGTAGCTCTTAGGTGAAACTTGGCCATTTGGCCAAGTGTCGGATGGGTTTTCCCGACACCCGCCGATCGCCATGTCACGGTGTGATCGCTGAGTCGAGTGTAGTTCAACCGTATACGATCGATCGGATTGTGCCGATGATCGCCATACGTGCGCGGTCGATCACGCCAAGACCATCGATCATTCTTGAAAGCGCGTCGATCGGCCGATCAATAGGGTTTCGACCATGGAACCGTTAGGGGTAGGCGTCGACTACGGAGCGCCAGCCGATCGTGATGAGGTCCATCGCGCCAAGAGTTCCATTGGACTACAGATCCGCGTGTTCGGAGGCAGCCCTCTCTATAAAAAGAGAGGGTGTAAGCCTTTGAGAGGCTCATGCTTATGCTCCAAGTGATCTTCCTAGTGCCCCACAAGCTCTAAACTCTTCTTACTCGCTTTTACTCCATTCTATTTGTAAGAAGAGTGATTTTGATTGTAAAGGTTACCTCCACCTAGCTTGGTGCAAAGGAGAGACCATTTAGTGGATTGGTTAAGCGGAGTGATTCACCGAGGACGAATCGGGGACCGTGGATTAGCGGCGTAGCCGTGAACCACGTTACATTCTTTGTTAGCATTTGTTTTTCTCGTATTTCTATTTGCTTGTCTTTATTAGTCTTCCGCTTGCGCTAATTAGTTTTGTAGACGAGCAAATACCGGCATCCAAATGAAAAGGGCTATTCACCCCCCTCTAGCCGGCCATACCGATCCCCTACAAGTGGTATCAGAGCCACGGAAAGCTTGTCGAGGACTAACCGCCACAACAAGCAACATTCAAAATGGCCGGCTCAAACATCCACCCACCGAAGTTCGACGGCGAATTCTCTTGGTGGAAAAAGAGAATGGAGGTATTCTTCGAGACCGATTTTGATATTATGCTAATAATGGAAAATGGGTTCGAGTTGCCTAGGGATGAAAAGGGTGAACAAATCGAAAAATCACAATGGACTAAGAAGCAAAGAGAGGAGCACCTTGCGAACTCAAAGGCAAAACATCATCTTTTCAATGTGCTCCCCCAACAAGAGATCAACCGGATCGGAGAATGTGCTAGCGCCAAAGAGATGTGGGAGAAGCTTATAGAACTCCATGAAGGCACATCCGAGGCCAAGCTAGCAAGGAGAGACCTCCTCCGCTCCCAACTATCCAATATAAAACTAGAAAAGGGAGAAAAGGTAACCTCACTACACTCTAGGTTTAAAGAAATTTTAATTGGGCTAACAAGTGTAGGTGAGAAGCTATCGAACCGGGACATGCTCATGAAGGCTATAGATGCCTTTCCCCAGTCCTCAAAGTGGAGCTCCATGGTGGATTCATTCTACATCTCCAAGAACTTGGAAGTAAGTACCTTGGAGGAATTTTTCTCAACAATGGAGCTCCACGAAACTAGGCTTGAAGGAATACAAGAGGAGCCTAGAATTCAACCCTCAAGAGGAGTAGCATTGTTGGCAAATAAGGGGAAGAAGAAGATGGAAATCCCCTCCTCCTCCGATGACGAAGCGTCTTCCTCCTCCTCCATGGATAGCACCGAAGAAGCCTATATGGTAAGGAGGGTAAGACGTGCATTTAAGAATTTTAGATTTGATAAATCTAATGATAGGAATAGAAGATCAAGGGGGAAGGTCATATGCTACAATTGCCAAGGAGAAGGGCACATAAGGGATAATTGTCCCCTCCTAAACAAAAGCAAAGAAGAAAAGAAAAAGAAGGAAGAAAAGAAGAAGAAAAAGGGGAGCAAGAAGAAAAAGGAAGAGGAGAAGAAGACAAAGGAAAAAAGGAAAGGCCAAAGCTCTCAAGGCAAGGACTTGGGATGACCCATCCTCATCCTCCTCATCATCATCGGATGAGGAGAATGCCTTTGTCACCAATTTGGCCTTGATGGCCTTTGATGACTTGGATTGCTCTTCATCCGAAAATGAAGGATCAAGCTCAAGCGGGGAGAGCTCAAATGAAGGGGGAGCTTCTACATCCTCATCATCCGAAGAAGAAGAGGACATGGAAACTATGGTAACGAAAGCTTCTCCTAAGAAAATAGTTTCCATAATTTCTAGTTTAACTAAGGACTTATTTGGAATGAAAAAGAAAAATAAAAGCATGCTTAATCAAATTAAGGCTTTGGAATATAAGCTAGAAAATGCATGTTTAAATAATAATGATACCTCTTCTTGCCATGATGATGCATGCTCACATGATTATATGCCTTTGGATGTTAATGATGCATGCATAGAGGAAAATAGGGCATTAAGGGAAAAGGTAGATTATTTAACCAAAGCCCTAGAAAAATTCACAATTGGCTCCAACACATTGAACATGATCTTAGGGAGCCAAATAGCTAGTTTTAACAAAAAGGGCCTAGGTTACAAGGAAAAGAAAAATGAAAAGGCCTACAAATGCCTAATAGCTAGGGGACAAGATAAGAAGAAGATAATAGCTAGAAAATGGATCCCCAAGGAATACTTAGTGAACCCAATAGGAAAGAACTTATTTTGGGTTCCAAAATCCATCCTTAAGGGTTAGAAAACCCCTAGGGTAGTCAACCATATGGAATTAACCTATATCATATTTTGGTTGACTTAGGATGACGGGACAACATTTTTTAGATAGTGTTGGGTGATGATAACGTGCCCATAAATACATAATAATGCTTAAATCATGATGATTGATGTAATTCCTATGTATATTTGCAATCATGATTTATGTTTTTGAAATTTGGCACGTTATCATGAGAAATAGGTTTGAATCATGCTTTAGGTGATACTTTGTTTATTATCATCACATAATACCTAATGCATGGTTATAAATTGATGAAAACATGCATTTCATGATTATAATGTGAAATTAAATCATATATGTCATTATGATCATGTAGGTTGTTAGGTTGATACTTAACCATGATAGAATTGCATGAATATATTGGTTAAGTATATACAAATACCCCCTAGGATGCATCTCACACTCACTATAGGCTAACTTGATTGCAAACTTAGCATGGGTGAGATATTAGGATGATACAAATGTCCACTAATGCCTATGGCATTTAGATGGTCATTTAAAGTATCAAAATAGCAATAATAGACCAATCATGGGGAAGACTTATGTTTAATTCATAGACATATTGCCCAAAGATCATGGTTGGATATTTCATATGTTTTCAAAACAATTCCTTAATCTAAAATCTATGTATTCATGTTTTGGAACAATTCAAAGCAAGACTAGGTGTTAAAATGGATACTAACATGCTCAAAAACTAGTGGTTTTTCAAGTGTTTGGATTTTTGGCAAATCTCGGAAAATATAATGATTTTTCATGAAAAACTATTTTTCCTTGATAGATATACTTAATAGAAATATGCTCCTCAAATTTCATGATTTTTCAAATTTTTGAATTTTAATTCATTTCTAAAATTACGCCTAGAAAATCGTAATTTGGAATCAATTGTGCCATTTGCCATACGATAGATCATGATCTCATATCGAAAATCAGCCTGCAATTTTCTGATTTCAGATTTTATTCATGTTTTTGGTATTTTCCCTCCATTATACTTGATGCCATGAGTTTATAACTTCGTGTTAATCTTTTTGATGGTGTCAAAGGGGGAGAAATAATTATGTTTAAGTTAATTATTTTAGGGGGAGAAATATATGATAGGGGGAGAAAATTTGCATAGAGAGTTTCATGGATTAAGGGGGAGGTGCATGTTGCTATATCATGTTTATCTTTACATGCTTTCTTACCTTAGAATTTATATCAAATGTTTTTACCTAACTTAAACGGATTGCCACACATCAAAAAGGGGGAGATTGTTAGGGCAATCTCTTGCCGTAATATGGTTTTGATGGTGTGGCAAAGGGTTTAAGTTAGTTTGATATGTTGATGTGATATGTGCGTTGAAGTCGTGCAGGACTTAGTAATTCGCAAATGGAGCCGTGGCGAGTTTCACATCTCATGACTCGTGCCTTGAGTCGGTGAAGGATAGCTTTGCGGAAGCCGTGCGCTTGGAGCATCCGAGGGACCGCCGGACGAGAAGCTTGGAGTGAAGCCGGAGGAAGTAGACTTCGAGGCAAGAGACGCCGAAGGAGCATTGCAGAGCCGTCGCTGATCTTTGCGAGGGCGTGGCTGAGAACGAAGAGAACTTCGAAGGCGAGGGACTCCGAGAGATGAGAGTGAGCGATTGTAACCCGGGGAAGGGTAGCTCTTAGGTGAAACTTGGCCATTTGGCCAAGTGTCGGATGGGTTTTCCCGACACCAGTCGACTGCCATGTCACGGCAGTCGACTTCTCTGAGTCGAGTGTAGTTCGTATATCCCGGTATCGATGTGGCCATCGATCGTGGCCGCCATCACGTGCGGCGATCACGACCATCGATCGGCTGAAAAGCGATCGGTAGTCAATAGGGTTTGACCAGAACCGTTCGTGGCCGATCGGGCGTCGACTACGGAGCGCGTGATCAACTGATGAGGTCCATCAGTCGACTGCCAAGAGTTCCGTTGGACTACAACGGTCGAGATCCGACGTGTTCGGAGGCCGTTGTAGTGACGGCAGTCGACTGCCAAGGGCGGCAGTCGACTGATGGCGGCCAACGGGAAGAAATCAGCCCTCTCTATAAAAAGAGAGGGTGTAAGCCTTTGAGAGGCTCATGCTTATGCTCCAAGTGATCTTCCTAGTGCCCCACAAGCTCTAAACTCTTCTTACTCGCTTTTACTCCATTCTATTTGTAAGAAGAGTGATTTTGATTGTAAAGGTTACCTCCACCTAGCTTGGTGCAAAGGAGAGACCATTTAGTGGATTGGTTAAGCGGAGTGATTCACCGAGGACGAATCGGGGACCGTGGATTAGCGGCGTAGCCGTGAACCACGTTACATTCTTTGTTAGCGTTTGTTTTTCTCGTATTTCTATTTGCTTGTCTTTATTAGTCTTCCGCTTGTGCTAATTAGTTTTGTAGACGAGCAAATACCGGCATCCAAACGAAAAGGGCTATTCACCCCCCTCTAGCCGACCATACCGATCCCCTACAAATTTTACTATTTTATGGGTAAAATATTTTTCAAACATTTTTCACCTATTGTATTGGTCATAAGTATTATACGTATGAAGTTTCATGATTTTTCGAATTATGTATAATTATTTATGAATTTCTAAAATTTGATTCTGATAACTGAAATTCGGAAATTTTAGTTATCAGTCGACTACCCTTGTTGGAAGTTGACTAATGTGAACGACAGTCGACTGTTTTTTGATAGAGTCAACTGCCAGGGCTGATTTCAGAAAAATAAAGTTTGTTTAGCCCAATTTCAGCTATGGTAAGGTTGTCTAACCACTCCTAACCCTAGGATATGCTTTGGAAAGTATTATAAAGGGTAAAAATCCATTGGATATGGATTAGGAGAGTTGTTAGGATGATTTATCAAATTTAAGGTATGGGAAAGTTCTATGTTGAACTTTTAACCTTAATTTTGATGTTTTAGAGTTCCTATTGACTTAGGGACTTTCCAAGGACATTGTTGGTGCAATGGTCAAGGGGGAGCAAGCCTATAGGGGGAGGTATCCATCATGGGATGATGGATGGTATTTTTCCTCATGAGGGGGAGAAATGGGAATTTGAGATACCCAATTTGGAAATTGGGAGAGTTTATAGGAGTGCCTCTCTTGAGTGGTATGAGACTTATCACTAGAAAGATTGAAGGCATCCTAGGTATTTTTTGACCAAGAGGGAGATTGTAAGATCTCATTGGACCATGAGACATTGACCTCCTTGGGGTGAACCTTTTTGATGTATGTCAAAAAGGGGGAGAATGTTAAAATTACCAATTTGGGATAATTGGTAAGGGAATTTGAGTTAGGGACCTAACTCAAGGGTGTTTTTGTCAAACATCAAAAAGGGGGAGATTGTTAGTGCAATCGACCCAGATCACGTTTGATTGGACTCAAGTTTGACTCGAGTAAGTGTTTTGATGTTTGACATGGATGTCTGACATTGATGTCTGACATGTGTTGAGGAGATTGTTGATGTAATCGACTGAGATTAGTATTTGATGTTTGACGATGGTTTGACCATTGTCATGGGAAAAGTCCAAGTCTTGAGTACTTGACATTTAAAGTCCAAGCATGGGTCTTGGCAAGGGAAAGTCCAAGCTTGAGTCTTGGCATTTGGAAAGTCCAAGGGGAATATTGGTGGCGTAAAGTCCAAGGGTGAAGTCTTGGCAGCATAAGTCTAATGGTTGGTGGCGTAAAGTCCAAGCGGGAGTCTTAGCAGCGTAAGCCCAATGTGCCTTGGCGTTGTAGACACCGTTAGCATGACAATAGACGATGGAAGCACCTGAAGGCTAGCATATGGATGAACAAGTCATGGATGACTTGGAGGGATCCTATAGGCGTGAGGCTGACGGAGGTGGCTGGAAGGCTTAGGTCTAGGCTACGGGTGGTCTAACAAGTATGGGGACACCATACTTGGGTTAAAACCTCATGTTTTAGGTGTATCAGTCGACTAGGACCATGGGTCAGTCGACTGATAGGAGTCAACTAGGGTTTGACAGCGGGAAGTGTCCTAGCAGTTGACTGCTAGAGCTTGACAGTCGACTGCTGGCCTGAGTAGTCGACTGATGGCTGGATTCTCGGGCATAGAAGTTTCTCCAGTCGAGTGATCGCGTCAACCACTCGACTGATTGGGATATCAGTCGACTGATGTGTAAGGTCAGTCGAATGATGGTGTATATGTTGGATTTTTCCAACGTGGATTTAGCCGTTGTCTCACGACAACAGTGGCACTAGTCGACTGATGGTCCCGAGCAGTCGACTGATAGGCAAAATCCAGCCCAGGTAGAAGCTTTAAATGGAGCTTGTGGAGGAAGGATTTGCAACCGATTTTCTTGGGTGATTTAGAGCAATTTTCTGGTGCAAATCAGAGTCTTCAAGGCTAGTCCAAGGCAATCAAAGATCAAACAATCAAAAGCTCTTATAAAGTGATTTCCTTTACTTGTATTACATTTCATATTCGTATTTGCTTGTATTTGATTAGTATTACTTTTGTAATCATTATACGAGGTTTCTCCACCTCCGGATTGTTTCGAGAAGGAGTTTACTTAGTAGTGGTGTGTGATTTGCATCGCTAGGGCTCTTAAAAGCCCAATTCGTGGAGTAGGAACCATTCGGTTCTGAACCATGTTATATCATTGTGTTGTGGATTGTGCTTGGGTTTTGTATTGTATATTTTGTATTTCTGCTGCATATTAACATCTTGTAGCAAGCACGATCGAATTCCTCCATCGACAAGCGACGATTCAACCCTTTCTAGCGGGCGCAACATTCCTAACACATACTTTACCCATTGTTCCTTTAAAAACTCACAATTAAAGATTTAACTTTAGTACTTAATTTCTTAAAACAAAGTTTTCATAAGCTTAGTAATTCCCAAAAATATTATAGAAATATTCTTTTGAAAATTAACCTCCCCTTAACATTCCTTTTGCATACCCATTTTCTAAATTTTTGACTAAGCTACTTAGGATAAAAATTAGTTCAAATTGAAGTAGCTTAGATAGTTGAGTTTAAGTTGTTTACTTTCTTAGATTTATTTCTCCTTTGAATATTTTCTCTAACTCAATAAAGCATATTCTTAAAGGTCATATATTTTTGAAATTATACTCTCCTTCTTAATTAATGCAAAAATATTTTTATAAATAAATTCCCCCTTAAATCAAAAGTGATAGAGTGAGACTTCTTGCACACTTGAAATTTGTTTTCTAAGAAGTTGCTCTCTTTTTCATTAATTTGAAAATAATCCATATTATACTTTATAGATTTTCATAACGAATTTCCAAGGTAGTTTCTCATTAATAATTCGAAACAAAAATCCTGTCATGATTTGTTTTAGATTTTAAGTTTAGTTAAATCTCATTTTCCAATTTTAGATAAAGCTAAGTTACTTAGAAAGGAAGTTGTTTGAGTACCAAGTAATTCAACATTACTTAGATTGATAAGTCCAATTTATTAATTTCAATTGAATTAATTGAGTTATTTTTAAATTTCTCTCTCACCTATTAAGAACATTTCTCACAAATATTTTAGGCTCTCCTAAATTCTTGATCTCCCCCTAGAATGATGCTTTTATTTAATTTTTCAAAATAAGATTTTCAAAAATATCTTAACTCCCCCTTAATCTCATGCTTATGCGTGTAAAAAGGAAATCTTACTTAAGGGCACCCACTTACTAAGCTTGGATTCTTTGTGATAAAAAATATTCTAACATAAATGCTTACTTTCATTTTGAATTAAGTTGATTTACTTAGGATTAAGATTGAGTTGATTGAATTGAGTTGAATAGGCTGATTGAATTGAGTTGATTAGAATTTAGTTGATTGAATTGAGTTGAATAAGTTGATTAAGTTGAGTTGATTAAGTCGATTAAGTTGATTGAATTGAGTTGAATAAGTTGATTAAGTTGAGTTGATTAAGTCGATTAAGTTGATTGAATTGAGTTGAACAAGTTGATTGAATTGAGTTGAATAAGTTGATTAAATTGAATTTGATTATCATAATTAAGTTGAATTGGTTAAGATGATTAAGTTTTTTGGTTGAGATGTGTAAGTAATTTATTTAATTTTAGTTGTGTAAATTTATTAAGTTTAGTTAAGTTCTGTAAATTTGTTAAGTTTGGTTAAGTTTAGTTAAGTTGTGTAAATTTGTTAAGTCTAATTGTATTGAGTTAAACTATTTAAGCTTGATTAAGTTCTAATTCATCTCACCCGAGCTAAGTTTTCAATACACATTAATCCTTATGGGTTTTGTGAGATGAGAATTTATTTTATCTTAATTTTAAAATGAAATTTCAAAGTTTTTAAACTTGTGTTAGATTCAAGTTTAGCTTGAGCTAATCAAGTAAGTTTTTCCAGCATTGACTTCCAGGTCGTGGCAAGGCATATGACCTTCTTGAATATCAGATGGACCACTTCCTAGATAAAGTCAATGAAAGAATCAAATACTTGACTCACTTTGGACTAAGCTTTAGTCTAACTAGTTAAAGACTTAGTGAGTTAGCTTCAGTCAGTTCCACTCGACTTAGTGCACCAGGTCGTGGCGAGACATATGACCTTTTTGGAAATCGGATGGACCACTTCCTAGACATGCACTTTGAAGAGCTTCCCTAACTTACTATCAGTTCACTTCGTCTTAGTACTAGGTTGTTCAAGTTTAAACTACTTAGTTTCCAATCTAGTCTATTCTAAATTAAGTAATTAATAACTAACTAAGCATGCAAGAGTTAGCTCCCCCTATGTAGTAGATCTGATGGGTCTTGTTCACTAAGTGAACTTGTCCTTTGGGAATCAAAAATTGGTTCGGTCCAACTTGGTTGACAAAGCTGTTAGTTATATACGAGAGGTGTCCTAAGGCAATCGCCTTATGGTTGTACCATTTATTTGATAAATGAAGATTCACTATTTGAGTGTACATGTTTTCATGTATTTGATTGGATCTTAAACTCATTTACTGAATGTCCGCAACACGATTCACAGCATGAGAGAATTTGTGATTGGATCACAACTAGTGAGTATCTCTACATGTGTAATTGTGATGTATTGAAATTATACCTAGTCGATAAATTGATGCAATCGGACGCCATCAATTTTGTTGAGACAAGCACGAGTTATACTCTTTGGTTTATCCAAGCAGCTATTTCTCACTGGTTGGAGACATTGGGATGTCTGGAGTTAACCGTGGATGCTTGTTATGGTAACTAGTTCATTAAAGTGACTAGTTGTAAGACTTCATATGGTTCTCTCCATATATGAATATGTCAATGAAGTTTTTACTGCAGCTTAAGTGCGATGTTCCTTCGACTTGCGGTATTCGAGTCATCTTGGCCATGTAGACTTATGCTTTGACATCTTAAGCAAGCATCTCCGAGGAGATGTGGACTCGGGATGATTGGGTGTAAGTCGAAGTGGCTGAAGGTGTTAGAATAGCCTACAGAGGATTCACCACTCCTTGCGAGGAGATGTATACCCTATGGCATCTCGTCGGATTGTTACTAATGTCTTTGGCCAAAGCATTACATGTTTAGAGTATGATACTCTTGGATATATGTGCAGTAACTAGAATCCATAGGATGAGGAAGTAATACTTGGGCTAGGTATGACTTAGTTAGCCTACTGGGGACTGGCACATAGATCATATCCTGAACAAAGTGGGTATAAGATGAGTGAAGAGAACGGGGCACGACTCACTGTAGCTGCTGAAAGATTTCAGAAGTTGTTCTAGGGTCAACTGTTGATTTTCTGGTTAATTGGGGATCAGGATGTACTACTAGGTGCCACTCATGATCATTCTATAATTAATGGTTAATTATAGACGACCAACATAAATCGGGAACCTATTTGGTCACACGCACTACGAGTGTTATCCGAAGGATTTAAAATGAGTTTGAGAATGAGATTCTTAGATCAAGAGAGACTTGGTTTGGTTGGATCAAACAAGGAGCGAGCATGAAATAGTTTCAGTCGCATCAGAAGCATGGATGGGCCGAGTCTTTTGAAGACATGATGGATGAACTAAATTGGTTTGGTTCTAATCCAATGGTGGAAAATAAACCAAAGGGATTTGGTTTGTTTTAAACGAATGAAGAAAAATTGATTTGGTTTATTTTAACTTAAAATATACCAATGTGGTTTGGTTTATTTTAACTTAAATTAATGGAGTGGGTTAACGGATTTTGGTTGTGAACCAATAACCCTTGAGAAAAGGTCTCTCAATGGTTAAGAAACACGTTGTCTATAAATAAGAGGGTGGTGAGATAGTTCGTAGACGACTTAGGTTTTGAGAAACCCTCACCACCCTCTCCTTCTCTCCTTGCTTGTGTGTGCCGCCCCTTGGTGTTGCCGCTGCCGGCTAGCTTTCAGTCGTCGGCCAACAACCAGCCGCTGACCCTCCACCGGCCAGCAGTCCAGCCGCCGGCTACCTCCAGCCGCCGGCCACAAGGCTACCGGCAGCCACTTGTTTGGCCGGTCATCTCCTCCACCAAGCTTCCCTCTTGGACAACTTGTGTCCTTTGCGACGAAAGCATCGTTTGGTCGGTGTTTAGAACTCCGACTGCGACCTCCTTGTCGGAGATTGGACCTCCAACAATCCTCATTGGTGGAGGATTGAAGTTTCGTCAATTGGTTGACAAAACCCTCTTTCGAGAAATGAGTTTGTGAAACTCATTTGAATTCAAATATGATTCGAATTGTGATTGTCTCTCGGATCACAATGTCTTCGACACAAGACTAGTATCTCATGTGAAGACGGGGCTCATAGCTTGTTGAAGCTATCCCGACGATACTCGGCGTGGATACGGATATAGGCGAAACTTATGAGGGTCGCTAAGGTTGATGTCATTTCCTCTTCACATAATTCGTCAGGTATACCTAGAGTAATTTTCTTTATTGTAAAATTTAAAAATGCGATTATGTCTACACTGTTGTATCTTGCATGTGCGTGGTGTATGTTGTAATAAAATTGTTTATTACCACTTTATTTGCTTCCGCTGTGCATGTTTACAAAACATGTTTGAACACACGCCCACGTCGGTGCCCCGAAATCCCAACAGTGGTATCAGAGCCCGATTGTGTTCCCACATAATCATAAAATTATTTTGTGATAGTCATAATTGTAATTTTTGAAATTTTATACTTTTGGAAAGTTTAGAAAATTATGGAAATTGTAAATTACTTAAGAAATTCAAATTGGAAATTTGCTAATGTGATTAGGAAATTAGGATTTAGGAAATTTGTTTCTTAAATTAAATTTGAATTTCCTTAATTAATATTTTTCATAAATAAAATATGTGATTAGATTTGGAAATTTGTTTCCTAATTTAATTGATGAGATTTGATTTGAGAAATCAAATCACAAACATATTTTATTTCCAAAATTAATTATGACAATTTAGAAATTACTTGAACATGTCATAATTGTATGCTATGTAATTGCATTAGATGCATATCATTATGCCATGCGTGCCATGACATGTAGATGCATTAGTTGCACATATGTATGCCATGCATGCCATGTCATGTAGATAATAGTTATTTGCATGGAAAGGAGGATGAGACCTCAAAGACCTTACACAATATTAAAGCCTACACCTTCCATTAATATGGTTAGAACCGGAGTTCCGTTTCTTGTTTGGGTTGTTGGACTCTCTCCAAGCCCGGTTCGAACCTGAACATGTTCAAACAATTGAAATAGTTTAATACTAATATAGTAAGAGTCAGATGTCAATCTTTAGTTTGGGTTGTTGGACTCTCTCCAAGCCTGGATAAACGGTTGAATGTGCTCTAGCCATATTAAAACTATTTCTCGATTAATGGGTCGGCTTTAACTTGGAGCATCAACTTGTTGTACTCTCTCCAAGGTCGATGTGAAGGGAGGTGAAGTTGGGTGCTATGCATATGATGCATACTTATTAATGTGTTAACAACCCAATGTTTGTGCAAATATTCAATTAGTTGATAGCATAATGTGATAGTTACATATACATGATATGTAATTGGTATATTTGATACCAACCATCATGGTTATGAACGACTTGCCAAGGTTGTTCTTATCTATGTTGGATATCAGCCCATTCGGAGATGAACCTACGATCTCCCAAATTGATTTTTTCGAATTCGAAAATTAATGGGATTTATAAATGTATATTGATGCATTTTAAATCATCTTTCTCATATATGCTCGATTTGTATATCTAGGTTAATCGCTTGATTATGACGTCTTTAAACTTGCGCTCTATTTTGGATTCAAATAAGTTGACTGAGCCAAACTTCTTGGACTGGCTTAGAAACCTGAGAATTGTTCTTAAGGAGGAAAAGCTTGCATATGTCCTCGAAGAGCCTCTTCCCACCCATCCTAAGAATAATGCAACTCCGGACCAATTGTTGGCCTATCAGAAACATGTGACTGATTCTGAACTGGCGAGTTGCATCATGATAGCCATGATGGTACCCAAGCTTCAGAAGCAGCATGAGCATATGGATGCTAATACCATAGTCTTCCATCTTCAAGTGTTGTTTGATGAGCAAGCGAGATCCGAAAGGTTCGAAGTTTCCAAGCTCCTTTTCACCTCCAAGATGCAAGAAGGTTCATTTGTAGTGCAATTTGTGCTAAAGATGAATGGGTGCATCGAGCGATTAGCCACACTCGAGTTTATGATGGATCATGAATTAAGTATTGACTTAATTCTACATTGTTTGCCCAAGAGTTTCTCACAATTTATGATGAACTACCTGATGAACAAAATTGAAACCACCATTCCTGAACTCCTCAACATGCTGAAGACTGTGGAGCCTTTTGTGAAGCATGAGGAGAAGACATCGCTATTAGTTGATTCCTCAAAGAAAGGTTCTAAGAGGAAATCAAAGGAACATCGCAAGGGGAAGAAGAAGAAGGCTAAGAAGGCAGAACCAGCTCAAAAGGGCACTTGCCACCATTGTGGCAAGGAAGGCCATTGGCGAAGAAACTGTAAGATTTATCTTGAGTCTGTGAAGAAGAAGAAGGCATATGATGCCCCATCCTCTTTAGGTATCTTCGTTATTGATTGTCATTCTATTTCCTTAGACACTTGAGTATTGGATACTGGGTGTGACTCACATATATGTAATGACATACATGGCTAAGGAATAGAAGAAGACTCGTCAAGGGAGAATCAAATTTACGAGTTGGTAATGGAGCAAAGGTTGCTGCGGTCACCATCGGAACATATTTGTTGAAGCTCCCTACCGGACTTGTCTTAGATCTGGATAATTGCTATTATGTACCTTCCTTAATAAAGAACATTGTTTCTATTTCTTGCTTAAATAGAAATGAGTACCATTTAACTTTTAATAATAATTATTGTTACATAACTTTGAATGGCATTTTTTATGAGGCTGGAACTTTATGCAATGGTATATATACGTTAGACGTATCCGGTGATATTTTCAATATCGAAGCGAGCAACAAGCGTGCTAAAAAAGATAATCAATTATCCTCCTACATCTGACATTGTCGACTTGGCTATGTAAGCAAGAAACACATGTCTGAATTACACCGATGTAGAATTCTAAAATTGTTTAAATTTGATTAATTCGATACATGCGAATCATCTTAAAAGGTAAGATGACTAAGTTACCTTTTACTGAAAAAGGTAAACCGATGGGAAAGTTGCTTGGTCTAATACATACTGATGTATGTGGACCTATGTCAACTTATGCTTTAAGAGGCTATAGCTACTTCATTACCTTTATCGATGATCACTCACGATTTGGGTATGTGTTCTTGATGAAACACAAGTCTGAAGCCTTTGAAAGGTTCAAAGAATTCAGAAATGAAGTAGAGAAACAACTTGGCAAAAGTATTAAAATACTTTGATCTGATCGAGGTGGTGAATACTTGAGTCAAGACTTTCTAGATTATCTAAGGGACAATGATATATTGTCTCAATGGAATCCGCTGTATACACCACAGCTTAATGGTGTATCTGAGAGGCGAAATCGAACCTTGTTGGACATGGTTAGGTCAATGATGAATCATGCGAATTTTCTTAAATCCTTTTGGGGCTATGCACTTCGGACAGCTATTTACTTGCTAAACAGAGTCCCGACCAAGGTAGTCTCTACTACTCTATATGAGATATGGAATAGTAAGAAATCTCATTTATCTTACTAGAAGATATGAGGTTGTCCTGCTTATGTGAAGCGGATTGTATCAGAAAAATTGGATGCTAAGTCTGATAAATGTCTATTTATTGGATACCCTAAGAAAACGAGGGGTTGCCAATTCTATTATCCCATGGAACAAAAGGTGTTTGTTTCAAGGCATGTTGTGTTTCTAGAGAAAGAGTTTCTCTTGGAAAGAAATAGTGGGAGCATTGTTGAACTTGAGGAGGTTCTAGAGACTCCAATAGACATTGATGAGATACCTAGTCAAGCACCACAACTGATAACTTATAGTGATGAGCCATCGGCTGAACCTATTGTAACACCACATCTTCGTAGATCTGGTAGAACACGCAACATTCCTGAGAGATATGGATTTCTCATAAGTGAATCGAACGATGTGTTACTCATTGACGATGAGGAGCCTACCAGTTATGAAGAATTTCTAAAAAGTTCAGAAAGGGGCAAATGGCTTAAAGCCATGAAATTGGAAATGAATTCCATGTATGAAAATCAAGTTTGGAACTTGGTGGACCCACCTAAAGGCATTAAGCCTATAGGGTGCAAGTGGGTTTTCAAGAAGAAAACCGACATGGATGGTAATGTGATTACCTATAAGGCTAGATTAGCGCCGGAAGGCTATCGTAAAAAACAAGATGTTGATTATGACAAGACCTATTCACTAGTAGCTATGCATAAATCCATTCGGATGCTCCAGGACATAGCGGCTCATTATGACTATGAGATATGGAAGATGGATGTGAAAATGACTTTCCTTAATGGAAACCTACTCGAGGACGTGTATATGATACAACTTGAGGGTTTCACATCGGTTGATAAAACCAAGATATACAAACTTCGACTATCCATATATGGACTGAAGCAAGCATCCATGAGCTGGAATATCCATTTTGATGAGACAATCAAAAGGTTTGATTTCTCACAAAATCCTGACGAACCCTGTGTGTACAAGAAGGTTAGTGGGAGTACAGTCGTGTTCCTAGTGTTGTATGTCGATGACATACTACTTATAGGAAATGATATATCTGTCTTACAGTTGGTCAAAATTTTGTTATCCAAAACATTCTCCATGAAAGAACTGGGAGAAGTGACCTAATCCTCGAGATTAAGATCTATAGAGATAGATCGAAATGGTTGCTTGGTCTTTTGCAATTTACATATATAGACCGAGTACTAAAGAGGTTTAGCATGTCAGAATCAAAGAAAGATTTCATTCCCATTAGGCATGGGATACACCTTTCGAAGTCTATGTGTCCGCGCACAGAAGATGAGAGGATTTGCATGAGTAAGATCCCCTATGCATCCACAATAGGATCTATCATGTATGCTATGTTATGTACGAGGTCCGATGTATCGTATGCTATGAGTGTGACGAGAAGATGCCAGTCTGATCCAAGAATGGATCATTGGGCGACTACTAAGACATTCCTTAAGTACTTGAGAAGAACTAAGGATGTGTTTCTAATATATTGAGAATGTGATATGGTAATACACGGGTATACGGATGCCAACTTCCAGACAGACAAGGATGATTCTAGGTCTCAATCTGGGTACATATTCACCTTGAATGGAGGTACAATAAGTTGGAAAGGTTCCAAGCAAGACACTATAGCAGATTCTGCCATTGAAGCAGAATACATTGCAGCTTCGGAAGCAGCAAAGGAAGAGTTTTGGATCAAGAAGTTCATCTTTGAACTTGGTGTGGTCTCATCAACGATCCAAACATATGCTTCGCTACTATCATTTGATCAGAGAGATCATCAGTAGGAAGGAAATACAAATCGAGAAGATTCCCATTGAAAAGAACTTAGCGGACCCTTTAACTAAGGTCTTACCTCAAAGTAAGTTTGAGGCTCATGTTAGAACTTATGGTATTGGATACCGTGGCGATTGACATTAGGCCAAGTGGGAGTTTGTTAGTTATATATGAGAGGTGTCCTAAGGCAATCACCTTATGGTAGTACCATTTATTTGATAAATGAAGATTCACTATTTGAGTGTACATGTTTTCATGTATTTGATTGGATCTTAAACTCATTTACTGAATGTCCGCAATACAATTCATAGCATGAGAGAATTTGTGATTGGATCACAACTAGTGAGTATCTCTACATGTGTAATTGTGATGTATTGGAATTATCCCTAGTCGATGAATTGATGCCTTTGGACGCCATCAATTCGGTTGAGACTAGCATGAGTTATACTCTTTGGTTTATCCAAGTAGTTGTTTCTCATTGGCTAGAGATATTGGGATGCCCGGAGTTAACTGTGAATGTTAGTTATGGTAACTAGTTCATTGGAGTGACCAGTTGTAAGACTTCATATGGTTCTCTGCATATATGGATATGTCAATGAAGTTCTTACTGCAGCTTAAGTGCGATGTTTCTTCGACTTGTGGTATTCGAGTTATATTGGCCATGTAGACTTATGCTTTGACATCTTAAGCAAGCATCTCCGAGTAAATGTGGACCCGGGATGATTGGGTATAAATCGAAGTGGCCGAAGGTGTTTGAATAGCCTACAGAGGATTCACCACTCCTTGCGAGGAGATGTATACCCTATGGCCTCTCGTCGGATTGTTACTAAATTCTTTGGCCAAAACACTACATGCTTAGAGTATGGTACTCTTGGATACATGTGTAGTAACTAGAATCCGTAGGATGTGGAAATAATTCTTGGGCTAGGTGTAGCATAGTCAGCGCAGTGGGGACTGACACATAGACCATGTCCTGAACAAAGTGGGTATAAGATGAGTGAAGGGAACGAGGCACGACTCATTGTAGCTGCTGAAAGGTTTTAGAAGTTGTTCTAGGGTTAACCGTTGATTTTTTGATTAATTGGGGATCATGATTGTTGGTGCAGTAGGCACCTAAGTCGAACCTAAGTTTTGATTATAGCAAACGATACAAAGTTAAGCATATATTGTTATCTCATGAGCTAAATCAAGTGTGCAGAAAAGTCTCAACGCTGGAGCTAAAGGCTAGCGACACCCGGAGGAAGCCGCGGTGGTCGGGCGACACTCAAGAGACTTCGGAGGGAGCCGAAGGAATTGAGTGGAAGGCCGGAAGCAAAAGCAACACGTAAGTACTGAGGTAAGCTCGTGTGTGCGAGCGTAAGTAAGGTCATATCCTCTTTACGGGGATGATCTTAAGCGTAGATCCGACCAAAGACTTCTTATAGATGGCCTAGGTCGAGATCGGATGGTCGACGACCATCGAAATTATGTTTTTCTTGAGCTAACCTTGCCTTGCAGCCAGCACGATCATTGCCAACTGAAGGACTCATTGCCGTCCATCACCGAGTGACTCGGCTAGCACTTTCGGTGATCGCCATCGATCGGACCGGGTGATGGCCATCGATCGATCACTTGGTCAAAGGATCACTCGAGTAGTCAGTTATCACCATTTTCAAGGGGTTTTGTGCCCATTTGTGATTGGCTAAAGACCCATTCGATGAAGGGCTCAAAGGCTATAAAAGGAGGGCCAAACCTAGGGTTTTTCATCAATTAAAAAGCTTCCAAGTGCTTCCGATACGCTCCGACTCTCCGACATCCCTACGACGAAGCGCTGCCGAGACGACGACTAGAGCTTCAACCTCCAACCTTTAAAGTCATCAGTAACGAAAGTTCTAAATTGTATTTCAGTTTATTTCTTTTAGTAAAGCTTTAAATCATATCAAGGAGAGGGGGAGTGTCCCTCTACCTTGAGTCTTTATCGAGTTTTGTATTCGTTTAACTCCTACCTCCAACGAGGAGGAGTTCTTTAGTAGTTTGCCCTCCGTACGTGGTCAAGGACCACTAGGGCCTTGGAGTAGTAGCCGTAGGCTACGAACCAAGTAAAAACCCTCATGTTTTTATTTATTTATTGTTATCTTTCTGCTGCATTTTACTCGTACCTTAACGAACGATTACGAAAAAGTTTTTTTTCGCTATTCCCCCCCCCCCCCTCTAGCGAACCGCATCGATCCAACAATTGGTATCAGAGCCGGTGGTTGCTAAGATTTGGTGAAACCACCAATCTAGCCATTTTTTACAGATTTATTTTTCTTTTATTTCTGTTTACTTCAGATTTATTTCGCTTTGTTAAATTTACTCCCGCACTACTAATCCAAGACGCGAGTCTTGGTACTTTTTGTGTGTTTTTGTCGTTGCTAGTTTTTTTTCCTTCGTCTCCTTGTGTTCTTTGTTCTAATGGCCCATCTCGAAGGGTTTAACACCGTCTGACCTCCGTTTTACAATGGAGATGACTTCCGTTATTTGAAGGGTCGGATGGAATGCTTTCTTTAAACCCAAATCGAGATGTGGATCATAATCCAAACGGGTTTCACACTTCCGACTAATGAAGTGGGTGACTCCTTGGATTATGACCAATGGACCATTGCAACAAAAAAACAAGTCAAAGTCGATGCTAAGGCAACGCAAATTCTTCAATGCGGCCTATCCAAGGAGGAGCTAAATCGCGTCGACCCCTTCATAAGCGCAAAAGATCTTTGGACAAAACTAGTGGAGCTACACGAAGGGACCGACGAAGCCAAGGTATGTAAGTGTGATCTTCTTTTCAATAAACTATATAACCTAAAAATGCAGGAACACGAGTCCGCGACGCAACTCCACACCCTTGTCCAAGACATAGTCAACAACCTACACGCAATCGGGCAAAAGGTCGAAAACCGCGACCTTATAAGGTATGTTCTAAACTCTTTTCCGAGGACTACCTTGTGGGCATCCATGGTCGATGCCTACAAGGTCTCCAAGGACCTTTCTAAACTTAGATTAGATGAACTCTTTTCGGATTTTGAATTACATGAGCAGTCCAACTCGGAACCCGAGAGGGGTATAGCCTTGTTTGCAGGTTCAAAGAAGAAGAAATTCGCAAGCAAGCCACCACCAACCGAGGAGGAAGATGAGTCCGAAGAAGAAGTTGACCCGGAATTGACTGCCGAACTAATGAACCTAGCTCGAAAGATAGCCAAGGGACGAAAGCGAACCACAACTCGACCCAACCAAGGTAAGCCTAAAAGTTCTAATATTAGGTGTTATGGGTGTAACAGGTTTGGACATATAAAGTCCGAGTGCCCCAAGCTCAACCACCAAGCACCTAAGCACAAGAAGGCCCTCAATGCGACATGGGAAGAAGCGTCATCCGAAGAAGACGAAGACCACATCTTCATGGCGAAATCGATTGAGTCCGACACGGAGACCGAACCTGAACTTGAGTCAGAACCTGAGGATGACTCGGACTACGAAGCTACCTTCAAGTCAAGCCACGGATACGCATCCGGTTCAAAAGATACCCTTAAGGTGAGTCAAACCTTATTTAATACTTTACATAATACGGTTAGGTTTTTGTCTAGGAAGTTAGCTAAGTCCGAGTCCAAGGTCGAGAACCTGGTTGAGGAAGTTAAACTCCTCAAACACGAGGTCTCCCTAACCTCTTCGACTAGTCGAGTTCAAGAGAAGGACTCAACTCGGGTTGAAAAACTCGAAGTTGAGAACTCACTCTTGAAAAGTCAAGTCAAAGATCTTAGGAATACGTTGGAAAGGTTTACTTTGGGATCCAAAGGACTTGACCTCCTACTTGGATCGCAAAGGGCCGTGTACAACAAGGCCGGACTAGGGTTTAGCTCAAACACGACCAATAAGTCGTATATGTCAATCGTAAGTAGACATAAAAAATGTGTCCAAGCATGGGTCCCTAAGACCACTTTGATTTCAACTCTAGGATCCAACTCGTACTGGGTTCCCAAGGACCAAATCCACTATGTGGATAGACCGAACCGATTCAATGGTCTAGGGGGAGCCAGTACAAAACATGTTTGTGTTTTAACTTAGAAATTGCATGCTTAGATTTATTTTTGTTTTTTTTCTTTCGTGAACTCACTTAGAACACGTAAATAACCAACTAAAATCCTTCGAAAAGATTGAGCCTCGGGGAGCCTCTTTTCAAATAACCAACTAAAATCCTTCGAAAAGATTGAGCCTCGGGGAGCCTCTTTTCAAATAATCAACTAAAATCCTTTGAAAAGATTGAGCCTCGGGGAGCCTCTTTTCAAAAATAACTAGTTAGACGAGGAAATAATTTTAGGTGAGTCAAGTCATCATTTTCTTGAAAATGGCTTTGTCTAAGGAAGTGGTCGATGATCCGATAAAAGAAGGCCTCTGTGCCTCGCCACGACCTGGAAGCCATGATCTTGAAAAGGTAAACTTGACAAGCCTAGGGTCAAATCCAAATCTAACATTGCTTAAACATAAATGCACTTAATCAACTTAATTGGAAGTCATCTCACAAAGAACACATAAGTATAACATGCTTGATCATATAGACTCCGGTGAGATGACCTAGGTTTAACAACTTACAACCAATTTTTTTTTTAAAATATAATAATCTAACATCCAATCCAACCACCTTGTGTGTAGGATCAATGGATGTTAGGCAGTGTTGCTCACACATGGGGGATCAACTCAAATTCAAGCTTGATTCAAGCGACAAGGATCGGTAGCCTTTGGGAATCATCAAAATCATCGGATCAGGTGATATCGAGCTTAACTCGAATTTTGTTATTAAAAATGTATTACTTGTAGAGAATTTTGAATATAACCTGCTTAGCGTAAGCCAATTATGTGACAATAATTATAAGGTCGTATTTTTAGAAAATGAATGTGTAATTAAAACAAATGAAACAGCTAAAACAATACTCAAAGGAACTAGGACAAATAACATTTATACAATTAACTTAATCAAATCCTCAGCCAAATGTCTTATGACACAGGAAGAGGAATCATGGTTGTGGCACCGACGACTCGGTCACTCGCACCCAAGACTCGTCCACAAGATGAGTCAGAGTGGCCTAGTCAGAGGCTTACCCAACCTTAACAATTTGGTTAATAAAATCTGTAATGCTTGTCAACAAGGAAAACAACCTAGGACACAACACAAGTTAACTAACCAAGAACGAACCTCAAATGTACTTGAGCTCCTGCATATGGATCTATTCGATTCACATGGAGCCAAGTCACTCAATAGAAGTCAATATTGCTTAGTCATAATTGACAATTACTCCAGGTTTACCTGGGTTAGGTTCATCAAACATAAAAATGATACCCTAGATCAATCAATCAATCTATTCAAATTAATCGAGAATCAAAAAGACCTTAAGGTTAAAAGACTTATAAGCGATCATGGTGGTAAATTCGAAAATCAAAGGTTCACCGACTTCTGTAACCTAAACGGATACCACCATGAATTCTCTTGCCCTAGGACCCCTCAGCAAAATGGCCTAGTGGAACGGAAAAACCGAACTCTACAAGAAGCCGCTAGGACCATGTTGAACGAATACGACCTACCCGATAGGTTTTGGGCAGAAGCCGTGAGTACGACATGCTATGTCCAAAATAGGATCCTTATGGTAAAAAGGCACCTTAAGACCTCATACGAGATTTATCACGATAAAATACCCAACATCAAGTACTTTAGGGTATTTGGGTGTAAGGTACATATCCTAAACACTAAGGATTACCTAGGGAAATTTACATCCAAAACCACGATCGGAATCTTTCTAGGATACTCGACTACAAGTAGAGCTTATAGAGTATATAACCACGACACCCTTAGAGTCGAGGAAACCATTAATGTAGTGTTCGATGAAGGACACGAACCTACAAAACCCCCGGCAACCCCAATTAGCGAGCCGATTCATACTAGACCTACCTCTGATCCCGAGATCAGGTCTAGTGTTAATCCTAACCTAAGTCAACCAAGTCACTCTATTGATCAAGTGATATATGACTCCAACCAAACTAGTGTTCAACCAAGTCACCCTATTGATCAAGCATTAGGTGACACAAACCCAACCCAATCTAGGATTCAAACTAACCACCCTATCGATCAAGTGATAGGAGATCCTAATCTAGGAGTTCGAACTAGAGCATCCTATAGGAACCTTAGTCAAATTTCCTTAATTTCAAAGATAGAACCCAAATCAATTGAACAAGCTCTTCTTGATCCCGATTGGATTATTGCAATGCAAGAAGAGCTAGCCCAATTTACTAGGAATGAAGTGTGGGAGTTAGTACCACCTAAAGACAAAACGATAATTGGAACAAGGTGGGTGTTTCGAAATAAGCTTGATGATAAAGGTGAAGTAGTTAGAAACAAGGCTAGGTTAGTCGCCAAAGGGTTTAGCCAAGTCGAAGGCTTAGATTACGACGAAACCTATGCCTCAGTAGCTAGACTCGAATCCATTCGAATGTTGCTAGCTTATGCCGTACATCGAGGATTTAAGCTATTTCAAATGGATGTTAAGTTGGCATTCCTAAATGGATACATTAAAGAAGAAGTTTATGTCAGCCAACCCCCCGGATTCGAAAATCTAGATAAACCCGACCATGTTCTAAAACTTAAGAAAGCTCTCTATGGACTTAAACAAGCTCCTCGAGCTTGGTACGAGAGACTTTCAATCCATCTTAAGTCAAAAGGGTTTAACCAAGGCTTAGTTGACCCAACTCTCTTTGTAAAAACCTTAGGTAAAGAAATATTCATAGCTCAAATTTATGTAGACGATATAATTTTTGGAACCTCTAACTCAGCCTTACTAAACGAGTTCGTTTCACTCATGGAAAGTGAGTTCGAAATGAACTTGGTAGTGATTAAGTTTCTTTTAGGTCTACAAATTAAACAAACTAAGGATGGTATATACCTATATCAACAAAAATACACTAAGGAGTTAATTAAAAGATTTGGAATGCAAGACGCTAAGGTAATAAACACCCCAATGGCGATAAATGTTAACATAGGAGAAGACCTAGAAAGTAAGTCCATTGACTTAAAATACTATAGGAGCGCAATAGGAAGTCTCCTATACTTAACTGCGAGTCGACCTGACATCCTATTTGCAGTAAGTATGTGCGCCAGGTTTCAAACCTGTGCTAAGGAGTCTCACCTAACCCTAGTTAAGCGTATCCTTAGATATCTTAAGGGTACACTTAACGTTGGTATTTGGTACCCTAGATCTACGGAGTTCGAACTAATCGGCTACTCCGAGTCGGATTATGCGATGGTAAGATCGATAGAAAGAGCACGAGTGGTTGTTGTCAACTTCTCCGCTCGAGTCTAGTGAGTTGGTGCAGTAGGAAACAACACCGTGTTGCTTTATCTACCACTGAAGCCGAATACATCGCGATGGGTGAGTGTGTCACACAGCTTCTTTGGATGAAGCACACTCTCCACGACTTTAAGTTAGACTTTACGAATACTAAACTTCACGTAGATAACATTAGTTCAATTAATCTTACAAAGAATCCGATATGTCACTCTAGGACCAAACATATAGAGGTCAAACACCATTTCATTCAAGAACATGTGGCCAACGGAGCCATACACCTCGAATACGTCGAATCGAAGTCTAACTTGGCAGATCTATTTACTAAACCCCTACCCAAAGCCAAATTTAGTCTATTAAGACGAAAATTGGGCATGTGTGTAATAGAATAGGTACATGCAAATTATATGTTCTTACTACTATTTATTTAATTTCATTTTTATGGAACTAGCATAGGACATACCTTAGATATCATGCACCTATAGATTTAAGGAGCCAGTACATCTCACAACACATAAGGACTAATGTGTTTGTGTACTTAGCCACGTAGATGGGCGTGAGATGTTAGGACCTTACTCCTGGTTCCAGATGTAGAGCTAGTGCATCGCTATGAACCACGGAGTATAATCATACATACTAACCGACTCTGACCAGGACTGGTTGATCTTACATATCAATCAAGCCAAATATGAGTCGCACATTTTATAGATGAGCTTATTTTCAGTATATTATTTTTTTATATATAAAAATGGGGAACATGCTTGGACTTTAAATTTAACACTTTTTGTTTTCCACACACCCCTTACTCTTTTCGATATACGACAAAAGGGGGAGAAAAAGGCCAAAGTTAAGGGGTCAGCCAAAGTTAAGGGGTCAAAATTTTTTTTGATAACTTAACTTTTACTTCATATTTAAACCAAAAGTTAAAACTTAGTTAACTTTTACCAAAAGGCCAAAGAATTCTTAAACTTATTTGTGCCGTCTAAGTTTTACATAAACTTATTTTAAAACTTTATGTCGTTAATGTTTTACTTAAGGGGGAGAAAGGGCTTAACTAAAACATTTTACTAAGGCCAACTTTAAGTAATGTTAATTACTTAAAGAAACCCTGAAGGGGGAGGATTAAAGGTCTTTCTTCAAGACTCACCCTCGGTCAAGGGGGAGTACTTGAAGAAAATCCTTACTACTCTAACTTAATCTTCATATTTTTGTTTCTCATGCACATTATTACTCTTCATGCTTGCTATTTACTTAACTTTGTATGTGGGTTTGCCATAAATCAAAAAGGGGGAGATTGTTGGTGTAGTAGGGACCTAAGTCGAACCTAAGTTTTGATTATAGCAAACGATACAAAGTTAAGCATATATTGTTATCTCATGAGCTAAATCAAGTGTGCAGAAAAGTCTCAACGCTGGAGCTAAAGGCTAGCGACACCCGGAGGAAGCCGTGGTGGTCGGGCGACACTCAAGAGACTTCGGAGGGAGCCGAAGGAATTGAGTGGAAGGCCAGAAGAAAAAGCAACACGTAAGTACTAAGGTAAGCTCGTGTGTGCGAGCGTAAGTAAGGTCGTATCCTCTTTACGGGGATGATCTTAAGCGTAGATCCGACCAAAGACTTCTTATAGATGGCCTAGGTCGAGATCGGATGGTCGACGACCATCGAAATTATGTTTTTCTTGAGCTATCATCACGAGTGACTACGGCTAGCACTCGATCGAGTCAAGCCGCCACCGATCGTGATGGCCATCGATCACGGGTCAAAGGATCACCGAGTAGTCAAGAGTTATCACCATTTTTCAAGGGGTTTTGTGCCCATTTGTGATTGGCTAAAGACCCATTCGATGAGGGGCTCAAAGGCTATAAAAGGAGGGCCAAACCTAGGGTTTTTCATCAATTAAAAAGCTTCCAAGTGCTTCCGATACGCTCCGACTCTCCGACATCCCTACGACGAAGCGCTGCCAAGACGACGACTAGAGCTTCAACCTCCAACCTTTAAAGTCATCGGTAACGAAAGTTCTAAATTGTATTTCAGTTTATTTCTTTTAGTAAAGCTTTAAATCATATCAAGGAGAGGGGGAGTGTCCCTCTACCTTGAGTCTTTATCGAGTTTTGTATTCGTTTAACTCCTACCTCCAACGAGGAGGAGTTCTTTAGTAGTTTGTCCTCCGTACGTGGTCAAGGACCACTAGGGCCTTGGAGTAGTAGCCGTAGGCTACGAACCAAGTAAAAACCCTCGTGTTTTTATTTATTTATTGTTATCTTTCCGCTGCGTTTTACTTGTAGCTTAACGAACGATTACGAAAAAGTTTTTTTTCGCTATTCAACCCCCCCCCCCCTCTAGTGAACTGCATCGATCCAACAATGATGACTACTAGGTGCCACTCATGATCGTTTTATAATTAATGATTTATTATAGACAACCAACATAAACCAGGAACCTATTTGGTCACACGAACTATGAGTGTTATCCGAAGGATTTAAAATGAGTTTGAGAATGGGATTCTCAGATCGAGAGAGACTTGGTTTGGTTGGACCAAACAAGGAGCGAGCATGAAATTGTTTCAGTCTCATCGGAAGCATGGATGGGCCGAGTTTTTGAAGACATGATGGATGAACCAAATTGGTTTGGTTCTAATCCAATGGTGGAAAATAAACCAAAGGGGTTTGGTTTATTTTAAACGAATGAACCAAAATTGGTTTGGTTTATTTTAACTTAAAATAGACCAATGTGGTTTGGTTTATTTTAACTTAAATTAATGGAGTGGTTAACGGATTTTGGTTGTGAACCAATAACCCTTGAGAAAAGGTCTCTTGATGGTTAAGAAACACGTTCTCTATAAATAACAGAGTGGTGAGTTATTTTGTAGATGACTTAGGTTTTGAGAAACTCTAGCCACCCTCTACTCCTCTCCTTGCTTGTGTGCGCCGCCCCTTGGTGTTGTCATCGGCCAAGCTAGCTGCCAGCCAGCTTTAAGCCATCGGCCAGCCACCAACCGCCGACCCTCCACCGACCAGCAATCCAGCTGCCGACCACCTCTAGCCGTCGGCCTCAAGGCTGTCGTCGACCACTTGTTTTGCAAATCATCTCCTCCACTAAGCTGCCCTCATGGATAGCTTGTGTCCTTTACGATGAGAGCCTCATTTGGTCAGTGTTTAGAACTCAGATAGCGACCTCCTTGCCGGAGATTATACTTGCGGCAATCCTCATTGGTGGAGGATCAAAGTTTCGTCAATTGGTTGACGAAAATCGCTTTCGAGAAATGAGTTTGTCAAACTCGTTTGAATTTGAATACGATTCGAATTGTGGTCGTCTCTCGGATCACAACGTCTTCGACACGAGACTAGTATCTTGTGTGAAGACGGGGCTCGTAGCTTGTTGAAGCTATCCCGACGATACTCGGCGTGGATACGGATAGAGGCAAAACTTACGAGGGTCACTAAGGTTGATGCCATTTCCGCTTCACATAATTCGTTAGGTATACCTAGAGTAGTTTTCTTTATTGCAAAATTTGAAAATGTGATTATGTCTACACTGTTGTATCCTGTATACGTGTGGTGTGTGTTGTAATAAAATTATTTATTACTGCTTTATTTGCTTCCGTTGTGCATGTTTACGAAACATGTTCGAACACACGCCCACGTCGATGCCTCGGAAACCCAACATAAGCTAGTCTTAGGAACCCATGCTTGGACTTGACACTTAACATTTCTATTAAACATGGACTTGTATGATCTATTTGTGTCCTTAGCCTTATATCCGGGTCTGGACTTGTTGTACATAGCTCGTTGAGACCCAAGCATCATGTTGAGTGGAGCCCAAAGTGAACTTTTCCAATGATCCGGTGAGATCTTCTACTTGTCTTTTTAGGACTGAGTTCTCTTTCTCAAGCTTTGCAACTTGAGTTGAGTCTCTATCCTCAATTTGGCAAGTCGAAGTCTTCGAGTTGACTTGCTCCTTAAGTACTTGGACTTCCTTAAGAAGCGAGTTGACTCAATTCTCAGACTTAGCTAACTTCCTACCTAGACATGCTATTATATTGTACAACTTATCTTCTAAGGGAGAAGATACCTCATCTAGTCCCTCGGAAATTGATGTGGATCCGTGGCTTTTCTCAGACTTAGACTCGGAGTTTGTCTCGGCTTCAGACTCATTGGACGCCATGAATGCTACGAAACTCGTCTCCATTATTTTGGCATCCGACTTGTCCGATGATGATTTGTCCAAGGTTAGCTTAGATGCTTCTTTCATTTTCCTTTTCCTCGGTTGGATTTCTTTCCCTTTTTGTTCGTTCCTGCCATCAAAACTATACCATCCTCGGGTTTACTCAAGTTATCCTGTTCATGTAATTTAATTAATTTATCTCATAATTCTTTAGAATTTTGAACTGACCCGACTCGACTTAGCTCTTCATTTGTAAGTCCACATTGCAAGGTATTTAAAGCCTTGTAATTGACTTGAGCCTTTTTCCTAATGTTTGCGGTCCATTTCTTTGGATCTAACAACTCTCCCAAGTTGTCTATCGGAGCTATGGACCCTTTCATAATCGAAAACCAAACCTCGAGGTCGGTTTTCAGAAAGCACTCAATTCACCTCTTCAAAGTGGGAAAATCCTCTCCGTTAAAGAGGGGAGAGAAAACAGTGATTAAACCCTCTAAATGAGACATTTTATATATAAAAAAAATTATAGATTTTTATTTTTCAAAAATATTCCTAGAGTTACAAAAATATAGTAAGATTATACTAGTGCAAAAATTGAATTTATAATAAAGAAAGATGGGCAAGTATGAGAAAATGATTGTAATGCAAAAGCAAAGATTAAAACTAATGTAAAAGTTAATCTAAGACAAGAATAATAAAATTAAAGAAAATTTTCTAAATGCGCTCGTTGGTGGTTGCACCAAAATCGGAGTGCCCCCGCTCTGATACCAATTGTAGGATCGTAATGTTCTGAGAGAAGGGTGTGAATCTCGAAAGTTATAAATTTTCTTTTAACAAACTTTATTTTATCTTTTAAAATATTAAGAATTATTGCAGCGGAAATTAAATTAAATAAGTAGACAAGTGTTTTACTTGGTTCACAACCTGAGTTGGGTTGCTACTCCAAGGCCCATAACTCTCCGTGAGCTACCTCGTGAGCAATGCACTAAATAACACTCGGATTCGAGAACTCTCGACTTCGAAGGGATTTGCTTTTTACAAAGATTATAAGAAAGATAACAAGCTACCTTTCTTTAAATTGAAGTACGTAAAGCGAAAACACAATCAATTAAATATATCAACACTTAGAAGATTCGAAAGTAGGGTACGACGTGTTGGAGTTGTGGTGTTGCAATGAAATGAATTCTCTTCGAATGAAGAACACTCAAAATAGAAATTAGATGTCGTAGATCAGTTACATTCAGAGTTGGTTGAGTACGTCTTTTATAAGTCATTTCTAGTAGACTAGAATGCCCTCCAGTCGACTCCACATTAGCCCGCCAATATAGTACTTCAGCCTTTCTAGTCGACTCCAGGTCACCTGGCTCTGCATTGGGAAGTTTGCCTTTCCAGTCGACTGGACCTCCCCAATCGACTAAAACACTTTCCATCTGTGCTGCTAGATCTTTGATCGATCACCAACTAATTTTGCCAACTAGGTATCCAGTCGACTGGACCATACTCAATCGACTGGACTTCAGTCGACTATTCCCTGCAAAATGAGATTAGAAAAAACAAACAATATAAAATACAAAAGCAATAGTAATACTACTCGATCTCAACTTCTTAGTCCCACACGAACTATTCGTCGGATCGACGCCTAGCTTTGTCCCCTTACAGAGGACTCGGCTCACCTCTTCACTCGAGGCTTACCTACCGGCTGCCTTGCCGGACTTACCTTACTTGACATCCGATCTGACCCACTAGGGTATCCACCAGCTATCCGATCTCCTTGGTCTAGCTGGACTTTATGCCAATTGTCCGGTCTCCTAGCCCAATCGGTCTTCATGCCAGATGTTCGGTCCACTTGACGCATCTAGACTTTATGCCTTATATCTGATCCTCCTGATCTGTCGAGGCTTCTGCCTAGTATTCGATCAACATGACCTACTAGGACTTCCTTTTAAGCCTGCACACTTAACACATATATCAAATCATAGGTTCATGCTAACATTAAACCTTGGAGCATACATCAAAACACAGGAGTGGTGCTCCCTTCACCAACACTCTCGCTCTGGGAAGGGCTATCACTGCTAAACAATATTCTCGACTATGTCTTTTTCAAACCCTATTTGAATCTCCATTAGTAGAACCTCTAGAAATCATATTAATGGCACCTCTTACAGGAGGCTGATTTGTAGGAATTACTCTATCAAAAATTTCTTCCCTCAGCTGAACAGGCTAGAAAGTTTGGTTGATAGGAAGTCCCAACCGATTCCCTTTAACATAATTTCTAACCCATGAACTTGGTTGATATGGGGCCAGATTCATGACCATTGCCCTAATTCTGGGATGAGCTCCCTTGATCCTTTGTAACTCAACATCCAACTGTTGACAATCCTAAGTACTATGTCCATATTCCTGATGATAAGAACAGAAAGTAGAAGTTAGTGGTCTTCGAGGCCCTCTAACAGTTCCCATTGGCCTTCTTAATAGTTGTTGTTCTTCACAAATATTCATAGCCCGCTCCTTAGAAACTTGTAATTTTGGGGCATATAAAGGTCTTTCCCTTAAAGGATGAGCAGGTCTTAACCATTCAGTTCGATGCTCTGGCATCTCCACCACTCGATAATCCCTAGATTCTTGACGAGCCTTCTAAGCATCCTCTAAATTAATAAACTTCTCAACTCTAGATAATAAGGCATCAAAATACACAGGAGGTTTCTTAGCTAGAGATTAGAAGAAATCTCTATCCCTCAATCCTTGAGTAAATGCTAATACTACCATGCCAGGTTCTATGGTCGGAATCTCTCGTGTTGACTGAGTAAACCTTTGCACATACTGTCAAAGAGTCTTCTACTCTCTCTGCTTAAGATTAAAAAGACTTAATGGCGGAGGAGGATATTTTTTAGAACTAGAAAAATGCCTCAAAAATAATGCAGAAAAATCTTTAAACGAAGCAATACTTCGAGGCTTTAAAGTATCAAACCATTGTTGTGTAGATCCTACTAAAGTAGTAAGGAAAACTCGGCATTTAACTACCTAAGTGTATCGATATGATAATGTTGCATTCTCAAATCTATCTAAATGATCCTTGGGATCTGAAGAACCAATATATTTAGGAATATGAGGAGCCCGAAAATGTCGAGGCACCTCTTCATTTAAAATGCTATCTATAAAGGAACTTTGCTCTTCCACCTTTGAGATACTCCTTTCAAGGAGATATTCCCTGTCAAATTGCTCTCCATAGGGGGGGGGGAGCTACATACTCCTATTTTCCCTTTGAATGCTTAAGAAGGTGAGGAAAATCCTTTTTTGCCTGAGAGACTCTAATCACATCTTCTTCAGACTCCTCCCCAAATGTACTATCTTCCTTTAGTTGGGAATTTCAAGATCAGGTGCAGTGGAATATAGCAAATAAAACAATTTTTATTACATCCCAAACATCCCTTGGGGACCAGGAAAACTTGCTTTGGCATAATCATATGTAAACACTCAAAAGAGGAGGAGAAGTTATACCTTTAAGATTCTTTCAAATCTATCAAAACCATAAGCAAGACCAACGGGCCTTGCCTCTATCAGTATTCACACCGGGATCACCTGAGACAACTTCTAGAGTAGCAAGCCTTTGTCTCTGATTGGTGCTAGCCAACTGGCGAAGACAAGAGAAGAAGAAGAGAGAGAGACGACTACCAAGGAAAACCTAAGAGAAACTCATGTCTCCAAAGATTATCAAGGAATCTATTTATAGATCTCTTGATTAGGTCATCTTAGGAGGCTTAAACTATTAAATACTGGAAAATTTAAAATATTAAATTAAATGGCCAAAGAATTAAGGAAATAATCCTGGAAATTTTTTGAGATTTTTAGGGAATTTTAGGAATTTTTCCGGAATTTTTCTGGATTTAAACGGACTCCGTACGAGATTTTTATGGGGATAAAATAAATAGGCTTTAGAGGGGTCTATTTAAAAGGGGATAAATACACGATGGAAAACCTAATTTCTATTTCTTTTTCTTTTTCCCCCACCGTGACTTCCTTCATTTCCCTCATGAGCCCACTCACGGCGCCCTCTTCTTCACGGCGTGACTTTCTTTCGCGGCGGCCGCGCCGCGGCGCGCCCTCCTCCGCCGCCGCGCTGGCGGCCTCCTGACCATGGAATCGTCGACGCCACGCGATAACCAGATCGCGTGGCCGTTCCTCTACAAGCCGCCACCGTTCTCCTTTTCGAGCTCGCCGTCGGTTCGTCGCAACCGCAGCCATCGAACCGCCGCCGAGCTCTCTTCCTCGCCGACCACAGCCACGCGTACCGTGCTCGCCGGACTCCTCTGCCCTAGACGGTGGCTGGACGGGATTCCATTATTGTTGAGCCCGCAACCAGTTACATGATCTGCACACACTGCCACTCATGGGTTAGTGGTACATCAGGAGGGTGTGTGCAGTTGCTCTGTCGACTCACCGGGTCCGCTCATGGTAGCGATGAGGCGTGGTAGCGGCGAGGATCCCTCCTCCAGTCTATGACAGGAGATGAGAGCTTAGCTCCCCACTATGTTTTAGGCGGGAGGATAGGTGTACTCGATAGCATCCACATCCACTCGGTCACTCAGGAGCAGTGATGGCAGAGTGCACAGTTGTCATAGCCCTACCCACTCGGCTTCACCATCGCGTGTGAGGCGGCTGACTGGCGTCAGGGGTGACCATGTCATATGCACGGCATGCATTTTTGCACGGATTGCATTTGTATTGTGTTTGCTGCATTATTGTATTGATGCCTTGGATGTTGCATATGATTGCCATGCATACAGGATTCACATTCATATATGATGATGACTTTATCTCTTATAGTAGGGCATATGCTCCTATATCGTAGGAGATTCAAGTGAGTCTGATCCTTTTGCATTTATTTCTTGCTTACCATATATATGAGATGCATCGACATGATTAGTATTGTTTGCTATATCTTGCTATTCATATCGACAATATCCACTAAGTTCTTTGAACTTACCCGTGGTTTTATTTTATATTTGAGATGAAGTCGGGAGAGTCGATTGCCATATTTCCCCCTCATAGTGACAGTTTCTTAGTTGTTTGAGTTATGGTTTGAATTTTGTATAGAAGATATGTTTAGACTTGGAAATGGATTTATGTACTCGTGGATTTTTGGGGTTCTTGTGGACCATTGGTCGGATCTTATTTTGATTGGTTTGGTTGTATGTTCCCGCTCAGATGGCAGAAGGGGTAGGTTGATGGCCTGAGGCCTCATATTATGTATGTTGTGTTGTGATTGGATTCCGGTCGTGTTGACCGATGTATAGTGGTCGTGTAGGTCTTGTATAAAAATTGGTATTGATATTCCTAAATGTAAAGCACAATGTCTATATCCCATGGAAAGTAAGTCTTGGGTATCAAAGTGCCCAAGTCTCTTTTTCTGACGGGCAAGCCGGTGCATGAGGCGAAGAGTGGATTATGATCCTCGGACTTGCAACAAGTATTCTACTTATGTTAAGAAAGCTTCCAAACTTGTTCTGTCTTCCATAAACTTATGTTATATGGCTCACCACAGGTCAGCACACGTAACTGAACACTAATGTAAATACATTCTAGAAAATTTTCTAGATTTAGTACATATTTATATTGGTTATGCGGTGATATCATGTTTTGTCTGGTATTATTTTAACCTGAAATCAATTGGACTGTTATATTTTTAGGTTTATGGTTTATAGATAGCAATAGGTTATAAATTGCTATTACTGCTATACGTATTTTGTTATCATTGTGATAAAAATGATTAGATATTATTGGTAGATGTTTACCACTTAGGATTTGACTAGTATTAGGATTATTAGACTAGTTGAATAATATGAATAAGATGGATAAATTTGTAGAAGGTATATATATAGGTTCTTTGACTTTACAGATCCTAGTGCATGAGGACATGATAACATTGCTTACGTAGTTTAGGGTATATATAGGCATCGATGTTTTATTTAGTATTGCCTTGACTTTGTTACGGCATGACCCTTTAGTTATACCCTTATTAATTTGACCATTGATTCCCATTAGTATGACTATCTTTGTCATTTATTAGAGTGTGTTATGTGATTATATGATTATGTGTTTTCGGTGGATACCATGATTGGGATTAGTAGAGGTCATATGATTAGGATGCGATTAATCCTTAGAGTATATAACGTTGTTCATATTTCATTTGCCAACAATATCACCCATTCGTGGTTGAGGAAAGTTAAAGTAGAGTTTCCCTAAAGGGCTTTTGTGTATTTGGTCGAATAGGTCTCCCATGTATGGTTGAGATAATCTCGTAAGGTTATACTCTTGTGTTATTCGTTCGAGTTGGTGATAATCGATTCGTATGATGTCCGTGTAAGATAGCTACTTTACGAGGTTATGTACCCACGAGATCATTCGTGGTAGCATGTTGGAGCATGCATGATTGAGTAGAAGGCGGTATAATTTAGGCTTAATCCTCTTGAAGGGCTTGATAGTAGATTTGTGGTCCTTATTGGCCTGGATAGACGTTTCCTATTAATTGGGACGAAACTCTATGAGTAATCGTCTCGACGTGGTTATTGGAGGACTTATGATTTTGATCGACCTTGATACCGATCATGTTAGAAGGGTTGGAATGCTAGATTTAATCATCTCGACTTATTTATTTATAAGTTGATGATCTTTACGAATTTGGTAAACATTTCATTATTAGAGGTGTTGAAACCCCTAAAGGCCGCCTCAATGGGTTTAATTATAGATCGATGATCTTTGTCAACGTCAATGGTCGTTTTATATTGGATGTATTTGATAACCCGAGGTTTAACAACCTAGGAGAATCGACTGCTCACGCGACGTTCGCGGTAGCTCATAGATTGTTCCTTTGTATTACCTCGAGAGCCACGAGACTTTGTCATGATATCCAGATGTGCATTGCTTGTTGCAGTGGTTGAGTTTTATGGGTATATTTATTATACTGCTGATCAGGATAGTTGCAGACCGATATTGGTACTCTGAGGGTTGGGTTACTCTAACTTGTTCCCTGTGACTTCCATTATGTGCATTATGATTATGCACTATTGTCTATACATCCACAGAGTGGTTGTACTTATCCCCTCCTCACTTATCCTCTAGGTTAACTGATGGAGGACGTGTCATGTTGACCTACCTTTAAGTCGCTCAGAGAGTTCCTTGCCGTGCTTGTCCCACTGCATCGTCGAGATGCCGCTTTACTTACTTTATCGGTGTTGCATTTTATTATGCACTTTGGATTTTGTCGCAGTTTGATTTGGTGTCATAAAACTACTTTACTTTAATGGATATATGTTTAGTCGTGCATGCATGCAGTTATTAAAATACTAGTATTTCTATAATTGTTTCGAGGTTTTTACCAGATTTGGTCTATGTATTTCGGAATATTGTCACTAAGGGGCTCCTCTGTTATTTAGATGACGGATATGCCCCAGGACGTGACAATTTTATTGGTTTACGGTTTTGGTTTATGGGTTTTGTGTTTCGAGGATTTGATTTCCCTTGGATTTTTGGGAGTTCTCGGGTTTGGGACCAGGCGAGCTGAAGGATATCTCTGAGCTATAGGAAAAGTATTGTCTTTAGTGGTTATTGTACTTTAATGGTTAGGAAAAGTATTGACTTAGTGAAATTGCCCCTACTCATGGTCGTGGACGAGTTCGACGACGTATTGATCTTGAGGAATCTAATGATGATTTCAGAGGTACGGATTCTTTAGAGGTGCCGACTGATGTCGAATTAGGAAGCTAGGGATTTGGCCTGCTAGTCACCCATTTGAAGGTCAAGGAGTAAACCCTCAGAGAATATCAGTCCCTACTATTAGTGGTTTGGTTATGGATAGGGCGTGTATACTTACACTGGTCAAGACGATGAAAGATCGTTTTACCTTATTATAGGAGGTGTTGGATGGGATATTTATCTGTCCCAGAATTTCTTCCAGAGAAGATCCGGAACTCTTTGTTAAAAGAGAGATGAACCTTTGAGGTTATGCATCGATTATCAATGATAGAATATGGTAGTTGTGGAAGGAAAAGAATATCCTTCATTGTGGATAGAGGATCTATTTAGATCAGCTATAGGGCATCGGTGTATGCTCTAGGATTGATTTATGACTGATGGGTTGATATTGTAGTGACATGATGTCATACAATTATCATGGTCGTTGTGATGATTGTTATATCATCAACCTAGAGTAAAGAGAATGCAGGTGTGTAGCGACGACAATTTCATACTTGGTATGAATTGTATGAGCATTTGATTTTCTTATTAGACTTACGGATGACTTAGTCGTCCAGGGATTTGGGAAGTCGTGTATTTTGGACACGATTGGGTCAGTTATGGTCGTGGGAGTTGCGTAACTTGGCCACTAATGATAGTGGTAGTTGGAGTTGCTTTCGACCATTTTTCTTGGTATTGATTTGATTATTATCATATATATGGATAGGATGCTCTAAGCGGTACTACATCGCTGTTGATTGGATCAGAAGGTGATGAAATTTACTTGGTCTGTAGCTTGTGAAACTAGTTTCAGGGCTTAGACGATGGTTGACTTTTACGCCAGTGTTAATTAATTATTCTGGTGTGGATGGAAGGGTAGTGTATATGGATGCAACCTTTCGGGGATCGGAACAATTCCGATGCTATAGAATAGGACGTATCCTAAGATTACGGCGTTAAGAAGCTGCGAGATAAGTCATATATATGGCGTGGACTTAGCGATGATTAGGTTGTATTGTAGAGGTGAAGAAGCGGGAATGCTCATGGGGTTTTGGCTAGCTCTTGGATAGCTACTATAGAGTAGGAACACAAGCGGTTGTAACAAGGAAGTTTTGGTCGCGATAGCCTCCCATGCACTTACAGTGTGTGGTGGAGTGGATGTTGGGCGGTAGATGGACTCTGTCTCGACAGAGGAGGATAATGGTTTACGAAGTTGTATTAGTTTAAGGAGCAGATGCTTGAAATTCCGATTCGGAATGGAAGTGGAAGCATATTATTATAGATGTTGTGGTGGGTTTGCCTAGGACACATCAAGGCCATGGCGATTTGGGTAGTCGTTGACCGACTAACCAAATCCGCACTTCTTAGCGATTGGAAGGGCTCTTTGGATCGTTTGAGTTATATTGTCGGGATATCATGCATGGTGTCCTTTGAGCATTATATCGGATAGAGATCACGGTTCACGTCTCGATTTTGGCGATCTGCTGGGCCTTAGGCATGCGGCCGTTTTAATCTTTGCATTCCATCCGCATGGATAGATGGGCAATGCGGCGGACCATTTAGATACTAGAGGATTTGTTGGGGTCTGTGTTATGGATTTGAGGGCAAGCTGGGAGGACGGTTGCTAGGACCCATAGAGCTCGATGGGAGCGGGGTTGGTCCGTACTATCGGGCGTAGGATGGCGAGGCGAGGATCGTCGGAAGAGTTATGCGGTCGGAGGCGGAGACCTCGGGAGTTCTCTATTGGTGTCGGGTATTCTTGGAGTCTCACCCATGAAAGGGGTGAAGAGATTTGACTCCGTGGTAAGCTAGCTCTAGGTACATTGATCCGTTTGAGGTTTTGGAGAGGATCAGAGCAGTCACTTACCGTCTAGGGCTACCACCGTTTTTAGCTAGTATCCAGAATGTGTTTCATGTGTCCATGCTGAGGAAGTATATGTCAGACTCTACACATTCTATCAGATGTGTCAGGTTCATTCAACTTTGATGCTACTTATGCGAGAGGTTCGATGCGGATTTTGGATTTCAAGGAGCAGCGGTTCTGCGGAACAAGGTTGCGACTTGTCAAGGTTCGGGTGGAGTCACCACACCGACGAGGAGGCTACTTGGGAGCTCGAGGAAAAGATCAGAGCTCAATACTCCCACTTGTTTACTTAAGGTACGTGAGGTATATTTTCAATACTTGTGGTGTTTCTTACTCGTTGTGCATTTGAGTAGGAAATTTGGGGACCAAATTTTAATTAGTGGGAGAGAATGTTAAATACTGGAAAATTTAAAATATTAAATTAAATGGCTAAAGAATTAAGGAAATAATCCTGGAAATTTTTCGAGATTTTTAGGGAATTTTAGGAATTTTTCTAGAATTTTTCTGGATTTAAACGGACTCCGTACGAGATTTTTACGGGGATAAAATAAATAGGCTTTAGAGGCGTCTATTTAAAAGGGGATAAATACGCGATGGAAAACCTAATTTCTATTTCTTTTTCTTTTTCCCCCGCCGCGACTTCCTTCGTTCAGCAGTCCCCTTTTCGCGAGCCCACTTTGGCGCCTCTTCTTCGGCTGACGGCTTTCTTTCTGGCTGACTGCCGCCGCGCCCGACGCCCCTCCTCCGCACGCGTCGGCCTCCACGGCCATGGAATCGTCGCCGCTCAGCCGCGATAACCAGATCGCGTCGCCCGTTCCTCTACAAGCGCCGGCCACCGTTCTCCTTTTCCGGTGCTCAGGCCGCCGTCGGTTCGTCGCAACTGCAGCCATCGAACCGCCGCCGAGCTCTCTTCCTCGCCGACCACAGCCACGCGTGTCGTGCTCGCCGGACTCCTCTGCCCTAGACGGTGGCGCCGGCCTCTTCTGCCACAGCGGACGCCTCCTCCTCTGCCCTTCTGGCCGGTGGTCGTCGGAGTAGGTAAGGGTCTTTTCTGTTTTGGTCGATCGGTGAGTGTGGTTGGTGATGGTGAATAGGGCAGTAGGGAAGGAATTGGGGGCCGACTGTGAGAGGTTGTGAGGGTTTGATTTGGAGGGTGTCGTGTGGTTAGGGTTGGGAGGTGGTCGTGCAAGGTCGGATGTTAGTGGGTTGTGGGTGGAGGTGTCAACTGTGAATTTAAGAAATTGAGTGAGAGGAGAGGACTCGGTTGGGTTGCTCCGGTGAATAGAACAGGAGGTGCGCTTTTGTTTGAATATGGTACACATGATAATAGGGGTTGTGGGATTGATTTCCTGTGAGGTTCGGCTGTGAGGGCTAAGATGTTCTATTTGAAATGGTTGTGAGGTTCTGATTGGGTTGATGTAGGTTGTACGACCGTAATTGGTATGTTAAGTGAGTTATGAATGGTTCAGAATGTGTATTGATCTGTGAGATAGCTATTTGGGTTTTGGTTCCATTCTGTGGATGGCGAATTGGGTGTATCGAGGTGTTGTGCTCGTATTCGGTAGATTAAGTGAATACAGGTTCGATGTAGAATTTATCTAATCGATGTCGTGTGTTTGGATTTGATGATAATTATGTTATATGCAGGTTTTGATCACGAGACAGGTCCACGGACATGAAGGTTTCACATTTCGAGCAATTTATATAAGGCGGGTATTTTGACTTGTCTTTTTGATATAGTCATGTTGATATGCTAGATAGTTATAGCTTGCAATAGTTTTCATGTTTATCTACCTTGCATGTTATTATGCCTATTTGACACATGCATTTGATCAGTTTATAGTTATACTTTCCCTGTTTTACTTGGATCATGTATATGTACCTTTTTATTGTGCATATTATTCGGATACGTATGTTAGTTGGTATTACATGCTTTAGTGTCATGCACCATCTTGCATGATTGCATGCTGGCTGGACGGGATTCCATTATTGTTGAGCCCGCAACCAGTTACATGATCTGCACACACTGCCACTCATGGGTTAGTGGTACATCAGGAGGGTGTGTGCAGTTGCTCTGTCAGGCTCCGCTGGTCCGCTCATGGGTAGCGATGAGGCAGCGTGGTAGCGAGCAGGGATCCCTCCTCTGGTCTATGACACCGGGAGATGAGAGCTTAGCTCCCCCACTATGTTTGGGGCAGGAGGATAGGTGTACTCCGACAACATCCTGTCCACTCGGTCACTCAATAGCAGTGATGGCAGAGTGCACAGTTGTCATAGCCCTACCCACTCGGCTTCACCATCGCGTGTGAGGCGGTTGACTGGCGTCAGGGGTGACCATGTCATATGCACGACATGCATTTTTGCACGGATTGCATTTGTATTGTGTTTGTTGCATTATTGTATTGATTCCTTGGATGTTGCATATGATTGCCATGCATACAGGATTCACATTCATATATGATGATGACTTTATCCCTTATAGTAGGGCACATGCTCCTATATCAGGGTAGGAGATTCAGGTGAGTACAGTCCTTTTGCATTTATTTCTTGCTTACCATATATATGAGACTGTACTGACATGATTAGTATTGTTTGCTATATCTTGCTATTCATATCGACAAATATCCGCTAAGTTCTTTATATCTTGCTATTCATATCGACAAATATCCGCTAAGTTCTTTGAACTTACCCCATGGTTTTATTTTTATTTCAGGATGAAGTTGTCAGGAGAGTCCAGTTGCCATATTTCCCCCTCGTAGTGACAGTTTATTAGTTGTTTGAGTTATGGTTTAAATTTTGTATAGAAGATATGTTTAGGCTTAGAAATGGATTTATGTACTCGTGGATTTTTGGGGTTCTTGTGGACCATTGGTCGGATCTTATTTTGATTGGTTTGGTTGTATGTTCCTGCTCAGATGGTAGAAGGGGTAGGTTGATGGCCTGAGGCCTCATATTATGTATATTGTGTTGTGATTGGATTCCGGTCGTGTTGACCGATGTATAGTGGTCGTGTAGGTATTGTATAAAAATTGGTATTGTCACCCGCATCGGGAGATCGCCGGATTTTCGCCCGGGGACTCCTGGCGTGATATTTATCGGGCCTATTGGCGACTGACGACCCCTATTGGTCGATGATCGCTGTTCGTTGGCGCGGCGACTCTATTGGTCGACGACGCCGCCTGTCGTCGTTACTCACTCCACTCGAAGTGCCTTTTCTCCAGATTCTAGACTTCAGCAGTTTATGAATCCTGGTAACCAAGTGATCCAGGATCACTTGGTTACCAGGATTCATAAACTTTAGTACTTAGCCTGGAGGTCTAGAGTTCGAATCCTGGGGAAGGCAAAAACCCACTTCCAGGGGTGGGAAGACCAGGTGAGTAACGACGGGCCAACAGGGGCGACGGTCGTCGACCAATAGGGGTCGCCGAATTCCGCCAACAGGGGCGATGGTCGTCGACCAATAGGGGTCGTTGAATTCCGCCAACAGGGGCCCGGTCGTTACATAAACGGAACCTATCTTACAATAATTATCCCATAATTAAGGAAAGAATAATCCAAGAAATTTCCATAGAGAAATCTCCAAAAACGACGGAAACGCAACACGGTCGTGCTAGGACACATGACCAGCCGTGTGTACTTCTAGGCACAACCCAAATTTTTGCCATTTTTTTCCAGAGTCAGGCACGGCCTGTGCCAGGTTAGGCACGACCGTGTGAGGCTCTATATGGGCCATTTGACTTTGTTTAGGTGCAATATGGTAGTGCTAAGTCAGACAAGGCCAAAGGAGGTTCCATAGCCTCGTAGTGCATGTGACCCAATAGGTTCCCGGTTAACTTGGCCATTCATAATTAACCCTTTAATTATGAATAGATCATGAGTGGCACCTAGCAGTACATCATGACCCCCAATTGATTGGAAAGTCTAAATTGACTCCAAAAAATTTCTGAACCCTTCAGCAGCTATAGTTGTTCATGCCTTATTCCTTTCACTCATCCTATACCCACTTGGTTCAGGACATGGTCTGTGTGTTCGTCTCCACTAGGTTGACTACGTCACACCTAGCCGAAGTTAGTTTCCTTGTCCTGTGGATTCAAGTTACTCCGTCATGTTCCCAAGATGACCATCTTCTTAACATGTTTACTCTGGCCAGAGACTTCTGAGTAACAATCTTGACAAGAGTCTTAGGGTATATATTTTATTTATCAGAAGTGGTGAATCCTTTATGGGATATTCAAACACGTTCGATCACTTTGGCTCATACCCAATCATCCCGGAGTTACCTTACTATGTAGATGGGTGCAAAGAAGTCAAAGTATAAGACACCATGATTAAGGTGACTTGAATGTAGGAGATTTGAGGCCGATAGAGGGGGGGGGGTGAATAGCGTCGATTCGTTGCGTGATGGAATTCGTTTCGTGTTCGTCTACAAATTTCGTTAGTGCGCAGCGGAATAATAATAAAGCAATATAAAATAGACAAACACAAATACACAAGTATTTAACGTGGTTCGGAACTGAACGGTTCCTACTCCACGGATCGGGCTCTAAAAGCCCTAATAATGAAAACACGCACTACTAATCACAATAACTCCTTCTCGACACAAGTCGGAGGTGGAGAAACCTCGTACAAATGATATTACAACAGCAAGAACAAAATACAAGCAATATACAATGCAAATATGAAAGACAAGTAAAGAAAAACTTTACAACACTTGTTTTTGATTGCTTGAATGCTTGGTTGCTTGACTTGCACTTAGAGACCTGATTTGCAGCAACAAATCGCCCCTATAGCTCTCAAGAACTGGATGTTTTTTCTTCCTTCACGAGCTCCATTTAAAGCTTCAACTTGTGCTGGAAAAAGTCGATCAGTCGACTGCTTGGGACCATCAGTTGACTAATGCCACTGTTGTCGTGAGACAACGTCTAGATCCACAGTGGAAAATCCAATGGATCCATCATCAGTCGAGTGAGACTCCATTCTGTACTCCAAAACCCGAGCACTAATCGACTGATCACAAGATCAGTCGACTGCTTGGCCAATGAGTCAACTGCCCTCCTTTGACAGTCAACTGCTAGGCCAAATCCCACAGTCAAACCCTAGTTGACTCAGGCCAGTCGACTGTCACATGACACCAGTCGACTGGCACACCTCAAACATGAGGTTTTAGCCCAAGTATGGTTCCCCCATACTTGCTAGACCACCCTTAGCCTAGACCAAAGCCTTCTAGCTACCTCCATCAGCCTCACGCCTCTCGGATCCCTCCAAGTCATCCATGACTTGTTCATCCATCGCGTTAGCCTTCAGGTGCTTCCATCGCCTATGTCATGCTAACGGTGTCTACACCGCCAAGGCACATTAGACTTATGCCGCCAAGACTCTGCTTGGACTTTACGCCGCCAACCATTGGACTTATGCTGCCAAGACTCCCGCTTGGACTTTATGCCGCCAATATCAAACCCCTTGGACTTCTCAAATGCCAAGACTCAAGCTTGGACTTTTCCTTGCCAACCCATGTTGGACTTTCCATGCCAAGACCCATAATCACATGGTCAACCCTAATCAACCATCAAAGTCTCCCTCGAGTCAAACTCGAGTCCGGTTATTCATAACCTGGGTCGATTGTACAAACAATCTCCCCAAAATATTAATAGACATTAATGTCAAACATCAATGTTAACTTACTTTGTCAAACATCAAAACATCACTCGAGTCAAACTCGAGTCTAGTCAATCGTGACCTGGGCCGATTGCACCAACATTGAATACCCCAAGTCTAAGGAAGCTCACACTCGAGCTGCAATGAGATCTTCAATGACATATAGAACCATATGAAGTCTCATAGCAGGTCACTCCAATGAACTAGTTACCATAACTAGCATCCATATGTTCACTCTCAACATCCCTATGCTTCCATTCAGTGAGTATCGAATGCTTGGATAAACTAAGAAGCACAACATGTGCTAGTCTCACAGAATTGATGATGTCCAATCTCAGCAATTCATCGACTAGGGATTGTTTCAATACTTACATGATTACACCTAATAAGATACCCACTAATTGTGATCCAATCACAATTTCTTTCATGCCATGCATCGTATTGTGGACTTCAGTACATGAGTTTAAGATCCAATTAAATACATAAATAATGTATACTCAAATAGTGAATTTTATTTATAACTTCTAAGACGATTGCCTCAGGACACCTCTCAATTACATCACCTTTACTTTTCTAGGTACAGTTCATTGTGACATTTGATCCATCACAGCAACTACTACTTGCATAAGGTCTTCCTTACACATGGGCCCTTGATGCCTTCTTCTTGTACCTCCCTGAGATATACTAGATATAGACTTCTCATCCTTTATCGACTCCTTCATTTTCCTCCTAGTGTTCACCATTGCTGCTTTTTGTTTAGGTTTCCACAGATTGTGCCAATTTGATGGTGCCCTCTTCTTCGGCCCACTCGGATCCCCTTCTCTTCCCTTGAAGATTCCCACTGTCCACCTTGAATCCTTGGGCTAGAGGCTATATCTATCACTCAAATAGAATGTTAGGGATGAGCCGACATTCTCGTCACGGCTCCTCCGACACTCAAGTCAGAATCACAAGTATAGAGTAGTAGAATAAAGAAGAAGAAATGAGAAGAGATCTTTGTCTATCGAATAGAAAAGAAAGAACTATCCCTTTTCCATTCATGTCCGCCCCCTTTTATAGGAGATTTGCCCGCCTTGTTCCCAAATAAATTTACTTTAGTGCCCCTACCATCTCGTTGAGGCATAACTGCTTTTCTCGCTCCTTTTCAAAATAATTCCTTCCATGCCATCCATGTGTCCCTCCTCCTTCTTCCTTATCAGTTACCTACACAAAAGAAGCGGGAAAAGCAGTTACGACTCAATGGGATGGTAGGGGCATTAAAGTAAATTCATTCGAGAACAAGGTAGGAAAATCTCCTATAAAAGGGGGCGGAGATGAATGGAAAAGGGATGATTCTTTCTTCTCTATTCGGTACACAAAAATCTCTTCTTATTTTTTCTTCTTCATTCTACTACTCTATACTTGTGATTCTGACTTGAGCGTCGGAGGGGTCGTGCTAAGAATGCCGACCCATCTCTTGTTAAAGATTCATAATCTTGTGCAGTAGAATAAAGTGAATAAAATAATTTTTATTACATCCCAGACATCCCTTGGGGACCAGGAAAACTTGCTTTAGCATAATCACATGAAAACACACAAAAGAAGAAGGAGAAGTTATACCTTTGAGATTCTTTCAAATCCGTGGAAACCATAATCAAGACCAACGGGCCTTGCCTCGATCAATATCCATGTCGGAATCACCTAAGACAACTCATAGAGTAGCAAGCCTTTGTCTCCAATTGGTGTTAGGAAACCGCCAAAGACAAGAGAAGAAGAGAGAGGAAGACGACTACCAAGAAAAAAAACCTAAAAAAACTCTCTCCAAAGATTATCAAGGGATCTATTTATAGATCTCTTGATTAGGTCATCTTAGGAGGCTTAAACATAATCTATCTTACCAAAATTATTCCATAATTAAGGTAAGAACAAATCAAGAAATTTTCATAAGAGAAATCTCTAAAATCGGCGGAACCGCGACACAACCATGTGTCTTCTGTTGGTGCAATCAGACCCAAATGATGTTTTGGTGTTTGACAAGGGTTTAAGTCAAGGTGATAATTATGTGTTATCACATACAGTTGTTTGAGATGTATTTTCAGAAATTCCTTATAGGCCAAGGACTAGATGCAAGGTAGTGAAGACTCGGACGAGGAGTCCTGGCAAGTGAAGACCCGGACGAGGAGCGAGGAGTCCTGGCAAGTGAAGACTCGGACGAGGAGCGAGGAGTCCTGGAAAGTGAAAACCCGGACAAGGAGTCCTGGAAAGTGAAGACCCAGACGAGGAGTCCTGGTAAGTGAAGACCCGAAAGAGGTGTCCTGGCATGAAGACCCGGACGAGGAGTCCTAGCATGGAGACCCGGACGAGGAGTCCTGGCATGAAGACACAGATGAGGAGACTTGGCACGAAGTCCCGGAAGAGATTCTTGGCATGGAAGACCTATGAGCAGTGGTTCACAGGAATCAGGTAAAAGGTATAGGGTAGACCCCTTTCTTAGGTGTGGTTTCAACTCTAGATGAGTTGAAACGGTCAAGAGTCAAGGCAATGGTCGAGGTAGCACCTCGACTGGATGTGTTGATTCCTTCACACCTTGACTGGCTAGAAAAGCGCTGAGAAGACCATAGTAGTCGAGGTGACACCTTGACTAGGGTTGTTTCTCATGAACATAAGCAAGCCGTAGTCGATTAATGCCTCGACTGGGGCCTGCGTGTTCGAAGGAAAAACCTATAGCAGTCGAGGTGGCGCCTCGACTGGAGCTTTGGTTCAACTGAACAGACGCAAGGGCCTGTCGACTGTGAGCTCAACTGATGAAGCTTAATTTAAGCAAAACTCCGTATCAGTCGAGGCAGCACCTCGACTGTTGGCCTGCGCAGCAGAGAATAGAAGCGAGGTCGATTTGACTACAAACTCGACTAAGGCTATTAGTTGAGGCGTTGATCCATCTCCTCGACTGGACCTATGTTACAACGGACAAATAATTCAAATTATGGTGAAAACTTACCATTGGAATCTTCATTAAATGTGAGTTAATGCTCCAGTCGAGGCGACTCGATTGTGCGGGCCGAAAATGCCCTAATCAGGCTCGATTTAAAAGGTTTATACGATTATTTTTAGAGAGATAATGATTTACTGCTCACGATAACCTTTGAAGCCATTTTTTCTCTAGTGAGGGTTCCTTTATCCTCCAAGTTTTGATCATCCTAAAAGGCAATCAAAGGTTTCTAAAGAGAAGAAGCTCTATTCTTACATTGCATACGCTGTAAACATTTTCTTCTCAATATTTTTCTGTTGCTAGTTCTTGAGTGATCATTGTAAATCTGTATTAAGAGGTTTCTCCACCTCCGGTGTATCACCGAGAAGGAGAAGTATTATAGTGGTGGTGTGCATCACTAGAGCCGACTAGGGCTCGATCGTGGAGTAGGAACTAGGGTTTCGAACCACGTAAATCCTTGTGTTGTGCTTGCTGTGTTTTTGTACTTGTATTTGTGTTTCCGCTACGTACTAACAACTGTAGAAGAGCATGATGAATTGAGAGACGATCATTCTCTATTCATCCCTCCCTTCTAGCGACGCTAACGGTCCTACAAGTGGTATCAGAGCCTGGTGCTCTTCTCCGGATTCACAACCGCAAGAGCAAGCTCTAATGGCGATGTAAGAAGGCTACAACACAAACAAACCTCCCTTCTTAGACAAAACAAATTTCCAGTATTAGCGAAACCGAATGGAGTACTATCTCATGACTGAGATAGATATGTGGTTCTCGGTGACCGAAGGCTTCACTCCACCAATGGACATAAAAGGAAGGGTTCTTGAATCTGTTCAATGGATTGCAAAACAAAGATGCAAGGCGCAAGCAAATGCCAAGGCCACAGTAACTCTGCAATGTGGCTTGGTGAAGGACCAACTCAACAAGATTGGTCCATTTAGCAGCGCGCGAGATCTCTGGAATAAACTAATAGAACTCAATGAAGGCACAAGGGACTCGAGAATCGCAAAATGTGACCTCTACATGAACCAGCTGCAAAATTTCGCTATGAAAGATGGTGAGACTGTCGACGAATTACACGGAAGGTTCAAGGAGGTGTTAAATGGATTGTATTCAGTTGGAGAAGGCTTGGAAAATAGATACACTATCAGGTATGTCCTAAAATCCTTTCCCCGAAATGCTTTGTGGTCATCTATGGTAGATGCCTACAAAGTATCAAGGGATTTATCTACTATAAAATTTGATGAATTGTTTTGTTAAATGGAACTACAAGAGCAAGCTAATAAAGGTCCGAAAGAGAAAGGTATTGCATTTATTGCATGTGAGCAATACAAGGAGGACAAGAACAAGGAGAGCAAGAAAAAGGAAAAGAAGTGGGAATCGTCGTCATCCTCATCCGAGTCAAGCAGCGACGGCAGTGATGAATCATCATCCAGCGACATAGAAAATTTCGTGAGGAGGATGATGAGGAGAAGTAGAAAGTACAATAAGAAGGATGTGAAGAAAATTTTTGCGGACAAGAGGAAGGGTAAGACATCGCATAAATTTAGAGGTAAAACTGATGTTGTTTATTTTGAGTGTAACAGGAAAGGGCATATCAAAAGTGAATGTCCTGATCTCAACAAGAAAGAGGACAAGCCAAGGAAGAAGAAGGCATTGAAGGAGACATGGGATGAATCTTCTTCTAGCTCCTCAGAGGATGAAGTAAAGGCAAAAGGGACCAAGCACGCTGCGCTAATGGCCCTCGAGAATTTAGAATCGGAGGAAAATGAAAGTCAGAATGAATCTTCACCGGAGGACACATCATCATCTGATGATGATGAGGTAACATCTCCCAAGTTAGATAAACTGTATGAAACAATAGCATGCTTGACCAATGCTTTGAGTAGATCAAAAAATAAAATTAATATGTTGAAATCGAAGGTAGAGGAACTTAGAAACCAGAATTCTATTTCTGCAGAACATAGGAATGATACTTCTCAAGTAGAAGAACTTAGAGAAGAGAACACAACATTAAGAGCACAAGTTGATGATCTCAAGTTCACACTTGAGAAATTCACAACAAGCTCCAAAACTCTGAACATGATTTTAGATGCCCAAAGGGCAGTCTACAACAAAGCTGGGATAGGATATAAACCAAAACAAAAGGAATTTAGCTTCATGTCCTTAGTTAGTAGAACTCATGTTGTTAAGGCAAAAGTAACTAAAGCATGGGTTCCTAAGAAATATGTTGTAAATGTTAATGGACCCAAAATCTGGGTCCCAAAAGATCTTGTATTTCGTGTTTGATTAGGTACCGGTCGAGGGAGAGTGTCCAATGATATGGGTTGTGGATAGCGGATGCTCTAAGCACATGACCAGAGATTCTTCAAAGTTTGCTACAATTAAAAATAGATGTAAAGGTACTGTTTCTTTTGGTAATAGTGGTAAACTAAAAGTCATAGGAGTTGGAGATATTGTTATTTCTGAACAATTCATAATTAAGAATGTCCTGCTAGTTAAAGGAATGGCTGTTAATTCGTTGAGTGTTAGTCAATTATGTGATGAAGGATAGAGTAGAATTTTATTCAACTCAATGCTTAATTAAACATAATGAATCCAATACTATCATGCTAGTAGGGACTAGGAAGGAAAATATCTATCAAGTTCAGTTTAGTAGTGCTACTAACATGCATGTGAAGTGTTTATTGTCCAAAGAAGATAACTCATGGCTATGACATCGAAGACTTGCACATGTCAACATGAAGAATATTAAGAGGTTGGCCAAGGGAGAGCTTGTGCTATGACTACCATTGCTCAAGTATGAAAAGGACAAATTATGTGATGCGTGTCAAAAAGGTAAACAAATAAAAGCATCACACAAAAGCAAAAACACTGTAAGTACGTCAAGTGCTTTAGATTTATTGCATATGGATTTGTTCGACAGTAGCTCAACTAAATCCTTGAATGGTAGTAGATATTGCTTGGTAGTAGTAGATGACTATACTAGATATACATGGACTTTCTTTCTCAAACATAAGGATCAAACGTTAGAAATTTTTATTTCCTTTTGTAGAAGAATTGAGAATGAGAAAAATGCAACAATTAAAACAATTAGAAGCGATCATGGAGGAGAATTTGAAAACATGAGGTTTAAAGATTTTTGTTTAGAAAAGGGTACAAACATGAGTTTTCCACTCCTAGGAAACCGCAACAAAATGGTGTGGTAGAGAGAAAGAATAGAGTTTTACAAGAAGCTGTGAGGAGTATGCTAAATGAATATGCTCTTCCTAGTTACTTGTGGGCTGAGGCAATTAATACTTCATGCTATGTCCAAAATAGAGTTTTGATACATAGATTCTTAGGAAAAATGCCTCATGAACTATGGTTTGGAAAACCACCAACAATCAAACATCTTAGGGTATTTGGTTGCAAGGTATTTATTTTAAACACTAAGGATCATTTAGGAAAAATCACTGCAAAAGCAGATGAAGGTGTCCTTTTAGGATATTCCCTCACTAGTAAGGCTTATCAACTTTATAACAAAAGAATGAATTTGGTTGAGGAATCGTCAAATGTAGTTTTTGAAGAATGTAAAGAGCAAGTTGACTCTAAGGATAAGAACGATGAAGTTGAGTTTGAACTCAAGAGATTGAGTTTGAATGAGAACACTAATGTAGGGGGAGTTAAATTTGACTCCGATAATGAAAAATCTAGGTCAGAAGGGTCATCACTTGAGCTTGTGCCAAATTGTGAGGTTCAAGAAACATCTCAAGTACCAAGATCCACTAGAATGGTCACTAGTCATCCCCTGGACCAAGTTGTTGGAGACATCCATCATGGGGTAAGAACGAGATCATTCTTTAGGAATGAAGTAAATCAAGTAGCATTAATCTCTGAAATTGAACCAAAAGTAATTGGTGAAGCTTTGCTTGATCCGGACTGGATTATAGCAATGCAAGATGAATTGAGACAATTTGAGAGAAGTCAAGTTTGGGATTTAGTTCCAATACCTGATCAAGCTACCATAATAGGGACAAAATGGGTATTTAAAAATAAAATGAATGATAAAGGAGAAATAGTCAGAAATAAAGCTAGGTTAGTTGCCAAAGGGTACAATCAAGTTGAGGGACTTGATTATAATGAAACTTATGCACCCGTGGCTAGATTAGAATCCATAAGACTTATGCTAGCATTTGCAGCATATAAAGGCTTCAAATTATATCAAATGAATGTGAAGTCAACATTTTTGAACTGTTTTATAAAGGAGGAAGTCTATGTTGAACAATCACCGGGATTTGAAAATTCTGCATTTCCAAATCATGTGTATAAGCTTAAGAAGGCTCTTTATGGGCTGAAACAAGCACCTCGTGCATGGTACAAAAGATTGTCAACTTTTCTAGTTGAGAGGGGTTTTAGAAGAGGTCAAATTGATCCCACACTATTTCTGAAAAGAAATGGTGAAGATATATTTGTAGCTCAGATTTATGTTGATGACATAATTTGTGGCTCAAACAATAGGGATTACCTCAATGAATTCATAGAACACATGGACAGTGAGTTTGAGATGAGTCTAGTAGGAGAATTGACATTTTTTCTTGGACTGCAAATCAAACAAACCAAAGAAGGAATTCATGTCTATCAATCAAAATATGCCATGGAATTGCTAAAAAGATTCAACATGGAAAATGTTAAGGAGGTTTTCACTTCAATGGCACAAAACACTCATTTAGATAGTGATGTTGATGGAAAACCTATTGATTTAAAGCTTTATAGGAGTGCCATAGGTAGTCTTTTATACCTTACAGCAAGTAGACTTGATATAGTATTTGTTGTAGGTATGTATGCACGATATCAATCCTATGCGAAAGAGTCTCATTGGGTTGTTGTTAAAAGAATTATGAGATATCTTAAAGCAACCATAAGAGTTGGATTGTGGTATTCCTGAACTGAGTCTTTTGATTTAGTAGGCTATATCGATTCAGATTATGCATGATGCAAACTAGATAAGAAAAGCACTGGCGGGGGCTGTCAATTCTTAGGTTCAACATTAATTAGTTGGTCAAGTCGAAAGCAACATTGTGTCGCTCTCTCCATGATTGAAGCTGAGTACATAGCCATGGGAGAGAGTGTATCGCAATTGTTATGGATGACTCACACCTTGGAAGATTATGGTTTTTCATATAAGAACGTGCAATTGCTGTGTGATAATATTAGCACAATAAACTTAATGAAAAACCCAGTCCATCATTCCAGAATGAAACACATTGAAGTGAGACATCACTTCATTAGGGATCATGTAGCAAGGAGATATTATACTCAATTATGTTGAGGCTAAGGCTAATCTTGCTGATATTTTCACAAAACCTCTTCTAGAAAATGAATTTATCTATTTAAGAAGAGAGTTAGGAATGTGTGCCGCTGAGTAAAAACTCTCCATGATCATAAGGACAAATTCATACGTACAAGAGAAATGGGAAAATGGTTTTGGAATGCCTTGGGAAAACATCTCACACAAACCTTAGGTATAACTATGTGTGTGTATTGCTAGATAGGGGTGAGATGTTAGGAACAACCGATTTACTAAAATGCTTGTTATGATGCATCAACTTGAGTAATGAGGTTGAAAATAACACAAATCATTAAGTTGACCAATTATGGGGAAGACCAATACATAATTCATGTGTTTTTGGTTCTAATATCATAATTGGACATTCCAACCAAGTCAAATTGGTTGGCCATCCTAAACAATGATAAAACTCAACTAAAACATCAAAAATATGTTAGAAATTGTCTATTAAGTGTATTGTTGCTTGTAAAATGGTTTAGGGACTTAAATACAGTGAATTTAGGACTTAAAATACCTAAGAAAATAAAATTTCAGATTAACAGTCGAGGCGTTTCAGTATTTGCCTCAACTGCTAGCTGTTGCATGCAAACAGAAGTGAGGTGCACTCGACCAGCGCCTCGACTGGCACCCTTGGTTGTAGTCACCAGCGAATAGAATCGAGGCACGCTCGATCATCACCTCGACTGGACATTCTGCCACCCCTATAGAAATTTCCCAAAGGTCAAACTGAGCGACTTTCTGAAATTCCAGACAAGTTTTTTTTAAAGTCAGATCAGCTTTCAAAATTTCAGACTAGTTTCAAGGGAGCTTAAGAAATTTCAGACTGCTTTCCAGGGAGCTTAAGAAATTTTCAGACTGGTTTAATTCCAGGCCGGTTTAGTTCCAGACTGGTTTAAGTCCAGGGCAATTTAATTCTAGGGCAATTTAATTCTAGACCAGACTGGTTTAAATCCAGGCCATTTTAATTCTAGACTGATTTAAGTCCAAGCTGTTTTAATTCCAGACTAGTTTAAGTCCAGGCCAGTTTAATTCCAGACTGGTTTAAGTCCAGGCCGATTTAATTCTAGACTGGTTTAAATCCAGGCTGCTTTAAAAATTCCAGACTGGTTTAGATTTCATAGCGGTTTGATTTCAGGACGGTTTTGATTTCAGGACAGTTTTGATTTCAGGACAGTTTAGATTTTAGGATGGTTTAGATTTCAGGGCGGTTTAGAATTCAAGGTGGTTTGATAAGTCAGGCCGGTTTAAATTTCAGACAAAGGCACAGAATCGAGGTAAACTCAACCCATGCCTCGATTATCTGTCCGAATGAAAGCACAGAAATGAGGCACACTCGACTGGCACCTCGACTGATTTATCAGGTGAGCGTTCAACTTATTGCCTCGACTGTTCGACTCGGGAATATATAAGCAAATCCTATTTCCACATCGACTCATCCCATTTTTTTTGACTCGACTGTTCTCGCCAAGATTTCGATCCCGTCGCCCTCACCGTCGCCTCTCTCGTTTCCGGCAAGATCGATGGCGACCAAAGCTTAGACGACCTCCCTTGAACCCTAACCGACCTCAAGTACGTCCTCCAACCTCTCATTTCTTCTCTCGGTCAATCCCTAACCCTAATCGCCAGTTTCTCCACACCTAGGGTTCATCGGATTTTCTCTCGCCGGAGAAGGTCATCTCGCAGAAGGTTCCATTGTCTTTCAGATCCCTCAAGATCTCAACCTTCCTGATCAAGGAAAATGGCACCTAAGTAAAATTCTAAAACCTTCTCTTTGTTTTCACGATTTAGAAATTACCTGGGTTAACTAATCGTGTGTTAATCTGTGTCATGCATCATACCATCATATTGCATTCATCTTGCATTTTGGTCATGATTTATGCATTCATTAGACAAAAACGTAAGGTAGGCAAGACCAGTAGGAGGGAAACATCCCGGAAGAATCCATCTTCGGATCGCCGATTTCCCTCCACACACCATCAGCATACTTTCACCGCCCACAAATTTAAGCTGATGCATACTAGGTCATTGGATAAGGAGTTTTTTGATAAGTATGCCCAAAATGTCGTACATGTAGTTGACTACTATGGGCTCAATAAACTAGTCTACTGTGATCACGACATCAATGTAGACTTAGTCAGTGAATTCTACAATAACCTACAACCTATAGGTGATAGGTTCATCTATAAGAGTAGAGTAGCTAGGAGGGACATATCATTCACTCCTGATATTCTTAGGGTATTTCTAGAGTGCCAAGAGTCGAACTCAGCCCTTGAATGCTATCCAAGCATTCAAGAACCGCTTGAGGATTACTCAATCAATGCCATTCATGAGTATTTCTTTAAAAAACCATGACAACCCAGTGTTAATCTATTTCCAGCCATGGCATTGGCTGCCCCCGATAATGTCCTATATAAGGCATCGTAGGTTGCATCCTTCCAATTGTCACACGGGTGCAAGCTAAAGTCATACCACATCATTTACTCACCCTACATCTCCTAAAGAATCGTCTAGACTTTAACATTGCATTAAACATCTTTCTTTGCATCATCCACTTCACAGTTTTTGTCCAAAAGAAAATTTACATGTCGTTTGGACATATCATCACCTTTTGGCTAGAATCCATAGGCATCAACACAAGCAGAGGCAAGGTTAAGCAAATGAAGGACTTCGATTTCATAAAATGGAGAAATTTTTCACTGGCTGACATGTCTCAAGTACGTAATAGCGTTGAGTGGGCCAATGGACACCAGGCTGGAGAGAGATGGGATATGGAAGAAGAAGAAGAAGCACATCTAGCCCTAGCTGACGAACCTTATTCTTCCATGTCTGAGCAGCTAGAGGGCCTACGTAGCGATTATGCTTAGTTCGTGGAGTCAGTTTATTCAAAGTATGAGGAGCTTAGCATGACGATTGATACTAGATTTGAGGAGATTCAAACAAGAATAGATACGCGATTTTCAAAAGTTTCTGCTCAACAGCAGGAGATTCTTAGTCTCCTACGTTCCTTGGCGACTGATTCATCGGGTCCATCGTCGCTAGCTGTGTAGTTTTGGCTAGTATTGTGTGTGTGTATCAACTTTTAGAAGTCTGCAAAATTTAGTAAATCTGTATATGAGCTCGACTGATAAATATGTTGAATGTTGAATGGTGAAATTTTGTCGTTTCATATATTGGATGTTGAGTGTTGATAGTTCATTTTTTCAGCGTCTATGTGTGTTTATATGTTATTAACAGGTTTTATCACAACTATTTTTAGAGGAAATTCTGCTCTTTTTTTTTTTTTTGGTTTTCTATGCCTTTCAATATATATGCACGATCGATATCTACTTTGTTGAAATGCATTGGATAACTAAGGGTAATGATTCAGGGGGAGGATACTATAGATTACTCTTTTTGCGTGTTTGACAAAGGGGGAGAGATAAGTGGGTTTTAAGTTAAGGTGGGAAGATAAGTGGAATAAGCACTTTTAAGCTGAAGGTGGGATCTTTAACCTTTAACCTTGCTTATATGGAAGTTTTGAAATTCATTGCAAATCTATATCTCATTTGAAATAAATATCTTATTGCACATCTTGGTTTGATGAAGTTCTTAAATACTGAAAATTCTGTACAAATCTGAGAATATTATATTTTGCTATAATTGTATCACCTAAACTTAGACCATGTTGTCAAACATCAAAAAGGGGGAAATTGTTTGTGCAATCAGGCCCAAATGATGTTTTGGTGTTTGACAAGGGTTTAAGTAAAGGTGATAATTATGTGTTATCTCATGCGGTTGTTTGAGATGTATTTTCAGGAAATTCCTTATAGGCCGAGGACTGGATGCAAGGTAGTGAAGACCCGGACGAGGAGTCCTGGCAAGTGAAGACCCGGACGAGGAGTCCTGGAAAGTGAAGACCTGGACGAGGAGTCCTAGCAAGCGAAGACCCAGATGAGGAGTCTTGGCATGAAGACCCAGACGAGGAGTCCTGGCATGAAGACCTGGACGAGGAGTCCTGGCATGAAGAACTAGACGAGGAGTCTTGGCACGAAGTCCCGAAAGTGATTCTTGGCATGGAAGGCCTATGAACAGTGGTTCACAAGCATCAGGTAAAGGGTACAGGGTAGACCCCTTTCTTAGGCATGGTTTCAACTCTAGACGAGTTGAAACGGTCAAGAGTCAAGGCAGTGGTTGAGGCAACACCTCGACTGGATGTGTTGATTCCTTCACACCTCGACTGGCTTGAAAAGTGCTGAGAAGACTGTAGCAGTCGAGGTGGTGCCTCGACTAGGGTTGTTTCTCACGAATAGAAGCAAGCCGCAGTCGATTAATGCCTCGACTGGGGCATGCGTGTTCGAAGGAAAAACCTACAACAGTTGAGGCGGTGCCTCAACTGGAGCTTTGGTTTAACTGAACAGACGCAAGGGCCTATCGACTGCGAGCTTGACTGATGAAGCTTAATTTAAGTAGAACTCCGTATCAATCGAGGCGACACCTCGACTGTTGACCTGCGCAGTGGAGAACAGAAGCGAGGTCGGTTCGACTGCAAACTCGACTAAGGCTATCAGTCGAGGCGTTGATCCATCGCCTCGACTTGACCTATGTTACAATGGACAAATAATTCAAATTATGGTGAAAACTTACCATTGGAATCTTCATTAAATGCAAGTTAATGCTCCAGTCGAGGTGCTAGTCGAGGCAACTCGACTGCGCAGGCTGAAAATGCCCTAATCAGGCTCGATTTAAAAGATTTATATGGTTGTTTTTAGAGAGATAATGATTTACTGCTCATGACAACCTTTGAAGCCATTTTTTCTCTAGCGAGGGTTCCTTCATTCTCCAAGTTCTGATCATCCTAAAAGGCAATCAAAAGTTTCTAAAGAGAAGAAGCTCTATTCTTACACTGCATTCACTATAAACTTTTTCTTCTCAATCTTTTTCTATTGCAAGTTCTTGAGTGATCATTGTAAATCTGTATTAAGAGGTTTCTCCACCTCCGGTGTATCACCGAGAAGGAGAAGTATTATAGTGGTGGTGTGCATCACTAGAGCCGACTAAGGCTCGACCGTGGAGTAGGATCTAGGGTTCCGAATCACATAAATTCTCGTGTTATGCTTGCTATTTTTTTGTACTTGTATTTGTGTTTCCTCTGCGTACTAACAACTGTAGAAGAGCACGACGAATCGAGAGACGATCATTCACTATTCATCCCCCCTTCTAGCGATGCCAACGTTCCTACATCTTCCACACGGATGGTCGTGCCAGGACACACGACCAGTCATGTGTCCTTCTAGGCACATCCCAGGTTTTGGCCAGAGCCAGGTACAACCCGTGCTTGGTTAGGCATGGCCATGTGAGCCTGTTGGAGTTCATTTATGTGTGATATGGTCGTGCTAAGTCCGATAAGGCCATAGGAGGTTCCATAGCCTCCGTTTCGCACCCTCTTAGCCTAGTCCAACTAGATATATCCTCTCTCATAGAGAATCTAATTCTCAGACTTGTTTTACATCTCAAGATTACCCATAGTGTGTGTGCCCCAATACGTTTCCGGTTATGTTGGCCATTCATAATTAACTCCTTAATTATGAATAGATCATGAGTGGCACCTAGCAGTGCATCATGACCCCCAATTGATCGGAAAGTCTAAATCGACTCCAGAACATTTCTAAACCCTTCAATAGCTATAGTTGTTCGTGCCTTATTCCTTTCACTCATCCTATACCCACTTGGTTCAGGACATGGTCTATGTGTTTGTCCCCACTAGGTTGACTATGTCACACCTAGCCCAAGTTAGTTTCCTTGTCCTGTGGATTCAAGTTACTCCGTCATGTTCCCAAGAAGACCATCTTCTTAACATGTTTTCTCTTGCCAGAGACTTCTAAGTGACAATCCCGACAAGAGTTCTAGGGTATACATATCCTTTATTAGGAGTGGTAAATCCTCTATGGCTTATTTGAACACCTTCGATCACTTTGGCTTATACCCAATCATCCCGGAGTTACACCTCATATTGAGATGGTTGTTAAGAAGTCAAAGTTTAAGGCTCCATGACTAAGATGACTTGAATACCTCAAGTCTAAGGAAGCTCACACGCGAGCTACAATGAGATCTTCAATGACATATAGAACCATATGAACTAGTTACCATAACTAGCATCCACATATTTACTCTCAGCATCCCTATGCTTCCATTCAGTGAGTACCGAATGCTTGGATATACCAAGGAGCATAACATGTGCTAGTCTCACAGAATCGATGACGTCCAATCTCATCAATTCATTAACTAGGGATAGTTTCAATACTTACATGATTACACATGATAAGATACCCACTAATTGTAATCCAATCACAATTTCTTTCATGCCATGCATCATATTGTGAACTTCAGTACATGAGTTTAAGATCCAATAAAATACACAGATAATGTATACTCAAATAGTGAATTTTAATAATAACTTTTAAGGCGATTGCCTTAGGACACCTCTCAATTACATCAAATTTCCACTTGACCTACAACCAATCACCTTGGTATCTAATACCATAGGCCTCTATATGCCTCTCAAACTTTTCTTGGGGAAGAGGCTTTGTCAAGGGATCTGCTAGATTCCTATCGGTGGTAACTTCCTCTATTTGTACGTCTCTTCTACCTATGAACTCTCTGATCAGATGGAAACAACGTAGTATGTGCTTGGATCGCTGATGAGATTGTGGTTTCTTTGCTTGTGCAGTGGAACCATTATTGTCGCAGTAAACCAGTAATTCTTCAACAATTCTTGGAACAACTCAAAGTCAAGTAATGAACTTCTTGATATAGACCGCCTCCTTTGCTGCTTCATAAGCTACAATGTACTTTGCCACCGTAGTAGAATCAGCAATGGTGTCTTGCTTGGAGCTTTTCCAACTCACCACACCTCCATTCAAGATGAATATGTATCCAGACTGATATTTGGAATCATCCTTATCTGTCTGAAAGTTGGCATCAGTATACCCACTTACTACCATATCGCCTCCTCTATATACCAAGAACAAATCCTTAGTCCTTCTCAAGTACTTAAGGATTATCTTGACAACCACCCAATGGTCCATACCAGGATCATATTGGTATCTACTTGTAATGCTCAAAGTGCCCGATATATCGGGCCTCGTACATAACATAACATGCATGATCGATTCTATAGCTGACACATATGGGATATGACTCATGCGAACCCTCTCGTCTTCAGTGCACGAGCACATAGACTTCGAAAGGTGAATCTCATGCCTCATGGGAATAAAACCTTTCTTGAATTCTTCCATGCTAAACTGTTTTAGCACTTTGTCTATGTATGTAGATTGTGAATGACCAAACAACCGATTCGATCTATCTCTATAGATCTTAATCCTCAAAATATAGGTTGCTTCTCCCATGTCTTTCATGGAGAACATTTTGGACAACTAGACTTTGACTGTTTGCAAAATAGGAATATCATTTCCTATAATTAATATGTTATTGACATACAATACTAGGAGCATGATTGCACTCCCACTTACCTTCTTATACAGATAGGACTTCTCAAGATTTTGTGAGAAATTAAATTGTTTGATTTCCTCATCAAAACGGATATTACAACTCCTGGATGCTTACTTTAATCCATAAATGGATCGTTGAAGCTTGCATACTTTGTATTTGTCAATGGATGTGAAACCCTTAGGTTGTATCATATATACATTCTCAGACAGGTTTCCGTTCAGGAAAGCTATTTTCACATCCATTTGCCATATCTCATAATCAAAATGAGCCACTGTGGCAAGGAGTATCTGAATGGATTTAAGCATAGCTACTGGTGAAAAGATTTTATCATAGTCAACACCTTATTTTTGATGATAGCCTTTTAGCACTAATCTAGCTTTATAGGTAATAACATTACCATCCATGTTGGTTTTCTTCTTGAAAACCCACTTGCACCCTATAGGCGTTATGCCTTCAGGTGGGTCCACCAAGTTCCAAACTTGGTTTTCATACATGGAATCTATTTTTGATTTCATGGCTATTAGCCACCTATCCCTGTTTGAACTATTCAGTTTCTCTTCGTAACTAGTGGTTTCCTCATCCTCTATGAGCAACATGTCATAATCTATATCTCTTAGGAATTCTATGTGCCCTACTAGATCTACGATGAAGTGGTGTATCATCAGGTTAAGATATTACCTCATTTGAATGAGTAATCAACTATGGTTCTTGACTAGGCATCTCTTTTGTGTCTACCAGAGTCTCTAGAACTGCGATTAGTTCAATCTCACTCCCGCTATTTTACTGTAAAAGAATCTCTTTCTCTAGGAATATAGCATGCCTTGAAACAAACACCTTTTGTTCTAAGGGATGATAGAATTGGTAACCCCTTGTTTCCTTAGAGTAACCAATAAATAGACACTTATCAGACTTAGCCTCTAGCTTGTTTGATACTGTCCTCTTCACATAAGCAAGACAACCCCATATCTTCAAATAAGATAAATGAGGTTTTCTACTATTCCACATCTTATATGGAGTGGTAGAGATTGCCTTAGTCGGAACTCTATTTAACAAATAAACAACTGTCTCGAGTGTGTAACTCCAAAAGGTTTTTGGAAGACTTGCATGCTGCATCATTGATCTAACCATATCCAACAAGATTCATTTTCACCTTCCAGCCACACCATTATGTTGTGGCGTGTAACGTGGAGTACTTTGGGACAAGATGTCATTGTCCCTTAGATAATCTTGAAACTCTTGGCTTAGGTATTCACCACTTCGATCCGATCGAAGTACTTTAATACTTTTCCCAAGTTATTTCTCTTCTTCTTTTTTGAAATCTTTAAACTTTTCAAATACTTCAGATTTGTATCTTAAAGATACAAATACCCATATCGTGAATAATCATCGATAAAGGTAATGAAGTAGCTATAATCTCCTGTGACATGAGTTGACATTGGTCCAAATACATTAGTATGTATAAGGCCAAATACCTCAACTGCTCATTCACCTTTTCCACTAAAAGGTAACTTAGTCATATTTTCTTTTAAGCATGAAACACATGTGTCTAATGAATCTAATTCATAAGACTCCAAAATGCCAAACTTATGCAGTTTGGACATGAGTTCATAGCTTATATGGCCAAGATGACAATGCCATAATTGCAAGGTTAACTGATTATCTAACTTAGTAAGTTTGCTATTTGATTTGATATTGAATATCTCGTTGGATGTATCTAACGTGTAGATTCCATTATTTAATATTCCAATAGCATAAAGAACACCATTTAATGTAATGTAACAACAATTATTACTAAACGTCAAATGATAACCTTTCTTATTTGAACATGAAATAGAAACAATATTATTTATTAATGCAAGAATATAAAAACAATCATCCAACTCTAAAACTAGCCCCATAGGAAGTCACAACATATAAGTACCCTTGGATACATCATCAAATTTTTCTCCATTGCCAACCCTTAGATATGCTTCCCCCTTAACCAATCTTCTTCTATTCCTAAGCCCCTGTATATCATTACATATATGTGAGCCATGTTAGGGCAATCAACCCATGTATGATGTGGTTTTGATGTGTGTGGAAAAGGGTTTAGGTTAGATTGATTATGTTGATTTGACATTTATGTTTAAGTTGTGCAGGACTTAGTAAATCACACATGAGTTAGCTTAATGAAAGCATTGGTGAGTTCACCATCTCATGGCTTGGGTCCTTGAGTTGGTGAAGGATAACATTGAGGAAGTCGTGCACTTGGTGCATCCGAGGGACCGCCAGACGAGGAGCATTGGAGTGAAGCCAAAGAAAGCAGACTTAAAGGTAAGACGTGAAGGATGGCATTGCGAAGCCATGCGCTTGGTGCATCCGAGGGACGTGGCCAGACGAAGAAAGCTTCGGTGAAGGACTCTAAGGGAGATGAGAGATTGAGCAATTGAAATGGTAGATTATAGGTGAACTTGGCCGAATGGATAAGTCAAGTGTCGGATGCTCAAACTCAGGTTTGAGGTTTTACCCAACGTTTAGTTAAGTCGGATGCTCAAATAAGTATTGTGTGAGGTTTTACCCGACACCAGTCGACTGCTATATATAGTAGTCGACTCCTCTGAGTTGATGGAACTCGACTGGTGTTCGACTGGTGGGTTTCCATCAGTCGAATGCCAAGGGATGACAGTCGACAGCTGCACCATCAGTCGATTGCCAAGGGACGACAGTCGACTGCTGAAGATGGTCACGGGAACAAAACCACCCATAGTTGACTGATCAATCGGCTGGTGATGGGATCATCGATCGCTAGAGTACCGCCGTTGGGCACGGCAAGTCGAAGCCTTTGTAAGTCGGCAGAGGGCACGGATGACATGCGTGATCGATAGGAAGAAATCCTTCTTTTCTATAAAAAGAAGGTTGGGGGATTTTGGGAGGCTAATGCTTCACTCATAATCATACTCCCAAGTGCCCAACATGTTTTAACACTCCTCTTCGTGTTCTTATTTCCATCTTATTGTAAGAGGGAGTGATTGTTGTAAAAGTGGTTTACCTCCACCTTGCTTGGGCTAAAGAAGATACTAGTGGATTGTTGAGGGAGTGATTCGCCTTATGAATCATCCGTGGACTTGCGGCAAGGGCCGTGAACCATATTACATCTTGGCATTAGTGTTTGCATTCTTTACTTCTTGCTTTGTCTTAATTGTTTTTGTTTAGATTCTATTTCTGCTGCTCTAATCACTTTCCTAGATAATTAAGCAACCAAATTCCATCTACGACATCGGGGCTATTCAACCCTCCTTCTAACTGAGCCACGATCCTCCAATAAGTGGTATCAAAGCCAAGGTTGCTTGTCATCGGACTCACCACTGCAACAAGCACAACAAAAATGGTCGTCTCCAACATCCATCTGCTTAAATTCGAAGGGGACTTCGCTTGGTGGAAAAAGAGAATGGAGGTATTCTTCGAGACCAATTTTGATATCATGCTTATTATGGAAAACAGTTTCGAGTTGCCTAGGGATGAAGAAGGGGAGCCATTAGAGAAGTCAAGATGGACTAAGAAGCTAAGGGAGGAGCACCTTGCAAATTCGAAAGCAAAGCACCATCTATTCAACGTGCTCCCTCAACAAGAAATCAACTGGATTGGCGAGTGCTCTAGCGCCAAGGAGATGTGGGAATAGCTAGTGGAGCTTCCTGAAGGCACATCCGAAGCCAAGCTAGCAAGAAGGGACCTCTTCCGCTCTCAATTAAGCAATATCAAATTAGATAAGGGGGAAAAGGTATTATCACTACACTCTATATTTAAAGAGATAATAAATGGTTTATCAAGTGTAGGTGCAATGCTCTCCAACCGGGACATGATAATGAAAGCCATAGATGCCTTCCCCCGATCATCCAAATGGAGCTCCATGGTGGACTCCTATATTTCAAAAAATCTAGAGGTAAGTACTCGAGATGAATTTTTCTCCACCATGGAATTACATGAAACTAGGCTTGAAGGCATAGTTGAAGAACCAAGCACAAAGTCAAGGGGAGTAGTGCTTATGGCTGACAAAGGAAAGAAGAAGAAGGAGACTCCACCCTCCTCATCGGATGAAGAATCCTCCTCATCAATGAATAGCAATGAAGAAGCCTACATGGTAAGAAAGGTGAGACATGCATTGAAAATTTTTTAATTTAACAAGTCTCATGATAGGAGGAGGAAGGTGATATGCTACAATTGCCAAGGAGAGGGACATATGAGGGATGAGTGTCCCCAATTAAACAAGAGAATGGAAGAAAGGAAGAAGAATGAAAAAAATAAAGAAGGGAAGAATAAAGAAGAAAGAAAGTCAAAGGAGAAGGAAAAGAAGTCAAAGCCCCAAAACCTAAAAGCGACATGGGACGATCCATCATCATCATCTCCCATTTTTCATTAATGGGAATGGATGATATAGCCTCCACCTCATCCGAACAAGAAGCAAGCACAAGTGAGGAGGAGAGCTCAAATGTAGGGGGAGCATCATCATCTTCATCGGAATCAGAAGAAGAAGATATAGTAAGTATGGTAAGAAATCTCCCTATTCAAGAAATTGTTTCCATGATTTCAAGTCTTACTAGAGATTTATTTAGGAGTAAGAAGAAAAATAAATGCATGCTTGATGATATTAGGAAATTAGAAGAGAAACTTGAAAAAACATGTTCACATGATGATTGTATTTCTTCTAATATTAATGATGCATGTATTGAAGAAAACAAGGTTTTAAGGGAAAAGGTAGACGTTCTTACTAAGGCCATAGATGTTAGGGCAATCTCTTGCCGTGATATGGTTTTGATGGTGTGGCAAAGGGTTTAAGTTAGTTTGATATGTTGATGTGATATGTGCGTTGAAGTCGTGCAGGACTTAGTAATTCGCACATGGAGCCGTGGCGAGTTTCACATTTCATGACTCGTGCCTTGAGTCAGTGAAGGATAGCTTTGCGGAAGCCGTGCGCTTGGAGCATCCGAGGGACCGCCGGACGAGAAGCTTGGAGTGAAGCCGGAGGAAGTAGACTTCGAGGCAAGAGACGCGAAGGAGCATTGCGAGCCGTCGCTGATCGCCGAGGGGCGTGGACGGAAGCGAAGAACGAAGGCGAGGACTCAGAAATGAGAGTGAGCGATTGTAACCCGGGAAGGGTAGTCTTAGGTGAAACTTGGCCATTTGGCCAATGTGGATGGGTTTTCGACACGATCATTGCCATGTCATGGCGATCATTCCGAAGTCGAGTGAGTTCAAAGCGGTATCGATCGGATTGTGGCGGTGATCGCCATCTTAGGCGATCGGCCGATCGCCAAGATCATCGATCATTCAAGCGGCCGATCGGTAGTCAATAAGGGTTCGCCACGCAGAATTCGTAGCCGAGCGATCAACTCACGGCGGCGTGATCGATGAGGTCCATCAGTCGACAGCCAAGAGTTCCGTTGGACTACAACGGCCGGGATCCGACGTGTTCGGAGGCCGTTGTAGTAATGACGATCGCCAAGGGCGTGATCGTGATGGCGGCAAGCGGAAGAAGTTAGCCCTCTATAAAAAGAGAGGGTGTAAGCCTTTGAGAGGCTAATGCTCATACTCCAAACAATCTTCCTAGTGCCCCACAAGCTCTAAACTCTTCTTACTTGTCTTTACTTCAATCCTATTGTAAGAAGAGTGATCTTGGTTGTAAAGGTTACCTCCACCTAGCTTTGTGCAAAGGAGAGACCGATAGTGATTGGTTTTTGGCGGAGTGATTCACCGTGGACGAATCGGACCGTGGATTAGCGGCGTAGCCGTGAACCACGTTATATCTCGGTGTTTGTATTGCTTGTTCATTTATTGCTTGTCTTTACTTATAGTTGTATATTCGCTTGCGCTAATGTTTTGTAGCGAGCAATTTACGACGTCAACGTCACGAGGGCTATTCACCCCCTCTAGCCGCCATATCGATCCCCTTCAAGTGGTATCGAGCGAGGTTGCTTGTCACCGGACTAACGCCGCGCAAGCCCTACATCAAAATGGCGGCTCCAACATCCATCCTCCGGTTTGAAGGAGAATTCGCCAGTGGAAGAAGCGAATGGAGGTATTTTTCGAAACGGATTTTGATATAATGATTACAATGGAATCCGGTTTCGTTTTGCCTAGGGATGAAGAAGGGAAGCCAATAGAGAAATCTAGGTGGACCAAGAGGCAAAGAGAGGAGCACCTTGCAAACTCCAAAGCCAAGCACCATCTCTACAATGTGCTCCCTCAACAAGAGATCAACCGAATAGGAGAATGCCTAAGCGCCAAGGAGATGTGGGAGAAGCTAATTGAGCTTCATGAAGGCACATCCGAGGCAAAGCTAGCAAGGAGAGATCTCCTCCGCTCCCAACTATCCAACATCAAATTAGAAAAGGGAGAAAAGGTAATTTCTTTGCATTCTAGATTCAAAGAAATTTTAAATGGACTAACAAGTGTAGGTGAGAAGCTATCAAACCGGGATATGGTAATGAAGGCCATAGATGCCTTTCCCCGGTCCTCAAAGTGGAGCTCCATGGTGGACTCATTCTATATCTCAAAGAATTTAGAAGTGAGCACTTTGGAGGAGTTCTTCTCAACAATGGAACTCCACGAAACTAGGCTTGAGGGAATACAAGAGGAGCCTAAAATTCAACCCTCAAGAGGAGTAGCATTATTGGCAAGTAAGGGGAAGAAGAAGATGGAAATCACCTCCTCCTCCGATGACGAAGCGTCTTCCTCCTCCTCCATGGATAGCACCGAAGAAGCCTATATGGTAAGGAGGGTAAGACGTGCATTTAAGAATTTTAGATTTGATAAATCTAATGATAGGAATAGAAGACCAAGGGGGAAGGTCATATGCTATAATTGCCAAGGAGAGGGACACATAAGGGACAATTGTCCCCTCCTAAACAAGAGCAAGGAAGAAAGGAAAAAGAAAGAAGAAAGGAAGAAGAAGAAGGGGAGCAAGAGAAAGGAAGAAGAAAAGAAGGCAAAAGAAAAGGGGAAGGCCAAAGCATTCAAGGCCAAGACATGGGATGATCCTTCCTCATCCTCCTCATCATCATCGGATGAGGAGAATGCCTTTGTCACCAATTTGGCCTTGATGGCCTTTGATGACTTGGATTGCTCTTCATCCGAAAATGAAGAATCAAGCTCAAATGGGGAGAGCTCAAATGAAGGGGGAGCTTCTACATCCTCATCATCCGAAGAAGAAGAGGACATGGAAACTATGGTAACAAATCTAACCCCTAAGAAAATAGTTTCCATGGTTTCTAGCTTAACTAAGGATTTATTTAGGGCAAAGAAGAAAAATAAATGCATGCTTGAACAAATTAAGGACCTAGAAAACAAATTAGAAAAGGCATGCTTAAATGATAATATTTCTTCTAGCTTAGATGATGCATGCTCACATGATTATATGCCTTTGGATGTTAATGATGCATGCATAGAGGAAAATAGGGCATTAAGGGAAAAGGTAGATTACTTAACCAAAGCCCTAGAGAAATTCACTATTGGCTCCAACACATTGAACATGATCTTAGGGAGCCAAAGAGCTAGTTTCAACAAGAAAGGCCTAGGCTACAAGGAAAAGAAAAATGAAAAAGCCTACAAATGTCTTATAGCTAGGGGACAAGATAAAAAGAAAGTAATTGCTAGGAAATGGATCCCCAAGGAGTATTTAGTGAACCCAATAGGAAAGAATCTATTTTGGGTTCCAAAATCCATTCTTAAGGGTTAGAAAACCCCTAGGGTAGTCAACCATATGAACTTGACCTATATCATAATTTGGTTGACTTAGGATGACGGGACAACATTTTTTAGATAGTGTTGGGTGATGATAACGTGCCCATAAATAGGTAATAATGCTTAAATCATGATGATTGATGTAATTTCTATGTATGTTTTAAATCATGATTTATGATTTTGAAATTTGGCACGTTATCACTATAAATAGGTTTAAATCATGCTTTAGGTGATAATTTGTTTATTATCATCGTATAATACCTAATGCATGACTATTATTTGATGGATACATGAGTTTCATGATCATAATGTAGAATTGATTGGTATATGTCATTATGATCATGTAGAATGTTAGGTTGATACTTAACCATGATAGAATTGCATGAATATATGGGTTAAGTATATACAAATACCCCCTAGGATACATCTCACACTCACTATAGGCTACCTTGATTGCAAACTTAGCATGGGTGAGATGTTAGGATGATACAAATGTTGGTGCAGTGGGCACCAAAGTCGAACCGGTATTTTGATTATGGCAAAAGGCTCAATAGTTAAGGGTATATTTGTTATCTTACGAGCTCAATTAAGTGTGCAGAAATGCTAAAGTTGAGCGGAAGGTCTGCGACACCCGGTGGGAACCGAGGTGGTCGGGCAACGCCAGAGGGACTTCGGAGGAAGCCGAGGTACTCGGGTGAAGACCGGAAGCGAGGCTACAAGGTAAGCTCGTGTGAAAGCGAAGCAAGGTCGTTAAGCGTAGATCCGACCCAATACCTCCAATGGAAGGTCTAGGTCGAGATCAGATGGTTAGAACCATCGTACTTTATATTTTAAGCTAACTTGTACTGCAGTCCAAAACCCTTTGACTACAGTCAACTGCTAGTCAAGTTCCAACCTCGAGAAGAGCTCGAATTTCAAGGGGGTGAATTTGGACTTGACTCGTGTTTTGGTACAAAGGGTGATGTGGCATCAAGGTGGACATCCAAACCATCACCAAGCTTCCTTGTGGTGTACGCCCAAGATAAGGTGAGTTGGCACAAGATGGTTGGCTCCCATGATGTGGCACAAGTTGAATGGCTCCAACAAGTTGGCGCCCAAGGAGGTTGGAGGTGGCACAAGGTGGTTGGATGAAACACCTCATCCTCAAGTTGGCGCCCAAGCAGGTTGGAGGTGGCACAAGGTGGTTGGATGAAACACCTCATCCTTGAGTTGGGATAAGAACCTCACCTTGGACACTACCTATGTCTAAATTCATAGATCAATATCCATAAATAGACATGTTCAAGCCAAGCAAATTACAAGAATTCAAGAGCTCTCAACACGCCGTCGTAACGCCGCTACTACTACTCACATTTGCTACGACGAAGTGCCGCCGACAACGAAAGCGACATCTTCTACTTATAAGAGTTGTCGGTATATTTATTTAAGTTCTACTTCTTTAAATTGTCTTTGTGCTTTAATCGTAACAAGGAAAGGGGGAGTGTCCCTTTGCCTTGATTTCTTTTTGTAATCGTTGCTCCTACTTCCAACGAAGAGGAGTGGTTTTAGTGAATTGCCCTCCGTACGTGATCAAGGATCACTAGGGCCGTGGATTAAGCAATCGAAGATTGTGAACCACGTAAAATATCTTGTCTACTTTATATTTCAGTGCACTCTCTACTTGCTTTTTACTTATTGCAAAAGTTTTTTAACGACATCGTATCGCTATTCACCCCCCCCTCTAGCGACACTTTCGATCCAACAATTGGTATCAGAGCCGGGGGCGCTAAGATTCGGTGAAACCACCAATCTAGCTTTGTTTTTCTTTTTTTACAGATTTTTTATTTATTTATTTCTGTTTTCGTATAATTATTTCACTTGCTTATCTTCTCCTACATATAGAATTGCATTAGAGGCTTTAGGATCCGGATAAGGTTGTCCATCGGGTTAGATCGAGTAAGGTTGTCCTCGGAACTTCAAGCGACATTCGCATTTGATTGTTTATTTCTTTTGCAAGTTACATTTTATATATCTTTTTACTTCCCTACTAATCCAAGGCGAAAGTCTTGGAATATTCTTTCGTGTGTGTTTTGCAAGATTCTTTTTCGTTCTTCTTCTTGTTTTTAAATGGCCCATCTCAAGGGTTTAGCACCGCCCGACCCGTTTACAACGGTAATGACTTTCGTTATTGGAAGGGTCGGATGGAATGCTTTCTTAAAACCCAAATCGAGATGTGGATCGTAATCCAAACCGGTTTCACACTTCCTATTAATGAAGATGGTGAATCTTTGGGTTACGATCAATGGTCAAATTCCATGAAAAAACAAGTAGAAGCCGATGCCAAGGCAACTCAAATCTTGCAATGTGGGTTGTCCAAGGAAGAGCTCAACCGCGTCGGCCCCTTCATTAGTGCAAAGGACTTATGGACCAAGCTAGTGGAACTACACGAAGGCACCGACGAAAGAGATTTACTTCTAAATAAATTGTATAACTTGAAAATGCAGGAAAACGAGACCGCAACTCAACTACATGCTCGTATCCAAGACATCGTCAACCAACTCCATGCCATCGGACAAAAGGTCGAGAATCGCGACCTTATCAGGTATTCTCTTAACTCGTTTCCTAGGACCACCTTGTGGGCATCCATGGTCGATGCCTACAAGGTCTCCAAGGACCTTTCTAAAATTAGGTTAGGCGAATTGTTTTGAACTTGAATTACATGAGCAAACTAACGTGGTCGGGCCGAGAAGAGTATTGCGTTAGTTGCGAGTTCCAAGAAGAAGAAGCCCGCAAGCAAGCCACCCCGAAGGAAGAAGGCGAGTCGAATCGGAAGTAGACTCGAAATAGAATCCGAACTAGTCAATCTAGTTAGGAAGATGATCAAGAGGCAACGACCAACAACTCAAGGTAAGCCTAAACCTAATTCAAATACTTCTAATTTTAGATGCTATGAGTGCAGCGAGGTTGGTCACATCAAGTCCGAGTGCCCAAAGCTAAAGAATAACGCATCAAAGACCAAGAAAGCGCTAACGCTACTTGGGAGGAGTTGTCGGAGGAAGAAGGCGATATCCAAGCTCTAATGGCCAAGCCGACCGAGCACGACTCGAAACCAAGAAGAGTCCGAGTCCGAATCCGATGATGAGCTTCCATTCAAGACAAGCCACGGATCCGTATCCGGTTCAAAAGAATCATTAAGGGTAAGTCGGTCGTTACTTAATACTTTGTATGGTGCAATTAAATTTTTAAATAAGAAACTAGCTAAGTCCGAGTCCAAGGTCGAGACCCTAATTGAGGAGGTTAACCTTCTCAAACATGAGGTCTCCCTAACCTCTTCGACTACTCGTATTCAAGAGGAGGACTCAACTCAAGTTGAAAAGCTTGAAGTTGAGAACTCGCTTTTGAAAACACAAGTCGAAGACCTTAGGAATACGTTGGAAAGGTTCACTTTGGGATCCAAGGGACTTGACCTCTTACTTGGATCACAAAGGGCCGTGTACAACAAGGCCGGACTCGGGTTTAACTCAAATACAACCAATAAGTCATATATGTCTATAGTAAACCAACATAAGAAAAATGTTCAAGCATGGGTCCCTAAGACCACTTTGATTTCAACTTTAGGATCTAACATGTATTGGGTTCCCAAGGACCAAATTCACTATGTGAATAGACCCACTCGATTCAATGGTCCAGGGGGAGCCAATACAAAATGTATTTTTGTTAAGTCTTAGAAATTGCATGCTTAGTTTTTCCTTTATTTTTAGAATGGTTAGATAGGACTCATAACCAACTAAAATCCTGCGAAAAGATTGAGCCTCGGGGAGCCTCTTTTCAAAAATAAACCAACTAAAATCCTACGAAAAGATTGAGCCTCGGGGAGCCTCTTTTCAAAAATAACTAGTTAGACCAAGACGTAGTCTCAAGTAAGTCGAGTTATCAATTTCTTGAAATTAGCTTTGTCTAAGGAAGTGGTCGTTGTTCCGATCAAAGAAGGCCTCTGTGCCTCGCCACGACATGGAAGCTAATCTCTTGAAAAGATTACTTGATGAGCTTAGACTAAATCTGAATCTAACCTAATGTTGGTTAATTTAAATTCATTAAAATTAATCAAGTAAAATTGATAGTCATCTCACAATAACACATAGGAATAACATGTTTTGATCATGTAGATATTGGTGAGATGATTTAGGTTTAAAAACTTACAAACAACCCTGTAGTAATTCCAATATCCGATCCAACTACCTTATGTGTAGGATCAATGGATGTTGGACAGTGGTTGCTCCCGACACATGACCGGGGATCAACTCAAATTTTGATTACGATTCAAACGACAAGGATCGGTAGCCTTCGGAAATAACGGAAAGCTCAAAATCATCGGATCAGGTGATATTGAGCTCAACTCTAACTTTACAATTCAAAATGTCTTATTAGTAGAAAACTTTCAATATAATTTACTTAGTGTAAGCCAATTGTGTGATAACAATTATAAGGTCATATTTCTAGAAAATGAATGCGTAATCAAAATAAATGCAACATCTAAAATAATACTTAAAGGAACTAGGAGTAGCAACATCTACACAATAAATTTACCCAACTCCTCAACCAAGTGTCTTATGACCACAAGAGAGGAATCTTGGTTATGGCACCGAAGACTCGGACACTCGCACCCAAGACTCGTCCACAAGATGAGTCAGAGTGGCTTGGTTATAGGTTTGCCTAAACTAAACAACTTGGATAATAAAATATGTAATGCTTGTCAACAAGGTAAACAATCTAGGACACAACATCAATTAACTAATCAAGAACGAACCAAAAGTGTTCTTGAGCTCCTACACATGGATCTATTTGATTCACATGGAGCTAAGTCACTCAATGGTAGTCAATTTTGCTTAGTCATAATTGGCGACTATTCTAGATTTACTTGGGTTAGGTTTATCAAACATAAAAATGATACCCTAGACCAACTAATCAATCTTTTAGGTTAATCGAAAATCAAAAGAACCTTAAGATTAAAAAGACTTAGAAGCGATCATGGTGGTGAATTAGAAAACCACGAGATTTACAGATAACCATGAGTTTTCATGTCCTAGAACCCTACAACAAAATGGGTTAGTCGAGCGGAAAAATAGAACCCTACAAGAAGCCGCTAGGACAATGTTAAACGAGTATAACCTACCCGATAGATTTTAGGCGGAGGCCGTTAGTACGACTTGCTATGTCCAAAATAGGATCCTTATGGTAAAGAGGCACCAAAAGACCTCGTACGAGATTTATCACGATAAAATACCGAACATCAAGTACTTTAGGGTATTTGGATGCAAGGTACATATCTTAAACACTAAGGATTACCTAGGGAAATTCAAATCCAAAACCTCTACTGGAACCTTTCTAGGATACTCAACCACCAAGAGAGCTTATAGGGTATACAATCACGACACTCTTAGAGTCGAAGAAACCATTAATATAGTTTTCGACGAAGGACACGAACCCGTTCAATCCTTAACAAAACCAACTAGCAAATCAACTTATAGCGGGACTCTGATCTTGAACTTGAATCTCGTCCTAACCCAAGTCATCCTATCGACCAAGTGATAGATGACTCTAACCAAGTCAAACTAGAACTCACCCAAGTCATCCTATCGACCAAGTGATAGATGACCCTAACCCGAGTCACACTAAGACTCAAACAAATCATCCTATCAATCAAGTTATAGGTGATCCAAATTTAGGGTTGAACTAGAGCTTCATATCGAAACCTTAGTCAAATCTCGTTAATTTCCAAAATCGAACCCAAAACTATTGAACAAGCACTTCTTGATCCCATTTGGATTATTGCTATGCAAGAAGAGCTAGCTCAATTCACTAGAAATGAAGTCCGGGAATTAGTACCACCACCTAAAGAAAAATCAATTATTGGAACAAGGTGGGTATTTGAAATAAACTTGATGATAAAGGTGAAGTAGTTAGAAATAAAGCTAGGTTAGTCGCAAAGGGTTTAGTCAAGTCGAAGGTTTAGATTACGATGAGACCTCGCCCCGTACAGACTAGAGTCCATCCGAATGTTGTTAGCATATCTGCAATCGAGGTTTTAAATTGTTTCAAATGGATGTCAAGTCAGCATTTTTGAATGGATACATTAATGAAGAAGTTTACTTCAGTCAACCTACCGCATTCGAAAATCTAGATAAACCTGACCAAGTCCATAGAATTAAGAAATCCCTATATGGACTCAAACAAGCCCCAAGAGCTTGGTACGAAAGGCTTTCGATCTATCTTAAGTCCAAAGGATTCAACCAAGGTTTAGTCGACCCAACCTTATTCGTTAAAACCGTAAGAAAAGAAATCTTTATAGCCCAAATCTATGTAGATGATATAATTTTTGGAACTACCAACTCGATCCTGCTAAACGAATTCATCTCACTTATGGAAAGTGAATTTGAAATGAATTTAGTGGGAGAGTTAAGTTTCTTCTTAGGTTTACAAATTAAACAAACTAAAGATGGAATATATTTACATCAACAAAAATATACTAAGGACTTAATAAATCGATTTGGAATGCAAGATGCTAAAATAATCAATACACCTATGACAACTAATGTTAATATAAACGAAGATGTAGAAGGAAAACCCGTTGACCTAAAATACTATAGGAGCGCAATAGGAAGTCTCCTATACTTAACCGCGAGCCGACCCGACATTTTATTCGCGGTAAGTATGTGCGCAAGGTTACAAACCTGTGCCAAGGAGGCTCACCTAACCCTAGTCAAGCGTATCCTTAGATATCTAAAGGGCACGCTAAACGTAGGTATTTGGTACCCTAGATCTACCGAGTTTAATCTAATCGGCTATGCCGGTAGTAAACTCGATAGAAAGAGCACGAGTGGTTGTTGTCAAATCCTCGGCTCGAGTCTAGTAAGTTGGTGCAGTAGGAAGCAGCATTGCGTTGCCTTATCTACCACCAAAGCCGAATACGTTGCGATGGGTGAGTGTGTCTCTCAGCTCCTGTGGATGAAGCACACTCTCCAAGACTTTAGCTTAATCTTTAACAACATTAAAACCTACATAGATAACATTAGTTCAATTAACTTAACTAAAAATCCAATATGTCATTCTAGGACAAAACATATAGAAGTTAAACACCACTTCATTAGGGAACATGTAACTAATGGAACTATACAACTAGAGTATGTTGAGTCCAAATCAAACCTAGCGGACATCTTCACCAAACCACTACCCGAAGCCGAATTTAGTTTATTAAGACGAAAGTTAGGTATGTGCGTAATAGAGTAGGATTTAAATTTTTCTATATATGTACTCTACTTTTGCTTCTTTTTATGAAATTAGCCTAAGTCTTACCTTAGAAATCATATACCTATAGATTTAAGGAGCCAACACATCTCACAACACATAGGACTAAAGTGTTTGTGTACTTACGTACGGGCGTGAGATGTTAGGACGTTACTCCTGGTTCCTTATGTAGATTCAGTGCATCGACATGAACCATGGAGTATAATTATTTAAAATTAATCAACTCCTTCAATACTTATTGATCATTCTATATCAATCAAGTCCAACCGGAGTTGTACATTTTAGATGAACATATTTTCAAGCTTATTATTATTTTAAAAAAAAAATTATATTTATATTGGGAACTTGCTTGGACTTACAAACCCTAAAATATATTTACAAACTTTTTGAGTTAAGGCAAAAGGGGGAGAAAGTCACAAAAGTAAGGAAGAAAGTAAACAAAATTATTACCTTTTATATTAAGTAATTCCGTTTACTTAAGCAACTATTAAGGGGGAGTAAAAATTATTTTTCAAGAACTCACCTTCGGTCAAGGGGGAGGTTACCTCAAAGGGGAGAACTTGAAACAATAATATTTCTCACTCATACTTAATCATTATGCTAGCTCATTCATATTTAATCATTATGCTAGCTCATTCATATTTAATCTTTATGCTAGCTCATTCATATTTAATCTTTATGCTAGCTCATTCATGCTTAATCATTATGCTAGCTCATTCATATTTAATCTTTATGCTAGCTCATTCATGCTTAATCATTATGCTAGCTTCTTTTATGCTTAATTTTCCTTAACTTTTGTGTCGGTTTGCCATGAATCAAAGGGGAGATTGTTGGTGCGATGGGCACCAAAGTCGAACCGTATTTTGATTATGGCAAAGGCTCAATAGTTAAGGGTATATTTGTTATCTTACTGAGCTCAATTAAGTGTGCGAAATGCTAAAGTTGAGCGGAAGGTGCGACACCGGTGGGAACCGAGGTGGTGAACGCAACGCCGAGGACTTGGAGGAAGCCGAGGTACTCGGGTGAAGACCGGAAGCGAGGCTACAAGGTAAGCTCGTGTGAAAGCGAAGCAAGGTCGTTAAGCGTAGATCCGACCCAATACCTCCAATGGAAGGTCTAGGTCGAGATCAGATGGTTAGAACCATCGTACTTTATATTTTAAGCTAACTTGTATGCGGTCCAAAACCCTTTGACTACTATCAAGCTGCTAGTCAAGTTCCGACCTCGAGAAGAGCTCGAATTTCAAGGGGGTGAATTTGGACTTGACTCGTGTTTTGGTACAAAGGGTGATGTGGCATCAAGGTGGACATCCAAACCATCACCAAGCTTCCTTGTGGTGGACGCCCAAAATAAGGTGAGTTGGCACAAGATGGTTGGCTCCCATGATGTGGCACAAGTTGAATGGCTCCAACAAGTGGCGCCCAAGGAGGTTGGAGGTGGCACAAGGTGGTTGGATGAAACACCTCATCCTCAAGTTGGCGCCCAAGGAGGTTGGAGGTGGCACAAGGTGGTTGGATGAAACACCTCATCCTTGAGTTGGGATAAGAACCTCACCTTGGACACTACCTATGTCTAAATTCATAGATCAATATCCATAAATAGACATGTTCAAGCCAAGCAAATTACAAGAATTCAAGAGCTCTCAACACGCCCGTCGTAAGCGCTAGCTACTACTACTCACATTTGCTACGACGAAGTCCGCCGACAACAAGCTACATCTTCTACTTATAAGAGTTGTCGGTATATTTATTTAAGTTCTACTTCTTTAAATTGTCTTTGTGCTTTAATCGTAACAAGGAAAGGGGAGTGTCCTTTGCCTTGATTTCTTTTTATGTCGTTGCTCCTACCTTCCACGAGGAGGAGTGGTTTTAGTGAATTGCCCTCCGTACGTGATCAAGGATCACTAGGGCCGTGGATTAGCAATCGAAAGATTGTGAACCACGTAAAAATATCTTGTCTACTTTATATTTCCGCTGTGCACTCTCTACTTGCTTTTTACTTATTGCAAAAGTTTTTTAACGACATCGTATCGCTATTCACCCCCCCCCCTCTAGCGACACTTTCGATCCAACAACAAATGTCCACTAATGCCTATGGCATTTAGATGGTCATTTAAAGTATCAACATAGCAATAATAGACCAATCATGGGGAAGGCTTATGTTTAATTCATAGACATATTGCCCAAAGATCATGGTTGGATATTTCATATGTTTTCAAAACAATTTCTTACCTTAAAATACATGTATTCATGTTTTGAAACAATTGGATGCAAAACTAGGTAGCTAACTTGATACTAGAATGATCAAAAACCTAGTGGTTTTTAGAGCTTTTGGATTTTTGGCAAAAACAAGAAAATATAATGAGTTTTCATGAAAAACTATTTTTACTTGATAGATATACTTAAAAGAAATATGTTCCCCAAATTTCATGATTTTTAGAATTTTCTGGAATTTATAATGCATTTCTGAAATTCGTCCAGAAAATCAGAAATTTAGATTCCTTTGTGCGATCATTTGCCATCTTGATAGCGATCATTGGTGGCCTGTAAATCAGAATATTGAAGGCCGAATTCAGTTTGTAAACCTACAACAAGTGGTAGAAATATACTTAATGCCATCAACAAGTGGTACCCAATTTTAAATCAACTTGTCATATTTTTCCTTTATTATACTTGATGCCATGAGCTTATAACTTAGTGTTAATCTTTTTTGATGGTGTCAAAGGGGGAGAAATAATTATGTTTAAGTTAATCACTTTAGGGGGAGAAATATATTGTAGGGGGAGAAATATATGATAGGGGGAGAAAATTCATGGAGAGTTTCATGGATTAAGGGGGAGTTGCATGTTACTATATCATGTTTATCTTTACATGCTTTCTTACCTTAGAATTTATATCAAATGTTTTTACCTAACTTAAACGGATTGCCACACATCAAAAAGGGGGAGATTGTTAGGGCAATCTCTTGCCGTGATATGGTTTTGATGGTGTGGCAAAGGGTTTAAGTTAGTTTGATATGTTGATGTGATATGTGCGTTGAAGTCGTGCAGGACTTAGTAATTCGCACATGGAGCCGTGGCGAGTTTCACATCTCATGACTCGTGCCTTGAGTCGGTGAAGGATAGCTTTGCGGAAGCCGTGCGCTTGGAGCATCCGAGGGATCGCCGGACGAGAAGCTTGGAGTGAAGCCGGAGGAAGTAGACTTCGAGGCAAGAGACGCGAAGGAGCATTGCAGAGCCGTGCGCCTGATGCCGAGGACGTGGCGAGACGAAGAGAACCGGCGAGGACTCAGAAATGAGAGTGAGCGATTGTAACCCGGGAAGGGTAGCTCTTAGGTGAAACTTGGCCATTTGGCCAAGTGTCGGATGGGTTTTCGACACGGTCATCGCCATGTCATGGCGCATGCAATCAGTGAGTTCAAGCGGTATCGATCGGATTGTGGCATGATGCCATCTTGGGCGATCATTGCCAAGACCATCGATCGCTGCTGAAGGCGCGATCGGTAGTCAATAAGGGTTCCACGCAGGCCGTTTCGTAGCCGCCAGGCGTCGACTACGGAGGCGTGATCGTGATGAGTCCATCGATCGCCAAGAGTTGGACTACAACGGTCAGAATCCGACGTGTTCGGAGGCCGTTGTAGTGGATCGCCAAAGCGTGATCATCGATGGCACAACGGGAAGAAGTTAGCCCTCTCTATAAAAAGAGAGGGTGTGAGCCTTTGAGAGGCTAATGCTCATACTCCAAACAATCTTCCTAGTGCCCCACAAGCTCTAAACTCTTCTTACTTGTCTTTACTTCAATCCTATTGTAAGAAGAGTGATCTTGGTTGTAAAGGTTACCTCCACCTAGCTTTGTTCAAAGGAGAGACCGATAGTGATTGGTTTTGGCGGAGTGATTCACCGTGGACGAATCAGACCGTGGATTAGCGGCGTAGCCGTGAACCACGTTATATCTCGGTGTTTGTATTGCTTGTTTATATTTTGCTTGTCTTTACTTATAGTTGTATATTCCGCTTGCGCTAACGTTTTGTAGACGAGCAATTTACGACGTCCAACGTACGAGGGCTATTCACCCCCCTCTAGCCGGCCATATCGATCCCCTTCAATAGAGAAATTCACGATAGGCTCCAACACCTTGAACATGATCATTGGGAGCCAAAAGGCTAGCTTTAATAAGAAGGGCATAGGATATAAATGATCCAAAAAATGAAAAAGCCTACCATTGCTTAATTGCTAGAGGACAATCAAAGACAACAATGGTAGCTAGGAAATGGATCCCAAAGGAGTACTTGGTGAACCCCATTGTAAAGAATTTATATTGGGTTCCCAAGTCAATCCTCAAGGGTTAGAGAAATCTAGGATAGTCAACCATACATGATTTTATTTCATATCTTATTAAATGGTTGACTTATGATGATGTGGGTAGTTGACTTGTGGTTGGGTGTAATATATGACTTATGTTATTCATGATCATAATATGTAATATTGTGATAATACTTGATTTATGATCATGATATACAATTATGATAATATGTGTTTTTATGATCATGATGGGTATTTTTGTATGATATATACTTAACCTTGGTAGAAAATGACATGAAATTGATGGCTAAGTATAATATGTTAGGTACATCTCACATTCACCATAAGACTAAGTTGATTGAAAACATAGCATGGGTGAGATGTTAGGTTGATGCAAGTGCTTCACTAATGCTTATGGCATTTAGATGGGTCACTTAGAGTATCATGATATAGTAATCATAGACCAACTATGGGGAAAGCTTATGTTAATTCATGTACATATTGTCCAAAGATCATAGTTGGATATTTTAAATGTTTTTAAATCATTTCATATTTTAAAATCTGTGAGTTGATGTTTTAAAATGTTTCAAGGCAAAACTAGGTCTTAAAGTTGATACAAAATTGAGACATTTTATAACTTTTGAGTTTTGCCTAATTTTTGAAAATAGAATGAATTTTCTTGAAAAATCATTTTTCATTGATAAAAGGACACATAAGAAATGTTTTCCCCAAATTTCATTATTTTTCAAATTTTCTAGAATTTTTAGTGCATTTCTGAAATCAGGTTCAGAAATTAGAAAAGACTGAAATTTAGGTGCCAGTTGACTGGTTATCTGATCCAGTCGACTGATGGAACTGTGCACAGCCTATTTTGGGTGTTTTTATCATGTTTTGGTATTTTTCTTCCATTAGACTTTGATACCTCATTATATAACATGTGTGTAATGCTTTTGATGGTGTCAAAGGGGGAGAAACGGTAGAGTTTAAGTTAATCATGCTAGGGGGAGAATTAGCATATGTTAAGGGGGAGTTGCATGTATTAAGGGGGAGTGTTTGATACTCATACATGCTTATCTTCCTTATGTGTTTTTGTTAATGTTTTACCTAACTTAAACAGATTGCCACACATCAAAAAGGGGGAGATTGTTAAGGCAATCAACCCATGTATGATGTGATTTTGATGTGTGTGGCAAAGTGTTTAAGTTAGGTTGATTATGTTGATTTGATATGTGTGTTTAGGTTGTGCAAGACTTAGTAAATCACACATGAGTTAGCTTGATGAAAGCATTGTTGAGTTCACCATCTCATGGCTCAGGTCCTTGAGTCGGTGAAGGATGACATTGCAGAAGCCGTGCGCTTGGTGCATTCGAGGGACCGTCAGACGAGGAGCATTGGAGTGAAGCCAAAGGAAGCAAACTTCAGGGAAAGATGTGGAGGATGGCATTGCGGAAGCCGTGCACTTGGTGCATCCGAGGGACGTGGTCGGACGAAGAGAGCTTCTGTTAGTAATATATGAGAGATGTCCTAAGGCAATCGCCTTATGTATGAACCATTTATATGATAAATGAAGATTCACTATTTGAGTATACATATTTTATGTATTTGATTGGATCTTAAACTCATTTACTGAATGTCCACGATACGATTCACAGCATGAGAGAATTTGTGATTGGATCACAACTAGTGAGTATCTCTACATGTGTAATTGTGATGTATCGGAATTATCCCTAGTCAATGAATTGATGGATTTGGACACCATCAATTCTGTCGAGACTAGCACGAGGTATACTCCTTGGTGTATCCAAGCAGCTGATTCTCACTGGCTGGAGACATAGTGATGTCCGGAGTTAATCGTGGATGCTAGTTATGGTAACTAGTTCATTGGAGTGACCAACCATAAGACTTCATATGGTTTTCTGCATATATAGATATGTCAATGAAGTTCTTACTGTGGCTTAAGTGCGATGTTCCTTTGACTTGCGGTATTCAAGTCATCTTGATCATGGAGACTTATGCTTTGACATCTTAAGCAAACATCTCTAAGGAGATGTGGACCCGAGATAATTGGGTATAAGTCGAAGTGATCGAAGGTGTTTGAATAGCCTATAAAGGATTCACCACTCCTTGCGAGGAGATGTATACCTATGGCCTCTCGTCGGATTGTTACTAAAGTCTTTGGCCAAAGCATTACATGTTTAGAGTAAGGTACTCTTCGATACATGTGGAGTAACTAGAATCCGTAGGACGAGGAAATGATACTTGGGCTAGGTGTGGCGTAGTCGACCTAGTGGGGGACACAATAGACCATGTCCTGAACCAAGTGGGTATAAGATGAGTGAAGGAATGGGGCACGATTCATTCGAGCTCGAAGGGTTTCAGAAATAGTTCTGGATCAACCGTTGATCTTTTCGGTTAATTGGGGATCATGATGTACTACTAGGTGCCACTCATGATCGTTCTATAATTAATGGTTAATTATAGACGGCCAACATAAACCGAGAACCTCTTTGGTCACACGCACAACGAGTGTAATCCAAAGGATTTAAAACGAGCTTGAGAATGGGATTCTCAGACCGAGAGAAACTATGTTTGGTTGGACCAAACATAAAGCGAGCATGAAATTGTTTCAGTCGCAATGGAAGCGTGGATGGGCCGTGTCTTATGAAGACATAATGGATGGACAAAAATGGTTTGGTCCTAATCCAATGGATGAGAATAAACCAAAGGGTTTGGTTTATATTAAACGAATGAACCAAAGGTTGGTTCGGTTCGTTTTAACTTAAAATAAACCATCATGGTTTGGTTTATTTTAACTTATCTTAATGGAGCGGGTTAACGGGCTTTATGGATATGATCCATTAACCACTAAGAGAATTAGTTCTCTATAAAATAGGATTAAACCTAACCCTAAACCTAATCAAACTTGGCGCCCAACCTCCCTCTCCTATTCGGCGCCCAACTCCAAGCTGCCGCCGCCCAGCCCAAAGGTCCTCCAACCGGCGTCCAGAAGGTTGCTTCCTTCCTCCTCGCCGGCGTCGAGCTGCTGCCGGAAGAGTTCCGGTCATCCTCCTTAGGTTTGGCATCAAGGTGAGCACTTTGCTTCCTTGGTTTTGGCCGGCGCCTACTCCTCCACCAAGCTGTCCAGTTTTCTGGACAGCTTCTTCTCCTCTCGTCGGAGCGTCGTTTAGACGACGGTTAGTGCTCCGACAGCAGCCAACATACCGGGGATTTGATCTCCGGTAATCCTCTGAGGTGGAGGACGAAGGATTCGTCAATCGGTTGACGAATACCTCTCCGGAGAAGCAAGTCATGAGGACTTGTCTTTAGGTCCGAATTTGGATTCGGACTGTGATCATCTCTCGATCACATCGTCTTCAACACGAGGCTAGTAACCCGTACGAAGACGAAGCTCGTGGCTTGGCGAAGTCATCCCGAGGAGCTCGGCGTGGATACGGATAGAGACGATTCTTACGAGAATCGTTCCGGTTGATGCCATTCCCGCTACACGTCATACGAAAGGTATAACGTAGTTTAATTTCCTTTTATTGCAATTTTAATTTACGGTTATGTCTACACTTGTTGTAATAGCATGCGTGTGTTGTGTGTGTTGTAATAAATAGGAGTATTTATTATTTTTATTGCTTCCGCTGTGCTCATGTTTACGAAACATGATCGAACACACACATGCCGCGGTGCCGGAAACCCAACAGTGGTATCAGAGCCCAGGTTGTGTTTCGACATAATCGTAAAATTGGTTTTGCGATAGTCATAATGTATTTCTGGAAATTTTCTAAATTTTGGAAATTTAGAAGTATTTATGGAAAATTTTCAATTTTGGAAAGTCTAGAAGTATTTATGGAAATCTTCCACTTTTGGAAAGTTGGAAGTATTTATGGAAATTGATATTTTCCATAAATAAAATATTTGATTAGATTCTTGAAAAATGTTTCCTAATTTAATCTTGATTTGATTTGGGAAATCAAATCTTTAAAATATTTTATTTCCATAAGTAGTTTTGAAGATTTAGGAAATTGGTTTCCTAAATAGATTTTCCTTAATCAAATAATTCCATGAATAAAATATGTGATTAGATTTGGAAATTTGTTTCCTAATTTAATTATGATTTGATTTGGAGAATCAAATCTTAAACATATTTTATTTCCATAAATAGTTATGACATATAAGGAAATATTGTACATGACATAATTGTATGACAGGTAGTTTCATTAGATGCATAACATAATGCCATGCGTGTCGTGACATGTAGATGTATGCCATGTATGCCATGCCATGTATATAATAGTTATTTGCATGCAAAGAGGATGAGACATAAAACCCTAACTCAATATTAAAGCCTACACCTTCCATTAATATGGTTAGAACCAGAGTTCCGCTTTCTTGTTTGGGTTGTTGGACTCTCTCAAGCCCTCGAACCCGAACATGTTCAAACCATGGAATAGTTTAATACTAATATGGTAAGAGTCAGAGGTCAATCGTTAGCTTTGGTTGTTGGACTCTCTCCAAGCTGGGCTAATTGGTTGAATGCGCTCTAACCATATTAAAACTATTCTTGATTAATGGGTTGGCTTTAACCTGGAGCATCGGCTTGTTGGACTCTCTCCAAGGTCGATGTTAAGGGAGGTGAAGTTGGGTGCTGTGCATAAGATGCATACTTGTTAATGTGTTAACAACCCGATGTATGTGTGAACATTCAATTAGTTGATAGCACATTGTGATAGTTGCATATACGGGATATGCAATCGGTATAGATGATACCTACCGTCGTAGTTATGAATGGCTTGTTGGACTCTCTCCAAGGTTGTTCATAACTATGATGGATATCAGCCCATTCGGAGATGGACCTACAATCTCCCGAAGTGATTTTGGGGTTTTTGAAATTCGAAAAATGAATGGGATTTATAAATGTATATTGATGCATTTTAAAATCATCTTTCTCATATATGCTCGTTTTGTATTTCTAAGATTGATCATGATGTGTTTGAATTTGTGTTCCATTTTTGATTCAAATAAATTGACTGGGCCGAACTTCTTGGACTGGCTTAGAAACTTGAGAATTGTTCTCAAGGTGAAAAGCTTGTGTATGTCCTCGGCGCCTCTTCCCGCCGTCTAGTGATTTATGCAACTTTGGACCAATTGTTGGCCTATCAGAAACATGTGAGTGATTCTGAACAAATGAGTTGCATCATGCTAGCCGCGATGGAACCCAAGCTACAAAAGTAGCATGAGCATATGGATGCTCATATCGTAGTCCTTCATCTCTGTGAGTTGGTTGATGAGCAAGTGAGATTCGAAAGGTTCGAAGTCTCCAAGCTCCTCTTCACCTCTGAGATGCTAGGAGGTTCATCTGTGGTACTGCTTAATATGCTGAAGACTGTGGAGTCTTCTGAGAAGCATGAGCAGGGGACGGTGCTGTTAGTTGATTCCTCGAAGAAAGGTTCTAAGAGGAAGTCAAAGGAATAGCATAAGGGAAAGAAGAGAAGGGCCAAGAAGGTAGAACTAGCACAAAAGGAAACTTGCCATCATTATGGCAAGGAGAGCCATTTGCGAAGAAAGTGCAAGATTTATCTTGAGTCCGTGAAGAAGGATAAGGCATCGGATGCCCCATCTTCTTCAGAAATCTTCGTTATTGATTGTCATTCCATTTCCTCAGACACTTGGGTATTTGATACTGGGTGTGGCTCACATATATGTAATGACATACATGGGCTAAGGAATAGAAGAAGACTCGTCAAGGGAGAGTCAAATTTACGTGTTGGGAATGGAGCAAAGGTCTTGCACTCGCCATCGGAACGTATTTGTTGGAACTCCCTGTAGGACTTGTCTTAGAACTGGACAATTGCTTTTATGTTCCTTCGTTGATAAAGAACATCATTTCTATTTCTTGTTTAAATAGAAATGGTTTCCATTTGACGTTTAGTAACAATTGTTGTTACATAACTTTGAATGGTGTTCTTTATGGGACTGGAACTTTAAGCAATGGTGTTTATACGTTGGACGTATCCAGTGACATTTTCAATATCGAAGCGAGCAACACGCTTGCTCGAAAGGATAATCAAATAGACTCCTATATGTGGCATTGTCGTCTTGGCCATATAAGCAAGAAACGCATGTCCGAATTACACCAATGTGGAATTCTGGAATCGTTTGAATTGGATTCATACGATACATGCGAATCATGCTTAAAAGGCAAGATGACTAAGTTACCTTTTACGGGAAAAGGTGAACGAGTGGGAGAGTTACTAGGTCTAGTACATACTGATGTATGTGGACCTATGTCAACTCAAGCATTAGGAGGCTATAGCTACTTCATTACCTTCACCGATGATCACTCATGGTTTGGGTATGTGTTCTTGATGAAACACAAGTCTGAAGCCTTTGAAAGGTTCAAAGAATTCAGAAATGAAGTAGAGAAACAACATGACAAGAGTATTAAAATACTTCGATCGGATCGAGGTGGTGAATACTTAAGTCAAGAGTTTCTTGATTATCTAAGAAGACAATGGCATATTGTCTCAATGGACTCCGCCATATACACCACAGCATAATGGTGTATCTGAGAGGCGTAATCGGACCTTGTTGGACATGGTCAGGTCAATGATGAATCATGCAACTCTTCCCAAGTCCTTTTGGGGCTATGCACTTCAGACAGCTGTTTACTTGTTAAACAGAATGCCTACCAAGGTAGTCTCAACTACTCCATATGAGATATGGAATAGTAAGAAACCTCATGTATCTTACTTGAAGATTTGGGGTTGTCCTGCTTATGTGAAGCGGACTGTATCAGACAAATTGGATGCTAAGTCTGATAAATGTCTATTTATTGGATACCCTAAGGAAACAAGGGGTTACCAATTCTATCATCCTGTGGAACAAAAGGTGTGTGTTTCAAGGCATGCTGTGTTTCTAGAGAAAGAGTTTCTCTTGCAAGAAAACAGTGGGAGTGTCGTTGAGCTTGAGGAGGCTCGAGAGACTCAAATAGACATTGATGAGATACCTGGTGAAGCACAACAATGACAACTCATAGTGATGAGGCAATCGATCGACTATTGTAACACCACATCTTCGTAGATCTGGTAGAACACGCAACATTCCCGAGAGATATGGATTTCTCATAAGTGAATCGAACGACGTGTTACTCATTGATGATGAGGAGCCTACCAGTTATGAAGAAGTGCTGACAAGTTCAGAAGGGATAAATGGCTTGGTGCCATGAAGTCGGAAATGGATTCCATGTATGAAAACCAAGTTTGGAACTTGGTTGACCCACCTGAAGGGATAAAGCCTATAGGGTGCAAGTGGGTTTTCAAGAAGAAAACCGACATGGATGGTAATGTGATTACCTATAAGGCTAGATTGGTGGCAAAAGGATATCGTCAAAAATAAGGTGTTGATTATGACGAAACCTATTCGCTGTAGCTATGCTTAAATCCATTCGATGCTCCCGCCATAGCGCTCATTATGATTATGAGATATGGCGAGATGGATGTGAAAATGCTTTCCTTAATGGAAACCTGCTCGAGGACGTGTATATGATACAGCCTGAGGGTTTCACATCGGTTGATAAAACCAAGGTATGCAAATTGCGACGATCCATTTATGGATTGAAGCAAGCATCCAGGAGCTGGAATATCCGTTTTGATGAGACGATCAAAAAGTTTGATTTCACAAAATCCGCATTTAACCTTGTGTGTACAAGAAGGTTAGTGGGAGGCAATGTTCCTAGTATTGTATGTCGATGACATATTACTTATAGGAAACGATGTGTCAATCTTACAATCGATTAAGGTTTGGTTATCCAAGACATTCTCCATGAAAGACGGGAGAAGCAACCTATATCCTGGGATTAAGATCTATAGAGATAGATCAAACTTGCTTGGTCTTTCGCATACATATATATAGACCGAGTGCTAAAGAGGTTTAGCATGTCGGAATCCAAGAAAGGTTATCTGCCCATCAGGCATGGGGTACACCTTTCGAAGTCTATGTGTCCGCGCACAGAAGACGAGAGGATTTGCATGAGTAAGATTCCCTATGCATCCGCAATAGGATCTATCATGTATGCTATGTTATGTACGAGGCCCGATGTATCGTACGCTCTGAGTGTCACGAGCAGATACCAATCCGATCCAGGAATGGATCATTGGGTGGCTATTAAGACGATCCTTAAGTACTTGAGAAGAACTAAGGATGTGTTCCTAATATATGGAGAAGGGTACATGGTGATACGTGGGTATACGGATGCGGATCGCATGAGCATAAGGATGATTCCATGTCTCACCGGGTATGTATTCACCTAGAATGGAGGCAATAAGTTGGAAAGGTTCCAAGCTTGACACTATAGAGGATTCTCGCCACTAAGGCGTAATCTGCTTTTGAAGCAAAGAAGGAAGCGATTTGGATCAAGTAGTTCATCTATGAACTTGATGTGGTCTCATCAATGATCCAAACATGTGCTTCACGCCGCTATCATCTTATCGTGAGAGATCATAAGTAGGAACGAAATACAAATCGAGAAAATTCCCACCGAAAGGAACTTAGCGGATCCTTTGACTAAAGCATTACCTCAAAGTAAGTTTGAGGGTCATGTTGAGCTTATGGTATTGGATACCGTAGCGATTGGCATTAGGCCAAGTGGGAGTCTGTTAGTAATATATGAGAGATGTCCTAAGGCAATCGCCTTATGTATGAACCATTTATATGATAAATGAAGATTCACTATTTGAGTATACATATTTTATGTATTTGATTGGATCTTAAACTCATTTACTGAATGTCCACGATACGATTCACAGCATGAGAGAATTTGTGATTGGATCACAACTAGTGAGTATCTCTACATGTGTAATTGTGATGTATCTAATTATCCCTAGTCAATGAATTGATGGATTTGGACACCATCAATTCTGTCGAGACTAGCACGAGGTATACTCCTTGGTGTATCCAAGCAGCTGATTCTCACTGGCTGGAGACATAGTGATGTCCGGAGTTAATCGTGGATGCTAGTTATGGTAACTAGTTCATTGGAGTGACCAGCCGTAAGACTTCATATGGTTCTCTGCATATATAGATATGTCAATGAAGTTCTTACTGTGGCTTAAGTGCGATGTTCCTTTGACTTGCGTATTCAAGTCATCTTGATCATGGAGACTTATGCTTTGACATCTTAAGCAAACATCTCTAAGGAGATGTGGACCCGGGATGATTGGGTATAAGTCGAAGTGATCGAAGGTGTTTGAATAGCCTATAAAGGATTCACCACTCCTTGCGAGGAGATGTATACCTATGGCCTCTCGTCGGATTGTTACTAAAGTCTTTGGCCAAAGCATTACATGTTTAGAGTAAGGTACTCTTCGATACATGTGGAGTAACTAGAATCCGTAGGACGAGGAAATGATACTTGGGCTAGGTGTGACGAGTCGTACTAGTGGGGACCGACACAATAGACCATGTCCTGAACCAAGTGGGTATAAGATGAGTGAAGGGAATGGGGCACGATTCATTCGAGCCATCAAGGGTTTTAGTAAATAGTTCGATCAACCGTTGATCTTTTCGGTTAATTGGGGATCATGATGTACTACTAGGTGCCACTCATGATCGTTCTATAATTAATGGTTAATTATAGACGGCCAACATAAACCGAGAACCTATTTGGTCACACGCACAACGAGTGTAATCCAAAGTATTTAAAACGAGCTTGAGAATGGGATTCTCAGACCGAGAGAAACTATGTTTGGTTGGACCAAACATAAAGCGAGCATGAAATTGTTTCAGTCGCAATGGAAGCGTGGATGGGCCGTGTCTTATGAAGAAATAATGGATGGACCAAAATGGTTTGGTTCTAATCCAATGGATGAGAATAAACCAAAGGGTTTGGTTTATATTAAACGAATGAACCAAAGGTTGGTTCGGTTCGTTTTAACTTAAAATAAACCATCATGGTTTGGTTTATTTTAACTTATCTTAATGGAGAGGGTTAACGGGCTTTATGGATATGATCCATTAACCATTAAGAGAATTAGTTCTCTATAAAATAGGGATTAAACCCTAACACTAAACCTAATCAAACTTGGTAACTCCATGCTGCCGCCCCAGCCCAAAGGTCCTCCAACAGCGTCCCAGAAGGTTGCTTCCTTCCTCCTCGCCGGCGTCGAGCTGCTGCCGGAAGAGTTCCGGTCATCCTCCTTAGGTTTGGCATCAAGGTGAGCACTTTGCTTCCTTGGTTTTGGCCGGCGCCTACTCCTCCACCAAGCTGTCCAGTTTTCTGGACAGCTTGTTTCTTTGTTATCGGAGCGTCGTTTGGACGACGGTTAGTGCTCCGATAGCGCCTAACATACCGGGGATTTGATCTCCGGTAATCCTCTGAGGTGGAGGACGAAGGATTCGTCAATCGGTTGACGAATACCTCTCCGGAGAAGCAAGTCTTGAGGACTTGTCTTTAGGTCCGAATTTGGATTCGGACCGTGATCATCTCTCGATCACATCGTCTTCAACACGAGGCTAGTAACCCGTACGAAGACGAAGCTCGTGGCTTGGCGAAGTCATCCCGAGGAGCTCGGCGTGGATACGGATAGAGACGATTCTTATGAGAATCGTTCCGGTTGATGCCGTTCCCGCTACACGTCATACGAAAGGTATAACGTAGTTTAATTTCCTTTTATTGCAATTTTAATTTACGGTTATGTCTACACTTGTTGTAATAGCATGCGTGTGTTGTGTGTGTTGTAATAAATAGGAGTATTTATTATTTTTATTGCTTCCGCTGTGCTCATGTTTACGAAACATGATCGAACACACACATGCCGCGGTGCCGGAAACCCAACAGCTTCGGTGAGGGATTCCAAGGGAAATGAGAGATTGAGCAATTGTAACGGTAGCTCATAGGTGAACTTGGCCGAATGGCCAAGTCAAGTATTGGATGTTCAAACTCAGGTTTGAGGTTTTACCCGACGTTTAGTTAAGTTAGATGCTCAAACAAGTATTTGTTTGAGGTATTACCTGACACCAGTCGACTGCTATAGATGGCAATCGACTGCTCTGAGCCGATGGAACTCGATTGGTGTTCGACTGGTGGGTTTCTGGCCCATTAGTCGACTGCCAAGGGACGCATACGGCATCGTTAAAGATGGTCACGTACAGAACCTCCGTAGCCGATCGAGCCACGTCGTCGATATCGATGATGGGATCATCGATCATTGCTAGGAGTACTGTTGGATGGTGACGATGGCAAGTCAGAAGCCATTGTAAGTCGGTCGTTAGAGGGGCAGTTGACTGATGAAATGCAGCAGTCGATTGTCGCCTGCCCAATGGGAAGAAACCCTTCTTCTTTATAAAAAGAAGGGTTGGGGGCTTTTGGGAGGTTAATGCTTCACTCATAATCATACTCCCAAGTGCCCAACACGTTTTAACACTCCTTTTCTTGTTCTTATTTCCATCTTATTGTATGAGGGAGTGATTGTTGTAAAAGATGTTTACCTCCACCTTGCTTGGGCTAAAGGAGAGACTAGTGGATTGTTGGGGGAGTGATTCGCCTTACGAATCATCCGTGGACTAGCGGCAAGGGCCGTGAACCACGTTACATCTTGGCATTAGCATTTGCATTCTTTACTTCTTGCTTTGTCTTAATTGTTTTTGTTTAGCTTCTATTTTCTCTGCGCTAATCACTTTCGTATACAATTAAGCGACCAAATTCCATCTACGACATCTGGGCTATTCAACCCCCCTTCTAGCCGGGCCAAGATCCTCCAATAAGCTACACTCGATATCCAATACCCAAGTGTTAGAAGAAATAATATGACATTCAATAACAAATATACCTAAAGTAGATTGGGCATCAGATGCCTTTTTCTTTTTCAGTTACTCCAGATACTGCTTGCAGTTTATCTTACAATGGTCATCCTTGCCATAATGATGGCAGGTGCCCTTGGTAGTTAATTCTTCCTTTTTTGTTTTTTTCTTCCCTTTGGCTTTGGTTTTTGACTTCCTCTTAGAACCTTTCTTTGAGGAGTCAACCAACATCGCTGCCTTTTGTTCTTTAGCAACAGATGACTCCACTATTTTGAGCATATTGATCAATTAAGGAATTGTGTACTTAATATTATTCATCCGATAGTTCATCACAAATTGTGAATAACTACCAATCAGATTGTGAAGAATTAAGTCAATACCTAATTCATGGTCCATGAAAAAACCTAATGATCCCAATCATTCAATATAGCTATTCATCTTTAGTGCAAATTGCACTGTAGATGAACCCTCCTACATCTTTGATCAAAAGAGGAGTTGGGTGACCTCGAACCTTTCAGATCACGCTTGCTCTAAAAGATGGAAGACAATTGTATTAGCATCCATATTCTCATGTTGCTTCTGCAACTCAGGAGACATCGATGCTAGCATAATACAACTCACCATCTCAGAGGCAGCAACATATTTCTGGTAAGCCAACTTTTGTTCACCAGATGCATTGTCTGTAGAAGGTTGGGGAAGAACCTCTTCAAGGACATAAGCTTGCTTTTCAGTCGTGAGAACAATTCTTAGTTTGCAAAGTCAGTCCAAGAAGTTTGGCCCAGTCAATTTGTTATTGTCCAAAATAGAACGTAAGTTAATGGAGGTCGACATGCTGTTCTAATTGAAGGGTTTTGCCCGGAAGCTCTCCCACTAATTGTAGGGTTTTGCTTATCGAGTCCGTGAGGGGAAACTTCGCTTCCCACTTCACCTCGGTTGCTTGATCATGGAGATCCCTTCTATGTCCCCAGATTAAAAAAATTTAATCCTAGACAAAAGGGATTGCCAAAGCAACCAAGTCATCGTCATGCTATTCGTTTAGAGAGGTCACTTGAACAAACTAGTTGTTCAAGCGACCATCCTTTATTCTACGAGTAGCTGCGGAATAGACGATGTCCGGATCGCTGGTTTTTGTGTTTATGTTCAGGATACAAGTATTATTTAGCCATATAAAGATTTATATCATGCTCATAATTGAAAAACAAATACAAACATGTAACATATAAAGATTAGAGAATCGATATACCTCTCGATCTTCTAATGTATGACCTTCTTCCTTTCGGACGTCGTGTGGGCGACGATCTACCAAAAGTCGAAGCTCCTAGATCGCAAATCTTCCTTCCTTGCTCTTCCAAGCAAGAGAAAGAATAGAAACAAAGCTCTTCTCCTTCCTATGGTCAACCAACAAGCAACAAGGAGAATGCTTGCCGTCGACCAACAAGGAGAAGGAGAAAATGGTGGAAACCAGCCAAGACACCAAGGGAAAGCCCTATATCTTGTTTCCACCACCTAAGGAGAAGGAGAAGAGGTCTTTGGATGCCGGCTAAGGGCTGTGAAAGGGCTGTGGGCGCCGGCCACCAAAGGATAGGAAGAAGAAAGCAAACTACTTCCTTATTTGGTGCCACCCAAGCCTCCTAAACCCTAAGCCTCCAAACCCTAATCCTAGCTCTCCTAATGGCCGGCCATGGAAGTGGGGAAGGAGATTAGGATGAGCACCGACCAAGATAGAGGGAAGAAGGGAGGAACCGGCCAAACCTTAGGAAGAAGAAGAAATACCTCATCCACTTGTGGCCGCCCACCCCTAGCTCCCAAAACCCTAGCCACCCAAACCTAATCCTAAACCAACTAGGATTCCTTGCCTCCAAAGGAAGCAAACCCTAATCCCCTTAAGCCATCATCTTCTTGCTGCCCACTTCATGATCTCTATTTATAGAGTTGGGCTCAAGCCATGATTTAATCTCCTCCATTGGTTCTAGGGATTTATCGGATCTAGGGATTTAATCTCAACCGTCGGATCTAGAGATTTAATCTCTACCTTTGGATCTAGAGTTTTGTTTTTATCCATTGGATCTAAGTTTCATGAGGTGTTAATAGGCTACATTAGGGACCATGAGGAGGAGTTGGATCTTGGCCACCCATGGATCAAGCCCACATAAAGTCCGATCCACTAATGATAATCCAATCCACTAAAGGATTATCATTGATCTACCTCACCAACCCCCATATGATAATATGGGCTCCATATATTATTTGTACATTTTCTCCCCATGTTTAAGATCTCAAATGTCCGTCGATTAATTAATTTACTGACCATTAATTAATCGACATCTAACTCCTTGAGTAGTACCACTCAACCTTTTCATCATGCCGGACCAAGTCCACCTGCAGGGTTTACATGATGAACCTTATGAGCTCCTCAAGGGGACATCATCATCCTAATATATAGGACACGGTTTCCTCCTATAATCAAAGACACACCATATAAATAATATCATCTCCCAACTTACCGAGCCTATCGATTTAATCTATAAATCTCGCTCATTGGTAAATCAAAGAGATGACTACTAAGTATATGTGCCCGTTATTATATCCGGATTAAGAGCATGTACATAATAATATTTGAGGTCTGATTCGATTATGTAGTCAGCAATAAATCGAATCACCTCTAAGTCGGTCCTGCTCAATACACACAAAATGCACTAGTGTGATTCTATGGTCAAGACAAACCAATACCAAATCACACTACAACCATTCCGATGGTTTGTCCAAAGCCATCTCGGTTGTGAGCCTTTACTTATACTTTTCAAGGAGCCGATAACATGATCTCCCGTGTGACACCACACACCATGTTATCTACAATGTAAAGTATTAGACAATATTGCATAACCATAAAAATATGCAAACAATGATCATGTGATTCTTATTTCAAAATAAAGATGTTCATACAAAAGATAGACTTTTCAGTATACATCCCTACACTAATTAGTACCTAGACATACAAAAAGAGGTGTATAAGAGAGATGAATTTATAGTAATGCAAACAATTTACATTAACAAGAAACTCCCACTATTTTTATCAAATTCAATAGTCCTCACTTTGAATTCTAGAGATGGTAGGTTATCTCCTAGTGGGTTGATATCCATTATGACTAAGAACAACCTTGGAGAGAGTCCAACAAGCCATTCATAGTCATAATGTTAGGTATAAACAATACCCATTATATATCAAATATATAACTATCACTTTATGCTATCAGCTAATTGAATGTTCACATATATATTAGGTTGTTAACTCATTAACATATATTCATCCAATGTATATCACCTAATTGCACTGGTGTCCACATTGACCTTGGAGAGAGTCCAACAAATCAACGCTTTCATTTTGGGCCTACCCATTATCATGAGACCGAATTTAAATGGTTTGAACACATCCAATTTACAAGCCAGGCTTGGAGAGAGTCCAACAACCCAAACTTGAAATTGATCTCTAGTCCTTACCATTTAAAATAAACATCGAATCTCATATGAATTGAACATGCTCGATGTCATGCCAGGCTTGGAGAGAGTCCAACAACCTAAACAAGAAAAAGAACTCTGGTTCAACCATATTAATGGAAGGTGTTAGCCCTAATTTTTACACGAGGGATTTCAGTTATTTTGGGTCTCATCTATAATAGGAAATAAACCTAAATATGAAAAAACCAAGATCACATTAGGAAATAAATTTTTCAAAGTGAACGTAAGCCCAACAATTGATGCACATGATGTTTTAAGAATTAGATACGCAAACTGTGCAACCTATTCCCAAACGCATAGCTAGTCTATGTTTAGGCTCTAATGATGCGACCAACACCTTTAGTGTTTATAGGCGCATCCTCGGTATTTCCTTTTTGGTTACAAACATATCCTATATGTAGAATCATGCATACTCTAGTATATCATATAGAAAAACATGGCATAGGTATATTAAAACATCAAACATGCCTTAAATATTCTCCTACAACATGCAATATGCCAAACAAACAAGGTGGCTATGATACCACTTATTGAAGATTCTGGGATCTTGCATAGCAGAATAAAGTAAATAATTTTTTTTATTACATCCCAGACATCCTCCTGGGAGCCAGGAAAACTTACTTTGGCATAATCACATGAAAACACACAAAAGGAGAAGGAGAAGTTATACCTTTGAAATTCTTTCAAATCCATCAAAACCACAAGCAAGACTAATGGGCCTTGCCTCTATCAGTATCCACGCCGGGATCACATGAGACAACTCCTAGAGTAGCAAGCCTTTTTCTCTGATTGGTGCTAGCCAATCGGTGGAGACAAGAGAAGAAGAGAGAGGAAGACGACTACTAAGGAAGAAAACCTAAAAAAACTCTCTCTCCAAAGATTATCAAGGGATATATTTATAGATCTCTTGATTAAGTCATCTTAGGAGGCTTAAATGAAATCTATCTCGCCATAATTATACCATAATTAAGGTAAGAACAATCCAGGAAATTTCCATAAGAGAAATCTCCAAAAATGGTAGAACTGTGACACGACCGTGCATCTTACACATGGTCGACCGTGCCAGGACACACGACCAACCGTGTGTCCTTCTGGGCACTACCCAAGTTTTGGCCATTTTTGGCCAGAGCTAGGAACGGTCGTGTGAGGCTCTGTTTGGTTCGTTTGAGTTTGTTTAGGTGCGATATGATTGTGCTAAGTCCGACAAGGCCATAGGAGGTTCCATAGCCTCCGTTTCACACCCTCTTGACCTAGTCCAACTAGATAATTCTCTCTCATTGAGAATCTCATTGTCAGACTTATTTTACATCTCAAGATCATCCATAGTGCGTGTGACCCAAAGGTCTCTAAGTTATGTTGGTCATTGATAATTAACTCCTTAATTATGAATAGATCATGAGTGACACCTGGTAGTGCATCATGACCCCCAATTAATTGGAAAGTCTAAATCGACTCCAGAACATTTCTGAACCCTTCAACAACTACAGTTGTTCATGCCTTGTTCCTTTCACTCATCCTATACCCACTTGGTTGAAGACATGGTCTATGTGTTCGTCCCCACTAGGTTAACTATGTCACACCTAGCCCAAGTTAGTTTCCTTGTCCTGTGGATTCAAATTACTCCTACATGTTCCCAAGAAGACCATCTTCTTAACATGTTTTCTCTGGCTAGAGACTTTTGAGTAATAATCCCGACAAGAGGCCAAGGGTATACATCTCCTTTATCAGAATTGGTGAGTCCTCTATGGGCTATTCAAACACCTTCTATTACTTTGGCTTATACCCAATCATCCTGGAATTACACCTCATATTGAGATGGTTGTGAAGAAGTCAAAGTATAAGGCGCTATGACCAAGATGACTTGAATACCTCAAGTCTAAGGAAGCTCGCACTCGAGTTGCAATGAGATCTTCAACGACATATAGAATCCAAAATATGCATGCACAACAAAATATACATCAATTAAAAGTAAAATAAATTTTATTTACACTGAAACCAATTGCGACAAAATCCAAAATGCGTAAACAAACTATGATAACAATAAAGAAAAAAAATTGAATGACATTTCAATCAAATGTTGTGGGACCAGCACAGCCAGGGACTCTCTGAGCGATGCAATGGTAAGTCAATTAGACTCGTCCTCTATCAGCTAATCTGAAGAATATGAGAAGAGGGGGTGAGTACAACAACTCTGGGTGGATAGAATAAAGTGCATAATCATAATGGACATAATGGATAGGCTGGATATATGAAGTCTCATAGTAGGTCACTCTAATGAACTAGTTACCATAACTAGCATACACATGTTCACTCTCAGCATCTCTATGCTTCCATTCAGTGAGTACTGAATGCTTGGATAAACTAAGGAGCATAACATGTGCTAATCTTACAGAATCAATGATGTCCAATCTCATCAATTCATTGACTTGGGATAGTTTCAATACTTACATGATTACACATGATAAGATACCCACTAATTGTGATCCAATCACAATTTCTTTCATACCATACATCATATTATGGACTTCAGTACATACTTTTAAGATCCAATTAAATACGCAGATAATGTATACTAAAATAGTGAATTTTATTAATAACTTATAAGGCGATTGCCTTAGGACACTTCTCAATTACATATTCTCTAACATTCTATTTTAGTGGCAGATCTAGACTCTAGCCCAAGGATTCGAGGTGGACGGTGGGGATACTCAAGAGAAGAGAAGTGGATCCGAGTGGGCTGAAGAAGAGGACACCATCAGTCATCCATCTAAAACTTACTAATCTTCAGCTTATTTTTGGACTTTACTTTTTACTCACACCCTACAGGGTTTTACTCCTTACCACATCTTATGTTATTTTTTTCTCTACCCCAATTATTTACCCTATTCTATCTGATTATCCATTAGACTATCACGCTTCCGAGCATGGTGGGACCCTTGAACATCCTAACATAATTTTCTTGAAACCTCAAGAATTAGAAGAAATAGAGAATATGGATGAAGATGAATAAATTATAGACATAAGGTTACACTCATGCACATGTACAACTGCACAATGCTCATGTATTAACACATTAGTCAATTTCTCAGAATATTTAGAGATTTAGGATGAAGAAGATCTAGAAATAGAAATTCCTATTGATTTAACTGTTGGTGCTACAATGCCCCAAACATTTATGTATTTTGATGTTTGGATAATCATTTATAGTTAGGCAATATTTGTGGTCTAACCGTGAATGTTTTAAGTGATAGGAAAATCCAAGTGTGAAGACTTGGTAAAGGAAAGTCCAAGTGTGATCTTGGTAAGGAAAGTCCAAGGGAAGGTCTTGGCAGCATAAGTTCAAGCATATAGTCTTGGCGATGTAAAATCCAAGCGGACCTTGGCGAAGGAAGTCCAAAGGCAAGGTCTTGGCAGCGTAAGTCCAAGCATGTAGTCATGGCGGTGTAAAGTCCAAGTGGACTTTGGCAAAAGAGAAACCCGAGTCATGATGAAACCGAGAGAAGTTCTTGGAAGTAAGCGCAAGGATGAAGGAGTCGCAGACTCATAGGGATCCTAGAGGCGCAAGGCTGAAGGAAGAGCTAGAAGGTTGACTCTAGGGAGTTGATTTCAAGTATGATTTGATCATACTTGAAGTGTGTCAGTCGACTGCGGCTTTGTCACAGTCGATCGATCAGCCAGTCAACTGAAGTCGGCTGAGTTCTGTGGTCCAACAGTCGACTGCTAGGGTTTGGTAGTTGATTGGTCCACCATCAGTCGACTGCCATACCATGGCAGTCGACTATTAGAAGTGGACACGAGCACAAAAACATTTTGAGTTGACTGATTGCTTGGAGCAGTCGACTGATGGCTCGATCAATTGACTGCTAGTGTGATCAGTCGACTGATCAAGGTTTCGTTGAGGTGTGACGATCGTAGATCTGGCTTTGTTAGAAGTCGTTGGATGAGGTCAGCTACAGTAGCAGTCGATTAATGGCTCAATTAGTCGACTGCTGCAGCCCCAACGGGAAAATTAGCCTCTTCTCTATAAAAGGAGGCCTTGGGGAGCTTGAGAGGGCTAGTGCTCTCATTCCTAACTCTACTCTCAAGCTCACCAAGCCTTCTCCAAGTCTTTTTGAGCTCTTAATCTCTACTTCTCTATTCTTAATTTCCATCATTTGTAAGAAGAAGAGTGCATTGTAAAGAAGGTTTCTCCACCTTGGTGATTGCATTAAAAGGAGATTATTAGTGAAGACTTGCTAGGGTTGATCCACCTTACAAATCGCCGTGGAGTAGGAGTATAATCTCTCAACCACGTTAAACAACCATACGTGTTAGCATTGTTATTTTTGTTTCTTGATTTCAATTCTACATGTATTTTTTTTTTGCTTCTTCTAACGTACTTGTAGAAGTCAAGAGAGGCCATTCACTCCCCTCTAGCCATCCTATGATCATTTACAAGTGGTATCAGAGCACGGATCACATAGGAGGATCTAATAATCAACCGGAGCAAGATGGCGTTTCAAGAGGGTTATAGCACGGCGCGTCCCCCCTTCTTCGATGGAAATGACTTCGCTCATTGGAAAGGTAGGATGGAGTATTATTTAATGAATGATATTGAAAACTAGTTTAGCATTGTAGATGGGTTCGAGAAGCCGATTGATGAGTTTGGAGTGCCACTACCAACCAAGGATTGGACTACAGAAATGGCGAAAAAGGCTCAAGCCAATGCCAAAGCAACAACCACGCTCCAATGTGGCCTATCCAAGGAACAATTGAGTAAGGTTGACCCCTTCGACTATGCAAAAGAGCTTTGGGAGAAGATCATCGAACTTAATGAAGGATCCAAGGAGACAAGGAGAGCCAAGAGGGACCTATAGGTCAACTCCAAAGTGTTAGCATGAAGACAAATGAGACCGTGAGCCAAATGCACGGTAGATTCAAGGAGGTGGTCAATGGATTACATGTAATAGGTGAGAAGGTGGAGAATCGAGATCTAGTAAGGTATGTTCTTCAAGTCTTTCCTAGAACAACCCTATGGGCATCAATGGTAGATCCTTATAAGGTTTCTAGGGACCTTTCTTTATTAAAATTAGATGAATTATTTTGTGAGTTTGAATTGCATGAACAAGCTAACACTTCATCGAAGGAGAAAGGTCTAGCTCTTGTTGTAGGAAAGAAGGAGAAGAAGAAGATGAAGGTGGTCTCTTCATCATCCGAGTCGGAGGTTGAGCCATTGATGTGTGTAAATAATGCTATATTTTCACTACTCCATATGTAGGCATTTTATCTCATTTCATGTCCTAGGCATGTATTTTATCATGATCTAGTTAAGTTTAGCATATTTTGGACAAAGAGACTGCTTTTGGGTGTTTTTCGTGTTAACAGGGCAAAGAAGCAGGCGTATCAAAACAACACAGGCGTGTCATCAGTAACATGTCCGTGTCAGGAGTTCCAGCCTTCAACACGCCCTGGTTCAGCAGCCGACACGCCCCGTTCAAAGCGTTGACACGACCGACGTATCAAAACAACACAGGCGTGTCATCAGTGACACGTCCGTGTTAGGAGTTCCAGTGCTCAACACGCCCCAGTTCAGCCTTCAACATGCCCCAGTTCAAGCGCAACACGGTCGATGGGAATTGCGCGACACGCCTGTGCCCTCATTTGGCACGGGCGTGTTGTCCTGATTCCGGATTTCCTTTTCTGCGAGATCCACGATCTTCGTCTCAATTAAAGGAAAATCTTTTGCCTTAATTAAAGAGGAGGCCAAGGCTATAAAAGAGGAGATATTCTAACCCTAGAGAAGAGGACGGCGGGTGGTCAAAAAGGACGACAGAAGAAGTAGGAGAAGGAAGGAGTCGACGACAGAGGAACACAGATGGCACTAAGTATCGTAATTTCTTTCTCTAGCAATTCTTGTCCGACTATGGAGTAGTGTCCTGTAATCTTAGGATGGGGGAGTAGCCCTTTGACGATTTATGATGGATGATGTAATCTATACTACTTGAAATATTGTTTGTTTTTGATCTGGTTTTTGGATTCATATTGATAAACCTAAGGAGCTAAGGGAAAGTACCTAACAGTGAACCCAAGTTCCCGAAACCCAGAACCAACTAAGGATAAACTCCTGTCAAGTAGCGGTAGTGTATCTATGAGGGCTTGCGGGGGTCTCGTGACAGGTCCCCTTAGATGATTATGGTCCCGTGTGCAAACCTACTGTGAAAAGGAAATTAGACTCTAAAGGAACTCTTATGGACTTAATGGATCTATCAAATCCAGTTTTTACCAAGTAACGGAGGTAAGACTAGGTAGGTTTATGGGGGTCTCGTGACAGGTCCCCTTAGCTGATTATGATCCCCTATGTTCGAATACCGTGACGGGTAAATTGAGTTTGATAGGTCAGCTAGCGAGACTTTAAAAGGGTCGTTGATTTACCTTAGGATAGGTTCCATCAAAACAACTCTAATAGGGGTAGGAAAGAATTAAATCACCTTATAAATCGTCGATGTGGTGAAACCCATATCCAGAGATTCTCCTCAACTATTGACTTTTAGCTCGTTCTTCTCATTCGCTGTTTCGATCGCTTCGCTTTCGCTTAAACCACAAATTGATTGACTAGATAACTTGATATCACGATCATTCGGTAATTGTCCCAATCCCTGTGGGATCGATATTTTTATTACTTGACGACAACCGTGCACTTGCAGAAAATAAGACATCAAGTTTTTGGCGTTTTTGCTGGGGATTGGCACTCAATATTGAATTTAGCATGATTTAGTTAATCTAGATTTCTGTTTTTGTTCCTATTCTTTGTGTCTATTCTGAATTCTTGTTTTGGGAGCCTCTCTTGTTGTTGCATGCACAGACTTAATAGGGAAATTCTCGATATTGATCCTGAGATAGAGAGAACTTTCCTTGCTAGAAGACAATTTCAGCAACCTCAGGAAGACAATCTGACCTCCGACATGGCTGACTAGAACAAGAATAAACCTTTAAGGGATTATGCAGCACCTAATACAAGGGGATTGAGATCGAGTATTAGAAGACCCCCTATTGAAGCGAACAATTTTGAATTGAAACCGGCTCAACTATCCATGGTCCAACAACATCAATTCAGAGGAGCACCCACTGAAGATCCAAATATGCACTTGGAAGTATTTTTGGAATTTTGCGAAACTTTAAAACTGAATGGAGCCTCAGCTGATGCTATTAGATTGTGCTTGTTCCCTTTCTTATTGCGAGACAAAGCTAGAGCTTGGCTACACTCTCTTCTAGCAGATTGCATAACTACCTCGGATCAGCTGGAGCAAAGATTTTTAGACAAGTATTTTCCACCCAGCAAAACTGTAAGTCTTCATCATCAAATCACCAATTTTGCGCAAAAGGATGGAGAAACATTATTTGAAGCCTGGGACAGATTTAAGGGATTACTACAGCAATGCCCTCATCATGGGCTGGAGAAGTGGCTCATTGTTCATACTTTCTACAATGGAATCTCGTATGCTACTAAAGTTTCTCTTGATTCACGCAGAGGAGCTCTTATGAACAAAACGTTGGATGAAGCATTTGAGATCATCGAGAATGTGGCAATGAATTCTCACCAATGGGCTACAGAACGAGGATATCAAACTAAAATGCCAGGTAAGTTCGAGGTAAGTACCCTGATCTACTCAAAGGTAAAAGTCGATGCTTAACTCAAAAGCTTGAACATTTTAATGTATCACCAGAACTCATCTAATGCCACTTGCGAGATCTGTGGTGTAACAGGACATGTAGCGATGAATTGCCAAATCCTACACGCACCATCTGCAAGAGCTGGGATTGAGCAAGTAGATGCGCTAAATAATTTTAATCAGAAGCCTAATGGTGGCAACCCTTACTCGAACACGTACAATCCAGTTGGAGGAATCATCCCAACTTTTCGTATAGAGCCAACCAAAATTCTTCTGAACAGAACAGTTTTGGAGCACCTTCGGGATTTTAGCCAGTACCCAAGTCGAGCTTAGAAAAGATGATGGAAAATTTTATTACGTGTCAGGGGAAGATAAATGATGAATTTCGACAGCATATTGTAGAATCAAATCGGCAACATCAAATTAATATCGAGGCAATCAAGCAATTGGGAGGCAAGGTTGATAATTTGACTAATCACATAAGAATGCTGGAAAATCAAATTTCCCAAATTGCCAGCTCAGCATCAAGGACGCTCGGTAGATTTCCTGGAAATTCTGAAGTAAACCCAGCTGAGCATTGTAATTCCATAAGTTTGAGAAGTGGAAGGATTTTAGAAGGAGACAGAGCTCAACAAGCGGCCCCTGTGCTAAAGGACACGAGCGTGTCAGAGTTGGAAGAAGACAGCAGCATGCCTGGGATGAATAGAAAAGGAAGCCGACACACCCTGACCCAGGGCGTGTTGTTCAACATGCCTGAGGGAGAGAATGCCCACGAGCGCGTGTCAGCCGACACACCCATGTCGGGTCACTCCAGCAGCCAACATGCCCAGTCTATGCCGAACGACACAGGTGTGTTGAACAAGGAACCAAGAACATATAAGCCCCCTATCTCGTTCCCTCAGAGGCTGATTAAGGAAAAATTGGATGAACAATTTGGTAAGTTCCTTGAGGTAATTAGGAAGCTATATATCAACATACCTTTTATAGAAGCTCTTCAACAAATGCCTACCTACTCCAAGTTCTTGAAGGATATCTTAACCAATAAAAGAAAAGTCGAGGAGCATGTAATGTTGGCTCTATGAGGAGTGCAAAGGCTTTTTAATTAAGAACATGGTACCTCCCAAACTAAATGATCCGGGTAGCTTTTCTATCCCTTGCATAATTAATGACTCAAATTTTGATAAGGCTTTTTGCGATTTGGGCGCCAGTGTCAATCTGATACCTCTTTCCATATGCAAGAAATTGGATTTGGGAGACATGAAACTAACTACTATGGCCTTGCAGTTAGCCGATCGTTCCATTAGATATCCTTTGGGAATCTTAGAAGATGTACCAGTGTAGGTGGGAAATTTTATTATTCCTGCAGATTTTGTAGTGCTTGACATGGATGAAGACCCATGCATTCCACTTATCTTGGGGAGACCTTTCTTCGCTACTACAGGGGCAATGATAGATGTCAAGAACCACAAACTCTCACTTGCATTTGAAAACGACAAAATTGAATTCGACCATTCAAAAGCTGTTAAACAACCTTCTATTTTGATGTTTGTTGTAGGATTGACAGTTTCCAGTCAATAGCACTAGAAGGAGCACCAGAACAAACTCATCTTAATAAGCTCGAAGGGGATTTTGAGGATAAAGAGCTGGAGATTTCCGACCCCAACCTAACACCACAGAGCTGGTTGAGGAGGAAGAAGGGCAGAGCACACTCCTCAAGCCATATCCCCAAAAATAGGGAATAACTGAGGGGTCAAGCTAACGACCTTAAATAAGCGCTTCTTGGGAGGCAACCCAAGCTATTTTTATTTTTTTTAGTCATTTTATTTTATTTTGAGTTTTATATTTTTTTCAGGTTTACAGGACACACATGTAAATGTGCCACTGCGTGCCTGATTGACACGACCCGCCTATGTCGAATGACACAGGCGTGTTGAGGTTACCCGAAGACAACACAGGTCGAGCGTGCTGATGAGCATGCCCGTGTCGCACCTTTCTCACCTGCGGCACGCTTGGGCTGGACGGAAGCACGCCCATGTTGCGGATAGCCCTCTAAAGCCGTCATGAGCATGCCCTGATTTTCCACTTGAGAGAGACCGGCGTAGGTGGGCAGAGGAGGATGCTAGTAGCGAAGACGATGACCATTGACCATCTTGAACTATTTTGTGAGTTTCGATGCACATCCTTTACTGCTTATGCTGTTTCTACTTAGATTTTTAGTTTGGTTAGTGCTATTTTGTTTGCATCTTTTCATATATCATAACATTGCATTTTTATATCATCTAGCGTAATACAACTGAACATTGGTCGGATCATGATATTCCTTTTTGCCTATTTGATAAGAACCCTATTTCACTTCTAACACGGTCTATAGGTCTGAGGTATCCAAAAAAAAAAGATTTAAATTCCCCATATCGGACGAGTACTCGATTTTCCATTGGAGACTTGCCTGCGCATCTTGGTTACTGGAGAAACACTTTCACTAGAAGTATGATAAAAAAAACAAAAACTGGAATTGTTTTCAAGCACCCCTTTGAGACCAAGTAGTTACTGGGGAAACACCTAAAAGGTGCCCCTTTGAGACTAACTAGTTACTGGGGAAATGCTCTCTATAAATTCCTTTCTTTCTTTCTTCTTAGAAAGTGCTCCTTTGAGACCTTTTGATGATAGGTAAGGATGATCGATGCATTAATGCAGGTAAGTGCCTCTATGCCGGAAATAAGAATGCTCTACGATAGAAGGAATGTCAAATACGGATTGGTGTCCAATGACTTTAGTCCAACTTTTCACATGCACTATATAGGGATCTTTCAAGCTTGGCAACTAGGAATGATTTGAAAAGATTAAGATAAGATTGTATACCTTTGGATGGTGTCTAGCATTTCCACAATTAAGTTGTATTTTGAGTTTTCTTTGCTTTAGGACAAGCAAAAGTTTAGGACTAGGAGATTTTTGATGTGTGTAAATCATGCTATATTTTCACTACTCCATATGCATGCATTTTATCTCATTTCATGTCCTAGGCATGTATTTTATCATGATCTAGTTAAGTTTAGCATATTTTGGACAAAGAGACTGCTTTTGGGTGTTTTTCGTGTTAACAGGGCAAAGAAGCAGGCGTATCAAAACAACACAGGCGTGTCATCGGAATATGTCCGTGTCGAGTTCCGCCTTCAACACGCCTGTTCAAGAAAACACGCCTGCTCAAAGCGTTGACACGACCGATGTATCAAAACAACACAGGCATGTCATCAGTGACACGTCCGTGTTAGGAGTTCCAGTGCTCAACACGCCCCAGTTCAGCCTTTAACATGCCCCAGTTCAAGTGCAACACGGTCGATGGGAATTGCGCGACACGCCTGTGCCCTCATTTGGCACGGGCGTGTTGTCCTGATTCCGGATTTCCTTTTCTGCGAGATCCGCGATCTTCGTCTCAATTAAAGGAAAATCTTTTGCCTTAATTAAAGAGGAGGCCAAGGCTATAAAAGAGGAGATATTCTAACCCTAGAGAAGAGGACGGCGGGTGGTCAAAAAGGACGACAGAAGAAGTAGGAGAAGGAAGGAGTTGACGACAGAGGAACACAGATGGCACTAAGTATCGTAATTTCTTTCTCTAGCAATTCTTGTCCGACTATGGAGTAGTGTCCTGTAATCTTAGGATGGGGAAGTAGCCCTTTGACGATTTATGATGGATGATGTAATCTATACTACTTGAAATATTGTTTGTTTTTGATCTGGTTTTTGGATTCTTATTGATAAACCTAAGGAGCTAAGGGAAAGTACCTAACAGTGAACCCAAGTTCCCGAAACCCAGAACCAACTAAGGATAAACTCCTGTCAAGTAGCGGTAGTGTATCTATGAGGGCTTGCGGGGGTCTCGTGACAGGTCCCCTTAGCTGATTATGGTCCCATGTGCAAACCTACCGTGAAAAGGAAATTAGACTCTAAAGGAACTCTTATGGACTTAATGGATCTATCAAATCCAGTTTTTACCAAGTAACGGAGGTAAGACTAGGGAGGTTTGCGGGGGTCTCGTGACAGGTCCCCTTAGCTGATTATGATCCCCTATGTTCGAATACCGTGACAGGTAAATTGAGTTTGATAGGTACAGTTAGCGTAGTCCTCGAAAGGGGCCGTTGATTTACCTTAGGATAGGTTCCATCAAAACAACTCTAATAGGGGTAGGAAAGAATTAAATCGCCTTATAAATCATAGACGTGGTGAAACCCATATCCTGAGATTCTCCTCAACTATTGACTTTTAGCTCGTTCTTCTCATTCGTTGTTCTTGACTGCTCAGTTTCTTTGCGTAAACCACAAATTGATTGACTAGATAACTTCATATCATGATCATTCGGTAATTGTCCCAATCCCTATGGGATCGATATTTTTATTACTTGACGATAACCGTGCACTTGCGGAAAATAAGACATCAAGTTTTCTAGCTCTTGTTGTAGGAAAGAAGGAGAAGAAGAAGATGATGGTGGTCTCTTCATCATCCGAGTCGGAGGTTGAGCCATCTAGTAGCAATGAAGAGTTGTCAGCTAGCGAGGTGGCCCACTATGTCAAGAGATTTGGTGGAAGATCAAGAAGGCTCACCAAGAAGGATGCGAGGAGAATGTTCCAATCCTCAAAAAGTAAATCATCTAGTAGTTCAATTTCTAACACAAATGTCTTTTGTTATGGATGCAATAAGAAGGGGCATATCAAGCCAAATTGCCCAGAGCTAAAGAAGAAGGAAGAAAAAGAAAAGAAAAAGAAGCACAAGAAGGGGAAGAAGAAGAAGGAGGCCATGGTAGCACAAACTATTGGTGCAATTGGCCCAGGTCACGATTGACCAGACTCGAGTTGGACTCGAGTAGTGTTTTGATGTTTGACAATGGTTTGGGGAGATTGTTGGTGCAATCAACCCGGGTCATGATTGACTAAACTCGAGTTTGACTCGAGGGGTACTTTGGATGTTTGACGATAGTTTGACTATATGGTTGACAAGGGGTTGACCATATGATGGAAATGTAGGAGATCGATCGGCCGGCTAGAGGGGGGTGAATAGCCCTCTTTCGTTTGGTTAACGGAATTTGCTCGTCTACAAACAAGATTAGCACAAGTAGAAAAAACAAAACAAGACAAGAAAATAGAAATTACAAGAATACAAACGCTAACACAATATATAACGCGGTTCATGGCTACGTCGCTAATCCACGATCTGATTCGTCCATGGTGAATCACTCTGCAAGCTTCCACTAGATCTCCCCTTTGCACAAAGCTAGGTGGAGGTAACTTCTTTTACACAAGGATCACTCTTCTACAATAGAATGAAGATTAGAACAAGTAGAAGAGTGGAAACCCGTTTAGGGCACTTTAGGAGTAGTTAGGAGTTCAAGCATTAGGTTCCCAAAGCCCCACACCATTCCTCTTTATAGAGGAAGAGGGTTTCTTCCCGTTGACATAGGAGCAGTCGACTGATGTCCCTATCAGTCGACTGGTCCTGTAGTTGTTGCCCAATAACGGCTGCTTTCCATGTTGGATTTCATCCAACGGTACTGACATCAGTCGATTGATATTGCCATCAGTCGATTGATACTCGATTAGTCGAGTGCTCTGCGAGCTCGACTCCATTCTCGCGTCGAACACTTGCGACGACCAATCGATGCCTTCATCGCTGATCAGGTCTCGCAATGATCGCCAATCCATGGCAATCGACTGTTGGCACTTGAACCACACTCGAACACTAGTCGAGTCACCGCCGACTTAGAGTAGTCGACTACCATTAACATGGTAGTCAATTGATGTCGAGAAATCCCATCCGACACTTAGCCAAATGGCCAAGTTTCACCTAAGAGCGCTACCCCTTTCCCGGGTTACATTCGCTCACTCTCATCCCTCGGAGTCCCTCGCCTTTGAAGTTATCTTCGTCCGGCCATGCCCCTCAGATGTGCCAAGCGCATGGCTCTGCAGCGCCATCCTTCACATCTCGCCTTGAAGTCTACTTCCTCTGGCTTCACTCCAAGCTCCTCGTCCAGCGGTCCCTCGGATGCTCCAAGCGCACAACTTTCGCAAAGCCATCCTTCACCGAATCAAGGACCAAGTCATGAGAGGTGAAACTCGCCACGGCTCCATGTGCGAATTACTAAGCCCTGCAAGACTCCAACGCACATATCAAATCATAATAACAATATAACTTAAACCCTTTTCCACACACATCAAAACCTTATCATGGCAAGAGATTGCCCTAACAATCTCCCCCTTTTTGATGTGTGACAATCCGTTTAAGTTAGGTAAAAATATTTGATAAAACATTAAGGAAAGAAATCATGTGATAACATAATTAGCAACTCTCCCCCTTAATACATGAAGCTCCCCCTAAATATATTCCCCCTTACTTAAACATATACATTTCTCCCTCTTTGACACCATAAAAAATAATTAACAAAGTTTATATAGCATGACATCAAGTCTAGAGAGAAACAAAAACCAAAACATGCCTTAAAATTGGATAAAATAAATTACTGGGCATGTTATCAGGCTACCAATGATCGTTCGGACTACCATGACCGCATATGGATTTGTAATTTCGATTTTTGTGAATTTCAGAAATGCATAAAAAATTCTATAAAATTTGAAAAATCATGAAATTTGGGGAACACATTTCTTGTAAGTATATTTATCCATGAAAAATAGTTGTTTATGAAAAATCATTATTTTTTCAAGTATTTGCCAAAAATCCAAAAACTTTAAAAACCACTAGGTTTTTGATCATGTTTGTATCCATTTTAACACCTAGTTTTGCTTTCAATTGTTTCAAAACATGAACACACAGATTTTAAAGTAAGAAATTGTTTTGAAAATATATGAAATATTCAACCATGATCTTTGGGCAATATGTCAATGAATTAAACATAAGCCTTCCCCATGATTGGTTTATTATTGCTATTTTGATACCTTAAATGACCATCTAAATGCCATAGGCACTAGTGGACATTTGTATCACCCTATCATCTCACCCATGCTAAGTTTTCAATCAAAGTAGCCTATAGTGAGTGTGAGATGCATCCTAAAGGTATTTGTGTATACTTAACTATTATATTCATGCAATTCTATCAAGGTTAAGTATCATCCTATCATTCCACATGATCATAAAAATGTATATGAATTAATTTTACATTATAATCATGAAACACATGTATTCATCAAATTGTTATCATGCATTAGGTATTACATCATGATAATAAAGCAAACATTACCTAAAGCATGATTTATCTATTTATAGGTGCATTATCATCACCTAACACTATTTCAAAAATGTTGTCCCGACATCCTAAGTCAACCAACAATATGATATGGGTGAATTCCATATGGTTGACTATCCTAGGGTTTTCCTAACCCTTTAGGATGGATTTAGGAACCCAGAATAAGTTCTTTCCTATGGGGTTCACTAAATATTCCTTAGGGATCCATTTTCTAACTATTACTTTCTTTTTGTCTTAACCCCTAGTTATTAGACATTTATAGGTCTTTTCATTTTTATTTTCCTTGTATCCTAGGCCTTTCTTGTTGAAGCTTGCTCTTTGGCTCCCAATTATCATGTTAAGGGTATTGGAGCCTATTGTAAATTTTTCTAGGGCCTTGGTCAAATAGTCTACCTTTTCCCTTAAAGCCCTATTTTCTTCTATGCATGCATCATTAACATCCAAAGGCATATAGTTATCATGTGAGCATGCATCATCATTATCATCATTAAAACATGCTTTTTCTAATTTTTGTTCTAAATCCTTAATTTGCTCAAGCATGTATTTATTCCTTTTCTTTGCCCTAAATAAATCCTTAGTGAGGCTAGAAATCATGGACATTATTTGCTTAGGGGGTAGATTCGTTACCTCACTTACCAAATCATCTTCCAATGATGAGGATGTAGAGGAGGCTCCCCCTTCCCTTGAGCTCTCCTCACTTGAGCTTGCTTCTTCATTTTCGGAGGAGGAGCAATCTAGGTTGTCAAAGGCCATCAATGCTAAGTTGGTGACAAAGGCATTCTCCTCTTCCGATGATGATGAAGATGATGAGGAGGGGTCATCCCATGTCCTTGCCTTGAGAGCTTTGGTCTTCCCTTTTTCTTTTGGCTTCTTTTCTTCTTCCTTCCTCTTGCTCCCCTTTTTCTTCTTCTTTTCTTCCTTCTTTCTCTTCTCCTCCTTGCTTTTATTCAAGAGGGGACAATTGTCCCTTATGTGTCCTTCCTGTTAGAATGTATACTGAAAGCCTAGCTCTTTTTGTATGAACATTTTATTTTGAAATAAGAATCACATGATCATTGTTTGCACTTTATATATTTATTATATGTGTGTGCATATTGTCTAATATTTTACATTGTAGATAACATGGTGCTTGGTGTGGCACAGAAGATCATGTTATCAGTCCCTTGTAAAATATAAGTAGAGGCTCACAACCAAGATGGTTTTGGACAAACCATTGGCATGGTTGTAGTGTAGCTTGGTATTGTTTTATCTTGAACATAGAGTTACACTAGTACACTTAGGTGTATTGAGCAGGACCGACATAGAGGTGATTCAATTTAGTGCTGACTACATAATTGAATTGGACCTCAGATATTATGTTGTACATGCTCTTAATCCCGATATAATAACGGGCACATGTACTTAGTATTTATTTCTTTGATTTACCAGTGGGTGAGATTTAGATGGATTAAATCAATATGCCCGGTAAGTTGGGAAATAATATTATTTACATGGTGTGTCGTTGATTATAGGAGGAAACCGTATCCTATATATTAGGTTGATGATGTCCCCTTGAGGAGCTCATAAGGTTCATCATGTAAACCCAGCTGGTTGACTTAGTCAACATGATGATAAAGTTGAGTGGTACTACTCGAGGAATTAGATGTTAATTAATTGATGGTCAGTAAATCAATTAATTGACGGACATTCGATATCTTAAACACGGGGAGATGAATGTACAAATAATATATGGAGCCCATATTAATTTATGGGGTTGGTGAGGTAGTTCAATGATGATCCTCTAGTGGAATGGAACATCATTGATGGATCAAGTTTGTGTGGTTCCGATCCATCGGGTGGCCAAGACCCAACTCCTCCTTATGGTCCCTATCGTAGCCTAATATAATCCTTGTGAAGTCTAGATCCAAGAATGTAAAACAAAACCTAGAACCAACGGGTGGATTGAATCCATAGATCCGATGGTTGGGATGAAACCCTAGAACCAACGGTTGGATCAATCCATAGATCCGATGGTTAGATGAAACTTAGATCCGACGGTTAGATGAAATCCTAGATCCGACGCTGGGATGAAATCCTTGATCCGACGGTTGGGATGAAATCCTAGATCCTACGGTTGGGATGAAATCCTAGATCCTACGGATGGGATGAAATCCTAGATCCGACGGTGGAGATTAAATCCCTAGATCCGACGGTGGAGATTAAATCCCTAGATCCGACGGTGGAGATTAGAGGAGGCTTAAGCCTAAATTTAGAATTCGGGTTTGGCTCATCCATGTGTTGGGCGGCAACAAATCTTAAAGGAGTTAGGGTTGGGCGCAAGAATATAGGAGTTAGTTCCTATAATTTTGGCTAACCAACTTTCTCCTAAATTTTATAAATAAGGGCTTAGGTTGGGCAAGATATAGATTTTCGAATAGGATTAGGGTTTGGAAAGAGTTGGGCGGCTAGGGTTTGGAGCTAGGTTGGGCGGCAACCATCTTCATCCAACATTGCTGCGGCGCCCAATTCATTCAAGCTTTCCTTGGCCGCGCCTTCATCTTAGCCACTCTCTTCTTCCTTTGCATGCCTCCTCCCATTGGTGGCCTAAGATTATCTTCCTCCAATTCCCAAAGGTGGTCATGCGCTCCTCTTGTTTTGGTGGCTTGATCTTCATCCATTCCTTGGTCAAGTTGCATCAAACTCTCTTGTTTGGTGGTCGGTTCTAGAAAGGAAAGGTTTCGCTGGTTCTTCTCTTTGTTCGCAGCGGACAAGGAAGAGAAGAACGTGATCTAGAAGGCTTCTACTGTGGAGGATCTTCGCCCACACGCCGCCCACGAGAAGGATAGGACATACGGTAGAAGATCGTAAGGTATAAAGTTTTATAACTTTAATTTCAGATCTGAGCATGTTCTTATATATGATGATTATGCATATATGTGTATGAATATATAATGTATAATCATGGACCCCGAAGACAAACACAAAAACCGGCGATCCGTCCGTCGTCTCTTCCGCAGCTAACCAACTAGAAGAGTTGTGTTGCTTGAACAACTAGTTTGTTCAAGCGACCACTCGAGTTGTTAGCACGACGACGAAATGGTGTCGTTAAGGAAGCTCATCCCATCCGGATTAATCCTTTCATTAGTGAAAATTTTAATCCGGGGACATGGGAGCCAATGAGCCTCCAAAGCGACATTCCACCATCAATTGGTATCAGAGCACAAGGTTTCCGGTTTTGTGTGTTTAGGATTCGGTTATTTTTTTTTATGCATTTTTCATATATTATATGTGCCGGATAATAGTAGGATGTGTGTAGTTTAACTCTTTGGTTGCAGGCATAAGATCCGACTATTATGGCCATGTGTGTGTATGTGAATGGATGTGTGTAAAAATTTATTATTTGAATCCTCGGGGTTGACGAGGCTAGATTAGTATTTAATTTTTGTAATTAAATACGGCATTGTTTAGCCGATCATTTTAGTTTACTTTCGATCTAGATTATTTGTACACTCCTTCATAGAGTATAGGATCGATGGATGTAAATAAAATGATTTATCTCGGCTCGGAACTTTTTGGTGACTTGCGCACGGGAAAAGATGGAGCGGACGAGGTGGACACGACGGGATGCATATTGGAGGACAATGCCATAATAGTTGGAAAAAATTCTGTTTTTTCCATATTTATTGCTTATTTGTTTTATATGCATGTTGTGTGTGTTTTAAAATTCCTCAATTGCAATTTACTAAGTGGGAGAGGGATATTTTAATTAATTCCCGCGGCCTCCATTACAATTTGACGTGTGATGCAACAAACTTCATGGCTGGCTTTGAGTGCCTTCCTCCCCATCGGATGGGTTTGTTTGCGCAGATCACTAGGTCAAATAATGGTTATAGGAAATTATTTAGGAGCGTGTGTACTTCCCATCGTAAGGCACATAATCCAAATAATTCCCTTAGTATCGTGTAATGGTGCACACTTAGATGCAAATAAAGGTATCCTCCCATCGAGTCACTGCTTTTATTTGTAGGGCTAAAGAGGAACCAACTATTAATTTTATTTGTCAAAAAGTAAGGTTGACAAGATAATAAAATTAATGGGTAAAACCTCCTCTTACAAATGTAGAATTTGTTAGTAATATATGAGAGATGTCCTAAGGCAATCGCCTTATGTATGAACCATTTATATGATAAATGAAGATTCACTATTTGAGTATACATATTTTTTGTATTTGATTGGATCTTAAACACATTTACTGAATGTCCACGATACGATTCACAGCATGAGAGAATTTGTGATTGGATCACAACTAGTGAGTATCTCTACATGTGTAATTGTGATGTATCGGAATTATCCCTAGTCGATGAATTGATGGATTTGGACACCATCGATTACTGTTGAGACTAGCACAGTATACTCCTTGGTGTATCCAAGCGGTGATTCTCCTTGGTGAGACATAGTGATGTCGAGTTAATCGTGGATGCTAGTTATGGTAACTAGTTCATTGGAGTGACCGGTAGTAAGACTTCATATGGTTCTCTGCATATATAGATATGTCAATGAAGTTCTTCTTGTGGCTTAAGTCGATGTTCCTTTGACTTGCGGTATTCAAGTCATCTTGATCATGGAGACTTATGCTTTGACATCTTAAGCAAACATCTCTGGAGATGTGGACCGGGATGATTGGGTATAAGTCGAAGTGATCGAAAGGTGTTTGAATAGCCTATAAAGATTCACCACTCCTTGCGAGGGAGATGTATACCCGCAGCCTCGTCGATTGTTACTAAAGTCTGCCAAAGCATTACATGTTTAGAGTAAGGTACTCTTCGATACATGTGGAGTAACTAGAACTGTGAGGACGAGGAAATGATACTTGGGCTAGGTGTGACGAGTCAACCTAGTGGGATCGACACAATAGACCATGTCCTCAACCAAGTGGGTATAAGATGAGTGAAGGGAATGGGGCACGATTCATTCGAGCATCAAGGGTTTCGTAAATAGTTCGATCAACTGCTGATCTTTTCGGTTAATTGGGGATCATGATGTACTACTAGGTGCCACTCATGATCGTTCTATAATTAATGGTTAATTATAGACGGCCAACATAAACCGAGAACCTATTTGGTCACACGCACAACGAGTGTAATCCAAAGGATTTAAAAAGAGCTTGAGAATTGGATTCTCAGACCGAGAGAAACTAGGTTTGGTTGGACCAAACATAAAGCGAGCATGAAATTGTTTCACTGCAAATGGAAGCATGGATGGGCCGTGGTCTTATGAAGACATAATGGATGGACCAAAATGGTTTGGTTCTAATCCAATGGATAAGAATAAACCAAAGGGTTTGGTTTATTTTAAACGAATGAACCAAAAGTTGGTTCGTTCGTTTTAACTTAAAATAAACCATCATGGTTTGGTTTATTTTAACTTATCTTAATGGAGCGGTTAACGGGCTTTATGGATATGATCCATTAACCATTAAGAGAATTAGTTCTCTATAAAAGTGGGCTTAAGGGATTGTTAAACCCTAATCATCCACCTCCTTGGTGAATTCGGCGCCACAACCTTGTGTGCCGCGCCAACCACTTGTGCCGCCGTCCAACTTGTTGCCGGCGACCAAGCTTCAGCCGGTGAACCTCCGGCGACCCTCCGGTGATCTCCTATAGGTTTGGCATCAAGGTGAGGCTTTTCTCTCCTTGTTTTGGCCGGCGCCTACTCCTCCACAAAGCTTAACAGTTTTCTGGACAGCTTCTCCTTCGCCGGAGCGCCGCTTGGACGACGGTTAGTGCTCCGACAGCGGCTAACATACCGGGATTTGATCTCCGTAATCCTCTGAGGTGGAGGACGAATGATTCGTCAAACGGTTGACGAATACCTCTCCGGAGAAGCGAGTTTTGAGAACTCTTTTTGGATCCGAATTTGGATTCGGATCGTGATCATCTCTCGATCACGTCGTCTTCAACACGAGGCTAGTAACCCGTACGAAGACGAAGCTCGTGACTTAGCGAAGTCATCCCGAGGAGCTCGGCGAGGATACGGATAGAGACGATTCTTACGAGGATCGTTCCGGTTGATGCCGTTCCCGCTACACGTCATACGGAAGGTATAACGTAGTTTAATTTCCTTTTATTGCAAATTTTAATTTACGGTTATGTTTACACTTGTTGTAATAGCATGCGTGTGTTGTGTGTGTTGTAATAAATATAGATTTATTATTTTTAATTGCTTCCGCTGTGCTCATGTTTACGAAACATGATCGAACACACACACGCCATGCAAGCCAAAACCCAACAAAGGGTATCGAGCCCAGTTGTGTTTCACATAATCGTAAAATGGTTTTGCGATAGTCATAATGTATTTCTGGAAATTTACTAATTTTGGAAATTTATAAGTATTTATGGAAATTTTTCAATTTTGGAAAGTCTAGAAGTATTTATGGAAATCTTCCACTTTTGGAAAGTTGGAAGTATTTATGGTAATTGATATTTTCCATAAATAAAATATTTGATTAGATTCTGGAAATTTGTTTCCTAATTTAATCATGATTTGATTTGGGAAATCAAATCTTAAAATATTTTATTTCCATAAGTAGTTTTAATGATTTAGGAAATTGGTTTCCTAAATAGATTTTCCTTAATCAAATAATTCCATGAATAAAATATGTGATTAGATTTGGAAATTTGTTTCTAATTTAATTATGATTTGATTTGGAGAATCAAATCTTAAACATATTTTATTTCCATAAATAGTTATGACATATAAGGAAATATATACATGACATAATTGTATGCCATGTAATTGCATTAGATGCATAACATTATGCCATGCGTGTCGTGACATGTAGATGTATGCCATTTATGTCATGCCATGTAGATAATAGTTATTTGCATGCAAAGAGGATGAGACATAAAACCCTAACTCAATATTAAAGCCTACACCTTCCATTAATATGGTTAGAACCAGAGTTCTGTTTCTTGTTTGGGTTGTTGGACTCACCAAGCCCTACAACCTCAACATGTTCAAATCATGGAATAGTTTAACTCTAATATGGTAAGAGTCCGAGGTCAATCGTTAGCTTTGGGTTGTTGGACTCACTCCAAGCTGGCTAATTGGTTGAATGCGCCTAACCATATTAAAACTATTTCGATTAATGGGTCGGCTTTAACTTGGAGCATCGATTTGTTGGACTCACTCCAAGGTCGATATGAAGAGAGGTGAAGTTGGGTGCTATGCATATGATGCATACTTGTTAATGTGTTAACAACCCAATGTATGTGTAAACATTCAATTAGTTGATAGCACATTGTGATAGTTACATATACATGATATGTAATCGGTATACTTGATACCCACCATCATAGCTAAGAATGGCTTGTTGGACTCACTCCAAGGTTGTTCTTATCTATGATGGATATCAGCCCATTCGGAGATGGACCTACAATCTCCCAAAGTGATTTTAAGGGTTTTTTGAAATTCTAAAAATGAATGGGATTTATAAATGTATATTGATGCATTTTAAAATCATTTTCTCATATATGCTCGCTTTGTATTTCTAGGTCAATAAATTGATCATGACGCTTTGAATTTGCGACTATTTTGGATTCGAACAAACCGACCGGGCCTAACTTCGGATCGCTTAGAAACTCGAGAATTGTTCTCAAGGCGGAAAAGCTTGCATATGTCCTCAAGAGCCTCTTCCCGATCGTTCTAAGGATCGATGCAACCTGCATCAAATGTTGGTCTATCGTAAACATGTGGCGCATTCTCGAAATGGGCGAAGTTGCATCATGCTAGCGGCGATGGTACCGAGCCGCAGCGATGAGCATATGGATGCTAATACTATGGTCTTCCATCTTCATGAGTTGTTCGATGAGCAAGCGAGATCCGAAAGGTTCGAGGTCTCTAGGCTTCTCTTCACCACGAAGATGCAAGAAGGTTCGTCTCAGAGTATGCTTTGTGCTAAAGATGAACGGGTACATCGAGGCTAGCTACCCTGGTTTTGTGATGGATCATGAGTTAAGTATTGACTTAATTCTGCATTGTTTGCCCAAGAGTTTCTCGCAATTTGTGATGAACTATCGGATGAACAAATTGGAATCCACCATTCCCGAGCTCCTCAATATGTCAAGACGTGGAGCCTTCATAAGCATGAGGAGAAGGCGGTTTCATAGTTGATTCCTCAAAGAAAGGTTCTAAGAGGAAGGCAAAAGAATGTAAGAAAGGAAAGAAAAAGGCAAAGAAGGCGAACCAACACAAAAGGGCACTAGCCATCATCGGGCAAGGAAGGCCACCGAAGAAACTGCAAGATTTATCTTGAGTCCATGAAGAAGAAGAAGGCATCGATGCCCCATCCTCTTCGTATCTTCGCTATTGATTGTCATTCTATTTCCTTAGACACTTGGGTATTGATAATCGGGTGTAGCTCACATATATGTAATGACATACAGGGGCTAAGGAATAAGAAGACTTGTCGAGGGGAGTCAAATTTGAGTTGGCAATGGAGCAAAGGTTGCCGTGGGTCGCCATCGTAACTTATTTGTCAAGCTCCCTAGTGGACTAGTCTTGAACCGACAATTGCTATTATGTTCCTTCTCTAATAAAGAACATTGTTTCTATTTCGCTTAAATAGAAATGGTTTCCATTTAACGCTTAGTAACAATTGTTGTTATATAACTTTGAATGGCGCATTTATGGAATCGAACTTTGAGTAATGGCATTTATACGCTGGACGATCCAAAGGACATTTTCAATATCGGGCGAGCAACACGCTGCTCGAAAGGATAATCACATAGACTTATATGTGGCATTGTCGTCCTGGCCATATAAGCAAGAAACGCATGTCCGAATTACACCGATGTGGAATTCTGAATCGTTTGAATTGGATTCATACGATACATGCGAATCATGCTTAAAAGGCAAGATGACTAAGTTACCTTTTACTGGAAAAGGTGAACGAGTGGGAGAGTTACTAGGTCTAGTACATACTGATGTATGTGGACCTATGTCAACTCAAGCTTTAGGAGGCTATAACTACTTCATTACCTTCACCGATGATCACTCACGGTTTGGGTATGTGTTCTTGATGAAACACAAGTCTGAAGCCTTTGAAAGGTTCAAAGAATTCAGAAATGAAGTAGAGAAACAACATGACAAAAGTATTAAAATACTTCGATCGGATCGAGGTGGTGAATACTTAAGTCAAGAGTTTCTTGATTATCTAAGAGACAATGGCATATTGTCTCAATGGACTCCGTCCTATACACCACAGCATAATGGTGTATCTGAGAGGCGTAACCGGACCTTGTTGGACATGGTCAGGTCAATGATGAATCATGCGACTCTTCCCAAGTCCTTTTGGGGTTATGCACTTCGCATAAATTGCATTTTGTTAAATGTAATGCCTACCAAGGTAGTCTCAACTACTCCATATGAGATATGGAATGGTAAGAAACCTCATGTATCTTACTTGAAGATATGGGGTTGTCCTCGCTTATGTGAAGTGATCGACGTATAAACTGGATGCTAAGTCTGATAAATGTCTATTTATTGGATACCCTAAGGAAACAAGGGGTTACCAATTCTATCATCCTGTGGAACAAAAGGTGTTTGTTTCAAGGCATGCTGTGTTTCTAGAGAAAGAGTTTCTCTTGCAAGAAAATAGTGGGAGTGTCGTCGAGCTTGAGTAGGCTCGAGAGACTCAAATAGACATTGATGAGATACCTGGTGAAGCACAACAGCCGACAACTCATAGTGATGAGCAATCGGCTGGACCTATTGTAACACCACATCTTCGTAGATCTGGTAGAACACGCACTATTCCTGAGAGATATGGATTTCTCGTAAGTGAATCGAACGACGTGTTACTCATTGATGATGAGGAGCCTACCAGTTATGAAGAAGTGCTGACAAGTTCAGAAAGGGATAAGTGGCTTGGTGCCATGAAGTCGGAAATGGATTCCATGTATGAAAACCAAGTTCGAACTCGTCGACCCACCAAGGCATAAAGCCTATAGGGTGCATGTGCGTTTTCAAGAAGAAACCTGACATGGATGGTAATGTGATTACCTATAAGGCTAGATTGGTGGCGAAAGGATATCGTCAAAAGCAAGGTGTTGATTATGACGAAACCTATTCGCCTGTAGCTATGCTTAAATCCATTCGGATGCTCCTGGCCATAGCAGCTCATTATGATTATGAGATATGGCAGATGGATGTGAAAACAGCTTTCCTTAATGGAAACTTGCTCGAGGACGTATATGATACAACCCGAGGGTTTCACATCGCTGATAAAACCAAGGTATGCAAATTGCGACGATCCATTTATGGATCAAGCAAGCATCCAGAGTCGAATATCCGCTTTGATGAGACAATCAAAAAGTTTGATTTCACAAAATCCGCATTTAACCTTGTGTACAAGAAGGTTAGTGGGAGTGCAGTCGTGTTCCTAGTATTGTATGTCGATGACATATTACTTATAGGAAACGATGTGTCAATCTTACAGTCAGTTAAGGTTTGGTTATCAAAGACATTCTCCATGAAAGACCTGGGAGAAGCAACCTACATCCTTGGGATTAAGATCTATAGAGATAGATCGAAACGGTTGCTTGGTCTTTCGCAGTCTACATATATAGACCGAAAAGCAAAGAGGTTTAGCATGTCAATCCAAGAAAGGTTATCTACCCATCGTGCATGGGGTACACCTTTCAAGTCTATGTGTCCGCGACGTAAGACGAGAGGATTTGCATGAGTAAGATTCCCTATGCATCCGCAATAGGATCTATCATGTATGCTATGTTATGTACGAGGCCCGATGTATCGTATGCTCGAGTGTCACGAGCAGATACTCACCGATCCAGAATGGATCATTGGGTGGTCATAAGACGATCCTAAGTACTTGAGAAGAACTAAGGATGTGTTCCTAATATATGGAGAAGGGGACATGGTGATACGCGGGTATACAGATGCCTTCCGCATGACAAGGATGATTCCAGGTCTCAGTCTGGATACGTTTTCACCTTGAATGGGGGCGCAGTGAGTTGGAAAAGTTCCAAACAAGAGACTGTAGCGGATTCTACCACTGAGGCAGAATATATTGCAGCTTCGGAAGCAGCAAAGGAAGCGGTTTGGATCAAGAAGTTCGTTCATGAACTTGGTGTGATTCCGGCCATTGTTGAAGCAATACCGGTCTACTGCGACAACAATGGAGCAATTGCACAGGCGAAAGAGCCAAGGTCTCATCAACGATCCAAACATGTGCTTCACCACTATCATCTTATCAGAGAGATCATAAGTAGGAACGAAATACAAATCGAGAAAATTCCAACTGAAAGGAACTTAGCGGATCCTTTGACTAAAGCATTACCTCAAAGTAAGTTTGAGGGTCATGTTAGAGCTTATGGTATTGGATACCGTAGCGATTGGCATTAGGCCAAGTGGGAGTCTGTTAGTAATATATGAGAGATGTCCTAAGGCAATCGCCTTATGTATGAACCATTTATATGATAAATGAAGATTCACTATTTGAGTATATATGTTTTTTGTATTTGATTGGATCTTAAACACATTTACTGAATGTCTACGATACGATTCACAGCATGAGAGAATTTGTGATTGGATCACAACTAGTGAGTATCTCTACATGTGAAATTTAGATGTATCGGAATTATCCCTAGTCGATGAATTGATGAATCTGGACACCATCAATTCTGTTGAGACTAGCACGAGGTATACTCCTTGGTGTATCCAAGCAGCTGATTCTCACTGGCTGGAGACATAGTGATGTCCGGAGTTAATCGTGGATGCTAGTTATGGTAACTAGTTCATTGGAGTGACCAGCCGTAAGACTTCATATGGTTCTCTGCATATATAGATATGTCAATGAAGTTCTTACTGCGGCTTAAGTGCGATGTTCCTTTGACTTGCGGTATTCAAGTCATCTTGATCATGGAGACTTATGCTTTGACATCTTAAGCAAACATCTCTAAGGAGATGTGGACCCGGGATGATTGGGTATAAGTCAAGTGATCAAGGTGTTTGAATAGCCTATAAAGGATTCACCACTATGCGAGGAGATGTATACCCATGGCCTCTCGTCTGATTGTTACTAAAGTCTGCCAAAGCATTACATGTTTAGAGTAAGGTACTCTTCGATACATGTGAGTAACTAGAACTGTAGGGACACGAGGAAATGATACTTGGGCTAGGTGTGACGTAGTCAGCCTAGTGGGGACTGACACTATAGACCATGTCCTGAACCAAGTGGGTATAAGATGAGTGAAGGGAATGGGGCACGATTCATTCGAGCCAAGGGTTTCGAAAATAGTTCGATCAACTGCTGATCTTTTCGGTTAATTGGGGATCATGATGTACTACTAGGTGCCACTCATGATCGTTCTATAATTAATGGTTAATTATAGACGGCCAACATAAACCGAGAACCTATTTGGTCACACACACAACGAGTGTAATCCAAAGGATTTAAAACGAGCTTGAGAATGGGATTCTCAGACCGAGAGAAACTATGTTTGGTTGGACCAAACATAAAGCGAGCATGAAATTGTTTCAGTCGCAATGGAGCGTGGATGGGCAGTGTCTTATGAAGACATAATGGATGGACCAAAATGGTTTGGTTCTAATCCAATGGATAAGAATAAACCAAAGGGTTTGGTTTATTTTAAACGAATGAACCAAAAGTTGGTTCGGTTCGTTTTAACTTAAAATAAACCATCATGGTTTGGTTTATTTTAACTTATCTTAATGGAGCGGGTTAACGGGCTTTATGGATATGATCCATTAACCATTAAGAGAATTAGTTCTCTATAAAAGTGGGCATAAGGGATTATTAAACCCTAATCATCCAAAACCCTACGCCCACCTCCTTGGAGAATTCGGCGCCAACAACCTTGTGTCGCCGCCCAACCACTTGTGCAGCCGTCCAACTTGTTGCCGGCGACCAAGCTTCAGCCGGTGAACCTCCGGCGACCCTCCGGTGATCTCCTATAGGTTTGGCATCAAGGTGAGGCTTTTCTCTCCTTGTTTTGGCCGGCGCCTACTCCTCCACCAAGCTGTCCAGTTTTCTGGACAGCTTCTCTCCTTCCGCCGGAGCGCCGCTTGGACGACGGTTAGTGCTCCGACAGCGGCTAACTTACCGGGGATTTGATCTCCGGTAATCCTCTGAGGTGGAGGACGAAGGATTCGTCAAACGGTTGACGAATACCTCTCCGGAGAAGCGAGTGTTGAGAACTCGTTTTGGATCCGAATTTGGATTCGGATCGTGATCATCTCTCGATCACGTCGTCTTCAACACGAGGCTAGTACCCCGTACGAAGACGAAGCTCGTGACTTAGCGAAGTCATCCCGAGGAGCTCGGCGTGGATACGGATAGAGACGATTCTTACGAGGATCGCTCGCTGATGCCGCTCCGCTACATGTCATAATAAGGTATAACGTAGTTTAATTTCCTTTTATTGCAATTTTAATTTACGGTTATGTCTACACTTGTTGTAAAAGCATGCGTGTGTTGTGTGTGTTGTAATAAATAGGAGTATTTATTATTTTTATTGCTTCCGCTGTGCTCATGTTTACGAAACATGATCGAACACACACACGCCGCGGTGCCGGAAACCCAACAGAATTCATATACGTCCACACTATCGTGGCATGCGATATTCTCGGTGTTTTGAGGTGTTGGTTGATTTCGGGATTTTATTGTTTTGAGGAATCAATATTATTTGAAATCTGATATTTTTTTATCATTGTGATTTTTAGGATTTTCAAATGGCGTTCAACCCACTTGCCGTGATTTTAAAAGAAAACAAACTTACTGGTCCAAACTACATTGATTGGAAAAGAAACCTGGATATTGTCTTAACTGCGGAAGAGTACAAATTTGTACTCTTCGTGGTTCCGTCCTCCTAAGCGATGACTCGATGAAAAGGAGAAAGAACATTATAAGAAGTGGGTTAAGGCGTATGAGATGGTGCGGGGTTACATTTTGGCATCTATGTCAAATGTGCTGCAACATCAGCATCAGGCCATAGCCACTGCTTATGACATGATGTTCAATCTCAAGGAACTTTTTGGACATCAGAGTAGGGCGGCTAGGCAGGAGGCAATGAGAAACTTGATGACGACCACCATGATCGAGGGAACACCCGTTAGGGATCATGTTCTCAAGATGATGGCTCATCTTAATGAGATGGAAGTCCTCGGAGTTGAGATCGATGGCGAAACCCAGGTCGATATCATTCTCCAGTCTCTGCCTAGGAGTTTTGAGCAGTTCCGCCTCAACTACAATATGAACAAGAGGTTGTATTCGTTGGCGGAGCTTCTGACAGAACTCCAGGCGGCAGAGGGGCTTTTTCGTCAGAGTTCTCAAGCCATGGTCGCTCAGAAGGTTTCTTCCTCTAAACCGAAAGGTAAGAAGAAGAAGAAGCAAGGTAGAGTGAAGAAAGTGGCAGTGGGACCCCAGGCAGGAGTGAAGAAGCCGAAAGGCAAGTGCTTCACTTGCAAGCAGATTGGACATTGGAAAGCGGACTGTCCTCGCTGAAAGAACAAAGGTATATCTTCTTGTTTAAGTTGTTGAAACATGTTTAGCGGTGTTATCTACCAGTACCTGGTGTGTAGATACAGGAGCCACTGATCATGTCTGCAATACTTTGCAGGGGTTCCAGGAAACCCGACGACTAGCTGAGGGAGAGGTTACCGTCTACATGGGCAATGCTTCAAAGGTGGCGGCTATTGCAGTGGGAGACGTTTATTTATCTTTTGATAGGAATAAAGTTTTGGTTTTAAGAAATTGTCTTTATGTACCTACTTTTAGAAAGAATTTAATTTCAGTTTCTAAATTGTTTTTGGATGGGTATTCTGTTTCTTTTAATGACAGAGTTGTTATAAAAAGGAATAGGGAGATTATCTGTTCTGGTACATTGGTTGGCAATTTATATACTCTTGAACCAAAACCTCCCACGATGCAAATAGAAATAAATAGCTCATCTTCTAAATCTAATAAGAGAAAAGAACCTTCGCAAATGAACCAAACATATCTCTGGCATCTAAGGCTTGGTCATATTAACCTAAGTAGAATTCAAAGGTTGATAGCTGATGGACCTTTAGGTTCATTAGTGGTGGAGGATCTCCCAACCTGCGAATCATGCTTGGAAGGTAAAATGACCAAGAGGCCTTTTAAGGCCAAGGGGTATAGAGCCAAAGATGTGTTAGAACTGGTTTATTCTGATTTGTGCGGTCCTATGACTATCCAGGCAAGAGGTGGTTTTGAATATTTCGTCTCTTTTATAGACGATTATTCAAGATATGGATACATTTACTTGATGCGCCGCAAGTCTGAATGCTTTGATAGGTTCAAAGAATTCAAGGCTGATGTGGAGAACCGTCAAGGTAAAAGTATTAAGACATTACGATCTGATCGTGGTGGCGAGTACCTCTTGGGAGAGTTTAGGAGTTACTTATCAGAGGCTGGGATTCAATCCCAATTGTCTGCACCTGGCACACCCCAGCAGAATGGTGTAGCGGAGCGAAGGAATAGGACTCTTATGGAGATGGTTAGATCGATGATGAGTTATTCTGAGTTACCTGATTCGTTCTGGGGGTTTGCTCTGGAAACAGCAGCACACATTCTGAACTTGGTTCCATCTAAGTCAGTACCCTCTACTCCCACAGAGTTGTGGACTGGGCGAAAGCCTAGTCTAAGACATATTCGGATTTGGGGTAGTCCAAAGACATGTGGCCAAGGGAGATCCGTAAGTTGGAATCTAATGCGCGCTTGTTTGTGTGCTACCCTAAGGGAACGAAGGGTGGTTTATTCTATAGTCCTAGAGATCAGAAGGTGATCGTGAGTACGAATGCCAGATTTCTAGAGAAGGACTAGACTATGTGATGAACCACAAGCCCACGAGTAGGATTGTTCTTGAGGAACTCAGGGAAGTCCCGATTTCAGCATCACTTGCATAAGAGAGGAGACACCACAAGTCAGCACTGTGTCACTGAGCATACAGGAGGCACCTCGTCGTAGTGGGAGGGTTGTTAGACAACCCGAGAGATTCATGTTTTTGGGAGAGTCTTCGGACTTAGTCCCTGGTGAACATGAACCTGATCCCTGGACATATGACGAGGCAATCCAAGATAGAGATGCGGTATCTTGGCAAAGAGTGATGAATTCAGAGATAGAATATATGGATTCTAATCAGGTCTGAGAGCTAGTAGAACCACCCGATGGTGTAAAAACCATTGGATGCAAGTGGATCTACAAGAGAAAGAGAGGAGTAGACGGGAAGGTTGAGACCTTCAAAGCTAGGCTTGTTTGAAAGGGTATACTGTAAAGAGGGTATCGATTATGAGGAGACCTTTTCGCCAGAGCTATGCTTAAGTCTATCCGGATTCTCTTATCTATAGCTTCATATGGATTATGAGATTTGGCAGATGGATGTCTAGACAGCTTTCCTTAACGGAAGTCTTGATGAGAACATCTATATGCAACAACCAGAGGGATTCATTGCTAAAGTGAAAGAGCATCTTGTATGTAAGCTTAATCGGTCCATTTAAGGATTGAAGCAATCTTCTAGATCTTGGAACATCCGCTTTGATGACGTAATCCACTCGTATCGATTTATTAAAAGTACTGATGAGCCTTGTGTATACAAGAGATGTGACGGAAACGTAGTGGTGTTTCTTGTACTATACGTAGATGACATTTTGTTAGTTGGCAACAATATCAAAGTGTTATCGGACGTAAGGGTATGGTTGTCAAAACAGTTTGACATGAAGGACTTGGGGGAAGTGGGACACATCCTTGGGATCAAAGTTATAAGGGATCGCAAGAAAAAGATGTTGTGCTTGTCTCAAGCTTCATATATTGACACTATCCTTGCTCGTTTAGCATGCGAACTCCAAGAAAGGTTTTCTACCTTTAGGCATGGAGTTCCTTTATCTAAAGAGATGTGTCCCAAAACATCAAAGGAGATAGAGGACATGAAGGCGGTTCCTTATGCTTGCAGAGGGAAGCCTTATGTATGCTATGCTATAGATAGACCGGATATCCGCTCACGTGGGCATGGTTAGCAGATATCGAGTAATCTCGACAGGACATTGATCGTAAAGCATATTGAAGTACCTGAGAAGGACTAGGGATTATATGCTGGTTTACCGGGCAGATCAATTAGTCCCTGTGGGTTACACGGATTCGGATTTCCAATCGGATAGGGACAAGAGTAAGTCTACCTCAGGGTTTGTGTTTACTTTTGGAGGTGGAGCCATAGTATGGAGGAGTGTCAAGCAGAAATGCGTGGCGGACTCTACCATGGAAGCCGAGTATGTGGCAGCCTCTCGAGGCGCCAAGGAAGTCAGATGGCTCAGAACTTGATGGACTTGGATGTGATTCTGGTTTGCCCGAACTATCACAATTTATTGTGATAAGGTGTGCGGTAAAACTCAAGGAACCACGAGCCCATAAGGCAGTAAACACATAGAGCGTAAGTACCACCTTATACGAGAGATCGAAGCGAGGAGAAGTTGCTATCGCCAAGATTGCATCAGAGGATAACCCGCGGATCCATCGACTAAGGCCCTTCCAAATAAAGCGCTTTGATAGGCATGTGGAGGACATGGGGATCGATGTATGGCAGTGATGATGACATAGTCTTTTAGTATAAGTGAGAGATTGTTAGAATGTATAACAAAAGCCTAGCTTTTTTGTATGAACATTTTATTTTGAAATAAGAATCACATGATCATTGTTTGCACTTTATATATTTATTATATGTGTGTGCATATTGTCTAATATTTTACATTGTAGATAACATGGTGCTTGGTGTGGCATGTAAGATCATGTTATCACCCTTGTAAAATATAAGTAGAGGCTCACAACCAAGATGGTTTTGGACAAACCATTGGCATGGTTGTAGTGTAGCTTGGTATTGTTTTATCTTGAACATAGAGTTACACTAGTACACTTAGGTGTATTGAGCATGACTATATAGAGGTGATTCAATTTAGCCGACTACATAATTGAATTGACTGATATTATGTTGTACATGCTCTTAATCCCGATATAATAACTGCACACATGTACTTAGTATTTATTTCTTTGATTTACCAAAGGTGAGATTTAGATGGATTAAATCAATATGCCCTAAGTTGGGAAATAATATTATTTACATGGTGTGCCGCTGATTATAGGAGGAAACCGTGTCCTATATATTAGGTTGATGATGTCCTCGAGGAGCTCATAAGGTTCATCATGTAAACTCAAATGGTTGACTTAGTCAACATGATGATAAGGTTGAGTGGTACTACTCGAGGAATTAGATGTTGATTAATTAATGGTCAGTAAATTAATTAATCGACGGACATTCGATATCTTAAACACGGGGAGATTAATGTATAAATAATATATGGAGCCCATATTAATTTATGGGGGTTGGTGAGGTAGTTCAATGATGATCCTCTAGTGGAATGGAACATCATTGATGGATCAAGTTTGTGTGGTTTCGATCCATCGGGTGGCCAAGACCCAACTCCTCCTTATGGTCCCTATCGTAGCCTAATATAATCCTTGTGAAGTCTAGATCCAAGAATGTAAAACAAAACCTAGAACCAACGGGTGGATTGAATCCATAGATCCGATGGTTGGGATGAAACCCTAGAACCACCCGCTGATCAATCCATAGATCATGGTTAGGATGAAATCCTAGATCCTAGATGAAATCCTAGATCCGACGGTTGGGATGAAATCCTTGATCCGACGGTTGGGATGAAATCCTAGATCCTACAGTTGGGATGAAATCCTAGATCCTACGGATGGGATGAAATCCTAGATCCGACGGTGGAGATTAAATCCCTAGATCCGACGGTGGAGTTTAAATCCCTAGATCCGACGGTGGAGATTAAATCCCTAGATCCGACGGTGGAGATTAGAGGAGGCTTATGCCTAAATTCTAGAATTAGGGTTTGGCTCATCCATGTGTTGGGCGGCAACAAATCTTAAAGGAGTTAGGGTCGGCAAGAATATAGGAGTTAGTTCCTATAATTTTGGCTAACCAACTTTCTCCTAAATTCTATAAATAAGGGCTTAGGTTGGGCAAGATATAGATTTTCAATAGGATTAGGGTTTGGAAAGAGTTGGGCTGGCTAGGGTTTGGAGCTAGGTTGGGCGGTAACCATCTTCATCCAACATTGTTGCTGCGCACCAATTCATTCAAGCTTTCTGGCCGGGCGCCTTTATCTTAGCCACCTCTTCTTCCTTTGCCGCGTTCTCCTCCCATTGGTGGCCGCAAGATCATCTTCCTCCAATTCCCAAAGGTGGCGGCCTCTTGTTTTGGTGGCTTACGATCTTCATCCATTCCTTGGCCGGCGATTGCATCAAACTCTCTTGTTTGGTGGTCGGTTCTAGAAAGGAAAGGTTTCGTTGGTTCTTCTCTTTGTTCGCAGCGGACAAGGAAGAGAAGAACGTGATCTAGAAGGCTTCTACTCATGGAGGATCTTCGTCCACACGTCGTCCACGAGAAGGATAGGACATATGGTAGAAGATCGTAAGGTATAAAGTTTTATAACTTTAATTTTAGATCTGAGCATGTTCTTATATATGATGATTATGCATATATGTGTATGAATATATAATGTATAATCATGGACCCCGAAGACAAACACAAAAACCGGCGATCCGTCCGTCGTCTCTTCCGCGGCTAACCAACTAGAAGAGTTGTGTTGCTTGAACAACTAGTTTGTTCAAGCGACCACTCGAGTTGTTAGCACGACGACGAAATGGTGTCGTTAAGGAAGCTCATCCCATCCGGATTAATCCTTTCATTAGTGAAAATTTTAATCCGGGGACAAGGGAGCTAATGAGCCTCCGAAGCGACATTCCACCATCACTTCCCCTTGGCAATTGTAGCAAATGACCTTCCCCCTTGGTCTTCTCCTCCTATCATTAGATTTATTAAATTGAAAACCTTTTAAAGCATGTCTTATCCTCCTTACCATATAGGCTTCTTCCGTGCTATCCATGGAGGAGGAGGGGATCTCTATCTTCTTCTTCCCCTTGTGTGCCATCAAGGCTACTCCTCTTGAAGGTTGAAACTTTGGCTCTTCTTCTATTCCTTCAAACCTCGTTTCGTGGAGCTCCATTGTTGAGAAGAACTCCTCCAAGGTGTTCACTTCTAAGTTCTTGGAGATGTAAAATGAGTCCACCATAGAGCTCCATCTTGAGGATCGGGGAAAGGCATCTATAGCCTTCATTACCATATCCCGGTTGGAGAGCTTTTCACCTACACTTGTCAAGCCGGTTAGAATTTTCTTAAATCTAGAGTGTAGGGATTTTACCTTCTCTCCCTTTTCGAGTTTGATGTTGGATAATTGGGAGCGAAGGACATCTCTCCTTGCTAGTTTCGCCTCGGATGTGCCTTCATGAATTTCTATTAGTTTCTCCCACATTTCCTTGGCGCTAGCACACTCCCCTATCCTATTTACTTCTTGTTGGGGGAGTACATTGTAGAGGTGGTGCTTGGCCTTTGAATTCGCCAAGTACTCCTCTCTTTGTCTTTTACTCCATCTTGATTTCTCCAATAGCTCCCCATCTTCATTCCTAGGCAATTCGAAACCATTTTCTATAATCAAAAGAATTTCAAAGTAAATTTAGAAGAATACCTCCATTCTCTTTTTCCACCAAGAGAATTCGCCTTCGAATTTTGGTGGGTGAATATTTGAGCTGGCCATTCTTGAATGTGCTTATTGTGGCGGTTAGTCCTCGACAAGCTTTCCTTGGCTGTGATACCACTTGTAGGAGATCGATCGGTCGGCTAGAGGGGGTGAATAGCCCTCTTTCGTTTGGTTAACGGAATTTGCTCGTCTACAAACAAGATTAGCACAAGTAGAAAAAACAAAACAAGACAAGCAAATATAAATGACAAGAATAGAAATGCTAACACAATATATAATGTGGTTCACGGCTACGCAGCTAATCCACGGTCCGATTCGTCCACGGTGAATCACTCTGCAAGCTTCCACTAGATCTCTCCTTTGCACAAAGCTAGGTGGAGGTAACCTCTTTTACACAAGGATCACTCTTCTACAATAGAATGAAGATTAGAACAAGTAGAAGAGTGGAAAATCGTTAAGGGTACTTTGGGAGTAGTTAGGAGTTCAAGCATTAGGTTCCCAAAGCCCCACACCATTTCTCTTTATAGAGGAAGAGGGTTTCTTCCCGTTGACACAGGAGCAGTTGACTGATGTCCCTATCAGTCGACTGGTCCTGTAGCCGTTGCCCAATAACGGGTGCTTTCCACATTGGATTTCATCCAATAAAGACTGACATCACGATCGATATGCCATCCGATCGATGCTCGACAATGAGTGCTCGCGAGCTCGACTCCATTATGCCGAAACACTTGCATCACCGATCGTTCCTTCATCACCGACCGTGTGTTGGTAACTCATGCTTCTCGGAGGCTCATTTGCTCCCATATCCCCGGATTAAAATTTTCATTAATGAAAGAACTAATCCGGATGGGATGAGTTTCCTAAGCTCAACCAATTCGTCGTCGTGCTATCGACTTGAGCGATCGCTTGAACAAACTAGTTGTTCAAGCAACACAACTCTTCTAGCCTGCAGGCCATGGCTAAATACGTAACTGAACGAAGCACAACTATGTTTATCTTCGGGGTCCAGGATTATACAAATACATACACATGCAAACTAGTATAATCAACACATACTAATCAAAATAATAAGAACATGCAAAGATCAATAATAAAAGTTATAAAACTTTTATACCTCTTGATCTTCTATCGTATGTCCTAACCTCCTTGTAGACTTTGTGTGGGCGAAGATCCTCCACAAGTTGAAGCTTCCTAGATCTTCTTCAATCCAAAGAAAGAAGAACTCTCCTTCCCTTCTTGCTTGAGCCAACCACCAATCCACAAAGGATTGATGCCGCCGGCCCCAAGAATAGAGAGAACAAAATGGAAACTACCAAGGAACCAAACTAGGGACAAACCCTAGCTTCTAGTGCCGCCGGCCAAGATGGAGTGAAGAGAAGAAAGGGAATATGTTGGGCGCCGGCCAAGGTATAGGGAAAAGAGAAGGAGCCGGCAACACCCTAGGAAGAAGAAGAGCTCCTTTCCTATAGTTGCCGCCCACCTTCTTGCAAACCCTAGCCGCCCAACCATAAGAGCCAAACCCTAATCCAATTAGGGTTTCCTCCTTAGGCTTTCTTGCCGCCCAACTAAGGTGGAAAGAAGAGATCTAGGAACCGGCCACCTTCCCTAGGAAGAAGAAGAGCTCTTCTCCTATAGTTGCCGCCCCTCTCCTTCCAAACCATGCCATCCAACCAAAGGAGCCAAACCCTAATCTAATTAGGGTTTCCTCCTTAGGGTTTCTTGCCGCCCAAGCCATTGATGGGCAAAACCCTAATCTCCAAAAACCAAATCCTTGTTGCCGCCCAACCCATTCTCCCATATTTATAGAGTTAGGTTTAGGCCTAGGTTTAATCTCCTCCATTGGTTCTAGAGATTTAATCTCAACCGTCGGATCTTAGAGATTTAATCTCCACCTAGGGATTTAGAGATTTAATCTCAACCGTCGGTTCTAGAGATTTGTTTTCCATCATTTGATCTAGACTTCATGAGGTTTATATTAGGCTACGATAGGGACCATGAGGAGGAGTTGGATCTTGGCCACCCGATGGATCGGAACCACACAAACTTGATCCATCAATGATGTTCCATTCCACTAGAGGATCATCATTGAATTACCTCACCAACCCCCATATGATAATATGGGCTCCATATATTATTTGTACATCCATCTCCCCGTGTTTAAGATATCCAATGTCCGTCAATTAATTGATTTACTGATCATCAATTAATTAACATCTAACTCCTCGAGTAGTACCACTCAACCTTATCATCATGTTGACTAAGTCATCCTGCAGGGTTTACATGATGAACCTTATGAGCTCCTCAAGGGGACATCATCAACTTAATATATAGGACACGGTTTCCTCCTATAATCAACGACACACCATGTAAATAATATCATTTCCCAACTTACCGGGCATATTTGATTTAATCCATAGAAATCTCACCCTTTGGTAAATCAAAGAAATAAATACTAAGTACATGTGCCCATTATTATATCGGGATTAAGAGCATGTACAACATAATATCCGGGGTCCGATTCAATTATATAGTCAGCAATAAATTGAATCACCTCTATGTCGGTCCTGCTCAATACACCTAAGTGTACTAGTGTAACTCTATGGTCAAGACAAACTAATACCAAGCTACACTACAACCATGCCAATGGTTTGTCCAAAACCTTCTTGGTTGTGAGCCTTTACTTATATTCTACAAGGGACTGATAACATGATCTTCTGTGTCACACCAAGCACCATGTTATCTTCAATGTAAAATATTAGACAATTTTGCATAATCATAAAAATATGCAAACAATGATCATGTGATTCTTATTTCAAAATAAAGATGTTCATACAAAAGAGCTAGGCTTTCAGTATACATCCCAACAATCTCCCACTTATACTAAAAGACTATGCTGTCATCACACTGCCATACATCTGATTCCCCTTCCCTCCACATGCCTATCAAAGCTCTCGCTAGAAGGGCCTTAGTGAAAGGGTCTACCAGGTCATCCTCTGATGCAATCTTGGCGACAACAACTTCTACCTCCTTTACGATTTCTCATATCAGGTGGTACTTGCACTCTATACATTTACTTACCTTATGGGCTCGTGGTTCCTTCGAGTTTGCAATTGGACCATTATTATCACAATAAATTATGATATTTCTAGGCAAACCAGGAATCACATCCAAGTCCATCAGGAAGTTCCTGAGCCACCCAGCTTCTTTGGCCGCCTTAGAGGCTGCCACATGCTCAACTTCCATGGTGGAGTCCACCACGCATTTCTGCTGGACACTCCTCCATACAATGGCTCCACCTCCCAAAGTAAATACAAAACCTGAGGTAGACTTACTGTTATCCCTATCGGATTGGAAATCGGAATCTATGTAACCCACAGGGAGTAATTGGTCTGCCCGGTAAACTAGCATATAATCCCTAGTCCTTCTCAGGTACTACAATATATGCTTTAAACCAATGTCCCCGCCCGATTACTCTCGATATCTTCTCGACCATGCCCACGACATATAGCATATACTCTTTCATACATAGCATCGTGATACATGAGGCTTCCCATCACAAGCATAAAGAACCGCCTTCATCTCCTCTATCTCCTCAGATGATCTAGGACACATCTCCTTAGATAAAGGAACTCCATGCCTGAAAGGTAGAAAACCTTTCTTGGAGTTTTGCATGCTAAAACGATCCATAATCGTGTCTATGTTTGAAGCTTGGGATTAGCACACTAACCTTGATCCCAAGGATGTGTCCCACTTCTCCCAAGTCCTTCAAAACTGTTTGGACAACCATACCCTTACGTCCGATAACATTCCGATATTGTTGCCAAATATCAAAATGTTATCTACATATAGTACAAGAAATACCACTACGTTTCCGTCACATCTCTTGTATACACAAGACTCATCCGGACTTTGAATAAATCCATAAATCTGGATTTACCTCATCAAAGAGGATGTTCCAAGACCTCGAAGCTTGTTTCAATCCATAAATGGACCGATCAAGCTTACATACAAGATGCTCTTTGCCCTTAGCAATGAATCTCTGGTCGCTTCATATAGATGTTCTCCTCAAGACTTCCATCAAGGAGAGCTGTCTTGACATCCATCTGCCACACCTCATAATCCATATGAGCTGCTATGCACAAGCACTGCTTCAATCCATAGATTCAATCTCAGTATTCATTGCACTTTGCAAAGATGTTGCATCTATATCTTGGATTGCCTCGTCATATGTCCAGGGATCAAGTTCATGTTTGCCATGGACCAAATCGGAAGATTCTCCCAAGAACATGAATCTCTCAGGCTGTCTCACAATCCTCCCACTATGACGAGGTATCACCTGTGTATCCTCTGTGACACGCGGTGTAGTGACATGTGGTATGCCCTCTTGTACCGGTGGTACTAAAGAAGTGACTTCCCTTTTAACTCCTCCAGAACAATTTTACTCATGGGCTTGTGGCTCATCACATAGTCCTCCTCTAGAAATCTGGCATTCGTACTAACGATCACCCTCTGATCTCTAGGACTATAAAACAAACCACCCTTCGTTCCCCTAGGATAGACAACAAACAAGCACACTTCTATACGAGGTTCCAACTTACCAGCATCAGCCTTCAGCACATGTGCTGGACTCCCCATATCCGAATATGTCTTAGACTAGGCTTCCGCCCAGTCCATAACTCTGTGGGAGTAGAAGGCACTGATTTAGATAGAACCAAGTTCAGAATGTACACCGTCGTATCTAGAGCATATCCCCAGAATGAATCTGGCAAGTCAGAATAACTCATCATCAATCTAATCATCTCCATAAGAGTCCTATTCCTTCGCTCCGCTACACCATTCTACTGGGGTGTGCCAGGTGCAGACAATTGGGATTGAATCCCAGCCTCTGATAAGTAATTCCTAAACTCTCCCAAGAGGTATTCACCACTACGATCAGATCGTAGTGTCATCTTGAATAATTGTCTATGAAAAAGATGAAATATTCAAAACTACCTCTTGCCTGGATAGACATAGGACCAAACGAATCAGAATGAACCAATTCCAACACATCTTTGGATCTATACCCCTTGCCCTTGAAAGGCCTCTTGGTCATCTTACCCTTCAAGCAAGATTCGCAGGTTGGGAGATCCTCCACCACTAATGAACCCAAAGGTCCATCAGCTATCAACCTTTGAATTCTGCTTAGGTTAATATGACCAAGCCTAAGATCCCAAAGATATGTTTAGTTCATCTTCGAAGGTTCTTTTCTCTTATCGAAATTAGAAGATGAGTTGTAAACTTCAATTTGCATCGTGGGAGCTTGTGGTTCAAGTTATAAATTTCCTATCTATGTACCTGAATAGATAATGTCCCTATTCCTTTTATAACAAATCTGTCATTAAAAGGAATAGATTATCCATCCATAATTTAGAAACCGAAAGCAATTCTTTCTAAATAAAGGTACATAAAGAAAATTCTTAAGAACCAAAAACTTTATTTTTCTCAAAAGATAAATAAAACATCTCCCACTACAATAGCCGCCATCTTCATGGCATTGCCCAAGTAAATGGTAATCTCCCCTTTAGCTAGTCGTCGGGTTTCCTGGAACCCTTGCAAAGTGTTGCAGACATGATTAGTGGCTCTCGTATCTACACACCAGGTGTCGGTAGATAATGCCTCTAACCATGTTTCAACAACTGGACCAAAAGATATACATTTGTTCTTGCTTCGGATTGGGATAATCCTTCTTCTTATGTCCAGTCTGCTTGCAAGTGAAGTACTTGCCTTTCGGATTCTTCACTCCTCCCTGAGATCCTCCCACCACCTTTGCTCCACCTTGTTTCTCCTTCTTCTTGCCTTTCGTCTTAGAAGTAGAAACCTTTTGAGCAACCATGAATTGAGGACACTCTTTGAAGAGTGCAAACTTGTACTCCTTAGTAGTTAAGACAATATCTAGATTCTTTTCCAATCAACATTATTTGGGTACTCCTTAGTAGTGGACTGAAAGGTATTTTTGAAAATCCTAAGAATCACATTGATCAAAATATTAGATTTCAAATATTATTGATTCCTCAAAACAATAAAATTCCGAAATCAACCAACACCTCAAAACACCGAGAATATCGCATGCCACGATAGTGTGGACGTATACGAATTCTACATTTGTAAGAGGAGATTTTACACATTAATTTTATTATCTTGTCAACCTTACTTTTTGACAAATAAAATTAATAGTTGGTTCCTCTTTGGCCCTACAAATAAAAGCAGTGACTCCGATGGGGAGGATACTTTTTATTTGCATCTAAGTGTGCACCATTACACGATACTAAGGGAATTATCTCGGATTATGTGCCTTACCGATGTGGAAGTACACACGCTCCTAAACAATTTCCTATAACCATTATTTGACCTAGTGATCCGCAAACAAACTCATCCGATGGGGAGGAAGGCACTCAGAGCCGACGCGCAAGTTTGTTGCATCACACGTCAAATTGTAATGGAGGCCGCGGGAATTAATTAAAATATCCCTCTCCCACTTAGTAAATTGAAAATGAGGAATTTTCAAGCACACACAACATGCATATAAAAAAAAATCAGCAATAAATATGGAAAAAAATAGAATTTTTCCAACTATTATGGCTTTGTTCTCCAATATGCGTCCCGTCGTGTCGCCACCTCGTCCGCTCCACCTTTTCCCGTGCGCAAGTCACCAAAGAGATCCGAGCCGAGATACATCATTTTAATTTACATCCATCGATCCTATACTCCACGAATAAGTGTACAAACGATCTAGATCGAAAGTAAACTAAAATGATCGGCTAAACAATGCCGTATTTAATTACAAAAATTAAATACTAATCTAGCCTCGTCAACCCCGAGGATTCAAATGATATACATACAATCACACACATACAATAACATACACACATATAGCCATAATAGTCGGATCTTATGCCTGCAACCAAAAAGTTAGCCTACGCACATCCTACTATTATCCGACATATACAATATATGATAAGTGCGTGAAAGTAACCGAATCAAAAACACACAAAACCGGAAACCGTGGCTCCGATACCAATTGTTGGTAACTCATGCTTCTCGGAGGCTCATTGGCTCCCATGTCCCCGGATTAAAATTTTCACTAATGAAAGAACTAATCCGGATGGGATGAGTTTCCTAAGCTCAACCAATTCGTTGTCGTGCTATAGACTTGAGCAATCGCTTGAACAAACTAGTTGTTCAAGCAACATAACTCTTCTAGTCGGTTAGCCGCTGAAGAGACAACGGACGGATCACCGGTTTTTGTGTTTATCTTCGGGGTCCATGATTATACAAATACATACACATGCAAACTAGTATAATCAACACATACTAATCAAAATAATAAGAACATGCAAAGATCAATAATAAAAGTTATAAAACTTTTATACCTCTTGATCTTCTATCGTATGTCCTAACCTCCTTGTAGACTTCGTGTGGGCGAAGATCCTCCACAAGTTGAAGCTTCCTAGATCTTCTTCAATCCAAAGAAAGAAGAACTCTCCTTCCCTTCTTGCTTGAGCCAACCACCAATCCACAAAGGATTGATGCCGCCGGCTCCAAGAATGGAGAGAACAAAATGGAAACCACCAAGGAACCAAACTAGGGACAAACCCTAGCTTCTAGTGCCACCGGCCAAGATGGAGTGAAGAGGAGAAAGGGAATATGTTGGGCGCCGGCAAATGTATAGAGAAAAGAGAAGGAGCCGGCAACACCCTAGGAAGAAGAAGAGCTCCTTTCCTATAGTTGCCGCCCACCTTCTTGCAAACCCTAACCGCCCAACCATAAGAGCCAAACCCTAATCTAATTAGGGTTTCCTCCTTAGGCTTTCTTGCCGCCCAACCAAGGTGGAAAGAAGGGATCTAGGAACCGGCCACCTTCCCTAGGAAGAAGAAGAGCTCTTCTCCTATAGTTGCCGCCCCTCTCCTTCCAAACCTTGCCGCCCAACCAATGGAGCCAAACCCTAATCTAATTAGGGTTTCCTCCTTAGGGTTTCTTGCCGCCCAAGCCATTGATGGGCAAAACCCTAATCTCCAAAAACCAAATCCTTGTTGCCGCCCAACCCATTCTCCCATATATATAGAGTTAGGTTTAGGCCTAGGTTTAATCTCCTCCATTGGTTCTAGAGATTTAATCTCAACCGTCGGATCATAGAGATTTAATCTCAACTGTCGGATCTTAGAGATTTAATCTCCACCTAGGGATTTAGAGATTTAATCTCAACCGTCGGTTCTAGAGATTTGTTTTCCATCATTTGATCTAGACATCATGAGGTTTATATTAGGCTACGATAGGGACCATGAGGAGGAGTTGTATCTTGGCCACCCGATGGATCGGAACCACACAAACTTGATCCATCAATGATGTTCCATTCCACTAGAGGATCATCATTGAATTACCTCACCAACCCCCATATGATAATATGGGCTCCATATATTATTTGTACATCCATCTCCCCATGTTTAAGATATCCAATGTCCGTCAATTAATTGATTTACTGACCATCAATTAATTAACACCTAACTCCTCGAGTAGTACCACTCAACCTTATCATCATGTTGACTAAGTCAACCTGCAGGGTTTACATGATGAACCTTATGAGCTCCTCAAGGGGACATCATCAACCTAATATATAGGACACGGTTTCCTCCTATAATCAACGACACACCATGTAAATAATATCATTTCCCAACTTACCGGGCATATTTGATTTAATCCATAGAAATCTCACCCTTTGGTATATCAAAGAAATAAATACTAAGTACATGTGCCCGTTATTATATCGGGATTAAGAGCATGTACAACATAATATCTGAGGTCCGATTCAATTATGTAGTCAGCAATAAATTGAATCACCTCTATGTCAGTCCTGCTCAATACACCTAAGTGTACTAGTGTAACTCTATGGTCAAGACAAACCAATACCAAGCTACACTACAACCATGCCAATGGTTTGTCCAAAACCATCTTGGTTGTGAGCCTTTACTTATATTCTACAAGGGACTGATAACATGATCTTCTGTGCCACACCAAGCACCATGTTATCTTCAATGTAAAATATTAGACAATTTTGCATAATCATAAAAATATGCAAACAATGATCATGTGATTCTTATTTCAAAATAAAGATGTTCATACAAAAGAGCTAGGCTTTCAGTATACATCCCAACATGGTGGTCTCGCAGTCAAATGCCAATCCATGGCAGTCGACTGTTGGCACTTGAACCGAACTCGAACACTAGTCGAGTCATCGTCGACTTAGAGTAGTCGACTACCATTAACATGGTAGTCCACTGATGTCGGGAAATCCCATCCGACACTTAGCCAAATGGCCAAGTTTCACCTAAGAGTGCTACCACTTTTCCGGATTATATTCGCTCACTCTCATCCCTCGGAGTCTCTTGCCTTTGAAGTTATCTTCGTCCGGCCACGTCCCTCGGATGCGCCAAGCGCACGGCTCTGTAGAGCCATCCTTCGCGTCTCGCCCTGAAGTCTACTTCCTCCGGCTTCACTCCAAGCTCCTCGTTCGGCGGTCCCTCGGATGCTCCAAGCGCACGACTTTCGCAAAGCCATCCTTCACCGACTCAAGGATCGAGTCATGAGAGGTGAAACTCGCCAAGGCTCCATGTGCAAATTACTAAGCCCTGAAAGACTCCAAGGCATATTGTTGGGTTTCCGGCACCGCGGCGTGTGTGTGTTCGATCATGTTTCGTAAACATGAGCACAGCGGAAGCAATTAAAATTAATAAATCTATATTTATTACAACACACACAACACACGCATGCTATTACAACAAGTGTAGACATAACCGTAAATTAAAATTTGCAATAAAAGAAATTATCTACGTTATACCTTTCGTATGACGTGTAGCGGGAACGGCATCAACCGGAACGATCCTCGTAAGAATCGTCTCTATCCGTATCCACGCCAAGCTCCTCGGGATGACTTCGCTAAGTCACGAGCTTCGTCTTCGTACGGGTTACTAGCCTCGTGTTGAAGACGACGTGATCGAGAGATGATCACGATCCGAATCCAAATTCGGATCCTAAAATGAGTTCTCAAAACTCGCTTCTCCGGAGAGGTATTCGCCAACCGCTTGACTAATCCTTCGCCCTCCACCTCAGAGGATTACCGGAGATCAAATCTCGTAAGTTAGCCGCTGTCGGAGCACTAACCATCGCCCAAACGACGCCCAACGAGGAGAAGCTGTCCAGAAAACTGGACAGCTTTGGTGGAGGATATAGGCGCCGCCAACCAAGGAGAGAAAGCTCACCTTGATGCCAAACCTAGGATCGCCGAGGGTTCATTGGTCGCAAGGACTTGACGGCGCACAAAAGCTGGGCGGTAATGAAGGTGTTGGCGAATACTCCTTCAAGGTGGGGCGGCAACTAGGTTGGGCGCAAAAATAGATTAGGTTTTGGATTAGGTTTAAGCCCTATTTTATAGAGAACTAATTCTCTTAATGGTTAATGGATCATATCCATAAAGCCCGTTAACCCGCCTCCATTAAGATAAGTTAAAATAAACCAAACCATGATGGTTTATTTTAAGTTAAAACGAACCAACCTTTTGGTTCATTCGCTTAATATAAACCAAACCCTTTGGTTTATTCTCATCCATTGATTAGAACCAAACCATTTTGGTCCATCCATTATGTCTTCATAAGACACGCCCATCCACGCCTCCATTGCATCAAACAATTTCATGCTCGCTTATGTTTGGTCCAACCAAACATAGTTTCTCTCGGCCGAGAATCCCATTCTCAAGCTCGCTTTAAATCCTTTGGATTACACTCAGCGTGTGACCAAATAGGTTCTCGCTTTATGCTGGCCGCCTATAATTAACCATTAATTATAGAATGATCATGAGTGGCACCTAGTAGTACATCATGATCCCCAATTAACCAAAAGATCAACGGTTGATCCAAAACTATTTCAAACCCTTCAAGAGCTCGAATGAATCGCGGCCCCATTCCCTTCACTCATCTTATACCCACTTGGTTCAGACATGGTCTATTGTGTCACCTCACTAGGCCGACTCACGCCACACCTAGCCCAAGTATCATTTCCTCGCCCTACGGATTCTAGTTACTCCACATGTATCAAGAGTACTTTACTCTAAACATGTAATGCTTTGGCCAAAGACTTTAGTAACAATCCGACGAGAGGCCATGGGTATACATCTCCTCGCAAGGAGTGGTGAATCCTTTATAGGCTATTCAAACACCTTCGATCACTTCGACTTATACCCAATCATCCTAGGTCCACATCTCCTTAGAGATGTTTGCTTAAGATGTCAAAGCATAAGTCTCCATGATCAAGATGACTTGAATACCGCAAGTCAAAGGAACATCGCACTTAAGCCACAAGAAGAACTTCATTGACATATCTATATATGCAGAGAACCATATGAAGTCTTACTACCGTCACTCCAATGAACTAGTTACCATAACTAGCATCCACGATTAACTCCGACATCACTATGTCTCCACCAAAGTGAGAATCACCGCTTGATACACCAAGGAGTATACCTCGGTTAGTCTCAGTAATCGATGGTGTCCAAATCCATCAATTCATCGACTAGGATAATTCCGATACATCACAATTACACATGTAGAGATACTCACTAGTTGTGATCCAATCACAAATTCTCTCATGCCGTGAATCGTATCGTGACATTCAAGAAATGAGTTTAAGATCCAATCAAATACATAAAACATGTATACTCAAATAGTGAATCTTCATTTATCATATAAATGGTTCATACATAAGGCGCATTGCCTTAGGACATCTCTCATATATTACTAATGATTCCCACTTGGCCTAATGCCAATCGCTACTGATCCAATACCATAAGCCTAACATGACCTCAAACTTATAATGCCTGGGGAATTTTCTCGATTTATATTGATGATCTCTCTGATAAGATGATACACACATGTTTGATCGTTGATGAGACCTTGGCTCTTCGTCACTAATTGCTTCCATTGTTGTCGCAGAGACCGATATTGCTTCAACAATGGCCGGAATCACACCAAGTTCATGAACGAACTTTTGATCCAAACCGCTTCCTTCACGCCTAAAGCCGCAATATATTCTCGCCTCGGTAGAATCCACTAGCTCTTGTTTGGAACTTTTCCAACTCATCGCGCTTCATTCAAGGTGAACACGATCCGCATCGAGACTGAATCATCCTTGTCCGTCGAAGCCGCATCCGTGATACCCGCAGTATCACCATGTCCCTTCTCCATATATTAGAACACATCCTTAGTTCTTCTCAAGTACTTAAGGATCGCCTTAATACCGCCCAATGATCCATTCCTCGATCGATCGTATCCGCCGTGACACTCGTGAGCATACGATACATCGGGCCTCGTGACATAACATAGCATACATGATAGATCCTATGATGCATAGGGAATCTTACTCATGCAAATCCTCTCGCCTTCTGTGCGACACATAGACTTCGAAAGGTGTTCCCATGCCCGATGGGCGTAAGATAACCTTTCTTGGATTCCGACATGCTAAACCTCTTTAGCACTCGGCCTATATATGTAGATCCGAAAGACCAAGCAACTGCTTCGATCTATCTCTATAGATCTTAATCCCAAGGATGTAGGTTGCTTCTCCTGTGTCTTTCATGGAGAATGTCTTGGATAACCAAACCTTAATCGATCGTAAGATTGACACATCGCTTCCTATAAGTAATATGTCATCGACATACAATACTAGGAATACGATCGCACTCCCACTAACCTTCTTGTACACACAAGGTTCGGCTCGATTTTGTGAGAAATCAAACTTTTGATCGTCTCATCAAAACGGATATTCCAGCCTCGGATGCTTGCTTCAATCCATAAATGGATCGTCGCAATTTGCATACCTTGGTTTTATCAACCGATGTGAAACCCTCAGTCAGTATCATATACACGCCCTCGAGCAAGTTTCCATTAAGGAAAGTCGTTTTCACATCCATCCGCCATATCTCATAATCATAATGAGCCGCTATGGCCGGGAGCATCCGAATGGATTTAAGATAGCTACAAAGCGAATAGGTTTCGGCCATAATCAACACCTTGTTTTTGACGATATCCTTTCGCCACCAATCTAGCCTTATAGGTAATCACATTACCATCCATGTCGGTTTTCTTCTTGAAAACCCACTTGCACCCTATAGGCTTTATGCCTTCAGTGGGTCAACCAAGTTCCAAACTTGGTTTTCATACATGGAATCCATTTCCGACTTCATGGCACCAAGCCACTTATCCCTTTCTCAACTTGTCAAGACTTCTTCATAATCGTAGGCTCTCATCATCAATGAGTAACACGTCCGCTCGATTCACTTACGAGAAATCCATATCTCAGAATATTATGCGTGTTCTACCAGATCTACGAAGATGTGGTGTTACAATAGGTCCAAATTGATTGCTCATCACTATGAGTTGTCTACCGTCAGTGCTTCACTGTATCTCATCAATGTCTATTTGAGTCTCTCGAGCCTCCTCAAGCTCGACGACACTCCCACTGCTTTCTTGCAAGAGAAACTCTTTCTAGAAACACAAAGATGCCTTGAAACAAACACCTTTGTTCCACAGATGATAGAATTGGTAACCCTTGTTTCCTTAGGGTATCCAATAAATAGACATTTATCGACTTAGCATCCAGCTTTGTCTCGACATACCCGCTTCACATAAGCAGACAACCCCATATCTTCAAGTAAGATACATGAGGTTTCTACCATTCCATATCTCATATGGAGTAGTAGAGACTACTGGTAGGCATTCTGCTTAACAAGTAAACAAATGTCAAGTGCATAACCCCAAAAGGACTTGGGAAGAGTCGCATGATTCATCATTGACCGACCATGTCCAACAAGGTCCTACGCCTCTCGTATACACCATTATGTCGTGGTGTATAGGGCGGAGTCCATTGAGACAATATGCCATTGTCTCTTAGATAATCAAGAAACTCTGACTTAAGTATTCACCACCTCGATCCGATCAAGTATTTTAATACTTTTGTCATGTTTTTTCTCTACTTCATTTCTGAATTCTTTGAACCTTTCAAAGGCTTCAGACTTGTGTTTCATCAAGAACACATACCCAAACCGTGAGTGATCATCTGTGAAGGTAATGAAGTAGCTATAGCCTCCTAAAGCTTGAGTTGACATAGGTCCACATACATCAGTATGTATTAGTCCTAGTAACTCTCCCACTGCTCACCTTTCCAAAGAAAGGTAACTTAGTCATCTTGCCTTTTAAGCATGATTCGCATGTATCGTATGAATCCAATTCAACGATTCCGCAATTCCACATCGGTGTAATTCGACATGCGCTTCTTGCTTATATGGCCAAGACGACAATGCCACATATAGGAGTCTATGTGATTATCCTTTCGAGCACGCTGTTGCTCGCTTCGATATTGAAAATGTCACCGATACGCCCAACGATAAATGCCATTACTCAAAGTTCCCCCATAAAGTACGCCATTCAAAGTTATATAACAACAATTGTTACTAAACGTTAAATGGAAACCATTTCTATTTAAGCAGAAATAGAAACAATGTTCTTTATTAGAGAAGGAACATAATAGCAATTGTCCAGCCTAAGACTAGTCCACTAGGAGCTTCAAAGAATAAGTTCCGATGGCGATCGCAAAGAACCTTTGCTCCATTGCCAACTCGCAAATTTGACTCCTCGACAAGTCTTCTTCTATTCCTTAGCCCATGTATGTCATTACATATATGTGAGCTACACCCAAGATCCAATACCCAAGTGTCTAAGGAAATAGAATGACAATCAATAACTAAGATACTCAAGAGGATGGGGCATCTGATGCCTTCTTCTTCTTCATGGACTCAAGATAAGTCTTGCAGCTTTCTTCGCCAAGGGCCTTCCTTGCCACGCTGATGGCAAGTGCCCTTTATACCGGTTCCGCCTTTCTTTGCCTTTTTCTTTCCTTTTCTTCTGTTTCTTTTGCCTTCCTCTTAGAACCTTTCTTCGAGGAATCAACTAATGTAACCGCCTTTCTCCTCATGCTTCTGTAAGGCTTCCATCCTTTCAAAGATATTAAGGAGCTCTGAATGGTGGATTCCAATTTGTTCATCCGATAGTTCATCACAAATCGCGAAAGCTCTTGGCAAACAATGCAGAATTAAGTCAATACTTAACTCATGATCCATCACAAAACCGAGGGTAGCTAGCCGCCGATGTACCCGCTCATCTTTAGCACAAATCGCACTACAGACGAACCTTCTTGCATCTTCAGAGTGAAGAGGAGCCTAGAGACCTCAACCTTCGATCTCGCTGCTCATCGAACAACTCATGAAGATGGAAGACCATAGTATTAGCATCCATATGCTCATGCTGTGTACCATCGCCGCTAGCATGATGCAACTCGCCAACCGTAATCCGCCACATGTTTCGATAGACCAACATTCGTCCGAGTTGCATCGCCCTTAGACGGCCAGAAGAGGCTCTTCAAGGACATATGCAAGCTTTTCCGCTTTGAGAACAATTCTCGTTTCTAAGCCACCCGAAGTTAGGCCCTACTACTTTGTTCAATCCAAAATAGTGCGCAAATTCAAAGACGCCATGATCAATTTATTGACCTAGAAATACAAAACGAGCATATATGAGAAAATGATTTTAAAATGCATCAATATACATTTATAAATCCCATTCATTTTTCGAATTTCAAAAAACCCTTAAAATCACTTCGGGAGATCGTAGGTCCATCTCCGAATGGGCTGATATCCATCATAGATAAGAACAACCTTGGAGTGAGTCCAACAAGCCATTCTTAGCTATGATGGTGGGTATCAAGTATACCGATTACATATCATGTATATGTAACTATCACAATGTGCTATCAACTAATTGAATGTTTACACATACATTGGGTTGTTAACACATTAACAAGTATGCATCATATGCATAGCACCCAACTTCACTTCTCTTCACATCGTAATTGGAGAGTCCAACAAATCGATGCTCCAAGTTAAAGCCGACCCATTAATCGCGAAATAGTTTTAATATGGTTAGAGCGCATTCAACCAATTAGCCAGGCTTGGAGTGAGTCCAACAACCCAAACTAACGATTGACCTCTGACTCTTACCATATTAGAGTTAAACTATTCCAATGATTTGAACATGTTCAGGTTCGTAGGGCTTGGAGTGAGTCCAACAACCCAAACAAACAGAACTCTGGTTCTAACCATATTAATGGAAGGTGTAGGCTTTAATATTGAGTTAGGGTTTTATGTCTCATCCTCTTTGCATGCAAATAACTATTATCTACATGGCATGGCATACATGGCATACATCTACATGTCACGACACGCATGACATAATGTTATGCATCTAATGCAATTACATGACATATAATTATGTCATGTATATAATTTCCTTATATGTCATAACTATTTATGGAAATAAAATATGTTTAAGATTTGATTCTCCAAATCAAATCATAATTAAATTATGAAACATATTTCTAAATCTAATCACATATTTTATTCATGGAATTATTTGATTAAGGAAAATCTATTTAGGAAACCAATTTCCTAAATCATTAAAACTACTTATGGAAATAAAATATTTTAAGATTTGATTTCCCAAATCAAATCATGATTAAATTAGGAAACAAATTTCTAGAATCTAATCAAATATTTTATTTATGGAAAATATCAATTTCCATAAATACTTCCTTTCCAAAAGTGGAAGATTTCCATAAATACTTCTAGACTTTCCAAAATTGAAAAATTTCCATAAATACTTCTAAATTTCCAAAATTAGAAAATTTCCAGAAATACATTATGACTATCGCAAAACCATTTTACGATTATGTGAAACACAACCTGGCTCACGATACCCTTTGTTGGGTTTTGGCACCTGGCGTGTGTGTTCGATCATGTTTAAGTAAACATGAGCACAGTGAAGCAATTAAAATTAATAAATCTATATTTATTACAACACACACAACTGCGCATGCTATTACAACAAGTGTAGACATAACGTAAATTAAAATTTGCAATAAAGAAATTATCTACGTTATACCTTTCAGTATGGCGTGTAGCGGAAACGGCATCAACCGGAGCGATCCTCGTAGAATTGTCTCTATCCGTATCCACGCCGAGCTCCTCGGGATGACCGCTAAGTCACGAGCCGTCTTCGTGCGGGTTACTAGCCTCGTGTTGAAGACGACGTGATCGAGAGATGATCACGATCCGAATCCAAATTCGGATCCTAAAACGAGTTCTCAAAACTCGCTTCTCCGGAGAGGTATTCGTCAACCGTTTGATGAATCCTTCGTCCTCCACCTCAGAGGATTACCGGAGATCAAATCCCCGGTAAGTTAGCCGCTGTCGGAGCACTAACCGTCGTCCAAACGACGCTCCGACGAGAGGAGGAGAAGCTGTCCAGAAAACTGGACAGCTTGGTGGAGGATATAGGCGCCGGCCAACCAAGGAAAGAAAAGCCTCACCTTGATGCCAAACCTATAGGGGATCACCGGAGGATCGCCGGAGGGTTCACCGGCTGTAGCTTGGTCGCCGGCAAGGACTTGGACGGCGGCACAAAAGCTGGGCGGCGGCAATGAAGGTGTTGGCGCCGAATACTCCTTCAAGGGGTGGGCGGCAACTAGGTTGGGCGGCCAAAATAGATTAGGGTTTTGGATTAGGGTTTAAGCCCTATTTTATAGAGAACTAATTCTCTTAATGGTTAATGGATCATATCCATAAAGCCCGTTAACCCGCTCCATTAAGATAAGTTAAAATAAACCAAACCATGATGGTTTATTTTAAGTTAAAACGAACCGAACCAACCTTTGGTTCATTCGTTTAATATAAACCAAACCCTTTGGTTTATTCTCATCCATTGGATTAGAACCAAACCATTTTGGTCCATCCATTATGTCTTCATAAGACACGGCCCATCCACGCTTCCATTGCAACTGAAACAATTTCATGCTCGCTTTATGTTTGGTCCAACCAAACATAGTTTCTCTCGGTCTGAGAATCCCATTCTCAAGCTCGTTTTAAATCCTTTGGATTATACTCGTTGTGCGTGTGACCAAATAGGTTCTCGGTTTATGTTGGCCGTCTATAATTAACCATTAATTATAGAACGATCATGAGTGGCACCTAGTAGTACATCATGATCCCCAATTAACCGAAAAGATCAACGGCTGATCCAGAACTATTTCTGAAACCCTTCAGCAGCTCGAATGAATCGTGCCCCATTCCCTTCACTCATCTTATACCCACTTGGTTCAGGACATGGTCTATTGTGTCAGTCCCCACTAGGCTGACTACGTCACACCTAGCCCAAGTATCATTTCCTCGTCCTACGGATTCTAGTTACTCCACATGTATCGAAGAGTACTTTACTCTAAACATGTAATGCTTTGGCCAAAGACTTTAGTAACAATCCGACGAGAGGCCATGGGTATACATCTCCTGCATGAGTGGTGAATCTTTATAGGCTATTCAAACACCTTCGATCACTTGACTTATACCCAATCATCCGGGTCCACATCTCCTTAGAGATGTTTGCTTAAGATGTCAAAGCATAAGTCTCCATGATCAAGATGACTTGAATACCGCAAGTCAAAGGAACATCGCACTTAAGCCACAGTAAGAACTTCATTGACATATCTATATATGTAGAGAACCATATGAAGTCTTACGGCTGGTCACTCCAATGAACTAGTTACCATAACTAGCATCCACGATTAACTCCGGACATCACAATGTCTCCGGCCCGGTGAGAATCATTTGCTTGGATACACCAAGGAGTATACCTCGTGCTAGTCTCGGCAATTGATGGTGTCCAAATCCATCAATTCATCGACTAGGATAATTAGATACATCACAATTACACATGTAGAGATACTCACTAGTTGTGATCCAATCACAAATTCTCTCATCTTGTGAATCGTATCGTGGACATTGATAAATGAGTTTAAGATCCAATCAAATACATAAAACATGTATACTCAAATAGTGAATCTTCATTTATCATATAAATGGTTCATACATAAGGCGATTGCCTTAGGACATCTCTCATATATTACTAACACATATATCAAATCATAATAACAATCTAACTTAAACCCTTTGCCACATACATCAAAACCTTATCATGGCAAGAGATTGCCCTAACAGGAAAGTCCAAGTCTTGTGTACTTGGCATGGAAAGTCCAAGTGAGACACTTGGCAAGGGAAAGTCCAACATGGGTTGGCATAGAAATTCCAAGCATGGGTCTTGGCAAGAGAAAGTCCATGCTTGAGTCTTGGCATTTGGAATGTCCAACATTGGGTTGGAATGGAAAGTCCAAGGGTGTAGTCTTGGCCACATAAGTCCAAGGGTGTAGTCTTGGCGGTGAAAGTCCAAGTCATGGGTACTTGGCATTCGGGAAGTCCAAGGGTTGATATTGGTGGCGTAAAGTCCAAGTGTGGAGTCTTGGAAACATAAGTCCAATGGTTGGCGACGTAAAGTCCAAGCGTGGTCTTGGCAGCATAAGTCCAATGTGCCTTGGCGGTGTAAACACCATTAGCATGACAATAGTCGATGGAAGCACCTGAAGGCTAGCGTATGGATGAACAAGTCATGGATGACTTGAAGGGATCCGATAGGCGTGAGGCTGATAGAGGTGGCTAGAAGGCTTAGGTCTATGCTAAGGGTGGTCTAGCAAATATGAGGGCATCATACTTGGTGTTAAACCTCATGGTTGAGTTTGTCAGTCGACTGGAATTATGGACCAGTCAACTAGTCAAGTGTTTTGACACTTGGCAGCCGAGTCAACACTCATCAACCGACTGAGATTATGACCAGTCGGATGTCGTGAGCCGACTAGGGTTTGACTGTGGTAAAATGGCCTAGCAGTCGCCTGCCAGCAATGGGCAATCGACTGATGGCCTTAGCAGTCGACTGCAATGGATGATAGTCGACTGCTGGTTGAGTTTACGAGCACAGAACGCCGAGCGATCGAGCACATCTAGCGTTAGCGGATCGATGATGTTGGCGCGATCGCCAACTGATCCATTGGAGTTTTTCCAACGTGGATCAAGTCGTTGTCTCACAACGATACTGTTGGCAGTCAACTGGAGCCTTATGGCAGTCGACTACCGAACACAAAATCAACCCATTGTAGGTTAAAAGGAGCAGCTCGTGGGAGATTTCAGCATTGGTTCTTTGGGAGCTTTCTTGAGGCGATTTGAAGGCGAAGTGCAGGTGCATTTCAGGGTCCTTCAAGCTCATTCAAGCAACCGACAAGAAAGCACTCAAAACCCTAGTTTGTAAAGTGTTCTTTACATTTCACTTTGTATTTGCTTGTGTTTTTTTTGTATTATTGTTGTAATCATTGTACGAGGTTTCTCCACCTCCGATGTGTTGTCGAGAAGGAGTGATTGAGTAGTGGTGTGTGTTTGCATCACTAGGGCTCCTTCGAGCCCAATTCGTGGAGTAGGAACCTTGAGGTTTCGAACCACATTATATCCTCGTGTTGTAAGCGACAACGCTATTCACCCCCCTCTAGCGGGCACATAGGTCCTAACGCAAACATGGGACACACAAAGCATTGAAGACTCATCTGATGATGAGGAGATATGCCACATCACACACCATGTGGCACTCATGGCTTTGGGGGATGATACCGAAGCATCAAGTCAAGAGGAGTCATCATCAAGCGATGAATCGTCCTCTAGTGACGATGAGGTAAGAGACTACCCTAGAGTAGAATTACTATACAAAACCATTGTGTATCTTAAAAATTCTTTGGATAAATCAAAATCTTGGGTTAAGGACTTGAGAATAGAAATCAAATCAATTAGGAATGAACAAGCTTCATGTGATGACTCTTGCATGTTTATAATAGAAAATTAAAACCTCAAAAATGAAGTTTGTGAACTAAGGACATGCTTAGAAAAATTTACTAGTGGATCTAAATATCTTGATATGATACTTCGGGATCAAAGGACCATTTATAACAAGGCTGACATAGGATATAGACCTAAGGAGAAGGAAGTATCCTATACCTCCCTAATTAGTATAAAAGCAACAATTAGGAGTAAGATTAAAAAAGCTTGGGTTCCCAAGAAGTTGTTGATTAATGCTACCACTCCAAAAATTTGGGTACCTAAGGAATTTGTTTTTCATGTTGTTTAGGTAGGTGGACCAAGTATGTGGATTGTGGATAGCGGTTGCTCCAGACACATGATCGGAGATGTGAGCAAGTTTTCCACAATCAACTACCTTAGCAAGGGAACCATGTCTTTTGGGAATAGTAGTAAACTAAAAATTCTAAGTAAATGTACAATTGAGGTATCCCCAAAACTTATCATTCATAAAGTCTTTCTAGTTAAAATCATGAAATTCAATTTACCTAGTGTTAGTCAACTTTGTGATGCCGATTTTAATGTTGAATTCAATTCCACAAAGTGCTTTATTATGTTAGGGCAATCAACCCAAGTATGGTTTGGTTTTGATGTCTGTGGCAAAAGATTTAAGTTAGGTTGTTTATGTGATTTGATGTGTGTGTTCAAGTTGTGCAGGACTTGATGAATCACACAAGGTTTTCTTGATGAAGCATTGACGAGTTCATCCTCTCATGGTTTAAGTCCTTGAGTCGGTGAAGGATTTCATTGGAGAAACCGTGAGCTTGGTGCATCCGAGGGATCGCCGGACGAGGGTAAAATGGAGTGAAGCCAAAGGAAGCAGACTTCAGGGCAAGATGACACTGGAGGAGCCGTGGGCTTAGTGCATTCGAGGGATGTAGCCGGACGAAGAGAGCTTCAATGAGGGACTCCATGAGAGATGAGAGATTGAGCGAATGTAACTCGAGACGAGGTAGCTCAAGTAGGTGAACTTGGCCGAATGGGTAAGTTAAGTGTCGGATGCTCAAACTTGTTGTTTGAGGTTTTACCCGACGATTGGATGCTCAAACATCTTGATGTTTGAGGTTTTACCCAACAACAGTCGACTGCCAAGTATTGGCAGTCGACTGGTCCAAGTCGACTAGCAGTTGATTGGTGTCAACTAAGTTTTGTGGCCCAATAGTCGATTGCCAAGGGATGGTAGTCGACTGTGCCACCATCAGTCGACTGCCAAGGATGGCAGTCGACTGCAATGGATGAACACGAGCACAAAACCGCTCATACCCAACTGATCAGTCGGCTACGCAGGCAGCAGTCGACTACTGATAGCAGCAGTCGACTGCCAAGCCTACCGTTGGACGGTGACGACGACAAGTCAGAAGTCGTTGGGAGTCGGCCGTTAGAGCGGCAGTCGACTGATGGCATGCATCAATCCACTGCTGCATGTCCAACGGGAAGAAACCCTTCTTCTCTATAAAAAGAAGGGTTGAGGGCCTTGGGCAGGTTAATTCTTCTACTCCTAAGTGCTCCCCAAGTTCTCTAAACGTTTTCCACTCCTCTTCCTTGTGCTTACTTCTATTCTATTGTAAGAGAGAGTGAATTGTTGTAAAGAGGTTACCTCCACCTTATTTAAGCTAAAGGAGAGATTAGTGATTTGAGTTAGGGAGTGATTCACCTTATGAATCGTTCGTGGATTAGCGGCAAGGGTCGTGAACCATATTACATACTTTGTTAGCGTTTGCTCTCTTCTTTACTCTTTGTCTTTAGCTTAATTGTTTTGTTTTAGCATATATTCTACTGTGCTAATCATTTGTAGACAATTAAGAGCGACTGAATTCCATCTACGATCATTGGGGCTATTCAACCCCCTTCTAGTCGGGCCTTGATCCTCCAACAAGTGGTATTAGAGTGAGGAGCTTGTCGACAGACTCATCGCCAAAACAAGCATGACAATTAAATGGCAGTCTCGAACATTCATCCACCAAAATTTGAAGGGGACTTCACTTGGTGGAAAAAGCATATGGAGGTATTCTTCGAAATGGATTTTGAAATAATGTTAATCATGGAAAATGGTTTCGAAGTTCCTAAGGATGAAGAAGGGGAGCTATTAGAGAAATCAAGATGGTCAAAGAAGCAAAGAGAGGAGCACCTTGCAAATTCGAAAGCCAAGAACCATCTCTTCAATGTGCTCCCTCAACAATAAATCAATTGGATTGGCGAGTGCTCAAGTGTCAAAGAAATGTGGGAGAAGCTAGTGGAGCTTCATGAAGGCACCTCCGAAGCAAAACTCGCAAGAAGGGACCTCCTCCGATCTCAATTGAACAATATCAAGCTAGATAAAGGGGAGAAGGTATTATCTCTACACTCTCATTTTAAAGAAATCATTAATGGTTTATCAAGTGTAGGAGAAAAGCTTTCAAACCGGGATATGATGAAGAAAGCAATAGACGCATTTTTTCGGTCATCTAAGTGGAGCTTCATGGTAGATTCATTCTAAATCTCAAAGAATCTAGAGGTAAGTACTCTAGAAGAATTCTTTTCTACCATGGAATTACATGAAACTAGGCTTGAAAGTATAGTAGAAGAACCAAGCAAAAGTTCAAGGGGAGTAGCATTAGTGGCTGACAAAGGAAAAAAGAAGAAGGAAACTCCACCCTCTTCATCCGATGACGAATCTTCCTCTTCAATGAATAGCAATGAAGAGACTTATATGGTAAGGAAGGTAAGACGTGCATTGAAAAATTTTAAATTTAACAAGTCACATCATAGGAGACGGAGGACTAGGAAGGTGATTTGCTATAATTGCCAAGGAGAGGGACATACGAGGGATGAATGTCCCTTATTGAACAAATCAAAGGAAGACAAGAAGAAAGACAAGAAGAAAGGAAAGAAGAAAGAAGAAAAGAAATCAAAAGAAAAGGGGAAGGTGAAAGCGCATAACCTAAAAGCAACATGAGACGATCCATCATCATCGGAAGAAGAAGAAATCATCTCCCATTTTGCGTTAATGGGAATAGATGGCATAACCTCCACCTCATCCGAAAGAGAAGGAGCAAGCTCAAGTGAGGAGGAGATCTCAAGTGAAGGGGGAGCGTCTACTTCGGATTTGGAAGAAGGGGATTGGGTAAGTGAGGTAAATAAACTACCCTCCCATGATGTCATTTCAATATTACTAGTTTAACTAAGGACTTGTTTAGAATGAAAAAGAAAATTAAATGCATGCTTGATGAAATTAAAAATCTAGAAGAAAAATTGAAAAATGCATGTTCACATGATAATGCTATTTCTTCTAGTGTTAATGATGCATGCTTAGAAGAGAATAGGATTCTAAGGGAAAAGGTAGATTTTCTTACTAAGACCCTTGAAAAATTCACAATTGGCTCTAACACATTGAATATGAATATTGAGAGCCAAAGAGCAAGTTTCAACAAAAAGGGCATAGGTTATAAGGGAACCAACAATGAAAAAGCTTACCATTGTTTAATAGCTAGAGGACAATCCAAAACAACAATGGTAGCTAGGAAATGGATCCCAAAGGAGTACTTGGTGAACCCTATTGGAAAGAATTTATATTGGGTTCCCAAGTCAATCCTCAAGGGTTAGAGAAACCTAGGATAGTCAACCATACTTGAATATTTTTCATATCATATTATGTGGTTGACTTATTATGAGCATGGTGGATGATTTGGGTGATAATGTTTGAATCATGATTTGTGATACTTGTTTTGTTATCATAAACATGCTTTATGATCATGATGATTGATAATACTTAACCTTGGTAGAAATTGCATGAAATTTATGGTTAAGAACAAATACCTTAGTCATATCTCACATTCATCATAAGGTTAACTTGATTGAAAACATAACATGGGTGAGATGTTAGATTGATACAAGTGTTTCACTAATGCTTATGGCATTTAGATGAGTCACTTAGAGATCATGACATAGCAATCGTAGACCAACCATGCGGAAAACTTATGTTTAATTTATGGACATATTGGCCAATGATCATGGTTGGATATTTTAAATATTTTAAAATCATTTCATTTTTTAAAATAGTTCATGTTTTAAAACGTTTCAAGGCAAAACTAGGATTTCAAGTTGATAAAAAAAGTTGTCATTTTCAAACTTTTGATATTTTGCCTTATTTTCATAAATTGATTGAATTTTTATGAAAACTCATTTTTCCTTGATAGAGGGACTCATAAGAAATGTTCCCCAAATTTCATAATTTTTTGAATTTTCTTGATTTTTTAAATGCATTTTTGAAGTTGTCTTCAGAAATTAGAATTCGGAACTTTCAGTTACTAGTCGACTGATGGAGAATGCTAGTCGACTGCTACGTACAAAATTTGGGTTTTTGTGTTTTAAAATCTGATTTTTTGGCATTTTTACTCCCTTAAACAGTGATACCAACTTGTATAACATATGTATGATGTTGTTGATGGTGTCAAAGGGGGAGAAGTGTTAGAGTTTAAGTTAATCATGCTAGGGAGAATAAGCATTTGTTAAGGGGGAGTTGCATGTGTTAAGGGGGAGTGTTTGATACTCTTGTTTTATTTACATGCTTTACGTCGTTAGTGTTTTTTTAATGTTTTACCTAACTTAAACATGTTGCCACACATCAAAAAGGAGGAGATTATTAGGGCAATCAACCCAAGTATGATTTGGTTTTGATGTGTGTGGAAAAGGGTTTAAGTTAGTTTGTTTATGTGATTTAATGTGTGTTCAAGTTGTGCAGGACTTGGTGAATCACACATGGTTTGCTTGATGAAGCATTGGCGAGTTCATCCTCTCATGGCTCAGGTCCTTGAGTCGATGAAGGATTGCATTGGAGAAGCCGTGAGCTTGGTGCATCCGAGGGACCGTTGAATGATAAGCAAATGGAGTGAACCAAAGGAAGCAGACTTTAGGGCAAGATGCGAAGGATGGCAATGGAGGAGCCGCGGGCTTAGTGCATCTAAGGAACGTAGCCAGACGAAGAGAGCTTCGGTGAGGGTGATGGGAGATGAGAGATTGAGTAATTGTAACTCGGGATGGGGTAGCTCAAGTAGGTGAACATGGCCGAATGGATAAGTCAAGTGTCGGATGCTCAAACTTGTTGTTTGAGATTTTACCTGATGGTCGGATGCTCAAACATCTTGATGTTTGAGGTTTTACCCGACAACAGTCGACTGCCAAGTATAGTAGTTGACTGGTTCGAGTCAACTAGCAGTTGGTCGGTGTCAACTATGCTTTGTGGCCCTGCAGTCGATTGCCAAGGGATGATAGTCGACTGTGCCACCATTAGTCGACTACCAAGGATGGTAGTCGACTGCTATGGGTGAACGTGGGCACATAACTGCTCGTAGCTAACTGATCAATCGGCTATGCAGGCAGCAGTCGACTGCCAAGGCTACCGTTGGACGGTGAAGACGGCAAGTCAGAAGCCATTGGAAGTCAGCCATTAGAGCGACAGTCGACTGATGGAATGCATCAGTCGACTGCTGCATGCCCAATGGGATGAAACCCTTCTTCTCTATAAAAAGAAGAGTTGAGGTCCTTGGGGAGGTTAATGCTTCTACTCCTAAGTGCTCCCCAAGTGCCCTAAACATTTTCCACTCCACTTCCTTGTACTTACTTCTATTCTATTGTAAGAGGGAGTGAATTGTTGTAAAGAGGTTACCTCCACCTTATTTAAGCTAAAGGAGAGATTAGTGATTTGAGTTGGGAGTGATTCGCCTTACGAATTGTCTGTGAATTAGCGACAAGGGTCGTGAACCATGTTACATATTTTTTTAGCATTTGTTCTCTTCTTTACTCTTTGTCTTTAGCTTAATTGTTTTGTTTTAGCATATATTCCGTTGCACTAATCATTTGTAGACAATTAAGAGTGATCGAATTCCATCTACGATCACCAGGGCTATTCAACCCCTTTTCTAGCCGGGCCTTGATCCTCCAACATATTAGACACAAAAAATTGAATGATTGCATGTTAGTTGGATATAGGAAATCCAATATTTACTATGTTGATTTATCCTATGCTTCTAACATTTCCACTAAGTGTCTTATGACAAAAGAAGATGAAGGGTTGGCCATGGCATAGAAGGTTAGGGCACATCAATATGAAGAACATAGCCAAGGTAGCAAAATTGGAGCTAGTGAAGGGGTTACCAAAGATCAAAAACAGTAAAGACAAGATGTGTGATGCATGCCAAGAAGGAAAACAATCAAAATCATCACACAAAGGTTAAACCCTAACTAGTACTTCATTACTTTTAGAGCTTTTACATTTGGATTTATTTGATTGCCATAGTACTCTCTCTTTGAATCGTAGTAAATATTGCTTAGTCATAGTTGATGATTTTTCTAGGTATACATGGGTTTACTTCATGAAACATAAGGATGATATCTTAGAAATAATCATAGGTTTTAGCAAAAGAGTTGAGAATGAAAGAAATCTCAAAATCAATCGGATCCGTAGTGATCATGGTGGAGAATTTGAGTATTATAATTTCTCAAAATTTTGCTTAGAATAAGGGTACAAGCATGAGTTTTCTTGTCCTATAACACCCCAATAAAATGGGGTGGTGGAAAGGAGAAATTGTGCCTTACAAGAGACGGTTAGGACTATGCTTAATGCATATTCTCTACCAAGCTACTTGTGGATGGAAGCGGTTAATACCGCTTGCTATATCCAAAATCGAGTCCTAGTCCATAGGTTTTTAGGCAAAACACCATTTGAATTATGGAATGACACAATCCCTACAATTCATTACTTCAAAGTCTTTGGATGCAAAGTCTGCATTTTAAACACCAAAGACAACATAGGAAAATTTAAGTCTAAAGTGGATGAGGGAATCCTAGTTGGATACTCATCCACTAGTAGAAGATATAGAGTCTTCAACAAAAGGACCCAAAATGTTGAGGATGTTAGAGATATATGAGAGGTGGCATAAGGCAATCGCCTTATGGTCGAACCATTTATTTGATAAATGAATATTCACTATTTGAGTATACATATTTTCTTGTATTTTATTGGATCTTAAACTCATTTACTGGATGTCCACAATACGATTCACATCATGAGAGAATTTGTGATTGGATCACAACTAGTGAGTATCTCTACAAGTGTAATTATAATGTATTGGAATTATCCCTAGTCGATGAATTGATGCATACGGATGCCATCGATTATGTTGAGACTAGCATGAATTATACTCTTTGGTTTATCCAAGCAGCTATTTCTCACTGGCTGGTGACATTGGGATGTCCGGAGTTAATCGTGGATGCTAGTTACGGTAACTAGTTCATTAGAGTGACCAGCTGTAAGACTTTATATGGTTCTCTACATATATGGACATGTCAATGAAGTTCTTACTGCAACTTAAGTGCGATGTTCCTTCGACTTGCGGTATTAAAGTCGTCTTGGTCATAGAGACTTATGCTTTGACATCTTAAGCAAGCATCTCCAAGGAGTTATGGACCCGGGATGGTTGGGTTGTTGGACTTTCCGAGCCGCAAAAACCACTTTTTTGCATTGCGGAAACCCCCGAAGTCCGGCCACGGATCCGTGCGAAGATGTATTAAAACTAAAACATGTATGTGTTTGTATAAAACCCTAGATCTACCTTAGATCTACATGATAAGGACGTTACCCTCGATGTGACGCCCTTCGCAAATCCCTCTCGTCCAAAAGGTTCGTCGGAACTCGAGAGTGTCAAATGTACACTCCTCTACAAGTATCCACACAGACAAATGGTGGAGAAAAACACCTTAGAGTGTGCTAGCACCCTTTGGACGTTCATGGCTAGATGAGGAAGAGAGAGCTTGAGGGAAGAGAAAAGGAAGAAGATGAAGTTACACAACTTAACTTCACATCATCTATAACCCACTATAAGGGGGTTACATGCATGCATGTAACTCCAAGAGCCAATGGCTCTTGGTCTCCCTCATGAGGTGGCACCCCATTATGTGTCCATGATGATGTGGAACATCATCATTGGCCGGCCATGCCAAGTCATCATCATGACATGCCATTTGGTCAAGTCAAACTTGACCTTTCATCTTCTCTCTCAAGTCAAGTCAAACTTGACCTCTTATCTCCCATGGTTGATCAAATCCAACCATTTGATTCAAGTCAATTTAATTTAATGAATCTCTATTCATTTAATTTAAATTGATTTGATGAATCAAATCTAAATTAGACTCATTCACCACTTGAATCAACTTGAGTCTAACTCAATTAGTCTAATTTGAATTACTCTTAATCCAATTTGGTTCATCCCATGAACCTAATCCTCATGGTTCATCATATGAACCTAATCTCCATCTAATTGCCCTTATGTGTGTGACCCTATAGGTTCTTGTAACGTTGGCAATGTCCCTAAACTGATTTAGGAACATAAGCAATGAGCGGTATCTAGCAACACATCATTGCTACCCAAGTTACAAGAATGTTGAGCTCCAACATCACCTTTGTGACTACTAATTGTGACTCTCACAATATGTGACAATGTCCCTCTATCCTTGACATCTAGATTGACCAATCGAGGCATAGACCGTGTCATCCTCGGTACAATCTAAATCTTGAACTCCAAGTAGACTCACTCTAATCAAATGAGCTCAATATCTCATATTGACTCATTTGGGCATGGCCATGCACTTATACAAGTAAATATAATAACCATGCCTTTATAAATAGGAATATGATACAATAAAGTCCATACAACAATCATCACATGATTGGCTCTAGGGCTTTCACTAACAATCTCCCACTAGCACTAGTGCCAATCACCATAGTATCTAATACCCAATGACCTAGTGTGACCATCATGCTTTTTCTGTGCCAAAGCCTTGATCAAGGGATATGCGATGTTAGCCTCTGTGGGTACTCTGCAAATCTTCATATCTCCTCTATCGACAATCTCTCGAATGAGATGGAAGCACCGATATATTCGGCCTCTGTTGTAGAATCAATAACTGTGTCCTGCTTGGAACTCTTCCAGCTCACAGCGCCACTATTCAAGCAAAACACGAACCCTTACTGTGATCTATAATCATCCTGGTCTGTTTGGAAGCTAGCATCGCTGTAACCCTTTACAGCTAGCTCCTCATCGCCTCCAAATATCAAGAAATATTCTTTAGTCCTTCTCAAGTACTTGAGAATATTCTTGACTGCTATCCAGTGATGCTAACCTGGATCTGACTGGTACCTATTCGTCATGCTCAAAGCATACGAGACATCAGGACGAGTACACAACATGGCGTACATGATAGATTCTATAGCAGATGCGTAAGGGATCTTATCCATGCAGTCTCTCTCCTCTCTAGAAGAGGAAATTTGAGTCTTCAAAAGACTCACACCATGTGACATCGGCAGAAGTCCCTTCTTGGAATTCTGCATGGCAAACCGTAGTAATACCATATTAATGTATGTACTCTGACTTAGGCCAAGCAATCTCTTAGATCTATCTCTATAGATCTTGATGCCTAGAATACAAGCTGCTTCACCGAAGTCCTTCATTGAGAAGCACGTCCCCATCCAAGTCTTCACAGACTGTAGCGAAGGGATGCCATTCCCAATGAGTAGTATGTCATCCACATACAATACAAAGAAGACAACTGTGTTCCCATTAACCCTCTTGTAGACACAAGGTTCATCTTCATTCTTGATGAAATCAAACTGTTTGATCGCATCATCGAATCGAAGATTCCAGCTCCGAGAAGCTTGCTTTAGCCCATAAATGGACATTTGCAGCTTGCATACTTTCCCAGTATGCTGTGGATCTTCAAAACCCTCAGGTTGTGTCATGTACACATCCTCGAGTAAGTTTCCATTCAGAAATACGGTTTTGACATCCATATGCCAGATCTCATAATCGTGGTATGCTGCAATAGCAAGCAAGATCCGAATGGACTTAAACATCGCCACTGGAGAAAAGGTTTCATCATAGTCAATACCATGAGTTTGCTTGAAACCTTTAGCCACCAATCGGCCCTTATAGGTATGCGTAAGTCCATCCATGTCAGTCTTTCTCCTAAAGACCCACTTACACCCGATGGGTTTGACCCCTTCAGGTGGATCAACCAAAGTCCATACTTGGTTGGTGTACATGGATTCCATCTCGGATCTCATGGCCTCTAGCCATTTCTCAGAATCTGGGCTCATCACAGCTTCCTGATAGGAGGTAGGCTCATTCTCAATGAGCATTATGTCATCATGGTCAGAAAAGAGAAATGAGTATCTCTCAGGCTGACGATGTACCCTATCAGATATGCGAAGAGGTAGGTCTACCTGAACAGGTGGTTGTTCCACAACTCTTTGTGCAACAACCTCATCACCCACAACACTTTGTGGTTCCTATTCAACCTCCATCAAGGCCTCAGTGCTATGGTCCATATCTTGAATTTCTTCAATATCAAACGTACTCCCACTAGTTTTTCTAGAAACAAAATCCCTTTCTAGAAAAACCCCAGTCTTTGCCACAAACACTTTGTGCTGACTGAGAATGTAGAAGTAATATCCCTTTGTATCCTTGGGATATCGAACAAAATAGCACCTATCGGATTTGGGTCCTAGTTTGTCTGAGACTTGACGTCGAACGTAAGCCTCACAACCCCAAATCCTCATAAAAGACATCTTGAGATTTCTCCTTGTCCATATCGTATATGGTGTCTTTATCACAACCTTGGATGGTACACGGTTAAGGGTAAAAGCTACTGTATCTAGAGCATATCCCCAAAAGGATATAGGAAGATCTGTGTGACTCATCATAGATCGTACCATATCCAATAGGGTACGATTCCTCCTTTTGGATACACCATTCCACTGTGGTGTTCCAGGAGGAGTGAGTTGGGATAGAATCCCACACTTAGCTAGATAGTCACGAAACTCATGGCTAAGGTATTCTCCACCTCGATCTGATTGAAGTATCTTAATACTCTTGCCAAGCTGGTTTTGTACTTCATTCTTGAATTCTTTGAACTTTTCAAAGGATTCTGATTTATGTGTCATGAGATACACATAACCATATCTACTGAAGTCATCAGTAAATGTAATGAAGTACCTATAACCACCTCTAGCTGCAATATTGAAAGGGTCATATACATCACTATGTATAAGTCCTAACAAATCTGTTGCTCTTTCGCTGTGTCCACTAAAGGGAGTCTTGGTCATCTTGCCTAAAAGGCAAGACTCGCATGTCTCATATGATTCAAAATCAAATGAGTCTAGCAACCCATCCTTATGGAGCTGAGATAAGCGACTCTCATTTATGTGACCTAAGTGACAATGCCAAAGATAGATTTGGTTCAACTCATTTGACTTGAACCTCTTGGTACTTATGTTATAGATAGGGCTCTCTAAGAGCATCCACATCAGATTATCTAAATAAAATTTTTACCTTAAATTTTACATTTTACATAAAAAAAATCTTTACATCAGATACCCTATCCATTCCTTAAATTTAGATTTTATGAACAGTAACTCTCTAAATTTAGGGAATGAAATCAAATCCCTAAACATTAAAATATTATTTCCATCCACGTTCGCCGTTTCGTCTTCTCTGCTCAACGGTTAAAAATAATAGAGGAGAGAGAAATAATAATAAATAAATAAAGATATGATAAATTATAGGGAAGCTGATATATTGTGCAGTGACGGTGGATATCCAAATTTAAATAAAGTAGATTTTTTACCTTAAATTTTAAATGTTGGATAGAGAATCTGATGTGGATGCTCTAAGTCTAGAAAGTAGAGTCTGTTCATTAGAGGTGCACTATAATAGAACATATCATTTAAATAAACTGAACAATATTTGTTCTTTATTATAAATGAAAATCCTTTCTTGTCCAAACAAGAAACTGAAATGATGTTCTTAGTTAAGGCAGACATATAACAACATTCATCTAATTCTAGTACAAGCCCAGAGGGCAAAGATAGATCATAAGTTCCTACAGCAACAGCAGCAACTCTTGCTCCATTGCCTACTCGTAGGTCCACCTCGCCCTTTGTCAATGCCCTACTATTTCTCAGTGCCTGCACATTTGTACAAATGTGAGATGCACATCCGGTATCTAATACCCATGATGAAGAAATAGATAGATTGACTTCTATAACATTTATACCTGAAGTAGAAGTCTCACTTCTCTTCTTCTTAAGATTTTCCAGGTATGCCTTGTAGTTATGCTTCCAGTGTCCTACTTCCTTGCAGTAGAAGCAAGCCCCTTCCTTGGCTACCCCTCCTTTGGGTTTAAGTTCTTTGCCTTTGCCCTTGTCTTGGGACTTTCCCTTACCTTTAGGCTTGCCCTTGCCTTTCTTCTTCTGCACTATTAAAATGGTGTCAGATTTTCCTTTCTCAAGGTTAAGCTCAGCAGTTCTCAACATGCTGAGCATTTCAGGCAATGGCTTATCAATTTCATTCATATTATAATTCATGACAAATTGATTGAAGGCTTGTGGCAAAGATTGCAAGATCAGGTCAGTGGCCAGCTCTTGGCCAAGTGGGAATCCCAGCCTTTGTAGGTTTTCTACGTACCCAATCATCTTGAGTACATATTGACCTACGGGAGTCCCTTCTTGCATTTTAGACCCAAACAATGCCTTAGAGACTTCATATCTCTCATGTCTTGCTTGTCCTTGATATAGTTGACAAAGATGTCCAACCATATCATAAGCATTCATGAACTCATGTTGCTTCTGAAGCTCAGAGTTCATGGTCGCGAGCATTAGACATGACACATCTAATGCATCATCATGATGCTTCTTGTAAGCATCTTTGTCAGCTCGCGAGGCAGTGGCAGGAGGTGCCTCCGGAATGGGCTGCTCCAGGACGTACAACTTCCTTTCTTGGGTGAGAACAATTCTCAGGTTCCTGTACCAGTCCAGGAAATTTGCTCCATTGAGCTTGTCCTTCTCAAGGATAGAACGCAGAGAGAGAGTGTTCGTGTTTGTCGACATAGTTATCTACAACATACAATGCAGAGAATTAATATCATATTCCTTTTATCATTTAATTAGGCCTTTAATCAAATGATGCTCCCACTGAATTATAGGAATTTTGTAGAATCGAGTTATGGATGTGGTCAAACCACATTACTAGATTCATACAAACTAGCTATAATTCTTGCGGGACAAGATCCACATCATACTAAGCCTTGAGTTAGCTTTGGCTAAATCACCCAAGACTTAGTACGATCGGTGGATAACACATTAACGATTGCATCTCTATGAAACTCTTGTTTATAGGATCAAGACCCACATTTACAAAAGACCTTGAGTTAGCTTTGGCTAAATCACCCAAGATTTAGTGTAAATGCGATCTTAACCTATCTTTCCAACGATTGGAATATGCCTATAGTTCTACTCGATCCAATTGAGTTAACTAGTTATGCTCAATCTAATTGAGCTTACTCTAACCCAAGCGTGATAGGCTGGACCAAGATTGTCCCTCCGCACCCTACCAAGATAATATGCGTTGCTCTGCTTTGGCAGATTCAACAACAACAAATGATCGAGGTAGTGATGGGTATCAAGGCTCGGTAGGCATTTTCGAGTTGATTCGATTATGATCTAATCTAATCGTATTGTGTATCTTATACGCATTTAGGACTTTATTATCCTATATTAGCATGCATTACATACATACAATCATTATTCTAGCATGCATCATGTACATACAAGAAAATTATCCTAGCATGCATCATATACATACAAGCATTATTCTACTAGCATGCATCATATACATACAAGCAAAATCAAATATATATATATATATATATCAACATATATATATATAATTAAATGTGATGTAGTCATGGCCCTACTACGATCTTCTCAAGCCAATGAGAAGATCGGACGGTCAACCTAAGGCTAGCGGCTTCTCCAAGCGCTTCCTTTGACTGCCATGTGTCGTCGTCACCCTTCTCGTAATCTCGTCTTCAAGTGGACTTTCCACCACTCCATTTTGTACATTAAAAATATGAAACTCGAGTTACATTCGAGTCTAAAACTATTTACAACTAGAATATCAAAAGAAGAGGTACGACGCGCAGGTCGCATACACTATACAACACGCACAACCACAAAAACGGTACGCAGGCCGTATTATGAATTACAACACATCATCCAATCAAATTGGGGTTATTGGGCCATGAAAATCACAAAATTTTACATAATTCTAAATTATGTATTTTTACAGAAAATTTCTATAATTTTTCCTATTTTTTTTCAATTTTATGAGTCACCTCCCCGTAACGGTCCCGCTAAGCAGTTTCCGGGCGCGATTGCGGGACAAGGCCCCTTTCGGGGATAGGGGCAGCGCCCCTACTCATAAAATAAACTTTGCGAGTGTCCCTAAAATGATCTTATAGCAACTTATGTCACTGTTCCAAAAACCTAAAGAGAGAACTCGCCGTTTCGGAGAGTTTTTCTCGACGGTTGAAGCCTACAAGTGTCCCAACACTCGTTGCTTCGATTCTTCGAGAAAAATACCCAAAAATTCTATAAAAATAGGAAATTTACAGAAACATATAAATCTGTAATTTTTATATCTAATACAAAAATTACAAAAAACGAAACACATACATGCTTCGCACGTGGCTCTGATACCACTGTTGGACTTTCCGAGCCGTAAAAACCACTTTTTTTACGTTGCGGAAACCCCGGAAGTCCGGCCAGGGATCCGTGCGAAGATGTATTAAAACTAAAACATGTATGTGTTTGTATAAAACCCTAGATCTACCTTAGTTCTACATGATAAGGACGTTACCCTCGATGCGACGCCCTTCACAAATCCCGCTCGTCCAAAAGGTTCGCCGGAACTCGAGAGTGTCAAGTGTACACTCCTCTACAAGTATCCACACGGACAAATGGTGAAGAAAAGCACCTTAGAGTGTGCTAGCACCCCATTGACGTTCATGGCTAGATGAGGAAGACAGAGCTTGAGGGAAGAGAAAAGGAAGAAGATGAAGTTACACAACTTAACTTCACATCATCCATAACCCACTATAAGGGGGTTACATGCATGCATGTAACTCCAAGAGCCAATGGCTCTTGGTCTCCCTCATGAGGTGGCACCCCATGATGTATCCATGATGATGTGAAACATCATCATTGGCCGGCCATGCCAAGTCATCATCATAACATGCCATTTGGTCAAGCCAAACATGACCTTTCATCTTCCCTCTCAAGTCAAGTCAAACATGACCTCTTATCTCTCATGGTTGATCAAATCCAACCATTTAATTCAATTCAATTCAATTTAATGAATCTCTATTCATTTAATTTAAATTGATTTGATGAATAAAATCTAAATTAGACTCATTCAACACTTGAATCAACTTGAGTCTAACTCAATTAGTCTAATTTGGATTACTCTTAATCCAATTTGGTTCATCCCATAAACCTAATCCTCATGGTTCATCATATGAACCTAATCTCCATCTAATTTCCCTTATGTGTGTGACCCTATAGGTTCTTGTAATGTTGGCAATGTCCCTAAACCGATTTAGGAACATAAGCAATGAGCGGTATCTAGCAACACATCATTGCTACCCAAGTTACAAGAATGTTGAGCTCCAACATCACCTTTGTGACTACTAATTGTGACCCTCACAATATGTGACAATGTCCCTCTATCCTTGACATCTAGATTGACCAATCGAGGCATAGACCGTGTCATCCTCGGTACAATCTAAATCTTGAACTCCAAGTAGACTCACTCTAATCAAATGAGCTCAATATCTCATATAGACTCATTTGGGCATGGCCATGCACTTCGTGGTCTCACTCTATCAAGAATATCGATGTCACTGCCGTCATATAGGAGGGATAGATCCCATCTACATCACCCACATCCCTCCGCATAATTTGTTACATACCCAGTAATTGCCTTTATAGTCCACCCATTTACGGGTGACGTTTGACGAAGCCAAAGTATGCAACGCCTTATGTAGGGAACCATTGTGACTTCAGGTCTAAGGACTAATAGTCATACTAATAGCCACATGACAAAGTATATGACACTCATATAACGATCCACGATACTTTCTCATGGTGGGTCATTCAGTATACATTCTCTAATGTATACCCATGTGTCAACTCGATATCTCATATCCATGACTTGTGAGATCAAGTCATCATGTTGACCTACATGCTAGTCTCTACGCATTAACATTGTCTCTGAATGTTAATACTTGACTAGGAATGATTAAGAGTAGTGTTTTCTATATCATCTCATTATCGATTCAACCAATCGATTGATATAGATAAGAACCTACTACTCAAGGACATTATTATATTTAGTTATTTGGCACCAATACAAGTAAATATAATAAACATGCCTTTATAAATAGGAATATGATACAATAAAGTCCATACAACAATCATCACATGATTGGCTCTAGGGCTTTCACTAACATGGGTATAAGTCGAAGTGCCCGAAGGTGTTTGAATAGCCTAAAAAGGATTCACCACTCCTTGCGAGGAGATGTATACCCTTGGCCTCTCGTCGGATTGTTACTAAAGTCTTTGTCCAAAGTATTACATGTTTAGTGTAAGGTACTCTTTTTTTTTTGATGAAATGTAAATATATATCATCAAGAAAAGGCACAGTTATACAAAATCCTAGAGTGCACACTCATGTCATGTCTGACGATGTGTCAGATCTGATGTGTCTCCAAGGGGGGGGGGTGTACATGTGCTCTCATGAGTACTTTAACTCTCATGCCTACAAGACCTTTCATGTTTACATAACCATTGCATGTCCATATTCATACAACTCCTCTGTAACTGTTCATGCAAATAGTCCCTCTGCATCCCTAATTCCATGTGTACCTCCTCACACCATCCTTCTATGTCTCTCTTTCCATTAGTCTCATGCGCCGTTCCTCTAGACGTCTGCCACTTTTGGTAAGTGGTTAACCATCAACAGATTTGCCTTGTCTTTACCGTAGCCGTTTGCTATGGACTAGATAGGCCATCCGGGTGGGCCTATTCACCTCTACTAGGCTTATTGGTCAAGCCTCAACCGTCAACAGATTTAACGTGTCTTTACCGTTGCCGTTTGCTATGGACTAGATAGGCCATTCAGGTGGGCCTATTCACCGGAACTAGGCTTATTGGTCAAGCCTCAACCGTCAACGGATTTAACGTGTCTTTACCGTAGCCGTTTGCTACGGACTAGATAGGCCATTTCGGGTGGGCCTATTCACCTGAGTTGTTCGGTCATGGCTCCAATCCATTCAGCTATTGAACCTTCTTGTTAATGGTAAGAGACTATAGATTTCCTTGCGCCAGTCGAGCCGATAGTCAAGGTAGTAGTTTGCACGCCTTGACTGTTATATCAGTGGAGGCACAAGTCGAGTACGCCTCGCTTCTGGTTGTCCTTGTCTTGCCTTGTGTTAGTCGAGTCAGTAAGTTGCACGCCTCGGCCGACTTTTTTCCAAGATAGTCGAGGCAGTAAGTTACACGCCTCGACCATGCTCAAACAGACCACCATGCTCAGGACCATCCTTCCAAAAACTGCCCATGGTGGCCTCCCTGGAGATTCGAGAACCGCCCTTGTGTCAGTCGAGGTAGCAAGTTCCACGCCTCGACTGACTGTTATATCAGTCGAGGCACCGGTTGAGTACGCCTCGCCTCTGTTTGCTCTTTGCCCTTGCCATTTCCATCTGTTGTCCGTTTGGGCCTTGTGTCGGTCGAGGCAGTAAGTTGCACACCTCGACTGACTGTTATATCAGTCGAGGCGCCGGTCAAGCACGCCTCGCTTCTGTTTGCTTACAGCTGCCCTGTCTTGCCTTGTGTCTGTCGAGCTAGTAGATATCACGCCTCGACTGATTGATTGATTTTTTTTTTAAACAAAACTAGAGCTTCAAACAGACCACCATGCTCAGTCCCACCCTTCCATAACCACCCATGGAGGCCGCTCTGGAGATTCGAGTACCACCCTGCCAAACACCGCCCTTGTGTCAGTCGAGGTAGCAAGTTGCACGCCTCGACTGACTGTTATATCAGTCGAGGCGCCGGTCGAGTACGCCTCGCCTCTGTTTGCTCTTTGCCCTTGCCATTTCCATCTGTTGTCCGTTTGGTCCTTGTGTCAGTCGAAGCAGTAAGTTGCACACCTCGACTGACTGTTATATCAGTCGAGGCGCCGGTCGAGTACGCCTCGCTTCTGTTTGCTCGCAGCTGCCCTGTCTTGCCTTGTGTCTGTCGAGCCAGTAGGTATCTCGCCTCGACTGATTGCTATTTCAGTCGAGGTACCGGTCGAGTACTCCTTGCTTCTGTTGTCCTGCCCTGGAGATGATGCCCTGGAAACTGCCCTGCCCTTGCCATTTTCATCTGTCGTCCGTGTGGGTCTGTAGATCACAATTCTCCAGGGCCCTATATACATGAATTTGGATTTTCCGGAGAATCACCTCACCATCAAACCGTGTCCCTTCAAATTTCATGCAGTTTCTTGCTCTCCAAATATGGTGTATCGCTGCTGCCATGGCTAGGTGTCTGGCTCTGTTAATATTGTTGCGCCCTTTATAAAGCCTTCTGAATGTGCGCAACATTTGACGATATGTCTGCATTCTTGGCCTCATCCATAACCATCCCCTTATTCTATTCCAGAGCTGCCGGACTTGCCTGCATTTAAAAAAGATATGGTCCTGTGTCTCCTCTTCTTGGCTGCAGAAAGCACATGTTCGGTCCTCTAGATACTCCTTCCCTGCACGCACCGGTAGCTTCCTCTGTGCCAGCATCCATAGCGTGAACCTGTGACTAGGTTGGATATCCGGCTGCCATATTGTCTGCACCCAAGGTTTCCGGGGGCTTATAATCCTGAAATGATCATATGCTCTCTTGACGCCACCTTTGTTTTGGCCAAACCATGCATCTAATAATTCCTCTGCCTTCCTTGCAGTGCCTGCCAATGCCATGATGTTATCCTTTATGCATATCAGTTTTTTCACTAGTGGTGAGTCTTTGTGTTTGCTCTGCCAATCCCAGACTCCTTGTCGTTGTAAATACGTGTGATGTACCCAGCGAATCCACAAAGTGTCCTGCTTCCTCTGTATTCTCCATAATATTTTTGCTAACAGTGCCGTGTTCCATGCTTTTAGTTCCCTTAATCCCAGGCCCCCTTCCTCTTTAGGCTTACATATGTCAGTCCACGCAACTGGTGGGTTCTTCACAGTCCACATAAACGTCCGGCAGTAGCTGTATATCCTGTCAATGACCCCGGCTGGAAGTGGTAGCGCTGACATCCAATAGCATTGGACACCCTGCAGTACCGAGGATACTAGTTGAATTTTGCCTGCATATGATAGCGTCGCCTTCGGCCAGGAGCTGATCTGTTTCATAAGTGCCTCCAACAGTGGGCTATAATCTGCAATCTTTAGTTTTTGCGAAGCTATTGGTACTCCTAAATAACGAAATGGCATTTCCCCTTCATTGAAACCTGTGATGGCTAGCAGCAATTCCTTCTCCCTTTGCCCCACCCCTGCCATGTATATATTTGATTTCGTCATGTTTGCTGTTAGTCCTGCCATGTTTGCGAATTGCGATAAGCAATCCATCAATACTTGCACTGATTGTGCGTCACCTCGGCTTAGGAGCAGCAAGTCATCAGCATATACAATGTGGGCTATTCTTTGGTGTTCACACTTTGGATGAAACCGAAAATCTGAACGGCTTGTGCGCTTCGCAAGTAGTCGTGCGAGATAGTCCATGCAGAGTCCAAATAGGTATGGGGAGAGGGGATCTCCTTGTCTAAGACCTCTCCCTCCTTTGAAAAACCCATGGATATTTCCATTGATTGCCACCGAGTATGTTGTGGTGGTGACACATTCTTTAATCCACCTGATATACATTTCAGGGAACTGCAGTGCTTTGAGTACCTTGTGCAAGAAGCTCCAGTGAACTGAATCAAATGCTTTCTGCAGATCCACTTTAAGTATGCACCGTGGGGACACCCTTTTCCTTGTATAGTTGCGCATGAGTTATTGTGCCAGATGTATGTTGTCCACTATGCTACGTCCTTGCACAAATGCAGTATGAAGCAGGTGATCTGCGATTTCTGCCAGTCTACTTGCTAGGATCTTTGAGATTATCTTGTAGAAGACTGTGCAGCAAGAGATTGGTCGAAAATCTTGGACCTTACTAGCATGTTCTGCTTTCGGGATTAATGAAATCAAGGTGTGATTCCAAGATTTCAGTAGCTGTCCATTTTCAAAGAACTCTCTGACTGCCATTATTATGTCCTGCTTGACTGTATCCCATGCGTGCTTGAAAAATTTAGAATTGTATCCATCTGGTCCGTGTGCTTTTGAGGTCCCCGATGTCAAATAGAGCTTCTTTTATTTCTTCATCTGTTGGCAGCCTGATTAATCTTGTTCGTTGTGCTTCAGTTATTTGTTTGCCAAAATGCATGCATTCCCCTTGAAACTCAGTCCTGTGCCCTTGTTCACCTAAGTGACTTTGGAAATAGGCTAGGAATTCTTGCACAACTTCATCTGCTGACTTAGTGGTTTCCCCATTGCTCTTCTCAATTGCCACTACCTCCCGTCTTTTGTTATTCCTTTTAACTATAGCATGAAAAAATGTTGTGTTCTTGTCTACTCCTCTAAAGTACTCATGTTTGGCTTTCTGCAGGTAGAACAGGTATTCTGCCCTTTCCAGCAGCTCAGTCTTTTTCCTTGTTGCTTGATAGTTCTCCTCCATGTGGCCTTGGTTTAAGCCTTCCTGTTGTAGTTCCTCTAGCTGCTGCCGAGCTTCCTTTGCTTTCTCTTGGATGTGCTGATAGTGCAGTCGGTTAAGCTTTTTGAGATCCGTTTTAAGCATTTTCAGCTGTTTGACATCTTGCATTGTGCCTGTATTCCTCTGTTTTATCCTCCACTAACTGTCCAAAATTAGGGTGTAATACCCACATATTATAGAATTTGAACGGCTTGGGTTTCTCCCCTGTGTTTTCTAGCACAGTTACAATGCAGGTGGCATGGTCTGATATAGTTCCTGGTGCTTTGAATTCAGCATAACTACTCTGGTTTTGTTCCATCCATGCTCTATTTCCCATCGCACGGTCAAGTTTGCTTACTATGTGCCCATTAGTCCATGTGTATTGGCACCCAATGGATCTCAGATCTTCCACTCCCGCCGCTAGTGTAAATTCCTGAAAGTCAGCAGTTGCATAAGTTGTCACTGCCATTCCCCCTTTCTTGTCAGTAGGCAGCAGAGGGGAGTTAAAATCTCCTAGGATTAACCATGGCATTTCTTTATTTCTCACTATTTGACCCAATGCTCCCCACATTGCTTTCCTGCTTGTGATAGAGAGTTGTCCATAGACAAATGTGACTGCATATGCAATTCCTGTTACTTTGCATTTCACAGTTGTATGTATCAGTTGGTCTTCCCATTGTTGAATGTGTAGGCCGACCAGTTGCGGATCCCATATAAGCAGCATCCTGCTTCTGGGCGAGCTGAAAATTTGTTGCTCCATCTCCCATCTCTGAAACCTCTTATCTTTCATTGTCTGATAGTACTGCTGAGTTAACTTCGGTTCTAGTATAGCTAGCACACCCATCTTTTTCTTCAGAAGGAGGTCCATCACCACCTTCTGCTTGAGACCTTTGTTTAGGCCTCTTATGTTCCATGATCCGATCTTCATGGTTGCTCAGCCGGCTTCCTCCGTCTAGCCATGTTGATTACTTCTTCCTTTTCTTGATTCGTCACTTTCTCCGGCTGCCCCGTCATGTTTTTTTGTGGCCCATCTTCCTCCGCATGATGCATCCTAGTCTCCCTTTGGTGCTCTATCACTGCCTCTTGTGAAACATCTATTTTTGTATTCATTTGCAGCTCTTGACTACCCCATTTTGCAGCAGGCAAAGCTAGTATAATTGCCGAGAAATTCTCTGTAATCATTCCCCATTCTGTTGTGCCCTCTCTTAATCCCCCATCATCACTTCCATTTCTTTTGTGGCCTTCCTCATTGTCCTGTGCTCTTTTTGCCGATGTTATTTGTGCTTGCCCTTGTCCCTGTCTGCCATCTGCTACTTCCTGCACTGTGCTTCCCGTAATTAGTAGGTGATTTCCAGCTCTCTTAACTACCACGCTATTCTGTTGCCCCTGGAAGCTCCGTAAGTTCATTTCTCCCTTATCCTTGCTTTGTTCCAGCCCCCTAACAGTTTGTCTGGTGATCCTCTAATTTTTATTCACGTATACTGTATTGTCCTGGGTCAGCTGTTGATTTGCTGAAGTAGCTTTAAACTCTTTATGGCCATGTTCAGGTTCAACTTGCTTCCTTTTCTGCCTAGTGTGCATTGGCTTGAAGCTTGATGTGTGGCTTGATGCCCCCTTTCCTTTTCTCTTCACATTTATTGTTTCTGTTTGCTCCTCATCCTGGTCATTTCCAATAATGCTACACAGCCGTTCAGTGTCCCCCAAGTTGTGCCCTTGCGTGCCCGCTTGTGCGTAAGGGTCCACTGCTTCTTTGCCATTCTTTGCCTGTTCCAGTGTGCCAGTTCTTGTGCCAGTTCCTACTTTGGATTGACAATTGCTGCTGCTTCCTGTCCCATACTCCTCCTCCCTTCGCCAGGAATGTTTCCTTGATACTGATTCATACTGCTCATCCTTCGTCTTGCCTTTGTTATCCATCCGTTTACCACCTTGCTGAGTTCCTTGGTTCCGTTTATCATCTTGATGAGTTCCTCTTGCACTTGATGTTTTCCAACCTTCTGTCTCCTCCTCCATTGTTTGCTTTTGTTGACTAGCCTCCTCATTTCTATTCTGTACTTCTCTGGTGGAAACCAGCCCTTTGGTATTGTGTCCCTGCATGGTAGTTGGAGTATCCCTTTGCTTAGCTCCTTCCGCCTCGACTGCCTCAACTGATTCGACTGCCTCGACTACTGCCTCGACTGCTTCCCGGTTTTTTTTTCGATCTGGATGCTCATTGGTTGCCGGCGCCTTTGCTCCTCTCTGATTTCCATACATTCCTTTTGTGACTGGTGATCGGCTGGTTGCATTGTCCTACTCTTGTTCAGGCATGCCAGATTTTGTGGTTGCATTGTCCTGCTCAGTTTCTACTGTATTTCTGAATTTGCAGTTTGTTCTTGTCCGATATTCTTCCTCTCTTTGCCTGATGTGTTCCCCTGATTCTGTGCCATTCTGCTGCTCCTTTCTATTGCTATCCCACCTATTAACATCTTGCTGTGCTCCTTGGTTCCTTTGGGTTTCCTTGCCATTTCCATTTCCCTTGTGTTGAAAATCTTCTTCCTTTTGCCAACGGTGCTTCCTTGGTGTTGATTCATACTACTTATCCTTCCCCTTAGTGTCCATCCTTTTCCCAGTTTGTTGAGTTCCTTTGCATTTTTGGTTTCCTGGACTGCGCATATACCTTGCTGTATCTGTCTTTGCCTGTTTTTCCCGCATGTCTTCCAGTTGTTGTTTCTTCCATTGTTCCTTATGCCTCTTATTCCACGCAGTGGTTCTTTTCTAGTCCTGTTCCTCATCCCTTATATGTTGTTTCATGCCTTCGCTTATTTCATCTCCCTCTTCTCGATCTCTCCCCGCAACTCTAGTATTGCTGTCAGGACTGTATATTACTATTTGTTTTCCCATGCTCTCCGCAGCCCTTGTGGTTGCCACTGGTGTTTGTCTATGGTCGTTCATTGGGCAATTTCCTTGGTAGTGACCCATTTTTGTGCATCTGTTACAAAGTTTCAGACTTGATTCAAACTTGATATCCAAATCAATATCCGCACCATCTGGTAGGGTAACATCAATCTTTACTGGCAGTTCCTTGGTGATATCCACTTCGACTAAGACTCTGGCATAGTTCACCCGTTCCCTTACCTTAGTGTATCTGTCCGTATATAGTGGCACGCCAACCTGCGAGGCAATTTTGCTTAACCCTGAGATAGACCAGCAGTCCAGTGGTAGTCCATGGATTTGCATCCACATAGGGATGTTGACGTGGTTCTCCGTTCTGAAGGAAAAACATGCCAGTAGAATCTTGAGATACAGAGGACTCCCATACGCAATGTATGGTCCTCCAGTTAATACCGCATCATGCAAATCTTTGCTCATAAATTTAAACACCATCCACAGAGAGTTGTGCGTAAGGAGCTTGTGTGGCGCCTTCCATCTCGTTGTGATTTCTTTCAGCGCTCTCCACCCCGGAAATCTTTCCAAGAATCTTCCAATCAGGTAGAAACCTACTGATTCCTCTATTGCCTCCAGATCTTCAATTTCCAGTTTCGTTCGCCCTTCCTGCTTTTTGAATTGCCTCAAAGTAGTGTCCGATGCACTTAGTCTATTTTTCTTGAAGAGATCATCCCATAATCCTGCTCTTGGGGGTTGCTGTTCTTCATGTTGTTGGGTTGGCAGGGGTGTTTCTTGCGGCTCCATTGATGGTATTCTTGATCCCGGGGAGGCTTCCTGTCTTGGTCCTTCTGCTACATCTGGCTACTGGGGGTGTCCCGTCTTCTTTGTTGCTACACCCTCCTGTATTGAGCTTGCATATATCTGCGGTGAAGGGGAGGAGGCCATTAGGTTCCTGTTGACTGTTTCTATCTTGTCCAGTTGTAAGGCCTTCCAAGCTCGTCTCACATTCTTCCCCATTCTTTCTCGTCAGACTGTGCCCTAAGTTAAACGGGTTAGCGGGTGTGGAAATAAATTAACTTAAGTGAACGGGTTAGCGGGTTCGTAGAAAACTAGGAATAGTGGTCCCGGGCGAAGCTTCACTGGATCCGGACTTTGAAACAGCAACGTTCCTTTTGTCTTCTCGTTACCCGTTCCTTCTGGACAGTACGACTTCTTGCTGTTCACCTACCACCGTCCTTGCTCTTCATCTTTAGATGCGAAGTTTCCCTTGCACCATCCGATCGCCAAGGTAGTGATTTGCGTACCTCGACTATTATATCAGTCGAGTCACCGGTCGAGTACCCTCATTTCTCTGCTGCTGCTGGTTGCACACCGTAACCACAACGCCCGTTGCTTCCCGATTTCCTTAAGTTAACCGAGCTAACGGGTCTGAAGTGATTAACTTAAGTTGGCGGGTTGTCGGGTTCGAAGAAAACTATGAAACAGTGGTCCCGGGCGCGGCTTCTTTTATCCCTGAATCCGGAAATTTGAACAGCGTTCCTTTGTTGTCTCGTTGGATCGCGCTTCTTCCCGATAAAGATGTCGACTCGCTCACCAACCACTGTCCTTGCCTTTCGTCTTCCTCCTTTCGCCGGCGAGTTGAAATCTTGAAACCCTATTCTTTGAAGCTAGGATTTCACGCACCAGTGTCCTCAGAGGCTTTAGGATCTTGCAATTCCCCGGTTGTACGGCGCTTCTAGGATCACGCACCAGTGTCAACACTGCGCCTCCATCTTGAAAGCTTTGAGTTCTACCACTCCTGAAACTTGGAGTTCCGGCGCTCCCCAGTTGCACGTCACCACCCTTGTACTCTGCCGCTGCGGTTTCCTTCCGTATCCTTGCTCAATGATTGTTGGTTGCACGGTGTAGCCACAGCCCTCGTCAGTCCCAGATGCTCTCCTTGGCTGATGTTGATGTTTCCCTTCCCGTGCTTGGCCGCCGTCCCGGCAGCCACAACCTTCACTGTCTCCTGCAGCACAGGAGATGTCGTCTCTGTTGTCCCCACCTTGCGAAAACCAAACTGTGATGGGTAAACTTTTTAGAGTTGCCGCCACCGCCCCCGAAGGAGCCCCCTCATCAGAAACCCCGAAGGATTTTTGGGTGAAACGGTTCAACTTTCCCTATTGGAGCGTACCCGGTCAAGACCCGCTGGACACTGCTCGTTAAATCCCACATATTCGTGGGATTGTAATTCCTGCAGCCCTTGAGGTTTGAACCCGGGACCTCTAATTGGATATCTCCATGCACTAGCCACAAGAGCTAACGCACTTCGGTAAAACTGTGATGGGTAAACTTTTTAGAGTTGCCGCCACCGCCCCCGAAGGAGCCCCCTCATCAGAAACCCCGAAGGATTTTTGGGTGAAACGGTTCAACTTTCCCTATTAGAGTGTACCCGGTCAAGACCCGCCGAACACTGCTCGTTAAATCTCACATATTCGTGGGATTGTAATTTCTGCAGCCCTTGAGGTTTGAACCCGGGACCTCTAATTGGATACCTCCATGCACTAGCCACAAGAGCTAGGGTACTCTTGGATACATGTGCAGTAACTAGAATTCGCAGGATGAGAAAATGATACTTGGGCTAGGTGTGACATAGTCGGCCTAATGGGGACTGACACTATAGACCATGTCCTAAACCAAGTGGGTATAAGATGAGTGAAGGGAACGAGACACGATTCACTGTGGCTGCTGAAAGGTTTCAGAAGATGTTCTGGGGTCAACTGTTGATTTTTCGATTAATTGGGGATCATGATGTACTACTAGGTTCCACTAATGATCGTTCTATAATTAATGGTTAATTATAGATGACCAACATAAATCAGGAACCTATTTGGTCACACACACAATGAGTGTTATCCGAAGGATTTAAAACGAGCGTGAGAATGAGATTCTCATATCAAGAGAAACTTGGTTTGGTTGGACCAAACATAGAGTGAGCATGAAATGGTTTCAGTTGTTGGTGCAATCGACCCAGTCACGATTGACCAAACTCGAGTTTGACTCGAACTGTCTTTTGATATTAGACAAAACATATGACATGGGATTTTCATGGGAAGTCCAACATGGGTTGGCCACGTAAATCCAAGTGTGTAGCCTTGGTGGTGAAAAGTCCAAGCATGGGGCTTGACGTTGAGAAAATCCAAGCATAGGGCTTGGTGTTAGTAAAGTCCAAGTGTGTAGCCTTGGCAATGGGAAGTCTTGAGGACTTGGCAAGTTCACTAGTCTCGTAGGCTCGGGGTCCTTGAGTCGGTGAAGGATGGCATTGCAAAGCCGTGCGCTTGGTGCAACCGAGATACCGTCGAACGGGGAGCGAATGGAGTGAGGCCCAAGGGAAGCAAACTTCGAGAGCAAGAGACGTGAAGGATGACATTATGAACTCGTGCGCTTGGTGCATCTGAGGGACGTAGGCCGAGGGAAGAGAGTTTCGGTGGGGAACTCCATGAGAGGATGAGGTGCACTTGGCCAAGTGGCTAAGACTGAGTGATGGATGCTCAAATAACTTGGTGTTTGAGATTTTACCCGACATCAGTCAACTGACATAGGTGCCAATCGACTGCTCCAAGTCGAATGAGTTCGATTGGTGTTCGATTGATCTGGTTCTGGCCGAACAGTCGACTGCCAAGGGTTGGCAGTGTTGGAGTATGGAGAATACAATCAAAGTCCCACATTGGCAAAACATGGAAAAGATCATGTGCTTATAAGATCAAAAGATATCTCAATTGGTATGAGGCCTTTTGGGTGAAGCCCAAAAAAAAACCATGAGGGCTTAGACCCAAAGTGGACAATATCATACCATAGTGGAGATATATACGGGATCTTATAAGCACTTACAATTGGTATCAGAGCCAAGGTTTTCGGTTTTGTGTGTTTAGGATTCGGTTAATTTTTATTCACTTTTTCATATATTATATGTGTCGAATAATAGTAGGATATGCATAGTTTAACTCTTTGGTTGCAGGCATAAGATCCGACTATTATGGCCATATGTGTGTATGTGATTGTATGTGTGTAAATATTTATTTTGTTGAATCCTCGGGGTTGACGAGGCTAGTATTTGATTTTTTGTAAATTAGATACGACATTGTTTAGCCACTCTTTATTTATTTTACTTTCAATCTAGATTTCATGTACACTCCCTCGTGGAGTATAGGATCGATGGATGTAAATTAAAATAGGTTTTAGACTCTGCTCGGATCTCCGGATGGCTTGTACATGGCGTAGGAGGAGCGGACGAGATGATGATACGATAGGAGACATATTGAAGACAAAAGCCATAATAGTTGGAAAATAATTTTTATTTTACATATTTATTGCTTATTGTTTGATATGCATGTCGTAGCCTAGAAAATTCCTCATTTTTAAATTACTAAGTGGGAGAGGGATATTTTTATAAATTCCAACGGCCTCCATTACGATTTGACAAGTGATGCAAATAAACTTGTACGTCGGCTCTGAGTGCCTTCCTCCCCATCGGATGAGTTTGTTTGCAGATCACAAGGTCGAATATGGTTATAGGAAATTATTAAGGAGCGTGTGTACTTGCCCATCGTAAGGCACATAACCCGAGATAATTACCTTGGTACCAAGTAATGGTGAACACTTAGATACAAATATAAGTATCCTCCACATCGGAGTCACTGCTTTTATTTGTAGGGCCGAAGAGAAACCAACTATTAATTTTACTTGTCAAAAAGTTAGTTTGACAAGATAGTAAAATTAATGTGTAAAACCTCCTCTTACAAATGTAGAATTCGTATACGTCCACACTATCGTGGCATACGATATTCTCGGTGTTTTGAGGTGTTGGTTGATTTTGAAATTTTATTGTTTGAGGAATCAATAATTTTTTGAAATCTACAGTAATGATCTATGTGATTCTTAGGATTTTCAAATATGACTTTCAGTCCACTTACTATGATACTAAAGGAAATAAACTTACTATACCCAAATAATGTTGATTGGAAAAGAATCTAGATATTGCCTTATCTGCTAAGGAGTACAAGTATGCACTCTTTGAAGAGTGTCCTCAAGCCATGGTTGCTCAAAAAGGTTTCTACTTCTAAGCCAAAAGGCAAGAAGAAGGAGAAACAAGGTGGAGCAAAGGTGGTGGGAGGATCTCAGGGAGGAGTGAAGAAGCCGAAAGACAAGTACTTCACTTGCAAGTAGGATGGACATTAGAAGAAGGACTGTCCCAATCCAAAGCAGAACAAAGGTATATCCTTTGGTCTAGTCGTTGAAACATGATTAGCGGTGATATCTACTAGCACCTAGTGTGTAGATACGGGAACCACTAATCATGTCTCTAATACTTTGCAGGGGTTCCAAGAAACCCAATGACTAGCTAAAAGGGAGATTACCATTTACTTGGGCAATGCCATGAAGATGGCGGCTATTGCAGTGGGAGAAGTTTTATTTATCTCTTGAGAAAAATAAAACTTAGGTTCTCGAAAATTCCCTTTATGTACCTTTATTTAGAAAGAACTTAGTTTCAGTTTCTAAATTATTTATGGATGGATATTCTATTTCTTTTAATGATAGAGATGTTATAAAAAAGAATAGGGAGAATATCTGTTCAGGTACATTGATAGGAAATTTGTATACACTTGAACCACAACCTCCCACGATGCAAATTGAAGTTAATAACTCATCTTCTAATTCCAATAAGAGAAAAGAACCTTTGAAGATGAACCAAACATATCTTTGGCATCTTAGGCTTGGTCATATTAAGCTAAGCAGAATTCAAAGGTTGATAGCTGATGGACCTTTGGGTTCATTAGTGGTGGAGGATCTCCCAACCTGCGAATCTTGCTTGGAGGGTAAGATGACCAAGAGGCCTTTTAAGGCCAAGGGGTATAGAGCCAAAGATGTGTTAGAAATGGTTCATTCTGATTTGTGTGGTCCTATGACTATCTAGGCAAGAGGTAGTCTTGAATATTTCATCTTTTTCATAGACGATCATTCAAGATATGGATAACACTATAATCTGTTCGTAGTGGTGAGTACCTCTTGGGAGAGTTTAGGAACTACTTATTAAAGGATGAGAATCAATCCTAATTGACTGCACCTGGAACACCCTAGCAGAATGGTGTAGCAGAGCGAAGGAATAGGACTCTTATGGAGATGGTTAGATCAATGATGAGTTATTCTGACTTGCCAGATTCGTTCTGGGGATATGCTCTAGATACGGCGGTGCACATTCTGAACTTGGTTCCATCTAAATTGGTGCCTTCTACTCCCACAGAATTGTGGACTGGGCGAAAGCCTAGTCTAAGACATATTCGGATATGGGGATTCCAACACATGTGCTGAAGGCAGATGCTGATAAGTTGGAACCTCGTACAAAAGTACGCTTGTTAATTGGCTATCCTAGAGGAACGAAGGGTGATTTATTTTATAGTCCTAGAGATCAGAGGGTGATCATTAGCACAAACACTAGATTTCTAGAGGAAGACGATGTGATGAGCCACAAGCCTAAGAGTAAAATTATTCTGGAGGAGTTAAAAGGGGAAGTCACTTCTTTAGTACCACCGGTACAAGAGGATATACCACATGTCACTGCACCGCGTGTCACAGAGGATACACAGGTGATACCTCATCGTAGTGGAAGGGTTGTGAGACAGCCTGATAGATTCTTGTTCTTGGGAGAATCTTCTGATTTGGTCCTTGGCGAACATGAACCTGATCCCTAAACATATGACGAGGCAATCCAAGATAAAGATGCAGTATCTTGGCAAAGTGCAATGAATGCTGAGATTGAATCTATGGATTCAAATCAGATTCAGGAGCTAGTAGAACCATCCGATGGTGTAAAAACCATTGGATGCAAGTGGATCTACAAAAGAAAGAGAGGAATAGATGGGAAGGTTGAGACCTTCAAAGCGAGGCTTGTTGCGAAGGGGTATACTCAGAAAGAGGGTATCGATTATGAGGAGACCTTTTCGTCGGTAGCCATGCTTAAGTCTATCCGGATTCTCTTATGCATAGCAGCTCATATGGATTATGAGGTGTGGTAGATGGATGTCAAGATAGCTTTCCTTAATGGAAGTCTTGAGGAAAACATCTACATGAAGCAACCAGAGGGATTCATTGCTAAGGGCAAAGAGCATCTTGTATGTAAGCTTAATCGGTCCATTTATGGATTGAAACAATCTTCGAGGTCTTGGAACATCCGCTTTGATGAGGTGATCCAGTCTTATGGATTTATTCAGAGTCCGGATGAGTCTTGTCTATACAAGAGATATGACAGAAATGTAGTGGTATTTCTTGTACTATACGTAGATGACATTTTTTGATTGGCAACAATATCAAGGTGTTATCGGATGTAAGGGTATGGTTGTCCAAACAGTTTGATATGAAGGACTTGGAAGAGGTGGGACACATCCTTGGGATCAAGGTTATAAGGGATCGCAGGAAAAGGATGTTGTGCTTATCCCAAGCTTCATACATAGACACGATTATGGAGTGTTTTAGCATGCAGAACTCCAATAAGGGTTTTCTACCTTTCAGGCATGGAGTTTCTTTATCTAAGGAGATGTGTCCTTGAACATCTGAGGAGATAGAGGAGATGAAGGCGGGTCCTTATGCTTCGACAGTAGGAAGCCTCATGTATGGGATGCTATGTACGAGCCCCGATATCTGCTTTGCTGTGGGCATGGTCAATAGATATTAGAGTAATCTAGGACAGAGACATTGGACTGCGGTAAAGCATATATTGAAGTACCTGAGAAGGACTAGGGATTATATGCTAGTTTACTAGGAAGACAAATTACTCCCTGTGGGTTACACGGATTCTGACTTCCAATCAGATAGGGATAACAGTAAGTCTACCTCAGGTTTTGTGTTTACTTTGGGAGGTGGAGCCATTGTATGGAGGAGTGTCATGCAGAAATGTGTGGCGGACTCTACCATGGAAGCTGAGTATGTGGCGGCCTCTGAGGCGGCCAAAGAAGCTGTGTGACTCAAGAACTTTCTGATGGACTTGGATGTGATTCCTAGTTTGCCCAGTACTATCACAATTTATTGTGATAATAATGGTGCAGTTGCAAACTCGAAGGAAACACGAGCTCATAAGACAAGTAAACACATAGAGCACAAGTACCACCTGATACGAGAAATCGTAAAGGAGGTAGAAGTTGCTGTCGCCTAGATTGCATCAGAGGATAACCTGGTAGACCCTTTCACTAAGGCCCTTCTAGCAAGAGTTTTGATAGGCATGTGGAGGGAAGGGGAATCAGATGAATGGCAGTATGAAGACAACATAGTCTTTTAGTATAAGTGGGAGATTTTAGGGATGTATACTGAAAAGTCTATCTTTTGTATGAACATCTTTATTTTGAAATAAGAATCACATGATCATTGTTTGCATAATTATATGGTTATGCAATATTGTCTAATACATTACATTATAGATAACATGGTGTGTGGTGTCACACGGGAGATCATGTTATCGGCTCCTTGTAAAGTATAAGTAAAGGCTCACAACCGAGATGACTTTGGACAAACCATCGGAATGGATGTAGTGTGATTTGGTATTGGTTTGTCTTGACCATAGAATCACACTAGTGCACTTTGTGTGTATTGAGCAGGACCGACTTAGAGGTGATTCGATTTATTGCTGACTACATAATCGAATCGGACCTCAGATATTATTTTGTACATGCTCTTAATCTCGATATAATAACGGGCACACATACTTAGTAGTCATCTCTTTGATTTACCAATGGGCGAGATTTATAGATTAAATCGATAGGCTCGGTAAGTTGGGAGATGATATTATTTATATGGTGTGCCGTTAATTATAGGAGAAAACCGTGTCCTATATATTAGGATGATGATGTTCCCTTGAGGAGCTCATAAGGTTCATCATGTAAACCCTGTAGGTGGACTTGGTCTGGCATGATGAAAAGGTTGAGTGGTACTACTCAAGGAGTTAGATGTTGATTAATTAATGGTCAGTAAATTAATTAATCGATGGACATTCGAGATCTTAAACACGGGGAGAAAATGTACAAATAATATATGGAGCCCATATTATCATATGGGGGTTGGTGAGTTAGATCGATGATGATTCTTTAGTGGATTGGATTATCATTAGTGGATCGGACTTTATGTGGGCTTGATCCATGGGTGGCCAAGATCCAACTCCTCCTCATGGTCCCTAATGTAGCCTATTAACACCTCATGATTCTTAGATCCAATGGATAGAAACAAAAGTCTAAGATCCATTGGTAGAGATTAAATCTCTAAGATCCGACAGTTGAGATTAAATCTCTAGATCCGACGGTTGAGATTAAATCCCTAGAACCAATGGAGGAGATTAATTCATGACTTATCCCTAACTCTATAAAAGGAGGGCATGGGGAGTTGGCGTGAATGACAATAGAAGAGAGCTAGGGTTTGGGCAGCAAGAAGGTGAATCCTAGTTGAGATAGGATTAGGGTTAGGGTTTGGAGGCTAGGGCGGCACCAAATAAGGCAAGGTTTCTTTTCTTCTTCCTTGTCTTGTGGCCAGCGTCCAGTTTGTTTCCAGCCCTTCCCAGCCCTTGGAATGTGCCCAAAAGCTCCCTTCTCCCTCTCCTTAGGTGATGGAAACAAGATATAGGGTTTCCCTTGGTGTCTTGATTATTTTCCATCATCTTCTCCACCTTTTAGTTGGCCGGCGGCAAGGAGATTGTATGCTCCTTGTTGGTTGGCTTTAGGGAGGAGAAAAAGCTTGTTTCTACTCTTCCTCTTGCTTTGTAAGAGCAAGGAAGGGAGATTTGCGATCTAGGAGCTTCGACTTTTGGTAGATTGTCCCCCACACGACGTCCAAAAGGAGGAAGGTCATACATTAGAAGATCGAGAGGTATACCTATTCTACTTTCTTCTTTTGTTTGTTGCTTGTTTTTGTTTTTCAATTATAAGCATGTTATAAATCTGTAAATGGCTAAATAATACTTGGATCCCGAGCATAAACACAAAAATCGGCGATTGGGACATCGTCTATTCCGCGGCTACTCGTAGAATAGAGGATGGTCGCTTGAACAACTAGTTTGTTCAAGTGACCTCTCTAAACGAATAGCACGACGATGACTTGGTTTTTTGGGCAATCCCTTTTGTCTAGGATTAAATTTTTTTAATTTGGGGACATCGAATGGATCACCATGGACAAGCTACTGAGGTGAAGTGGGAAGCGAAGTTTCCCCTCACGGACTCGATAAGCAAAACCCTTCAATTGGTATCAGAGCCAAGGTTTTCGGCAATCCGGACATCGTCTATTCCGCGGCTACTCGTAGAATAGAGGATGGTCGCTTGAACAACTAGTTTGTTCAAGTGACCTCTCTAAACGAATAGCACAATGATGACTTGGTGGTTTGGGCAATCCCTTTTGTCTAGGATTAAATTTTTTTAATCCGGGGACATCGAAGGGATCGCCATGGACAAGCTACCGAGGTGAAGTGGGAAGCGAAGTTTCCCCTCACGGACTCGATAAGCAAAACCCTTCAATTGGTATCAGAGCCAAGGTTTCCGATTTTTTGTGTTTATGCTCGAGATCCAAGTATTATTTAGCCATTTACAGATTTATAACATGCATATAATTGAAAAACAAAAAACAACCAACAAATAAAAGAAGAAAGTAGAATAGGTATATCTCTCGATCTTCTAATGTATGACCTTCCTTCTTTTGGACGTCGTGTGGGCGACGATCTACCAAAAGTCGAAGCTCCTAGATCGCAAATCTTCCTTCCTTACTCTTCCAAAGCAAGAGTTAGAGTAGAAACAAGCTTTTTCTCCTCCCTAAAACCAACCAACAAGGAGCACACAATCTCCATGCCGTCGGCCAACTAGAAGGTGGAGAAGATGATGGAAAACAATCAAGATACCAAGGGAAACCCTATATCTTGTTTCCACCACCTAAGGAGAGGGAGAAGGGAGCTTTTGGGCGTCGGCCAAGGGCTGGGAAGGGCTGGAAACAAACTAGACGCCGGCCACAAGACAAGGAAGAAGAAAGGAAACCTTGCTTTATTTGGTGCCGCCCTAGCCTCCAAACCCTAACCCTAATCCTATCTCAACTAGGATTCACCTTCTTGCCGCCCAAACCCTAGCTCTCTTATATTGTCATTAACACCAACTCCCCATACCCTCCTTTTATAGAGTTAGGGATAAGTCATGAATTAATCTCTTCCATTGGTTCTAGGGATTTAATCTCAACCGTCGAATCTAGAGATTTAATCTCAACCGTCGGATCTTAGAGATTTAATCTCTACCAATGGATCTTAGACTTTTGTTTTTATCCATTGGATCTAAGCATCATGAGGTGTTAATAGGCTACATTAGGGACCAAGAGGAGGAGTTGGATCTTGGCCACCCATGGATTAAGCCCACACAAAGTCCGATCCACTAATGATAATCCAATCCACTAAAGGATCATCATCGATCTACCTCACCAACCCCAATATGATAATATGGGCTCCATATATTATTTGTACATTTTATCCCTGTGTTTAAGATCTCGAATGTCTGTCGATTAATTAATTTACTGACCATTAATTCATCAACATCTAACTCCTTGAGTAGTATCACTCAACCTTTTCATCATGCCGGACCAAGTCCACCGGTAGGGTTTACATGATGAACCTTATGAGATCCTCAAGAGGACATCATCATCCTAATATATAGGACACAATTTCCTCCTATAATCAACAACACACTATATAAATAATATCATCTCCCAACTTACCGAGCCTATCGATTTAATCTATAAATCTCGCCCATTGGTAAATCAAAGAGATGACTACTAAGTATATGTGCCCGTTATTATATCGGGATTAAGAGCATGTACAAAATAATATCAGAGGTCCGATTCGATTTTGTAGTCAGCAATAAATCGAATCACCTCTAAGTCGGTCCTGCTCAATACACACAAAGTGCACTAGTGTGATTCTATGGTCAAGACAAACCAATACCAAATCACACTACAACCATTCCGATGGTTTGTCCAAAGCCATCTTGGTTGTGAGCCTTTACTTATACTTTACAAGGAGCCGATAACATGATCTTCCGTGTGACACCACACACTATATTATCTATAATGTAATGTATTAGACAATATTGCATAACCATATAATTATGCAAATAATGATCATGTGATTCTTATTTCAAAATAAAGATGTTCATACAAAAGATAGACTTTTCAGTATACATCCCTACAGGCAGTCGACTGCTGACACCATCAGTCGACTGATCATGGTGAATTCAGGCACAGATTGTTTTCCAGTCGAGTGATCGCGTTGAGCACTCGAATGTGGGTTCATTCGTCGATTGATGGGCATGATCAGTTGACTGATGATGGATCCATTGGAACTTGTCCAGTGTGGATCAAGTCATTGTGAGACAATGGCCACAGGAGCAGTCGTTTGATAGTCTCGATCAGTCGATTGATTGGCACAAAATCAGCTCGATGCAGGTTATAAATGGAGCTCGAGATGGAGGATTTTGTCGAGATTTTTGGGGAGAGTTTGGAGGGGAATTGCTGCTCAATTCCAGTCCTTCAAGAGCAATCCAAAGCAAGCATTGTAAAGTGTTCTTTATGTGTATTTCATTTTTGTCTTTTTATTCGCTTGTACTTATTGTATTACATTTTGTTATTGCTTGTACGAGGTTTTTCCACCTCTGACTTGTTGTCGAGAAGGAGTTTTGTTAGTGTTGTGCACATAACATGAGCTTGTTGATCTCACCCCGTAGAGTAGTGACCCTAAGGTTCCGAACCACGTATATCGTGTGTATTTGTGTGTGCTTGTCTTTTGTATTCGTATTACTATTATTTCCATTGTGCATTAATGAGTATTGTAGACGAGCACATGACGAACGGATGATTTCCATCATCATACATGATTTGGGCTATTCACTCCCCCCTCTAGTCGGCCACCGATCCTCCATCAAGTGGTATCAAACCGAGGAACTTGTCGCGGACTAATTGCCAACACAAGCACGACAAGATGGTCAGCATCAACATCCGTCCACCGAAATTCGGAGATTTTTCTTGGTGGAAGAAAATGATGGAGGTATATTTTGAAACCGATTTCAATATGATGCTAACAATTGAATAATTGCATGAGACCCTAGTTTAAGGATAACAAAACCCACATCTCACATCAAATTGCCTTGGGTGTTATTTGATATTAGATATATGTGAGATGTTAGGAAATTGAATACAAGGTTTTAAAATCATTTCAAAACCATTTTGAAAAACCTTGGTGCAATCTATCGTTTGATAGAAGTCACCATTGATGGTGTTGATATAAAGAGGGCTCAAATATTGAAGTTTTTTCTCAACTTTTGAACTTCGTATCAATATCACTATTTTGTGGGTAAAATATTTTTCAAATATTTTTCACCCATATTGATTGTTATAATTATTATGCATATGAATTTTCATGATTTTTCACCTTATGTATAATTACTTATGAATTTCAGAATTTCAATTTTGATAACTGAAATCTGCATTCTACAGATATCAATCGATTGCCATTGTTGGCAGTCGACTGATGTGGGTGGGTAGTTGACTGATCACTATCAGAGTCGACTACCAAGATGATTTCGAGTAAACAATATTTGTTAGGCCCATGTTGAGCTATGTTTGGGGTCCCTAACCACTCCTAACCCTAGGACATTCTTTGGAGAGCATTAGAAAGGGTAAAAATCCATTGGATATGGATTAGGAGATTTGTTTAGGGTATGTATTAATTTTAAGGTGTGTGAGAGTTCATTGTTGAACTTTGCCTTAATTTTGATTGTTTAAATATTCCTATTGGCTTAGGGACTCTCTAAGGACATTGTTGGTGCAATGGTCAAGGGGGAGCAAGCCTTTAGGGGGAGGTATCCATCATGGGAAGATGGATGTGTATTTTGGGAGGAAAATTGGGGGAGTGTCTCTCTTAAGTGATATGGGACTAATCACTAGAAAGATTGAAGGCATGTGTTTTCCTCCAAGAGAGAGATTGTAAGATCTCATTGGGATATGAGACATTCATACCCTTGGGGAGGACCTTTTTGATGTATGTCAAAAAGGAGAAGAAGTTATCAATTGGGGTTAGTTGGAATTCACATTGGGATGTGAGAATTGTCAATTGGGGATAATTGGTAGACTTGAGTTTGAGGTTTTGTCAAATATCAAAAAGGGAGAGATTGTTGGTGTAATTGGCCCAGGTCACGATTGACCGGACTCGAGTTTGACTCGAACTGTATTTTGATATTAGACAAAATGTATGACATGGGATTGTCATGGGAAGTCCAACATGGGTTGGCCACGTAAATCCAAGTGTGTAGCCTTGGTGGTGAAAAGTCTAAGCATGGGGCTTGGCGTTGGGAAAATTCAAGCATAGGGCTTGGTGTTGGTAAAGTCCAAGTGTGTAGCCTTGGCAATGGGAAGTCTTGAGGACTTGGCAAGTTCACTAGTCTCATAGGCTCGGGGTCCTTGAGTTAGTGAAGGATGACATTGCGAAGTCGTGCACTTGGTGCATCGGAGGGACCGCCAGACGGGGAGTGAATGGAGTGAGGCCCAAGGGAAGCAGACATCGAGGGCAAGAGACGTGAAGGATGACATTACGAAGTCATGCACTTAGTGCATCCGAGGGACGTAGGCCGAGAGAAGAGAGCTTCGGTGGGGAACTCCATGAGAGGATGAGGTGGACTTGGCCAAGTGGCTAAGACTGAGTGTCGGATGCTCAAACAACTTGGTGTTTGAGGTTTTACCCGACATCAATCAACTGGCATAGGTGCTAGTCGACTGCTCCAAGTTAAATTAGTTCGACTGGTATTCGACTGATCTAGTTACGGCCGAGCGATCATTGCCGAGACCATCACGGTCATTCGAGGATGGCGGTGATCGATCATCAATTCGGGCACATAATGTTTTTCAGTCAAGTGATCACGTTGAGCACTCGATTGTGGGTTCATCAGTCGACTGATGGGCATGATCAGTCGGATGATGGATCCGTTGGAACTTGTCCAGTGTGGATCGAGTCATTGTGAGACAATGGCTACAGGAGCAGTCGGCTGATTGGTGCGATATCAGCTCGATCAGGTTATAAATGGAGCTCGAGATGGAGGATTTCGCCAAGGTTTTTGGGGAGAGTTTGGAGGGGAATTGCTGCTGCATTCCAGTCCTTCAAGAGCAAACCAAAGCAAGCAACAAGCAAAGGATTCAAAGCAAGCATTGTAAAGTGTTCTTTACATATATTTCATTTTTTTCTTTGCATTTGCTTGTACTTATTGTATTACATCTTGTGATTGCTTGTACAGGATTTCTCCACCTCCGAATTATTGTCGAGAAGGAGTTTTGTTAGTGACGTCCGCATAACACGAGCTCGTTGAGCTCACCCCGTGGAGTAGGAACCCTAAGGTTCCGAACCACGTATATCGTATGTATTTGTGTGTGCTTGTCTTTTGTATTCGTATTACTATTATTTTCGCTGCGCATTAACGAGTATTATAGATGAGCACACGATGAACGGACGATTTCCATCATCGTACATGATTTGGGCTATTCACCCCCCTCTAGTCGGCCACGGATCCTCCAACATCAGTCGCATCGGAAGCATGGATGGGTCGTATCTTTTGAAGACAAGATGGACGAACCAAATTGGTTTGGTTCTAATCCAATGGTGGAAAATAAACCAAAGGGGGTTGGTTTGTTTTAAATGAATGAACCAAAGTTTGTTTGGTTTGTTTTAACTTAAAATAGACCAATGCGGTTTGTTTTATTTTAACTTAAGTTATTGGAGCGAGGTAACGGGTTGTGGTTATGAACCAATAACCACTAGGAGAAGGTTTCTTGATGGTCAAAAAACACGCACTCTATAAAATACGACTTAAGGAGTTTTGGAAACCCTAATGAAGCCCTACGAGTTGCCGCCCACTTCTCTTTTCCTCTTCCTCTTCTTGCCGCCCAAAGGTTGTTGCCGCCCAACCTTGCTACAATAGCTCCTCCTCCTCACCGTCGCCCACCCACCAGCTGTCGGCGACTCCTCCAGCCTTCCTCCCTTGGCCGCCGACTCCTCCCTTGGCCACTGACGACCATGGAGCAACCGACCATTGATTGGCCGACCATCTTCTCCACCAACACAAGCTGTCTAATTTTGGATAGCTTGTTTCTCTCTTCGTAGAGAGGTCGTTTATCGACATTTTACGCTTCGACAATGACCTACTTGCTAGAGATTGGATCTCCGACAATCCTCATAGGTGGAGGACCAAGGTTTTGTCAATTGGTTGACGAAAACCGCTTCTGAGAAACAAGTTCGTGGAGCTAGTTTATAGATCCGAATTTTGATTCGGATTGTGATCATCTTTTGGATCATAACATCTTCGACATGAGGCTAGTAACTCTTGCGAAGACAGGGCTCGTGGCTTTGTGAAGCTATCCCGAAGATACTCGATGTGGATATGGATAGAGTCGATTTTAGCGAGGGTCGCTACGGTTGATGTCATTCCCGCTACACATGATACGCCATGTATAACTAGAATAAATTTCCTTTTATTGCAAAATTTAAAATAACAATTATGTCTACACTTGTTGTATCCTCCATGCGTGTGGTGTGTGTATTGTAATAGAATTAGTTTATTGCTTCTTTATGCTTCCATTTGTGTACATGTTAAAACTTGTTCAACACACACCCACATCGGTCTTGGGAAACTAGCAACGGTGGTATCAGAGCCCAATTATTTTTCAACATAATCGTAAAATTATTTTATTATAGTCATAATTGTATTTATGGAAATATTCTACTTTTGGAAAGTTTAGAAGTATTTATGGAAATTTTAATTTGTAAAGAAATTCAAATTGGAAGTTTCCTAATATGATTAGGAAATTACAATTTAGGAAATTTGTTTCCTAAATTAGATTTGACTTTCCTTAATTAACACTTTCCATAAATAAAATATGTGATTAGATTTGGAAATTTATTTCCTAATTTAATAATGATTTGATTTGAGAAATCAAATCTAAAATATATTTTATTTACAAAATAGTTATGACAAATAAGGAAATTTTTGTACATCTCATAATTGTATGCCATGTAATTGCATTAAGATGCATATCATTATGTCATGCGTGTCGTGACATGTAGATGCATTAGATACACTTATGTATGACATGTGTGTCATGCCATTTAGATAATAGTTATTTGCATGAAAAGAATGATGAGACCACAAAACCCTTATACAATATTAAAGCCTACACTTTCCATTAATATGGTTAGAACCAGAGTTTCGTTTCTTGTTTGGGTTGTTGGACTCTCTCCAAGCCCGGCTCGAACCTGAACATGTTCAAACCATGGAATAGTTTAATTCTAATATGGTAAGAGTCAGAGGTCAATCGTTAGCTTGGGTTGTTGGACTCTCTCCAAGCCTGGCTAATTAGTTGAATGTGCTCTAACCATATTAAAACTATTTCTTGATTAATGGGTTGGTTTTAACCTGGAGCATCAACTTGTTGGACTCTCTCCAAGGTCGATGTGAAGGGAGGTGAAATTGGGTGCTCTGCATATGATGCATACTTGTTAATGTGTTAACAACCCAATATATGTGTGAACATTCAATTAGTTGATAGCACATTGTGATAGTTGCATATATGTGATATGCAATCGGTATACTTGACACCTACCATCGTAGTTAAGAATGGCTTGTTGGACTCTCTCCAAGGTTGTTCTTATCTATGTTGGATATCAACCCATTCGGAGATGGACCTACGATCTCTTGAATTAATTTTGAGGGTTTTTTGAAATTTAAAAAATGAATGGGATTTTGTAAATGTATGTTGATGCATTTTAAATCATCTTTCTCATATATGCTTGATTTGTATTTCTAGGTTAATCGATTGATCATGGCGTCTTTGAATTTACGCTCGATTTTGGATTCAAATAAATTGACTGGGCTGAACTTCTTGGACTGGCTTAGAAACTTGAGAATTGTTCTCAAGGCTAAAAAGCTTACGTATGTCCTCGAAGAGCCTCTTCCCATCTTTCCTAAGGATGATGCAACTCCGAACCAATTGTTGGCCTATCAGAAACATATGACTAATTTTGAGTTGGTGAGTTGCATCATGCTAGCCGCAATGGCGCTCGAGCTTCAGAAGCAACATGAGCATATGGATGCTAATACCATAGTCTTCTATCTTCATGAGTTGTTTGATGAGCAAGTGAGATTCGAAAGGTTCGAAGTCTCTAAGCTCCTCTTCACTTCTAAGACGCAAGAGGGTTCATCTGTGGTGTAATTTGTTCTCAAGATGAATAGGTACATCGAGCGACTGGCTACACTCGGTTTTGTGATGGATCATGAGTTAAGTATTGACTTAATTATGCATTGTTTTTCCAAGAGTTTCTCAAAATTTGTGATGAACTACCGGATGAACAAGATTGAAACAACAATTCCTGAGCTCCTCAATATGTTGAAGACTGTGGAGCCTTCTATAAAGCACGAGGATAAGATGGCACTGTTAGTTGATTCCTCAAATAAAAGTTCTAAGAGGAAAATAAAGGAACAGAAAAAGGGGAAGAAGAAGAAGGTAAAGAAGGCAGAACTAGCACAAAAGGGCACTTGCCATCATTGTGGCAAGGAGGGTCATTGGCGAAGAAACTGCAAGATTTATCTTGAGTCTATAAAGAAGAATAAGGCATCCGATGCCCCACCTACTTTAGATATCTTTGTTTTTTATTGTCATTCTATTACATTAGACACTTGGGTATTGGATACGGGTTGTGGTTCACATATATGTAATAACATACATGGGCTAAGGAATAGAAGAAAACTCATTAAGGGAGAGTCAAATTTACGTGTTGGGAATGGAGCAAAGGTTGCTGCACTCGCCATCAGAACATATTTATTGAAACTCCCTATAGGACTTGTCTTAGAACTGGACAATTGCTTTTATGTTCCTTCATTGATAAAGAACATCATTTATATTTCTTGTTTAAATAGAAATGAGTATCATTTGACTTTTAGTAACAATTATTGTTACATAACTTTGAATGGAGTTCTTTATGGGACTGGAACTTTAAGCAATGGTGTATATATGTTGGACGTATCCAGTGACATTCTCAATATCAAAGCGAGAAACAAGCGTGCTCGAAAAGATAATCAATTAGACTCCTACATGTGGCATTGTCGTCTTGGCCATGTGAGTAAGAAATGCATGTCTGAATTACACTGATGTGGAATTTTAGAATCGTTTGAATTAGATTCTTACGATACATGCGAATCATGCTTAAAGGGCAAGATGACCAAGTTACCTTTTACTGGCCAAGGTGAACCGGTGGGAGAGTTGCTTGGTCTAATACATACTGATGTATGGGGACCTATGTCAACTCAAGCTCTAGGAGGCTATAGATACTTCATTATCTTCACTGATGATCACTCACGGTTTGGGTATGTTCTCTTGATGAAACACAAGTCTGAAGCCTTTGAAAGGTTCAAAGAATTCACAAATGAAGTAGAGAAACAACTTGGCAAGAGTATTAAAATACTTCAATCGGATCGAGGTGGTGAATACTTGAGTCAAGAGTTTCTAGATTATCTGAGGGACAATGGTATATTATCTCAATGAACTCCGCCGTATACACCACAGCTTAATGGTGTATATGAGAGGCAAAATCGGACCTTTTTGGACATGGTCAGGTCAATGATGAATCATACGAATCTTCCCAAGTCCTTTTGGGGCTATGCACTTCAGACAATTGTTTACTTGCTAAATTGAATTCCGACCACGGTAGTCTCTACTACTCCATATGAGATATGGAATAGTAAGAAACCTCATTTATCTTACTTGAAGATATGGGGTTTACTGCTTATGTGAAGTGGACTGTATCAGATAAATTTGATGCTAAGTCTGATAAATGTCTATTTATTGTATACCCTAAGGAAACGAGGGTAACCAATTCTATCATCATGTGGAACAAAAGGTGTTTGTTTTAAGGCATACTGTGTTTCCGGAGAAAGAGTTTCTCTTGTAAGAAAATAGTGGGAGTGGCATTGAACTTGAGGAGGTTCAAAAGACTCCAATAGACATTGATGAGATACCTGGTCAAGCACCTCAACCAATAACTCATAGTGATGAGACATCGACTGAACCTATTGTGACACAACATCTTCTTAGATCTGGTAGAACACGCAACATTCCCGAGAGATATGGATTTCTCGTAAGTGAATCAAACGACGTGTTACTCATTGATGATGGGGAGCCTACCAGTTATGAAGATGTTTTAAAAAGTTCATAAAGGAACAAATGACTTGAAGCCATGAAGTCGGAAATGGATTCCATGTATAAAAATCAAGTTTGGAAATTGGTGGACCCACTTGAAGGCATTAAGCCTATAGGGTGCAAGTGAGTTTTCAAGAAGAAAACTGACATAGATGGTAATGTGATTACTTATAAGGCTAGATTAGTGGTGAAAGGCTATTGCCAAAAGCAAGGTGTTCATTATGATGAGACATATTCACCAGTAGCTATGCTTAAATCCATTCAGATGCTCCTGCCCATATTCACCAGCTCTTGGATGCTTTCCTTAACGGAAATCTACTTGAGAATGTGTATATGATACAACCCGAGGGTTTCACATCGGTTGATAAAACTAAGGTATGCAAGCTTTGACGGTTCATATATTGACTAAAGCAATCATCCAAGAGCTGGAATATTCGTTTTGATGAGACAATCAAAAGGTTTGATTTCTCACAAAATCTATACGAATCCTGTGTGTACAAGAAGGTTAGTGGGAATGCGGTCGTGTTCCTAGTGTTGTATGTCGATGACATATTACTTATAGGAAACGATATATCTATCTTACTGTCAGTTAAAATATGGTTATCCAAAACATTCTCCATGAAAGACTTGGGAGAAGCGACCTACATCCTCGGGATTAAGATCTATAGAGATAGATCGAAACGGTTGCTTGGTCTTTCGCAGTCTACTTATATAGACCGAGTGCTAAAGAGGTTTAGCATGTCATAATCCAAGAAAGGTTTCCTACCCATTTGGCATGGGGTACACCTTTCGAAGTCTATGTGTCTGCGCATAGAAGACGAGAGGATTTGCATGAGTAAGATCCCCTATGCATCCGCAATAGGATCTATCATGTATGCTATGTTATGTACGAGGCATGATGTATCATATGCTCTGAGTGTCACGAGCAGATATCAGTCTGATCTAGGAATGGATCATTGGGCAGCTGTTTAGACAATTCTTAAGTACTTAAGAAGAACTAAGGATCTGTTCCTAATATATGGAGAGGGTGATATGGTAATACACGAGTATATTGATGTCAGCTTCCAGATAGACAAGGATGATTCCAGGTCTCAGTTGGGTACATATTCACCTTGAATGGAGGCACAATAAGTTGGAAAGGTTCCATGAAAGACACTATAGCAGATTCTGCTACTGAGGCAGAATACATTATAGTTTCAGAAGTAGCAAAGGAAGCGGTTTGGACCAAGAAGTTCATCTCTGAACTTGATGTGATCTCATCAACGATCCAAACATATGCTTCGCCGCTATAATCTGACTAGAGAGATCATCAATAGGAACGAAATACAAATCGAGAAGATTCCCACTGAAAAGAACTTGGCGGATCCTTTAACTAAAGCCTTACCTCAAAGTATGTTTGAGGGTCATGTTAGCGCCTATGGTATTGGATACCGTGGCGATTGACATTAGGCCATGTGAGAGTTTGTTAGAGATATATGAGAGTGGCATAAGGCAATCGCCTTATGGTCGAATCATTTATTTGATAAATGAATATTCACTATTTGAGTATAAATATTTTCTTGTATTTGATTGGATCTTAAACTCATTTACTAGAAGTCCACAATACGATTCATAGCATGAGAGAATTTGTGATTGGATCACAATTAGTGAGTATCTCTACATGTGTAATTGTGATGTATTGGAATTATCCCTAGTCGATGAATTGGTGCATACGGACACCATCGATTCTGTCGAGACTAGCACGAGTTATACTCTTTGGTTTATCCAAGCAGCTGTTTCTCACTGATTGGTGACATTGGGATGTCCGGAGTTAATCGTGGATGCTAGTTACGGTAACTAGTTCATTAGATTGACCAGCTGTAAGACTTCATATGGTTCTCTACATATATGGACATGTCAATGAAGTTCTTACTACAATTTAAGTGCGATGTTCCTTCGACTTGCGGTATTAAAGTCGTCTTGGTCATAGAGACTTATGCTTTGACATCTTAAGCAAGCATCTCCAAGGAGATATGGACCCGGGATGGTTGGGTATAAGTCGAAGTGCCCGAAGGTGTTTGAATAGCCTAAAAAAGATTCACCACTCCTTGCGAGGAGATGTATACCCTTGGCCTCTCGTCGGATTGTTACTAAAGTATTTGGCTAATGCATTACATGTTTAGAGTAAGGTACTCTTGGATACTTGTGTAGTAACTAGAATCCACAGAACGATGAAATGATACTTGGGCTAGGTGTGACGTAGTCAGCCTAGTGGGGAATGACACTATAGACCATGTCCTGAACCAAGTAGGTATAAGATGAGTGAAGGGAATGGGGCATGATTCACTGTGGCTGCTGAAAGGTTTCAGAAGATGTTCGGGGGTCAACCGTTGATTTTTCGATTAATTGGGGATCATGATGTACTACTAGGTACCACTCATGATCAGTCTATAATTAATGGTTAATTATAGATGACCAACATAAACCGGGAACCACTTTGGTCACACGCACAACGAGTGTTATCCGAACGATTTAAAATGAGCTTGAGAATGAGATTCTCAGATCGAGAGAGACTTGGTTTGGTTCGACCAAACATAGAGCGAGCATAAAATGGTTTCAGTCACATCAGAAGCATAGATGGGTCATATCTTTTGAAGACATGATAGACGAACCAAATTGGATTGGTTCTAATCAAATGGTTGAAAATAAACCAAAGGGGCTTGGTTTGTTTTAAACAAATGAACCAAAGTTGGTTCAGTTCGTTTTAACTTAAAATAAACCAACGCGGTTTGGTTTATTTTAACTTAAGTTTTTGGAACGGGTTAACTGGTTTTGGTTATGAACTAATAACCACTAGGAGAAGGTTTCTTGATGGCCAAAAAACACGTGCTCTATAAAATATAGCTTAAGGGTTTTTGGAAACGCTAATGAAACCCTAAAAGTTGCTGCCCACTTCTCTTCTCTTATTCCTCTCCTTGCCACCCAAAGGTTACTGCCGCCCAACCTTGCTGTAGCAGATCCTCCTCCTCACTGCTGGCCACCCACCAACCACTGGTGACTCCTCCGGGCATCCTCCCTTGGCCGCTGGTGACTAAGGAGCAACCGGCCATTGATTGGTCGGCCATCTTCTTCACCAACACAAGCTGTCCAGTTTTGGACAGCTTGTTTCTCTCTTCATAGAGAGGTCGTTTCGTCGGCGTTTTACGCTCCGATAGTGACCTACTTGCCGGAGATTGGATCTCCGGCAATCCTCATAGGTGGAGGACCAAGGTTTCATCAATTGGTTGACAAAAATTGCTTCCGAGAAGTGAGTTCGTGGAGCTTGTTTATAGATTCGAATTTTGATTCGGATTGTGATCGTCTCTTGGATCACAACGTCTTCGACACGAGGCTAGTAACTCTTGCGAAGACGGGGCTCATGGCTTTGTGAAGCTATCCCGAAGATACTCGGCGTGGATATGGATAGAGGCGATTCTAGCGAGGGTCGCTACGGTTCATGTCATTCCCACTACACGTGATACGTCAGGTATAACTAGAATAAATTTCCTTTTATTGCAAAATTTAAAATAATGATTATGTCTACACTAGTTGTATCCTCCATGAATGTGGTGTGTGTGTTGTAATAAAATTAGTTTATTGCTTCTTTATGCTTCCACTGTGTGCATGTTTACGAAATATGTTCGAACACACACCAACGCGGTGCTAGGGAAATCCAACGGAGGACTCATCTAATGTTCAATTTAATGAGACCTTTAGTACCTATCCTAGAAAATCCTCTATTGATAAGGATATCAGTGAAAATAATCAAGACATTACCTAAAAACTTCAAAACTTGACTTTAGGGGGTAATGATCAAGGGGGAGGATTAGATCAAGGGGGAGGAAGAGGAGACTCCGATGATGAGAGGAGGAAGGAAGACAACCATGATCAAAATCAATTTGAATCACCTCCTAGAACATTAAGGATTCATCAAAATCATCCCCTAGACCATGTTGTAGGAGAACTATTCCAAGGAGTGAGAACAAGGTCCTTTCATAGAGCTCCTACTAGTTAAGTAGCTCTCATCTCCCAAATTGAGCCTAAATCAATCAATGATGCATTTCTTGATCCGGATTAGATTTTAGCAATGCAAGAAGAATTAGCTCAATTTGAGAGAAGTCAAGTGTGGGAGCTAGTCCCTAGACCCAATGATAGCACTATTGTTATCACAAGATGGGTCTTTAGGAATAAGCTAGATGATCAAGGAAACATAACTAGAAACAAAGCTAGGTTAGTTGCAAGGGGTTTAAATCAAGTTAAGGGACTTGACTATGATCAAACTTACGCCCCAGTTGCTACGTTAGAGTCAATTAGAATCCTATTAGGATATGCCACTTACATGTGATTTAAAATTTATCAAATGGATGTAAAATTGACACAGGTATATTAAAACATCAAACATGCTTTAAATATTCTCCTACAACATGCGATATATGCCAAACAAAAAAAGTCGCTCTGATACCACTTGTTGGAGATTCTGGGATCTTGCATAGCAGAATAAAGTGAATAAAACAATTTTTATTACATCCCAGACAACCCCTGGGGGACAGGAAAACTTACTTTGGCATAATCACATAAAAACACACAAAAGGAGAAGGAGAAGTTATACCTTTGAGATTCTTTCGAATCAGTCGAAACTACAAGCAAGACCAACGGGCCTTGCCTTGTTAGTTAAAGCCCTAGAACCAATCATGTGATGGTTGAATAGGGAACATTTTGTATCATATTCTATAAAGGCAAAGGATTGGTTATTATATTTACATCTTGCTTGTGCCAGCTAATTTAAATATAATAATGCCCTAGAAAAGTAGGTTCTTATCTACAGCACATCAATTGGCAGAATTGATTATGAGAGGCTGTAGAGAACACTTTCCTAAATGTTCCTAGTCGAGTATTAATATGCAAGGGCAATATTAATACATAAAGACTAGCATGTAGGTCAATTGATGACTTGATCTCACAAGTCATGGATATATGATATCAAGTTGACACATGGGTATATATTGGAGAATATATACTGAACTGGCCCGCCATGAGAAAGTTTCATGGATCGTTATATGAGTGTCATAAACTTTCTCATGTGACTATTGGTATGAATAGTCCTTAGACCTGAAGTCACTACGGTTCCCTACATAAGGAGTTATGTACTTTGGTATCGTCAGCGTCACATGTAACAGGTGGACCATAAAAGCGATTCTTGGGTATGTAACAAATTATGCGGAGGGATGTGAGTGATGTAGATGGGATCTATCCTCTCATATGGCGAGTGATATCGGTGGGCCCCTTGATTGAGTAGAACTACTAAACGCATGGCCATGCTCGAATGAGTCAATATGAGATATTGAGCTCATTTGTTTGAGTTAGTTTACTCGAGGATCAAGAAACACATAGATTGATCGAGGATGACACGGTCTATGCCTCATTGATCAATCTGATATCAAGGATAGAAGGACACGGTCATATATTATAGTAGTCACGGAAAGGTTAGTCGGATCTTGACTTATCTCGTAACTTGGGTAGCAATGATGTATTGCTAGATGTCGCTCATTGCTTGTGTATCTAAAAGAGTTTAGGTCCACTTTGCCAGCGTTATGAGAGCCTATAGTCACACACAAAGAGCATGATAATTAGAGGAATTAGAGTATTCTAGTTTGACTAGAATAATTTGGGAATAAGCTTAAGTACAAAATGGTTTTTGGACTTTAAGCTTAATGAGAATTTTAGCTAATTGATTTAATGAGATTAATTCAATATGTTAGCTTATTGATTTAATAAGATTAATTCAATATGATAACATAAGCTTAATTGAATTAATAAGATTAATTCAATATGATAACATAAGCTTAATTGAATTAATAAGATTAATTCAACATGCATGAATGCCACATAAGAATGCCACATAAGCATGCCACATAAGCATGCCACCTAAGCATCCACCTAAGCTAGTTAAGGTGGAAGGAAACAAAATGGTTTTGTCTCCTTAAGTGGTCGGCCAAACAAGGAAGCCAAATCCCTTTTGGTGTCTCAATGCAATGGATTGCATTGAATGTGAAGGAGGTGGAAGGGTTTTTCCAACCCTATAAAAGGCTCCATGGGGTGGCCGGCCATAATGCAATTGTTGTAGAGTTTTGGTGTTGTGGTTGTGAGAGAGCTTGGTGGAAGCTTTGGTTGTGTGGGTTTGTGAGTGTAGGCTAGCAAGAAGAGGAGTCTTCTTCTTCCTTTCTCCTTTTCCCTCTCTTCCTCTCCTTTAGGGACTTCTCTAGCAAGAAGTAAAGGAGAGCTCTTCTAGTTTTCCTTTTGTGAGACAAGAGCGTGCTTGTGTGGATACGTATAGAGGCACGGACACTTGAACGTGCTAAAGATCCAACAAACCGAAAGGAAAAGCGGGATTAACAAGGGCACGCAACAAAGGTAATCCTCTCCTATAAGATAGGTTTGGTTTAGAGACATTTATTTTATACGAGTTTGCTTTCGCATGGATCACTTGGAAGGGATCCTATTTTCCGTTGCGCATATGCCATTTGGCATACGAGATTTCCCTACAGTGGTATCAGAGCCACTTGCGAAAGATCGTATAAAAATAGATTTTCTCTATTTTATATGTGATATAGAAGTAGGATAAATTTTATTATGAGTTGATAATTGCATTAGCAATTTTCAAACATAATAAAATATCCGATGTCTTTTAAAAGTTAAAATGACATGGTGCATGGTTATGGCCTAGTCCCAAAAGGTTTGTGAATGATTGTGTGTTGTAATTCTTAATACGGCCTGCGTGTCGTGCCTTTCTCCTAATATTCTTGTTGTAAAATTAGTTTTAGACTCGAATGTAACTCGAGTATTTCTCCTTTTGTAATGTACAAAACAAGGATGGAGGGTCCATTGGAAGATGAGGTTACAAGGAGGAAGTCAACACACAAGACAACCAAAAGGAAGCACTTAGGAGAAGATGCTATCCCTAGGTTGACCAATCAATCTTTTCATTGAGAAGATTGTAGAATAAGGGCCATAACCATGACACGTTAGTTTAATATGTATGTGATGCATGTTAGTTTAGCTTGTATGTGATGCATGATTAGTTTAGCTTATATGTGATGTATGCTAACATGTATATGATACATGTTTATTTCTTAATAAGTCTAAACGATATGCCTACCAAAGTTGGTACTCACTACTTCCTCGATCATTTGTTATTGGGTTTGCCAAAGCAAAGCAATGCATTTTATCTTGGAGGGGTGCGAGTGGACAATCGTGATGTCCCGCTATCAGTCTTGGTTAAGACTTAATTAAGTGTTTCTTAATTGGTTAAGAAAGTAGAGGCATATATTAGCTTTGAACATAAGTGTTAAAATTAGTTTTGTGTGATTTCCGAACATCAGCTTTGTCTTAGAAGTGGTCGTTGCTCCGATATCCAAGAAGGCCTCTGTGCCTCGCCACAGCCTGGAAGCTGGTTTAGGAATAAGCACTAAACTAATCTAAAACTTAACCAAAGCTATTAAAGAGTTACATCAGATGTAATTGGCAAAAGATTGCCTACCTAATTATACTACGTCTTGGGCGATTAGCCAAAGCTAACTCAAGACGAATTATGATGTGGATCTTTATCCCATATAAATTTATAGCTAAATAGTAGCTATGAGAATTTAGTGTTAGCCTCATTTAATTAAAGGCCTAATTAAATGATTTAGGTATGATACTTAACTTTGCATTTTAATGTTGTAGATCACCATGTCATCTAACACGACACACCCCCTCAACTTGCGATCTGTCCTTGAGAAGGACAAGCTCAATGGAGCAAATTTTCTTGACTGGTATAGGAACTTGAGGATTATCCTCAAGCAAGAACGCAAACTATATGTCCTAGAGCAGTCTACCCCTGAAATACCCGCCCCTGCGGCCACTCGTCTTTGAAAAGGATGCTTATAAGAAGCATCGAGATGGCGCATTAGATGTGTCATGCCTTATGCTTGCCACCATGAACTACGAGCTTGGAAGCAACATGAGAACATGGATGCCTATGATATGGTTGAGCATTTGAAACAACTATATCAAGGACAAGCTACACAGCGTTTTGAAGTGTCTAAGGCTCTTTTTGCATGCAAGATGCAGAAGGAACACTGTAGGAACTCACGTACTCAAAATGATTAGATGCGTTGAGAACCTTGAAGACTAGGTTTTCCAGGCCAGAATTGGCAGCGATGTTATCCTGCAATGCGTTGGAAGCATATAATCAATTAAATCATGAATTATAACATGAATGAAATTGATAAACCTTTGCTGAGATTCTCGGCATGTTAAGCTAGACAAATCTCAAGAAGAAAGTTAATGTACTAATGGTCAAGAAGGACAAAGGTAGCGCAAAGGCAAGGTAAGACCAAGCCAAAGGCAGGCCAATTCATCCACTTCAAAGGGTAAAGGTAAAGTACCTAAGGAAGGGGTGCTTCCATTGCGGTGAGGACCTTTAGGCGGGAGGAAGTAAAGAACAAGAGAAGTGGGACTTCCTCGGTATACATGTTATAGAGGTTAATCTATCTATTTCTTCTACATGGGTATTAGATAGGATGTGCATCTCACATTTGTACTAATGTGCAGGGTGAAATAGTAGAATAATGGCAAAGGCGAAGTGGACCTACTGAGTAGGCAATGGCGCAAAGTTGTTCTTGTAGTGTAGGAACATATTCTTTGTCTTTGCCTTTGGGCTTATCTTAGAACTAGAGTGCTTCTATGTACTGCATTAACAAAGAACATAATTTACGTATCTTGTTTAGACAAGAAAAACTTTTCTTTTATAATAAAGGACAAATGTTGTTCCATTTATTTAAATGAAATGTTCTATTGTAATGCACCACTTATGAATGGTCTCTATGTTCTAGATTTAGATAACCCAATTTATAACGTAAATACCAAGCGGTTCAAATCGAATGATTTGAACCCGGACATATCTCTCAACCTTTGTCGCCTAGGTCACATAAATGAAAAGCATATCAACTCCATAAAGATGGATTATTGGACTCATTTGATTTTGAATCATATGAGGTATGCGAGTCTTGTCTTTTAGGAAAGATGACTAAAACTCCATTTAGTGGACATGGCGAGAGAGCGACGGATTTGTTAGGACTCATACATACTGATGTATGTGGCCCTTTCAATGTCGAAGCCAGAGGAGGCTATAAGTACTTTATTACTTTCACTGATGATATGAGTAGATTTGGCTACTTATATTTGATGAGACATAAGTCAGAATCCTTTGAAAAGTTCAAAGAATTCAAGAATGAAGTACAAAACCAACTTGGTAAGCGTGTTAAGCTACTTGATCGGATCGAGGTGGTGAATACCTTAGTCAAGAGTTTCGTGATCACCTGGCTGAGTGTGGGATAATATCCCAACTCACTCCACCTGGAACACCACAATGGAATGGTGTATCTGAGAGGAGAAATCGTACTCTATTAGATATGGTACAATCAATGATGAGCCAGACTGATCTACCTACTTCCTTTTGGGGTTTAGCTCTAGAGACAGCCGCTTTCACACTTAATCGCGTTCCATCAAAAGCCGTAGAAAAGACACCATATACGATATGGAATGGGAAGAGTCCCAAAATGTCTTTTATAAAGATTTGGGGTTGTGAAGCTTACGTTAGGCGTCAAGTCTCGGATAAACTAGGACCCAAATCGGATAAGTGTTATTTTGTAGGATATCCCAAGGAAACTAAGGGATATTACTTTTACAATCCCACACTTGGCAAGGTGTTTGTTGCGAAATCTTTGTCTTTCTAGAAGAGAATTTATTTCTAGAAATACTAGTGGGAGTAAAATTCATCTTGAAGAAGTTCAAGATGATGATAACACTAAGGCCGATGGAAAATGAGCAGGCACCACAAAGTGTTGTGGATGAGGAATTTGTTGCCCAAAGAGTTGTGGAGCAAACACATTCAAGTAGACCAACCTCTTCGTAGATCTAATAGGATCCGTCTCGACCCGAGAGATATTCTTTTCTCTTGGTGACAAGCGGTGAAGTATTGCTTATCGATCTTGGCGAGCCTACATCCTATCAAGAAGCTATGATGAGCCCAGTTGAGAAATGGCTAGAGGCCATGAGATCCGAAATGGAATCCATGTACACTAACCAAGTATGGACTTTGGTTGATCCACGAAGGGTAAAACCCATTGGGTGTAAGTGGGTCTTTAAAGTAAAAGACATGGATGGTAATAAGCATACCTATAAAGGTAGATTGGTGGCTAAAGTTCAAACAAATTCATGGTATTGACTATGAAGAAACCTTTTCACCGATTGCGATGCTTAAATCCATTCGGATCATACTTGCTATTCGACCTACCATGATTATGAGATCTGGCGGATGGATGTCAAAACCGCTTTTACAATGGAAAGCTACTCGAGGATGTGTACATGACACAACCGAGGTTTTGAAGATCCAAAGCATCTGGAAAGGTATGCTGTTGCAAAGGTCCATTTATGGACTAAAGCAAGCCTCTCGAAGTGGAATCTTGATTCGATGATGCAATCAAAGAGTTTGGTTTCATCAAGAATGAAGATGAGCCTTGTGTCTACAAGAGAAATAGTGGGAGCACAGTTGTATTTCTTGTCTTGTATGTAGATGACATACTTCTCATCGGAAATGATATTCCCTCACTCCGATGTGAAGATGTGGTTAGGGAATTGTTTCTCGATGAAGGACTTAGGTGAAGCTGCCTATATTCTAGGCATCAAGATCTATAGAGATAGATCTAGAAGATTACTTGGCCTAAGTCAGAGTACATACATTGATAAAGTGCTAGATCGTTTTGCTATGCAAAATTCTAAGAAAGGGTTTCTGCCTTTATCACATGGTGTGAGTCTTTCGAAGACTCAATGTCCCTCTTCTAAGGAGGAGAGAGATCGCATGGATAAGATCCCTTATGCATCAGCTATAGGGTCTATCATGTACGCCATGCTTTGTACTCGTCCTGACGTCTCGTATGCTTTGAGCATGACGAGTAGATACCAGTCGGATCGGTGAAAGTCAGCTTTGGATAGCGAAAAATATTCTTAAGTACTTACGAAGAACGAAAGAATATTTCCTGATATTTGGAGGCAATGAGGAGCTAACCGTAAAGGGTTACAGTGATGCAAGCTTCCAAACAGACAAGGATGACTATAGATCGCAATCGGGGTACGTGTTTTGCCTGAATGGTGGAGCTGTGAGCTGGAAGAGTTCGAAGCGAGACCACGATTCTTGATTCTACAATGGCGTATATTGCGATCGATGCGAAAGGAGGTCTGTTTGGCTCATGAGTTCATCGATGAACTTGGGGTAGTTCCTAGCATTGCAGATCCAATAGACCTCTATTGTGACAACAATGGGGCTATTGCGAGCTAAGGAACCTCGATCACATCAGCGGACCAAACACATACTGTGGCGCTTCCATCTCATTCGAGAGATCATCGATAGAGGAGATGTGAGGATATGCAGAGTATCGACAAGCTAACATCGCAGATCCATTGACCAAGGCTTTGGCACAGAGGAAGCATTATGGTCACACTAGGTCACTAGGTATTAGATATCATAGTGATTGGTACTAGTGCTAGTGGGAGATTGTTAGTTAAAGCCCTAGAACCAATCATGTGATGGTTGAATAGGGAACATTTTGTATCATATTCTATAAAGGCAAAGGATTGGTTATTATATTTACATCTTGCTTGTACTAATTTAAATATAATAATGCCCTAGAAAAGTAGGTTCTTATCTACACATCAATTGGCGAATTGATTATGAGAGGTCAGAGAGAACACTTTCCTAAATGTTCCTAGTCAGTATTAATATGCAAGGGCAATATTAATACATAAAGACTAAGCATGTAGGTCAATTGATGACTTGATCTCACAAGTCATGGATATATGATATCAAGTTGACACATGGGTATATATTGGAGAATATATCTTGAACCCGACGCCATGAGAAAGTTTCATGGATCGTTATATGAGTGTCATAAACTTTCTCATGTGACTATTGGTATGAATAGTCCTTAGACCTGAAGTCACTACGGTTCCCTACATAAGGAGTTATGTACTTTGGTATCGTCAAACGTCACCCGTAACAGGGTGGACCATAAAGGCGATTACTGGGTATATAACAAATTATGCGGAGGGATGTGAGTGATGTAGATGAGATCTATCCCTCTCATATGACGAGAGTGATATCGGTGGGCCCCTTGATTGAGTAGAACTACTAAAACGCATGGTCATGCTCGAATGAGTCAATATGAGATATTGAGATCATTTGTTTGAGTTAGTTTACTCAGGGATCAAGAAACACATAGATTGATCGAGGATGACACGGTCTATGCCTCATTGATCAATCTGATATCAATGATAGAAGGACACGGTCATATATTATAGTAGTCACGGAAAGGTTAGTCGGATCTTGACTTATCTCGTAACTTGGGTAGCAATGATGTATTGCTAGATGCCGCTCATTGCTTGTGTATCTAAAAGAGTTTAGATCCACTGCCAACGTTATGAGAGCCTATAGGGTCACACACAAAGAGCATGATAATTAGAGGAATTAGAGTATTCTAGTTTGACTAGAATAATTTGGGAATAAGCTTAAGTACAAAATGGTTTTGGACTTTAAGCTTAATGAGAATTTTAGCTAATTGATTTAATGAGATTAATTCAATATGTTACCTTATTGATTTAATAAGATTAATTCAATATGATAACATAAGCAATTGAATTAATAAGATTAATTCAATATGATAACATAAGCTTAATTGAATTAATAAGATTAATTCAACATGCATGAATGCCACATAAGAATGCCACATAAGCATGCCACATAAGCATGCCACCTAAGCATCCACCTAAGCTAGTTAAGGTGGAAGGAAACAAAATGGTTTTGTCTCCTTAAGTGGCCTGCCAAACAAGGAAGCCAAATCCTTGTTGAGTGTGTCTCAATGCAATGGATGGCATGGCATGTGAAGGAGGTGGAAGGGTTTTTCCAACCCTATAAAAGGCTCCATGGGGTGGCCGGCCATAATGCAATTGTTGTAGAGTTTTGGTGTTGTGGTTGTGAGAGAGCTTGGTGGAAGCTTTGGTTGTGTGGGTTTGTGAGTGTAGGCTAGCAAGAAGAGGAGTCTTCTTCTTCCTTTCTCCTTTTCCCTCTCTTCCTCTCCTTTAGGGACTTCTCTAGCAAGAAGTAAAGGAGAGCTCTTCTAGTTTTCCTTTTGTGAGACAAGAGCGTGCTTGTGTGGATACGTATAGAGGCACGGACACTTGAACGTGCTAAAGATCCAACAAACCAAAAGGAAAAGCGGGATTAACAAGGGCACGCAACAAAGGTAATCCTCTCCTATAAGATAGGTTTGGTTTAGAGAAATTTATTTTATACGAGTTTGCTTTCGCATGGATCACTTGGAAGGGATCCTATTTTCCGTTGCGCATATGCCATTTGGCATACGAGATTTCCCTACATGCCTCTATTAGTATCTACGCTGGGATCACATGAGACAATTCCTAGAGCAGCAAGCCTTTGTCTCCGATTGGTGCTAGCCAACCGACGGAGACAAGAGAAGAAGAGAGAGGAAGATGACTACCAAGGAAGAAAACCTAAAAAAAAACTCTCTCTCCAAAGATTATCAAGGGATCTATTTATAGATCTCTTGATTAGGTCATCTTAGAAGGCTTAAACGGAATCTATCTTACCATAATTATCTCATAATTAAGGAAAGAACAATCCAGAAAATTTCCATAAGAGAAATCTTCAAAAATGGCCAAACAGCAACATGAGCGTGTGCCTTACACACGGTTGGATGTGCCAGGACACACGACCAGCTGTGTGTCCTTCTAAGCACAACCCATGTTTTGGCCATTTTTATCCAAAGCCAGGCACGACTGTGTGAGGCTCTATTTGGTTCATTTGAATTCGTTTAGGTGCAATATGGCTTTGCTATGTCCGACAAGGCCACAGGAGGTTCCATAGCCTCCGTTTCGCACCCTCTTGGCCTAGTCCAACCAGATATATCCTCTCTCATCGAGAATCTCATTCTCAGACTTGTTTTACATCTCAAGATCACCCGTAGTACATGTGACCCAATAAGTTCTAAGTTATGTTGGCCATTGATAATTAACTCCTTAATTATGAATAGAACATGAGTGGCACCTAGTAGTGCATCATGACCCCCAATTGACTTGAAAGTCTAAATTGACTCCATAACATTTCTAAACTCTTCAATAGCTACAGTTGTTCATGCCTTGTTTCTTTCACTCGTCCTATACCCACTTGGTTCAAGTCATGGTCTATGTGTTCGTCCCCACTAGGCTGACTACGTCACACCTAGCCCAAGTTAGTTTCCTTGTCCTGTGGATTCAAGTTACTCCTACATGTTCCCAAGAAGACCATCTTCTTAACATGTTTGCTCTGGCCATAGACTTCTGAGTAACAATCCCAACAAGAGGCCTAGGGTATACATCTCCTTTGATCACATTGGCTCATACCCAATCATCTCGGAGTTACACCTCATATTGAGATGGTAACGAAGAAGTCAAAGTATAAGGTGCCATGACCAAGATGACTTGAATACCTCAAGTCTAAGGAAGCTTGCACTTGAGCTGCAATGAGATCTTCAATGACATATAGAACCATATGAAGTCTCATAGTAGACCACTCCAATGAACTAGTTACCATAACTAGGATACACATGTTCACTCTCAACATCCCTATGCTTCCTTTCAGTGAGTACCAAATGCTTGGATAAACCAAGGAGCATAACATGTGCTAGTCTTACAGAATCTATGACATCCAATCTCATTAATTCATCGACTAGGGATAGTTTCAATACTTACATGATTACACATGATAAGATACCCACTAATTGTGATCCAATCACAATTTCTTTCATGCCATACATCGTATTGTGAACTTCAGTACATAATTTTAAGATCCAATCAAACACAAAAATAATCTATACTCAAATAGTGAATTTTATTAATAACTTCTAAGGCGGTTGTCTTAGGACACCTCTCAATTACATATTCTCTAACATTCTATTTGAGTGGTAGATCTAACCTCTAGCCCAAGGATTCAAGGTGGACAGTGGGGATCCTCAAGAGAAGAGAAGGGGATCCGAGTGGGCTGAAGAAGAGTACACCATCAGTCACCCATCTAAAACTCACTAATCTTCAACTTATTTTTGGATTTTACTTTTTACTCACACCCTACAGGGTTTTACTCCTTACCACATATTATGTTATTTTTCTCTCTACCCCAATTATTTACCTTATTCTATTTGAGTATCCATTAGACTATCACACTTCCGAGCGTGGTAGGACCCTTGAACGTCCTGACTTAATTTTCTTGAAACCTCAAGAATTAGAAGAAATAGACAATATGGATGAAGATGAACATGTACAACCACACAATGCTCATGTATTAACACATTAGTCAATTACCCAGAATATTTAGAGATTCAGGATGAAGAAGATCTAGAAATAGAAATTCCTATTGATTTAACAACCACAAGGTATATTCTAAACTTTATACAACAAAACACATAGAAAGATTTAGACACTCTAATCTCTAGATTTGAGAAACTAGAAATTATAGGTGAAAATATTACAAAATATTTGGACTTAGACAAAACCTACTCCAAGTTAAATATTATCAATCCTGATTTGACAATTAAAGCTCAAGAATTTAAATATACAAATTAGGAAATGAAAGAATGCAAATTGTATATTAAACAACTCTTAGACTTAAAGCTTATACAAAGATCAACTTCTATATTGTAGTCTGTGAAAACATGTCTTAGGAATTGTTTTTCAATGAAAGACTTAGGTGATGCCACCTACATTTTAGGCATCAAGAACTATAGAGATAGGTCTAAAAGATTACTTGGCTTATGTCAGAGTACATACATTGACAAGGTGCTAAATCGTTTTGCCATGCAGAATACCAAGAAGGGATTTTTGCCAATGACACATGGTGTGAGTCTTTCGAAGACTCAATGTCCCTCTTCTAAGGAGAAGAGAGACCGCATGGATCAGATCCCTTATGCATCTACTATAGGGTCTATCATGTACGCCATGCTTTATACTCACCCTGATGTCTCGTATGCTTTGAGCATGACGACAAGATACCAGTCAGATCCAGGTGAAGTCACTAAACATCTGTTAAGAACATTCTTAAGTACTTACGAAGGACGAAAGAATATTTCTTGATATTTGATGGTGATGAGGAGCTTAATGTAAAGGATTACAGTGATGAAAGCTTCCAAACTGACAGGGATGATTTCATATCACAGTTAGGTATGTATTTTGCCTGAATGGTGGCGTTGTGAGCTGGAAGAGTTCAAAGCAAGACATAGTTGCAGATTCTATAACAGAAGCTGAGTATATTGTTACGTCTGATGCTGTAAAGGAGACTGTTTGGATCCGAAAGTTCATCACTGGACTTGGGGTGGTTACTAGCATAGCGGACCCTATAGACCTCTATTGTGATAACAATGGGGCTGTTGCACAGGCTAAGGAACCTTGCTCTCATCAGCGATCCAAACACATACTATGACGGTTCCATCTCATTCCAGAGATCATCAATAGAGGAGATGTGAGGATATGCAGAATACCGATCGATGCTAACATTGCATACCCTTTGATCAAGGCTTTAGCACAGAGGAAGCATGATGGTCACACTAGATCACTGGGTATTAGATATTACAGTGATTGACACTAGTGCTAGTGGGAGATTGTTAGTAGTAAGCCCTAGAGCCAATTATGTGATGATTGACTAGGGACTTTTTGTATCATATTTTTTTATAAAAGGCAAAGTTTGGTTATTATATTTACTTTATGCTTGTGCCAGTTGAATAAATATAATAATGCCTTAGAAAGTAGGTTCTTATCTACAACACATCAATTGGTAAAATTGATTGTGAGAGGTTATAGAGGACACTATTATTAAATATTCCTAGTCAAGCATTAATATACAAGGGCAGTATTAATGCATTGAGACTAGCATTTTGCTCAATTGTTGACTTGATCTCACAAGTCATGGATATGTGATATCACGTTGACACATGAGTATATATTAGAGAATATATACTGAATTGACCCGCCATAAGAAAGTTTCATGGATCATTATATGAGTGTCATAAACTTTCTCATATGACTATTAGTATGAATAGTCATTAGACTTGAAATCACTACAGTTCCCTACATAAGGAGTTATGTACTTTGGTATCGTCAAACGTCACCTGTAGTAGGGTGGACTATAAAGGTAATCACTGGGTATGTAATAAATTATGCGGAGGGATGTGAGTGATGTAGATGGGATCTATCCCTCCCATATGACGGGAGTGATATCTTTATGCCTCTTGATAGAGTAGGACCATGAAATATATGACCATGCTCAAATGAGTCAATATGAGATATTGAGCTCATTTGTTTGAGTAAGTCTACTTGGGGATCAAGAAATACAAAGATTGATAAGAGGATGGCACGGTCTATGCCTCATTGATCAATTTAGATATCGAGGATAGAAGGACAAGGTCATACATTATAGTAGTCACGGAAAGGTTAGGTCGGATCTTGACTTTCTCGTAACTTGGGTAGCAATGATGCATTGCTAGATGTCGCTCATTGCTTATGTGTCTAAAGTGGTTTAGAGATATTGCCAACGTTATAAAAACCTATAGGGTCACACACAAAGAACATGCTGCTTTGAAGATGGGTTCAATTTAGTTTGACTAAATGAACCATTAGGCTATTAATTGGAATCATTGAGCTAGACTCATTGATTGGGCCGAATTGAGTTAGACTCAATATTGGTTCGTCGAAACTTGAGTTAGACTCAAGTTTCATTTAATTTGAGTTAGACTCAAATTAGGTTGATGAAGATGAATGGATTTAGAATCATCATGCATGATTAATGTAGATTAATCATGTAGGGATGTATACTGAAAAGTCTATCTTTTGTATGAACATCTTTATTTTGAAATAAGAAACACATGATCATTGTTTGCATATTTTTATGGTTATGCATATTGTCTAATACATTACATTGTAGATAACATGGTGTATGGTGTCACACGGGAGATCAAGTTATCGGCTCCTTGTAAAGTATAAGTAAAGGCTCACAACCGAGATGGCTTTGGACAAACCATCGGAATGGTTGTAGTGTGATTTGATATTGGTTTGTCTTGACCATAAAATCACACTAGTGCACTTTGAGTGTATTGAGCAGGACCGACTTAGAGGTGATTCGATTTATTGCTAACTACATAATTGAATCGGACCTCAGATATTATTATGTACATGCTCTTAATCCCGATATAATAACGGGCACATATACTTAGTATTCATCTCTTTGATTTACCAATGGGCGAGATTTATAGATTAAATCGATAGGCTCGGTAAGTCGGAAAATGATATTATTTATATGGTGTGGCATTGATTATAGGAGGAAACCGTGTCCTATATATTAGGATGATGATGTCCCCTTGAGGAGCTCATAAGGTTCATCATGTAAACCCTGCAGGTGGACTTGGTCCGGCATGATGAAAAGGTTGAGTGGTACTACTCATGGAGTTAGATGTTGATTAATTAATGGCCAGTAAATTAATTAATCGACGGATATTCGAGATCTTAAACACGGGGAGAAAATGTACAAATAATATATGGAGCCCATATTATCTTATGGGGGTTGATGAGGTAGATCAATGATAATCCTTTAGTGGATTGGATTATCATTAATGGATCGGACTTTATGTGGGCTTAATCCATGGGTTGCCAAGATCCAACTCCTCCTCATGGTCCCTAATGTAGCCTATTAACACCTCATGAAGCTTAGATCCAATGGATTGAAACAAAACTCTAGATCCAAATGTAGAGATTAAATCTCTAAGATCCGACGGTTGAGATTAAATCTCTAGATCCGATGGTTGAGATTAAATCCCTAGAACCAATGGAAGAGATTAAATCATGGCTTATCCCTAACTCTATAAAAGGAGGGCAAGGGGTGGCCGGCAAGAGAGGAATCCTAATTGAGATAGGATTAGGGTTTGGAGGTTTAGGGTTTTGGAGGCTTGGGCGGCACCAAATAAGGAAGTATTTTCCTTTCTTCTTCTTCCTTCAAGGTGGCTGGCGTTCAGACGGTTTTTCCAGCCATTGGCCGTCGGCCAAAGACCCTCTTCTCTTCTTCCTTGGCCGGTGGAAACAAGATTTAGGGCTTTTCCTTGGTGTCTTGGTCGGTTTCCATCATCATCTCCTCCTCCTTGTTGGCTGGCGGCAAGGATTCTCCTTGTTGCTTGTTGGTTGGCTATAGGAAGAAGAAGAGCCTTGTTTCTATTCTTCCTCTTGCTCGGAATAAGTAAGGAAGGAAGATTGGCGATCTAGGAGCTTCATCTTTTGGTAGATCGTCGCCCACACGACGTCCGAAAGGAGGAAGGTCATACATTAGAAGATCGAGAGGTATATCGATTCTCCATTCTCTTTTGTAACATGTTTGTTTTTGTTTTTCAATTATGAGCATGTAATATTCTATTTGTGGCTAAATAATACTTGGATCCCAATCATAAATACAAAAGTCGGCGATCCATACATCATCTATTCCACGGCTACTTGTAGAATAGAGTATGGTCGCTTGAACAACGAGTTTGTTCAAGTGACCTCTCTAAACGAATAGCACGACGATGACTTGATTGTTTGGGCAATTCCTTTTGTCTAGGATTAAATTTTTTAATCCGGGGACATCGATGGGATCACCATGAACAAACAACCAAGGTGAAGTGGGAAGCGAAGTTTCCCCTCACGGACTCGATAAGCGAAAACCTTCAAATCATGCATTAAGGTGGAATACAAAGGGATGCAAAACCTTTGGTATTCATGACCTTTGGTATTCATGGAATGTATATAAAAGGTCATGGGTGTTATTCTCTATGAGAGAGGTAAGTTGTTTCTCTTCATCTTCTTATCCTCTTGCTTGGACGAAACCTTCTTGTGAAGGGGGTTGCTAGCACAATCTTTTCCTCCAAAATGTGATTTCGTGGGACGAACGACGTGTTCGTGTGGATACGCATAGAGGCATGGACACTTGAACGTGCAAGAAATCCGATGAACCTTGGACAAACGAGATAAACTAAGGGCACACATCAAAGGTATACCTATAAGATATGGCTTTATAGATCTAAACTTGTATGAGTTTTCTTTCGCATGGATCGCTAAAGGGATCCTTTTTCTGCTGCGATTTTATTATTTAACACATCAAAGGATTCCCTACATGCCAAGTTGTTGACTTGGTCTTCTTCTTCTTCCGATGATTCCTCCCAAGTTGTGTTGAGTGATTTCTTAATTTGTGGTTGCTTGTTCTTTATCTTGAGACACTTGAACTTGAAGTGACCCTTCTTGTTGCAATCATAGCACTTGTAGCATTGTGGGGAGTTTTGTGTGTTTTACTCAGTTTTCTTGTCCTTTGATTGCTTTGTAGACTTACTTCCTTTTCAAATCATTTTCCAAACTAGGTTAACTAGTTCGGTCTCCATTTCTTTGTCTACTTCTGATTCAAACTCGTCTTCTTCGGGAGGAGGCTTGCTTTTTACCTTTCTTTGACCTACATACAGAGCAATACTCTTCTCGACCAGGGATGAATTAGATTGCTCATGCAATTCAAATTTGGAAAATAGTTTATCTAATCTAATTTTAGATAAATCCCTAGATACTTTATAAACATCAACCATGGATGGCCACAAAGTCGTCCTAGGAAAAGCTTTTAAAGCATACCTTATTATGTCCCAGTTCTCTGTTGGATCGAAGTGGATCGCTAGAGGGGGGGGTGAATAGCGATAAACCTTTTCTTTAATTTGAATTCATTTCAAAATAATTAAATGCAGCAGAAAAAAAAATAAATGCAAGAGAGACAAATTAATTTTTACTTGGTTCATAGCCTTCGGCTACTACTCCAAGGCCCTAGTGATCCATGATTATGTACGGAGGGCAAAAAACTAAAGAACTCCTCCTCGTTGGAGGTAGGAGTTAATCGAATACAGGAAAGCACTAAAAGATTGAGGTAGAGGGACACTCCCCCTCTCCTCGTTACGATAAAACTCCGAGACAATAAAAAGATGAACTGAATTAAAGCTTATACTGACAAAGAAAAATATAAACAATTTAAAACTAGAGCGTCGGAGAAGTAGAACTTCATTTTCGGAGAGTTGTAGCGTTGCGGAGGCTTTTGGAAGCTTAGAATTGATGATGAAACCCTAGGATAGACCCTCCTTTTATAGCCTTTGAGCCCCTTTTCGAGAGGAACTCCAGCCAATCAAAATTGAGCACCACTCCTCTTGAAATGAGGTGATAAGCCTTGACTCCTCGAAGTTGATCCTTGATTATCAGTCGACTGATAGCCATCATCGATCGGTGATGGAAGCATCGATCGAATGTCGTAGGCGGTCGACGATTGATGTCGAGTCCTCCAAGTAATGACAAGTTAGCTAAATAAAAACATTATTTCGACGGCCTCCGACCATCCGATCTCGACCTAGACAACCTATGGGATGTCTTGGGTCAGATCTACGCTTAAGCCTATCCCCGTAAGGAGGATACGACCTCACTTACACTCGCACACACACGAGCTTACCTCGATACTTATTGTGTCGCTTTCGCTTCCAGCCTTTCATTCAATTCCTTCGGCTCCCTCCGAAGTCACTCGAGTGTTGCCCGACTACCGCGCCTTCCTCCGGGTGTCGCTAGCCTTCAGCTCCAGCTATAGCACTTTTCTGCACACTCGATTTAGCTCGTGAGATAATGATATGAGCTTAACTTTGTATCATTTACTATAATAAAAAATCAAGTTCGACTTAGGTGCCTACTGCACCAACAATCTCTCCCTTTTTGATTTATGGCAAACCCACATACAAAGTTAAGAAAATAGCATGCATGAAGAATAATAATGTGCATGAGAAATTAAGTTGGAGTAGTAAGGATTTTCTTCAAGAACTCCCCCTTGAGGAAACCTCCCCCTTGACCAAGGGTGAGTCTTGAAGGAAAACCTTAATCCTCCCCCTTGAGGGTTGCTATTTAGGAAGAGTTTAAGTAATTAACATTACTTAAATTTGGCCTTAGTAATACGTTTAAGTTAAGAGGACTTCTTAACTTGGCCCTTTCTCCCCCTTTCTTAAGTAAAACATTAATGTTTACTTCCTTTTTGTTAAGAATAAGTTTTTAAGTTAAGAGTTCTCTTAACTTAGCCTTTACTTCCTTTTTGTTAACAAAAATGAGTTAAGTAAATTTTCAATACTTAAAGTTAAGTAAACATTTACTTAACTTTTGGCCATGTAAATAAATATGAAGTATATGAGAGTTAAGTTATTAAAAATTTTAAATTTTGATCCCTTAACTTTTGGCCTTTTTCTCCCCCTTTTTCCATATATCGAAAAGAGTAGGGGTATGTGAGAAACAAAAATAAGTATTAAATTTGAAGTCCAAGCATGTTCCATATTATTTTGAACATAATATACTGAAAATAAGCTCATCTATAAAATGTTCGACTCATCTTTGGCTTGATTGATATGAAAGATCAACCAGTCCTGGTCAGAGTCGGTTAATATGTATGATTATACTCCGTGGTTCATGGCGATGCACTAGCTCTACATCTGGAACCAGGAGTAAGGTCCTAACATCTCACGCCCATCTACGTGGCTAAGTACGCAAACACATTAGTCCTATGTGTTGTGAGATGTATTGGATCCTTAAATCTATAGGTGCATGATATCTAAGGTATGTCCTATGCTAGTTCCATGAAAATGAAAAGTAAGAAATAGTAGTAAGAAAATATAATTTGTAAGTTCCTATTCTACTACGCACATGCCCAATTTTCGTCTTAATAGACTAAATTCGGCTTCGGGTAGGGGTTTAGTAAATAGGTCTGCCAAGTTAGACTTCGATTCGACTTATTCGAGCTGTATGGCTCCATTGGCCATATGTTCTCAAATGAAATGATGTTTGACCTCTATATGTTTGGTCCTAGAGTGACATATCGGATTCTTAGTAAGGTTAATTGAACTAATGTTATCTACGTGAAGTTTAGTGTTTGTAAAGTCTAGCTTAAAGTCGCGGAGAGTATGCTTCATCCAAAGAAGCTGAGTGACACACTCACCCATCGCGATGTATTCGGCTTCGGTGGTAGATAAGGCAACACAGTGTTGCTTCCTACTACACCAACTTACTAGACTCGAGCCGAGAAGTTGACAACAACCACTCGTACTCTTTCTATCGAGCTTACTACCGGCATAGTCCAAATCGGAGTAGCCGGTTTGTTCGAACTCAGTAGATCTAGGGTACCAAATACCAACATTAAGTGTACCCTTTAGATATCTAAGGATACGCTTGACTAGAGTGAGGTGAGACTCCTTGGCACAGGTTTGGAACCTTGCGCACATACTTACTGCAAATAAGATATCAGGTCGGCTCGTAGTTAAGTAAAGGAGACTCCCTATTACGCTCCTATAGTATTTTAAATCAATTGAATTTCTGATTACATCTTCTTCTATATTCACATTAGTTGCCATTGGGGCATTAATAATTTTAGCGTCTTGCATTCCAAAGCATTTAATTAATTCCCTAGTATATTTGCATTGATGTAGGTATATTCCATCTTTAGTTTGTTTGATTTGTAGACCTAAGAAGAAACTCAGCTCGCCTACTAAATTCATTTCAAATTCACTTTCCATAAGCGAAATGAACTCATTCAGTAGGATCGAATTGGTGGTTCCGAAAATAATATCATCTACGTAGATTTGGGCTATGAATATGTCTTTACCTAAGGTTTTTACAAAAAGAGTTGGGTCAACAACACCCTGGTTAAATCCTTTGGACTTAAGATACACCGAAAGTCTCTCGTACCAAGCTCAAGAAGCTTGTTTAAGTCCATAGAGGGCTTTCTTTAACCTAAGGACTGTTAGTGAAAGCCCTAGAGCCAATCATGTGATGATTGTTGTATGGACTTTGTTGTATCATATTTCTATTTATAAAGGCATGGTTATTATATTTACTTGTATTGGTGCCAAATAACTAAGTATAATAATGTCCTTGAGTAGTAGGTTCTTATCTATATCAATCGATTGGTTGAATCGATAAATGAGATGATATAGAGAACACTACTCTTAATCATTCCTAGTCAAGTATTAACATTCAGGGACAATATTAATGCATAGAGACTAGCATGTAGGTCAACATGATGGCTTGATCTCACAAGTCATGGATATGAGATATCAAGTTGACACATGGGTATGCATTGGAGAATGTATACTGAATGACCTGCCATGAGAAAGTATCATGGATCGTTATATGCGTGTCATATACTTTCTCATGTGGCTATTAGTATGACTATTAGTTCTTAGACTTGAAGTCACCATGGTTCCCTACATAAAGAGTTGAATACTTTGGCTTCGTCAAACGTCACCCGTAAATGGGTGGACTATAAAGGCGATTACTGGGTATGTGACAAATTATGCGAAGGGATGTGAGTGATGTAGATGAGATCTATCCCTCCTATATGATGGGAGAGACATCATTATTCTTGATAGAGTGAGACCACGAAGTGCATGGCCATGCCCAAATGAGTCAATATGAGATATTGAGCTCATTTGATTAGAGTGAGTCTACTTGGAGTTCAAGATATAGATTGTACCGAGGATGACACGGTCTATGCCTCAATTGGTCAATCTAGATGTCAATGATAGGGGGACATTGTCACATATTGTGAGAGTCACAATTAGTAGTCACAAAGGTGATGTTGGAGCTCAACATTCTTGTAACTTGGGTAGCAATGATGTGTTGCTATATACCGCTCATTGCTTATGTCCCTAAATCGGTTTAGGGACATTGCCAACATTACAAGAACCTATAGGGTCACACACAAAGGGCAATTAGATGGAGATTAGGTTCATATGATGAATCATGAGGATTAGGTTCATGTGATGAACCAAATTGGATTAAGAGTAATCCAAATTAGACTAATTGAGTTAGACTCAAGTTGATTCAAGTGTTGAATGAGTCTAATTTAGATTTGATTCATTTAGTCAATTTAAATTAATGAATAGAGATTCATTAAATCAAATTGACTTGAATCAAGTGGTTGGATTTGATCAACCATAGGAGATAAGAGGTCAAGTTTGACTTGACTTGAGAGGGAAGATGAAAGGTCAAGTTTGACTTGACCAAATTCCATGTCATGATGATGACTTGGCATGGCCGGCCAATGATGATGCTCCACATCATCATGGACACAGCATGGGGTGCCACCTCATGAGGGAGACTAAGAGCCATTGGTTCTTGGAGTTACATGCATGCATGTAACCCCCTTATAGTGGGTTATGAAAGTGTGAAGTTAAGTTTTGTAACTTCATTTTTCTTCCTTGGTTCTTCCTCTCTTGCTCTCCCAATCCTTCTTGGCCGAAATTTCCATGAGTGCTAGAACACTCTAGGTTGAGTTTCTCCACCATTTGTCCGTGTGGATACCAATAGAGGAGTGTACACTTGACACTCTTGAGTTCCGACAAGCTTTTGGACGAGCGGGATAAGCGAAGGGCGTAGCTACGAGGGTAACGCTCTATCTTGTAGATCTAAGGTAGATCTAGGATCTTTAAACACATACATGTTTTATTTTATATATATCTTCTCACGAATCCGTGGCCAGGCTTCCGAGGTTTCCGCAATGCAAAAAAGCAGTTTTTGCGGCTCGGAAAACCCAACAAGGACATGGTCGGGTTTATCTAAACTTTCGAAACCGGGGGGTTGACTAACATAAACCTCTTCTTTAATGTATTCATTCAAGAATGCAGATTTCACATCCATTTGAAACAACTTAAATCCTCGATGTGCAGCAAACGCTAATAGTATTCGAATGGACTCTAATCTAGCTACTGGGGCATAGGTCTCGTCGTAATCTAAACCTTCGACTTTACTAAACCCTTTAGCGACTAGTCTAGCTTTATTTCTAACTACTTCACCTTTATCATCAAGTTTATTTCTAAACACCCACCTTGTTCCAATGATTGTTTTATCTTTAGGTGGTGGTACTAATTCCCATACTTCGTTTCTAGTGAATTGAGCCAGCTCTTCTTGCATTGCAATAATCCAATCAGGATCAAGAAGAGCTTGGTCAATAGTTTTGGGTTCAATTTTAGAAACCAAGGGATTTGACTAAGGTTTCTGTATGAGGCTCTAGTTCGAACTCCAAGACTTGGATCACCTATCACTTGGTCGATAGGATGATTCATTTACGTCCTAGTTGGATTTGGGTTTGAGTCTACCACTTGGTCAATAGGATGACTCGTTTGAGTTTTAGTTTGGTTAGAGTCATCTACCACTTGGTTGATAGGTTGACTTGGTTGACTTGGGTTAGGATTACCACTATACTTGATCTCCGGATCGGAGTTGAGTCTGGTATGAATCGGTTCGCTAACTGGGGTTGCCGGGGGTTTTGTAGGTTCGTGTCCTTCATCAAATACTACATTGATAGTCTCCTCGACTCTAAGGGTGTCATGATTATATACTCTATACGCTCTACTTGTAGTCGAGTATCCTAGAAAGATTCCGGTCGAGGTTTTGGATGTAAATTTTCCTAGGTAATCCTTAGTGTTTAGGATATGTACCTTACACCCAAATACCCTAAAGTACTTGATGTTAGGTATTTTATCATGATAAATCTCGTATGAGGTCTTAAGGTGCCTCTTTACCATAAGGAACCTATTTTGGACATAACATGTCGTACTCACGGCTTCCGCCCAAAACCTATCTGGTAGGTTATACTCGTTTAACATTGTCCTAGCGGCTTCTTGTAGGGTTCTATTTTTACGTTCTACTAGGCCATTCTATTGTGGCGTTCTAGGGCAAGAAAACTCATGGTGGTATCCATTTAGGTTACAGAATTCTGTAAACCTGTGGTTCTCGAACTCACCACCATGATCAGTCATAAGTCTTTTGATTTTAATGCTTTGTTGATTTTCTATTAACTTAAATAGGTTGATTAATTGATCTAGGGTATCACTTTTGTATTTGATGAACCTAACCCAAGTAAATCTAGAATAGTCATCAATTATGACTAAGCAGAATTTACTTCCATTAAGTGACTTAGCTCCGTGTGAATCAAATAGATCCATGTGTAGGAGCTCAAGAACACTTTTGGTTCGTTCTTGATTAGTTAGTTGATGTTGTGTCCTAGATCGTCACCCACACGACGTCCAAGAGGAGGATAGGTCATACAATAGAAGATCAAAAGGTAAACAAGAGGTATAATTCTTGTTTAGTTTTCTTTCTTGTTCTATGCAATTGGATTATGTTTGTATGATCATGGACCCCGATAATAAACACAAAAACCGACAATCCTTATATCATCTATTCCGCGGCTAATCGAGGATAAGAGTTAGGTTGCTTGAACAATAAGTTTGTTCAAGCAACCACTCAAATTGAATAACACGATGACGAATCAATTGCTTGGGTAATGCTTTTTCGTCTGGATTAATTTTTTTAATTCGGAGACACGAGATAGGATCGCCATGTACGAGCGACCGAGGCGAAGCAAGAAGCGAAGCTTCGAGCTTCAAGTGGTATCAAAGCCATGGTTTCCGATTTTGTGTGTTTAGGATTCGGTTACTTTTATGCACTTATCATATATTATGTATGCCGGATAATAGTAGGATGTGCGTAGGCTAACATTTTGATTGCAGGCATAAGATCCAACTATTATGGCCATATGTGTGTGTATGTGATTCTATGTGTGTAATCATAATATTATTTGAATCCTCGGGGTTGACGAGGCTAGTATTTAATTTTTGTAATTAAGTATGACATTGTTTAGACACTCTTTTATTTTAGTTTACTTTCGATCTAAATTTCATGTACACTCCTTTGTGGAGTATAGGATCGATGGATGTAAATTAAAATAATTTTTCTCGGCTCAGATCTCCAGATGGCTTGTACATGGCGTAGGGAGGATCGGAGGAGGTGGCAACACGACTGGAGGCATATTGGAGAACAAAAGCCATAATAGTTGAATTTTTTTTTTTCATATTTATTGCTTTTGATTTATTTGCTTGTTGTGGTTGCATGGTTAAGATTCCTCAATGTTAAATTACTAAGTGGGAGAGGGATATTTTTTAAAATTCTCACGACCTCCATTACAATTTGACATGTGATGCGAACAAACTTGCACGTTGGCTTTGAGTGCCTTCCTCCATATCGAATGAGTTTGTTTTGTGGATCACTAGGTCAAATATTGTTATAGGAAGTTATTTAGGAGCGTGTGTACTTCCCCATCAGAAGGCACATAATCTGAGATAATTCCCTTAGTATCAGGTAATGGTGAATACTTAGATGCAAATAAAATTCTCCTCCCCATCGGAGTCAATGCTTTTATTTGTAGGGTCGAAGAGGAATCAACTATTAATTTTATTTGTCAAAAAGTAAGGTTGACAGGATAATAAAATTAATGGGTAAAACCTCCTCTTACAAATGTAGAATTCGTATACGTCCACACTATCGTGGCATATGATATTCTCGGTGTTTTGAGGTGTTGGTTGATTTTGAAATTTTATTGTTTGAGGAATCAATAATTTTTTGAAATCTAAATGTTTTTTATCTATGTGATTCTTAGGTTTCTTCAAAATGACTTTCAACTCACTTGCTGTGATTCTAAAGGAAAATAAACTTACTGGACCTAACTATGTGGATTGGAAAAGGAATCTAGACATAGTCTTGACTACTGAGGAGTATAAGTATGTACTTCTTGAGGAGTGTCCTCCTAACCCTACGGATGATTCTGGGGAAAAGGAGAAAGAGAGTTATAAAAAGTGGATCAAGGCTGATGAGATAGCGCGGTGTTACATTTTGGCTTCTATGTCAAATGTATTGCAACATCAACATCAGGCCATGACTATTGCTTATGACATGATGCTAAATCTCAAGGAACTTTTCGGACACCAGAATTGGGCTGCTAGGCAAGAAGCCATGAGAAACTTGATGATGACCACCATGGTTGAGGGAACACCCGTGAGGGATCATGTTCTCAAGATGATGGCTCATTTGAATGAGCTGAAAGTCCTTGGAGCTGAGATCGATGGGGAAACCCAAGTCGATATCATTCTCCAATATCTACCTAGGAGTTTTGAGCAGTTTTGCCTAAACTACAACATGAATAAGAGGTTGTATTCGTTGGCGGAGCTTCTAATAGAACTCCAAGCGGCAGAGGGGCTTTTTCATCAGAGTTCTCAGGTTTTGGTTGCCCAGAAGGTTTCAACTTCTAAGCCGAAAGGCAAGAAGAAGAAGAAACAAGGTGCAGCGAAGGTGGTGGGAGGATCTAAGGGAGGAGTGAAGAAGCCAAAAGGCAAGTGTCTCACTTGCAAGTAGACTAGACATTGGAAGGTTGACTGCCCCAACCGGAAGCAGAACAAAGGTATATATTTTAGTCTAGTCGTTGAAACATGTTTAGCGGTGTTATCTCTAGGTGCACGGTGTGTAGATCACGAGCCAGATCATATCTCTGCAATACTTTACGAGTTCGAGCAGACGACTAGCTGAGGGGTAGATTACCGTCTACATGGGCAATGCTACTGAGGTGGCGGCTATTGCACTGGAAGATGTTTATTTATATTTTGATAGGAATAAAACTTTGGTTCTGAGAAATTGCCTTTATGTACCTTCATTTAGAAAGAATTTGATTTCAGTTTCTAAATTATTTTTGGATGGATATTCTATTTCTTTTAATGACAGAGTTGTTATAAAAAGGAATAGGGAGATTATCTGTTCTGGTACATTGGTAGGAAATTTATATACTCTTGAACCAAAGGCTCCCATGATGCAAATAGAAGTAAATAACTCATCTTCTAAATCTAATAAGAGAAACGAACCTTCAAAAATGAACTAAATATATCTTTGGCATCTAAGGTTAAGTCATATTAACCTTAGTAGAATTCAAAGGTTGATAGCTGATGGACCTTTGGGTTCATTAGTGGTGGAAAATTTCCCAACCTGCGAATCTTGCTTGAAAGGTAAAATGATCAAGAGACCTTTTAAGGCCAAAGGGTATAGAACAAGAGATGTGTTGGAATTGGTTCATTCTAATTTGTGTGGTCCTATGTCTATCCAGGATAGAGGTGGTTTTGAATACTTCATCTCTTTTATAGACGATTATTCAAGATATGGATACATTTACTTGAAGCGCCACAAGTCTGAATGCTTTGACAGGTTCAAAGAATTCAAGACTGATTTGGAGAAACGTCAAGATAAAAGTATCAAGACATTACGATCTGATCATTGTGGTAGGTGTTGGGTTTCCTGCACCGCAGCAGTATGTGTTCGAACATGTTTCGTAAACATGTGCACAGCAGAATAATTAAAAATAATAAATCTAATTTATTACAACACACACATCAGATGCATGCATAGTACAATATGTGTAGACATAATCGCAATTTCAAATTTTGCAATAAAGGAAATTACTCTAGTTATACCTGACGTATCACGTGCAGTGGGAATGACATTAACTGGAGCGACTCTCGCTAGAATCGCCTCTATCCATATCCACACCGAGTATCGTTGGGATGGCTTCACAAAGGCACGAGCCTCATCTTCGTAGGAGTCACTAGCCTCGTGTCGAAGATGATGTGATCGAGAGAAGAACACAATCCGAATCAAAATTCGGATTAGAAATCGAGTCCCAATAACTCGCTTCTCCGGAGAGGTATTCGTCAACCGTTTGACGAATCCTTCATCCTCCACCTATGAGGATTACTGGAGATCGAATCCCCAGTAAAGTAGCCACTGTCGGAGCTCAAAACGTCGTCCAAACGATGCTCCGACACATAAGGAAACAAGCTGTCCAGAAAACTGGACAGCTTGGTGGAGGATGTTGCGCTGGCCAAAGAGGATGGCCGGCCAACCCTTGGTCTCCGGAACCAAGGTGAGTCACCGGAGGGTCGCCGGAGGATGGCCGATAGCAGCTTGGACGCCGACAGCAGCTAGGATGGCGGCACAAAAGCTGGGCAGCGTGGAACCCTTGGGCGGCGGCAAGGAGAAGAGAGGGAGAGGGTGGCTAGGTTTTCCAACACCAAAAGTTCTCCACGAAAAACCCTTAAGCCATGTTTTATAGAGAACACATTCTCCTAACGGTTATTGGTTCATAACCAAAACCCGTTAACCCACTCCAATAACTTAAGTTAAAATAAACCAAACCATGTTGGTCTATTTTAAGTTAAAACGAACCGAACCAACTTTTGGTTCATTCGTTTAAAACAAACCAAACCCCATTGGTTTATTCTTCACCATTGGATTAGAACCAAACCAATTTGGTTCATTCATTATGTCATCATAAGACACGGCCCATCCACGCTTCCATTGCGACTGAAACGATTTCATGCTCGATCCTTGTTTGGTCCAACCAAACCTAGTTTCTCTCGGTATGAGAATCTCATTCTCAAGCTCATTTTAAATCCTTCGAAATAGGCTCGTTGTGCGTGTGACCAAATAGGCTCTCGATTTATGTTGGCCATATATAATTAACCATTAATTATAGAACAATCATGAGTGGCACCTAGTAGTACATCATGATCCCCAATTAATTGAAAGATCAACGGTTGATCCAGAACTATTTCTGAAACCCTTCAACAACTACAATGAATCGTGCCTCAATCCATTCACTCATCTTATACCCACTTGGTTCAGGACATGGTCTATAGTGTCAATCCCCACTAGGTTGACTACGTCACACCTAGCCCAAGTATCATTTTCTCGTCCTATGGATTCTAGTTACTGCACATGTATCCAAGAGTACCTTACTCTAAACATGTAATGTTTTGGCCAAAGACTTTAGTAACAATCCGACGAGAGGTCATGGGTATACATCTCCTCGCAAGGAGTAGTGAATCCTTTATAGGCTATTCAAACACCTTCGATCACTTCGACTTATTTCCAATCATCCCGGGTCCACATCTCCTCATAGATGCTTGCTTAAGATGTCAAAACATAAGTCTTCATGACCAAGATGACTTGAATACCACAAGTCAAAGGAACATCTCACTTAAGTTGCAGTAAGAACTTCATTGACATATCTATATATGCAGAGAACCATATGAAGTTTTACAGCTGGTCACTCCAATGAACTAATTACCATAACTAGCATCCACGATTAACTTCGGACATCACAATGTCACCAGCCAGTGAGAATCAGCTGCTTGGATACACCAAGGAGTATACCTCGTGCTAGTCTCGACAGAATTGATGGTGTCCAAATCCATCAATTCATCGACTAGGGTTAATTTTGATACATCACAATTACACATGAAGAGATACTCACTAGTTGTGATCCAATCACAAATTCTCTCATGCTGTGAATCGTATCGTGGGCATTCAGTAAATGAGTTTAAGATCTAATCAAATACATGAAAACATGAATACTCAAATAGTGAATTTTCATTTATCATATAAATGGTTTGAATATAAGGCGATTGCCTTAGGACATCTCTCATATATTACTAACAAACTCTCACTTGGCCTAATGTCAATCGCTACGGTATCCAGTACCATAAGCTCTAACATGACCCTCAAACTTACTTTGAAGTCATGCCTTAGTTAAAGGATCCGCTATGTTCCTTTCAGTGGGAATCTTCTCGATTTGTATTTCTTTCCAACTTATGATCTCTCTACTCAAATGATAGCGGCGAAGCACATGTTTGGATCATTGATGAGACCACATCAAGTTCAAAGATGAACTTCTTGATCCAAACCGCTTCCTTTGCTGCTTCCAAAACTGTAATGTATTCTGCATTAGTGGCAGAATCCGCTATAGTGTCAAGCTTGGAACCTTTTTTTGTTGGTGCAGGGGCACTAGATAATCGAACATGTGTTTTGATTATGGCAAAGACACAAAGTTAAGTTTACATCGTTATCTCACGAGCTAAATCAAGTGTGCAGAAAAGTGCTAAAGCTGGAGCTGAAGGCTAGCGACACCCGGAGGAAGCCGCGGTGGTCGGGCGACACTCGAGTGACTTCAGAGGGAGCCGAAGGAATTGAGTAGAAGGCCGGAAGAGAGAGCTACTATCGAGGTAAGCTCGTGTGAGTGAGAGATTGTAAGGTCGTGTCCTCTTTACGAGGACGACCGTAGGCGGTGATCCGATTAAGACTTCCCGTGGAAGGTCTAGGTCGAGATCGGACGGTCAGAAACCGTCGCATTTATCATTTTTCGAGCTAACCTCTTATTGCAGGGAAGTGGCCAGGCTGGCAGTCGACTGCTAGACATCAAGCAGTGAGACTGATGCTCATCAGTCGACTGATGGCGATGAATCAGCCTTTGCGGTAGGTCAAAATGGATAAGGTTTGACGCGGCCACTTCACGATAAAATTTCGATAACTTCGTGATCTGTTCCGAAAAAAGAGGAGACATATTCAGAGGCCAAAATCTATAAAAGGAGGGGGGATTCCAACTCCAAGCATCATCAAGTTTATTCATCAAGTGCTCCTACAACGCTCCAACGCCGTCATAACGCCGACGCGACGACAAGTTCAAATCTCCTTCGTCGGCAACAGTAGCAAGTAATTATTTTTATTGTATTCGTTATTTTAATTATAACGAGGTGAGGTAGGCTTGTTGCCTCATCCTCGTACATTCGGTTTTTGTGATCGTTGTCTCCTACCTCCAACGAGGAGGAGACGTTATAGTGCTTTGCCCTCCGTACGCGGTCTAGGACTGATAGGGCCTTGGAGTAGCAACCGCTGGGTTGTGAACCAAGTAAAAATAAACGTGTTCCTTTATTTTTCGCTGCTATTACTCGTTTAATTGTCTACTCGAACGAAACGTCGAAAAGATTTACGATCGCTATTCACCCCCCCCCTCTAGCGACGCTTCTCGATCCAACATTTCCAACTTATTGCGCCTCCATTCTAGGTGAATACATACCCAAACTGAGACATGGAATCATCCTTGTCTATCTGGAAGTTGGCATCCGTATACCCACGTATCGCCATGTACCCTTCTCCATATATTAGGAACGCATCCTTATTTCTTCTTAAGTACTTAAGGATCGTCTTAACAGTCGCCCAATGATCCATTCCTGAATCAGACTGGTATCTGCTCGTGACACTCAGAGCATACGATACATCAGGACTCGTACATAGCATAGCATACATGATAGATCCTATTACGGATGCATAGGGAATCTTACTCATGAAAATCCTCTCGTCTTCTGTGCGCGGACACATAGACTTCGAAAGGTGTATCCCATGCCTGATGGGTAGGAAACCTTTCTTGGATTCCGACATGCTAAACCTCTTTAGCACTCGGTCTATATATGTAGACTGTGAAAGACCAAGCAACCGTTTCGATCTATCTCTATAGATCTTAATCCCGTGGATTTAGGTTGCTTCTCCCAGTTCTTTTATAGAGAATGTCTTGGACAACAAAATCTTAACCGACTATAAGACTGAAACATCGTTTCCTATAAGTAATATGTCATCGACATACAATACTAGGAACACGACTGAACTCCCACTAACCTTCTTGTACACACAAGGTTCATCTGGATTTTGTGAGAAATCAAACTTTTTGATTGTCTCATCAAAACGGATATTCTAGCTCCTGGATGCTTGCTTCAATCCATATATGGACCGTCGCAATTTGCATACCTTGGTTTTATCAACTGATGTGAAACCCTCAGGCTGTATCATATACACATCCTCGAGCAGGTTTCCATTAAGGAAAGCTATTTTCACATCCATCTGCCATATCTCATAATCATAATGAGCCGCTATGGCCAGGAGCATCCGAATGGATTTAAGCATAGCAATAGGCGAATAGGTTTCATCATAATCAACACCTTGCTTTTGACGATAACCTTTTGCCACCAATCTAGCCTTATAGGTAATCACATTACCATCCATGTCGGTTTTCTTCTTGAAAACCCACTTGCACCCTATAGGCTTTATGCCTTCAGGTGGGTCAACCAAGTTCCAAACTTGATTTTCATACATGGAATCCATTTTCGACTTCATGGCTTCAAGCCATTTGTCCCTTTCTGAACTTTTCAGAACTTCTTCATAATCGGTAGGCTCTTCATCGTCAATGAGTAACACATCGTTCGATTCACTTAAGCGAAATCCATATCACTCAGGAATGTTACGTGTCCTACCGGATCTACGAATATGTTGTGTCACAATAGGTTCAGCCGATGTCTAATCACTATGAGTCATCGATCGAGGTGCTTAACTAGGTATCTCTTCAATGTCTACTGAAGTCTCTTGAACCTCCTCAAGTTCAACGACACTCCCACTGTTTTCTTGCAAGAGAAACTCTTTCTCTAGAAACACATCATTCCTTGAAACAAACACCTTTTGTTCCAAGGGATGATAGAATTGGTAAACCCTCGTTTCCTTAAGGTATCCAATAAATAGACATTTATCAGACTTAGCATCCAATTTGTCTGACACAGTCCACTTCACATAAGTAGGACAACCCCATATCTTCAAGTAAGATAAATGAGGTTTCTTACTAGCCCATATCTCATATAGAGTAGTAGAGACTACCTCGGTCGGGACTCTGTTTAACAAGTAAACAGCTATCTGAAGTGCATAGCCCCAAAAGGACTTGGGAAGATTCACGTGACTCGTCATTGACCTGACCATGTTCAACAAGGTTCGGTTTCACCTCTCAGATACACCATTAAGTTGTGGTGTATACAGCGGAGTCCATTGAGACAATATACCATTATCCCTCAGATAATCTAGAAACTCTTGACTCAAGTATTCACCACCTTGATCCGATCGAAGTATTTTAATACTCTTGCCATTGTTTCTCTACTTCATTTCTGAATTCTTTGAACCTTTCAAAGGCTTTAGACTTGTGTTTCATCAAGAACACATACCCAAACCGTGAGTGATCATCGGTGAAGGTAATGAAGTAGCTATAACCTCCTAAGGCTTGAGTTGACTTAGGTCCACATACATCAGTATGTATTAGACCAGCAACTCACCCACCGATTCACCTTTTCCAGTAAAAAGTAACTTGGTCATCTTGCCTTTTAAGCATGATTTGCATGTATCGTATGAATCTAATTCAAACGATTCCAGAATTCCACATCGGTGTAATTTAGACATGCGTTTCTTGCTCACATGGCCAAGACGACAATGCCACATGTAGGAGTCTAATTGATTATCTTTTCGAGCACGCTTGTTGCTCGCTTCGATATTGAAAATGTCACTGGATACGTCCAACATATAAATACCATTGCTTAAAGTTCCAGTCCCATAAAGAATGCTATTCAAAGTTATGTAACAACAATTGTTACTAAAAGTTAAATGGTACCCATTTCTATTTAAACAAGAAATAGAAATGATGTTCTTTATCAACGAAGGAACATAAAAGCAATTGTCCAGTTCTAAGACAAGTCCTATAGGGAGTTTTAATAAATATTTTCTGATGGTGAGTGCAGCAACCTTTGCTCCATTCCCAACACGTAAATTTGACTCTCCCTCGACGAGTCTTCTTCTATTCCTTAGCCCCTGTATGTCATTACATATATGTGAGCCACACCCAATATCCAATACCCAAGTGTCTGCGGAAATAGAATGACAATCAATAACGAAGATATCTGAAGAAGATGGGGCATCTGATGCCTTATTCTTCTTTATGGACTCAAGATAAATCTTGTAGTTTCTTCGCCAATGGCCCTCCTTGCCATAATAATGGAAAGTGCCCTTTTGAGTTGGTTTTTCCTTTTTAGTCTTTTTCTTCTTCCCTCTTTTGTTGTTCCTTTGACTCCCTCTTAGAAACTTTCTTCGAGGAATCAACTAACAGCACCGTCCCCTGCTCATGCTTCATAGAAGGCTCCATAGTCTTCAGCATGTTGAGCAGTACCACAGATGAATCCACTTGCATCTCAGAGGTGAAGAGGAGCTTTGAGACTTCGAACCTTTCGGATCTCACTTGCTCATCAAACAACTCATAGAGATGAAAGACTATAGTATGAGCATCCATATGCTCATGCTGCTTCTGTAGCTCGGGTACCATCGCGGCTAGCATGATGTAACTCGCCAGTTCAGAATCAGTCACATGTTTATGATAGGCCAACAATTGGTCCGGAGTTGCATCGTCACTAGGACGGGTGGAAAGAGGCGCTTCGAGGACATACGCAAGCTTTTCCGCCTTGAGAACAATTCTCAAGTTTCTAAGTCAGTCCAAGAAGTTCGGCCCAGTCAATTTATTCGAATTCAAAATAGAGCGCAAATTCAAAGACATCATGATCAAGCGATTAGCCTAGAAATACAAAATGAGCATATATGAGAAAGATGATTTAAAATGCATCCACATACATTTACAAAATCCAATTCATTTTTTGAATTCAAAAACCCTCAAAATCAATTCGGGAGATCATAGGTCAATCTCCGAATGGGCTGATATCCAATATAGATAAGAACAACCTTTGAGTGAGTCCAACAAGCCATTCTTAGTTATGATGGTGGGTATCAAGTATACCGATAACATATCACGTATATGTAACTATCACAATGTGCTATCAACTAATTGAATGTTTACACATACATTGGGTTTTTAACACATTAATAAGTATGCATCATATGCATAACACCCAACTTCACCTCTCTTCACATCGACCTTGGAGTGAGTCCAACAAATCAATGCTCCAAGTTAGAGCCGACCCATTAATCACGAAATAGTTTTAATATGGTTAGAGCACATTCAACCAATTAGCCAGACTTGGAGTGAGTCCAAAAATCTAAACTAACGATTGACCTCTGATTCTTACCATATTAGTGTTAAACTATTCCAATGATTTGAACATATTCAGGTTTGAGTCGGGCTTGGAGTGAGTCCAACAATCCAAACAAGAAACAGAACTCTGGTTCTAATCATATTAATGGAAGGTGTAGGCTTTAATATTGTGTAAGGGTTTTTATTTCTCATCCTCTTTACATGCAAATAACTATTATTTACATGGCATGACATACATGACATATATCTACATGTCACGACACGTATGACATAATGATATGCATCTAAAGCAATTACAGGACATACAACTATGACATGTACTAAATTTCCTTATATGTCATAACTATTTATGGAAATAAAATATGTTTAAGATTTGATTCCCAAAATCAAATCATGATAAAATTAGGAAACAAATTTCCAAATCTAATCACATATTTTATTTATGGAAGGTCTCAATTAAGGAAAGTCAAATTTAATTTAGGAAATAAATTTCCTAAATTGTCAAAACTATTTATGGAAATCAAATATATTTTAGATTTGATTTTCCAAATCAAATCATAATTAAATTAAGAAATAAATTTCCAAATCTAATCAAATATTTTATTTATGGAAAGTGTTAATTTCCATAAATACTTCTAATTTTCCAAAAGTAGAAGATTTCTATAAATACTTCTAGACTTTCCAAAATTAGAAAATTTCCATAAATACTTCTAAACTTACAAAAGTAGAAAATTTCCATAAATACAATTACGACTATCATAAAATAATTTTATGATTATGTTGAAACACAACTTGGGCTCTGATACTAGTGTTGGGTTTCCAGCATTGCGGTGAGTGTGTGTGTTCGAACATGTTTCGTAAACATGTGCACAGCGGAAGAATTTAAAAAAATAAATATAATTTATTACAACACACACATCACACGCATGCATAGTACAATATGTGTAGACATAATCGCAATTTCAAATTTTGTAATAAAGGAAATTACTCTAGTTATACCTGACGTATCACGTGCAGCGGGAGTGGCATCAACCGGAGTGACTCTCGCTAGAATCGCCTCTATCTGTATACACGCCGAGTATCATCGAGATGGCTTCACAAAGCCACGAGTCTCGTCTTCGTAGGAGTCACTAGCCTCGTGTCGAAGACGATGTGATTGAGAGAAGATCACAATCCGAATCAAAATTCGGATTAGAAATCAAGTCCCAATAACTCGCTTCTCTGGAGAGGTATTCGTCAACCGTTTGACGAATCTTTCATCCTCCACCTATGAGGATTACTGGAGATCGAATCCCCGGTAAAGTAGCCACTGTCGGAGCTCAAAACGTCGTCCAAACGATGGTCCGACACATAAGGAAACAAGCTGTCCAGAAAACTGGACAGCTTGGTGGAGGATGTTGCGCCGGTAAAAGAGGATGGTCGGCCAACCCTTGGTCACCAGAACTAAGGTGAGTCGCTGGAGGGTCGCTGGAGGATGGCCGGCATCAGCTTGGATGCGGCAGCAACTAGGACGGCGGCACAAAAGTTGGGCGGCGTGGAACCCTTTGGCGGCGGCAAGGAGAAGAGAGGGAGAGGGTGGCTTTGTTTTCCAACACCAAAAGTTCTCCACGAAAAACCCTTAAGCCATGTTTTATAGAGAACAAATTCTCCTAACAGTTATTGGTTCATAACCAAAACCCGTTAACCCGCTTCAATAACTTAAGTTAAAATAAACCAAACTGCGTTGGTCTATTTTAAGTTAAAACAAACCGAACCAACTATTGGTTCATTCGTTTAAAACAAACCAAACCCCTTTGGTTTATTCTTCACCATTGGATTAGAACCAAACTAATTTGGTTCATCCATCATGTCTTCATAAGATACGACCCATCCACGCTTCCATTGCGACTGAAACGATTTCATGCTCGATCCTTGGTTGGTCCAACCAAACCTAGTTTCTCTCGGTCTGAGAATCTCATTCTCAAGATCATTTTAAATTCTTCGGATTAGGCTTGTTGTGTGTGTGACCAAATAGGTTCTCGGTTTATATTGGACATCTATAATTAACCATTAATTATAGAACGATCATGAGTGACACCTAGTAGTACATCAAGATCCCCAATTAACCGAAAGATCAACGGTTTATCCAAAACTATTTCTGAAACCCTTCAGCAGCTACAATGAATCATGCCCCATTCCTTTCACTCATCTTATACCCACTTAGTTCATGACATGGTCTATAGTGCCAGTCCCAACTAGGTTGACTACGTCACCCCTAGCCCAAGTATCATTTCCTCATCCTACGAATTCTAGTTACTGCACATGTATCCAAGAGTACCTTACTCTAAACATGTAATGCTTTAGCCAAAGACTTTAGTAACAATCCGACGAGAGGCCATGGTTATACATCTCCTCGCAATAAGTGGTGAATCCTTTATAGACTATTCAAATACCTTCGATCACTTTGACTTATTTCCAATCATCCCGGGTCCATATCTTTTCAGAGATGCTTGCTTAAGATGTCAAAGCATAAGTCTTCATGACCAACATGACTTGAATGCCACAAGTTAAAGGAACATCGCACTTAAGCTGCAGTAAGAACTTCATTGACATATCTATATATGCAAAGAACCATATGAAGTTTTACAGCTGGTCACACCAATGAACTAGTTACCATAACTAACATCCACGATTAACTCCGAACATCACAATGTCACTAGCCAGTGAGAATCAACTGCTTGGATACACCAAGGAGACCTCGTGCTAGTCTCGACAGAATTGATGGTGTCCAAATCCATCAAATCATCGACTAGGGATAATTCTGATACATCACAATTACACATGTAGAGATACTCACTAGTTGTGATCCAATCACAAATTCTCTCATGATGTGAATCATATCATAGACGTTCAGTAAATGAGTTTAAGATCTAATCAAATACATGAAAACATGTATACTCAAATAGTGAATCTTCATTTATCATATAAATGGTTCAAACATAAGGCAATTGCCTTAGGACATCTCTCATATATTACTAACAGTGAGTACCTCTTGGGAGAGTTTAGGAGTTACTTATCAGAAGCTAGGATTCAATCTCAACTCTCTGCACCTGGTATACCCCAGCAGAATGGTGTGGCGGAGTGAAGGAATAGGACCCTTACAGAGATGGTTAGATCGATGATGAGTTATTCTGAGTTACTAGATTTGTTCTGGGGGTATGCTCTGGATACGATAGTGTATATTCTGAACTTGGTACCATCTAAATCAGTACCTTCTACTCCCACAGAATTGTAGATTGGGCAAAAGCCTAGTCTAAGACATATTCAGATTTGGGAGAGTCCAGAACATGTGCTGAAGGTAGATGCTGGTAAGTTGGAACCTCATACAGAAGTGCGCTTGTTCGTAAGCTATCCTAGAGGAACGAAAAGTGGTTTGTTCTATATTCCTAGAGATCAAAGGGTTATCGTTAGCACGAATACCCAATTTTTAGAGAAAGACTATGTGATGGACAACAAGCCCATTATCAAGATTGTTCTGGAGGAGTTGAGAGGGGACGTCACTACTTCAGTACCAATGATACAAGAGGACATATCACAAGTGACTGCACCGCGTGTCACAGAGGATACACTGGTGATACTTCGTCGTAGTGGGAGGGTTGTTAGACAACCTGAGAGTTTTATGTTCTTGGGAGAATCTTCTGATTTGATCCCTAGCGAACATGAATATGATCCCTAGACATATGACATGACAATCCAAGACAAAGATGCGGTATCTTGACAAAGGGAGATGAATTCTGAGATAGAATCTTTGGATTCAAATCAGGTCTGGGAGCTAGTAGAACCACCCAATGGTGTAAAACCCATTGGATGCAAGTGGATCTACAAAAGAAAGAGAGGAATAGATGGGAAGGTTGAGACCTTCAAAGCAAGGCTTGTTGCAAAAGGGTATAATCAGAAAGAGGGTATCGATTATGAGGAGACCTTTTCATCGGTAGCCATGCTTAAGTCTATCCGGATTCTCTTATTTATTGCTGCTCATATGGATTATGAGGTTTGATAGATAGATGTCAAGACAACTTTCCTTAATGGAAGTCTTGAAGAAAACATCTATATAGAGCAATTAGAGGGATTCATTGCAAAGGGAAAAGAGCATCTTGTGTGCAAGCTTAATCGATCCATTTATGGATTGAAGCAAGCTTTGAGATCTTGGAACATCTGCTTTGATGAGGTAATCCAGTCATATGGATTTATTCAAAGTCCAGATGAGTCTTGTGTATACAAGAGATGTGACGGAAACATAGTGGTATTTCTTATACTATACGTAGATGACATTTTGCTCATTGGCAATAATGTCAAAGTGTTGTTAGATGTAAATGTATGGTTGTCCAAACAGTTTGATATGAAAGACTTGGGAGAAGTGCGGCACATCCTTGGCATCAAGGTGATAAGGGATCGCAAGAAAAGAATGTTGTGCTTATCTGAAGCTTTATACGTAGACACTATTTTGGCTCGTTTTAGCATGTAGAACTCCAAGAAAGGTTTTCTACCTTTTAGGAATGGAGTACCTTTATATAAAGAGATGTATCCTAGAACATCAAAGGAGATGAAGGCGGTTCCTTATGCTTCAGTAGTAGGAAGCCTCATGTATGCTATGTTATATACGAGGCCGGATATCTGCTTTGTCATGGACATGTTTAGCAGATATCAGAGTAATCCAGGATAGGGACATTGGACTACAGTAAAGCATATATTGAAGTACCTGAGAATGACTAGGGATTATATGCTGGTATATCAAGCAGATCAATTACTCATTGTGGGTTACACAGATTTTGACTTCCTATCAGATAGGGATAACTGTAAGTCTACCTCGGGTTTTGTGTTTACTTTGGGAGGTGGAGCCATTATATCAAGGAGTGTCAAGAAGAAATGCGTGGCGGACTCCACCATGGAAGCTGAGTATGTGGCAGCCTCTAAGGCAACCAAAGAAGTTGTATGGCTCATGAACTTCTTGATGGACTTCGATGTGATTCCTGGTTTGCCCAGCACTATCACAATTTATTGTGATAACAGTGGTGCAGTTGCAAACTCGAAGGAACCATGAGCCCATAAGGCAAGTAAACACATACAATGCAAGTACAACCTAATACGAGAGATCATAAAGCGAGGAGAAGTTGTTGTCGCCAAGATTGCATCAGAGGATAACGTGGGATATCCTTTCACTAAGGGCCTTCTAGCAAGAGCTTTTGATAGGCATGTGGAGGGAATGGGTATCAGATGTATGACACTTTAATGACAGCATAGTCTTTTAGTATAAGTGGGAGATTATTGGGATGTATATTGAAAGCCTAGTCTTTGTATGGACATCTTCATTTTGAAATAATAATCACATGATCATTGTTTATATTTTATATTTATTATATGTGTGCATCTTGTCTAATACTTTACATTGTAGATAACATAGTGTGTGGTGTCACACAGAGGATCATGTTATCAGTTCCTTGTAGAGTTTAAGTAGAGGCTCACATCCAAGATGGTTTTGGACAAACCATTAGTATGGTTGTAGTGTAATTTTGTATTGGTTTATCTTAACCATAGAATTACACTAGTGCACTTTGTGTGTATTGAGCAAGACTGATATAGAGGTGATTCAATTTATTGCTGACTGCATAATTGAATCGGACCTCGGATATTATAGTGTACATGCTCTTAATTCCGATATAATAATGGGCACATGTACTTAATATTTATTTCTTTGATTTACCAATGGGTGAGACTTATGGGTTAAATCGATAGGCCTGGTAAGTTGGAAAATGATATTATTTACATGGTGTATCATTGATTATAGGAGGAAACCGTGTCCTATGTATTAGGATGATGATGCCCCCTTGAGGAGCTCAAAAGGATCATCATGTAAACCCTGCAGGTGGACTTGGTCCAGCATGATGATAAGGTTGAGTTGTACTACTCATGGAGTTAGATGTTAATTAATTAATTATCAGTAAATTAATTAATTAATGAACATTCAATATCTTAAACACGGGGAGATATTTGTACAATTAATATATGGAGCTCATATTTAATTATGGGGGTTGGTGAGGTAGATCAATGATAATCCTCTAGTGGAATTGATCATCATTAATGGATCGAATTTTATGTGGGTCAGATCCATTAGGTGGCCAAGATCCAACTCCTCCTCATGGTCCCTATTGTAGCCTAATATAAAACCCTCAAGAAGCCTAGATCTATATAAGTGGTTGGAGAGGCTTGGGCGTGGATGAGTTTTTTGGTTCAAGGCTTGGCTTGGGCGGCAATATTTTTGAAGAGGCTAGGGTTTGGAGTTGGCATTGAGAGGCTTGGGCGGCACAAGGAATTAGGGTTTTCCTTGTCTTCCTCTCTTTTGGCCGGCGGCAACAAGCTTCTTCCTCTCCACTTGGCCGACAATAACCTCCACTCTTTCCCTCTCTTTTGGCCTGCAGCAAGAGTTAGGGTTTCTTCCCTTGGAGCTCTTGGCCGACACCCACACTCTCTCCCTCTCCTTAGGGCTGACGGACACCAACCTTAGTGGTTGGTGGTTGGTGCAAGAAAGGAGAAGAAAGGGGCTTTGGTTATCTTCCTTTATTCGGAGCGAACAAGCAAAGGAAGATACGTGATCTAGGAGGCTTCGACTGTTAGAAAATCGTCACCCACACGACGTCCAAGAGGAGGATAGGTCATACAATAGAAGATCAAGAGGTAAACAAGAGGTATAATTCTTGTTTAGTTTTCTTTCTTATTCTATGTAATTGGATTATGTTTATATGATCATGGACCTCGATGATAAACACAAAAACCGGCGATCCATACATCATCTATTCCGCGGCTAATCGAGGATAGAGTTAGGTTGCTTGAACAACAAGTTTGTTCAAGCGACCACTCAAATCGAATAGCACGATGATGAATCGGTTGCTTGGGTAATGCTTTTTCGTCCGGATTAATTTTTTTAATCCGGGGACGCGAGATAGGATCGCTATGCACAAGCGACCGAGGCAAAGCAAGAAGTGAAGCTTCGACCTTCAGACACGGCCTCACCTCTCCACTGAGGCTTACCTGCCGGACTTATCATTCTTAACATCTGATCAGATCCACCAGGGCTTCCACCAGCTGTCCAGTCTACCTGACCCAGTTAGACTTTTTGTCGATTATCCGGTCTCCTGACCCAACCGGTCTTCATACCAAATGTCGGGTCCACTCGACCCATCTGGACTTCATGTCTAGTGTCTGGTCCTCTTGATCTGTCAAGACATTTGCCTAGTATCCGGTCAATATGACCTACTAGGACTTCCATTTAAGCATGCACACTTAATACTGATATTAGAACACATGTAAGTTCTAACTTTAACTATGGTTCTTGAATCAAAACCAAGGAGTGATGCTCTTTGCATCAACAATCTCCCCATTTTTGATGTATGACAACACATCGGTTAAAGTTAGGAGAATCAAAATTCAATATCCAATTATATCATATATTAGAAATGCATGGGGTTAAAAATGTATATGCATGAAATGCTCATATGCATAAAAAACTTTATATTTTTAAATCTCCCTCTCTTTAAGTCTCTTCTCTCTAACTTTAAATCTCCTCTCTCCCTTTTTGGCATACATCAAAATCAAAATTAAGTTCAAAATACCACAACTTTAAAGCTGAGAATTAAAGTTTTAAATTTATTTTTATCAAAAATGCTTAAATTTATCAATACTCTTCATAAATAAGATTTTCTTTTAAAGATGGGATCTCCCCCTATATCTTTCTATTTCAAAATTTTCAAAAGATAAATTTTCTAAAATTTCCAAAACTCAATTTTCAAAATTTATCAATGCTCCCCTTAAAATGTTTTCGAAATTATCAAACTATCTTAATCTTCAAAATCTTTGAAACTCCCCCTTAATAAAAACATTTTTCAAAGTTCCAACTTTCAAAATTTCTTAAAATTTTCTAACTCCCCCTTAAAAACATTTTTCAAATTTTTAATTTTCAAAATTTATCAAAATTTTCTATAGAAGAGGGGTTGTTTTTCCCGTTGGGCTTTGATCAGTCGACTGATGATTACCATCAGTCGACTGCCGTCAAAGATAACGACTTCTGACAAAGTGAATCTGCGGGGATTCGAAACCTTCATTTCCAACGGGAGGCCTATCAGTCGACTGATCCCTCCATCAGTCGATTGATGGAGTGATCGTCGAGTGATCAAAGTAGCAGTCGAGTGAGACTGCATTCTGATCGCAACATCAGTCGACTGCCATGACTAAGGCAGTCGATTGATCGTCGAGTTTCACCGACTACCGAACGCTCGACTGACGATCGGTGATACTCATCAAGTATGAATATTTCATACTTGATTCCACCCCCTAGACCTAGACTTGACCTTCTAACTCTTCCTTCAGCCTTGCGCCTGCCTTCAAGAGTTTCCTTCGGCCTCGTCATGTCTTGGGTTTCCAAATGCTTGGACTTTACGCCGCCAAGACTACAAGCTTGGACTTATGCTGCCAAGACTTTACTTTGGACTTCCTTTGCCAAGGTTCACTTGGACTTTACGCTTCCAAGACTACAAGCTTGGTCTTACGCTGCCAAGTCCATCCCTTGGACTTCTCTTTGCCAAGGTTCACTTGGACTTTACGCTGCCAAGACTACAAGCTTGGTCTTACGCTGCCAAGTCCATCCCTTGGACTTCCCTTGCCAAGATCATACCTGAACTTTTCTTTTACCAAGTCTTCATACTTGGATTTCCCTGTCACTCAAACATATTCACAATTAGATCACAAAGTATTGCCTAACTTAGATGATTATCCAAACATCAAAACATATAAATGCTTGGGGCATTGTTGCACCAACACATAACAGTCCTAGTTAGAAGAGGAAGGTGGAGGATGTGGATGACCCATGCTCCAAGACCTAAGAAACTTCATCATCTCTCAATGATCCTCTCTCTGCGCTTGGAACATCTGCATCATCTCAAGATGACAAGCTTGATGCTGCTGCTCCTAGCGTTGTATCACATCCTCCAATCTGGATAATCTCTCTACAACAGTAGGAGGTGTTGGAATTCCAAGAAATGGTGATAGATTGTCGAATTTTGGGGCTTCCTGATGCTCAGACTCGGAGTGGTGCTCGGGGTCAATCTCAGGCTCAGGTTCAGGCTCCTGCTCCAGCTCAGGCTGACGGTCATCTCTCTTCCATGCTAGGACATTATTCTCATCTAAACCTATTTTAGCTAAACCAAATTGCCTAGAACCTATCATGTCATACTCAGTAAGTTGTTTGATGTTACCTGTGGTAACATCAAACCCTAATGTGGCTAGTAAGGATGTGATGACATGGCAGTAAGGCGAATGTACCTTCCTGCTAATAACTGACCTAGAATGATGAATGATGGAATGAAACATTTGTAAACTAATGTCTAAATCTAATCTATGACTAAGTGCATAAAGTAGAAATGAATGATAGGGACGCATCATAGCGATGTCCCTATTGGTGAGTGGCAAAATGCAGTTCACTATAACTCAATACATGGCATAGTCCTATACTCTGAGTCTAGTGGAACTAAAGATACTCACAGATGGAGTCATCTTCTCATCAAATAGATGCAAGTTTATCCTATCTAATGTAATGTGCGAATAGGGGTCACCGTATGATAACTCCTTGGATGGAAAACATGCAACCGGACATGATGAATGCATGAGTCCTAGATTCTCTCTCAACATAGAGGGCATAAAAATAAAATCCTTACCTTGTACTCTAGTTGAATATTCAAGATCATCAATTTTACTAAAATTATTGAAAAACTCTGCACATAAGTCTATGTTAATAGAGTTTTTACAATAAACTAGTTTCTCTAATCCGTAATATGTTATGACTTTTATACTAGGTATGCATGATTTACTAAAAAATGATCTACTAATGTATCTAGTGGCATGCGAGTATAAAGAGTGTTCTCAAACCTAATCCTATGCCCCTTAGTAGGGAACCTAATGTTCATGTACGGAGTAGATGACTCAACCTCAATGACTCTTCTTTTACCCCTAATTGAATTATAATTATTTAATATTTATTAAAAAAATAATTGAAATTAAGGCTTAGACTTATTACCTCGGCATTATGGACGATGTTAAAGAAATATGACAACCTAGACGCTTCGAAAGGCTGAAAATAGGGTTTTTATGGTGGATTGAGGTGGTTGTGAGTCGATTTGGTGTTGCCCTAGCGCTGTTCTTATAGACGAAATCCAATCGACTGAATTAGAGTCGACTGTAATTAATTTCACCAATTACTGTGACACCTAACTTTTATCTACCATTGCATACCAGTCTACTGAATTAGTTTCAGTCGACTGAAGTTGCGTTTTTACCTTCCCGAGGCTTGGAGGCAACTGAAGCTGATTCAGTCAACTCTTTTCGAGTTGACTGGAAATGTTCCAATCGACTGAAATCGGTTAATTTTAATTTTGGTTAATTTTCATATTTAATTCGGTTTAGTTTATTTTATTATGTTAATTTCGTTGATTTATTTGATTTAATTTAATTGAATAGATTAAGTTGAGTTTGAGTTGATTAGATTGGTTGGGTTGATAGGTTAAGTTGTTTTAATTTGTCAAGTTTAATTAAGTTGTTTAGTTTAAGTAAATTTGTTAAGTTTAGTTAAATAAGTAAATTTGTTAAGTTTAGTTTAGAAAATTTGTTAAGTTACATAAATTGTATTAAACTAATTAAGCTTGATTAAATTCTAAATCATCTTTCGCAAGCTAGGCTTTCAATACACGTTACTCCTATGGGTTTTGTGAGATGAGGGTTTCTTTTTTATCTTAATTAAATTTAATGAGAAATTTCAAAGTTTTTAAACTTGTGTTAGATTCAAGCTTAGCTTGAGCTAGTCAAGTAGATTTTTCTAGCATTGACTTCCAGGTCATGGCGAGGCATACAACCTTCTTGGATATCGGATGGACCACTTCCTAGACAAAGTCAATGAAGGAATCAAGTACTTGATTCACTTTGGACTGAGCCTTGGTCAAACTAGTCAAAGACTTGGTGAGTTAGCTTTGGTCAGTTCCACTTGACTTAGTGCACCAGGTCGTGGTGAGGCACATGACCTTCTTGGATATCGGAACAACGATCACTTCCTAACATGCACTTCGAAGAGCTTCCCTCACTTACTATCAGTTCACTTCGTCTTAGTACTAGGTTGTTTAAGTTTAAACTACTTTGTTTCCTATCTAGTCCATTCTAAATTAAGCAAGTAAAGTAAACTAAAGCATGCAAGAGTTTAACTAAACAAGGAAACAAGCAAAGTGATAGCTCCCCCTAAGTGATAGCTAGGTTGAGTTTTGTTCACTAAGTGAACTTGACTCTTGGAAACCCAAAATTGATTTGGTCCAACTTGGTTGACTAAGCTAGACTTAGGAACCCAAGCTTGGACTCAATTCTTAGCATTTCGGCTAAGTGATGACATGTATGATTTATAGGAGGATTTAGCTTTGTGTCGGAGTCCAGACTTGTTGTACACGGTTCGCTGAGATCCAAGCATCATGTTGAGATACTTGGAGCCCGAAGTGAACTTTTCCAATGATTCGGTTAGATCTTCTACTTGCCTTTTTTGGACCGAGTTCTCTTCCTCAAGCTTTACAACTTGAGTTGAGTCTCTTTCCTTAATTTGGCAAGTCAAAATCTTCGAGTTGACTTGCTCCTTAAGTACTTGAACTTCCTTAAGCAGCGAGTCGACTCGATTCTCGGACTTAGCTGACTTCCTACCTAGGCATGCAATTATATTGTACAACTTTTCTTCTAAGGGAGAAGTTACCACATCTAGTCCTTCGGAAACAGATGCGAATCAGTGGCTTTTCTCGGACTCGAAATCGGACTCATACTCGGAACTTGACTCGACTCTAGAGCTTGATTCGGCCATAAACGCCACAAAGATTCTCTTCGTCTCTTCTGCGTCTGACTCTTCCAGGACGATTCGTCCCAAATTGCCTGTAGTGTCCCTTTCTGTTGCACTCGTAGCATGTCACTTCCGATCAGAGTCTCGGCTTGTTGTTGATGACTTTCTTAGCATCCTTCTTCTTAAGCATTTTTCTTCGATTGAACATCTTCCAGACCATATTTACGATTTCCTCTTCTCCATTTGGTTCCGATTCCGACTCGTCTTCGGACTCACATTTCATTTTTCTTTCCTTTTTGGTCGAACCTGCCACTAAAGCAATACAATTCTAGGTTTGTCGTGAGTTAGCTTGTTCATGTAGTTCAAGTTCGCAAAACAATATGTCTAGTCTAATTATGGAAAGATCCTTAGAAACCTTATAGGCATCAACGATGGATGTCCATAAGGTGTTCCTTGGGAATGCCTTAAGTGTAAACCTAATTACGTCTCTATTTTATTCTTGTATGAAGTTGACTAGCATTTTCATTTTCGTTCATTTTACAATTAAATAGTTTATTAAGTACATGTCCCATTTAGCTATCCTAGTGTCATTTGTACTTTCATGTAATTCAATTAATTTGTCCCATAATTCCTTAGAGTTTTCGAATGGACCCACTCTATTGAGCTCTTCTTTGGTAAGTCAACATTGCAAGGTCTTAAGCGCCTTGTAATCGACTTGAGCCCTTTTTCTAAAGTCCGTGGTCCATTTCTCCGGTTCTAACAACTCACCCGAGTCGTTTACCTGAGAGACGAATCATTTTCTAATTGAAAACTAGACCTCTAGGTCAGTTTTCAGTTAGTACTACATTCGCCTTTTCCAATAGGAAAAGTCCTCTCCATTGAAGAGAGGAGGGCGAACGGTGTTATACCCCCTTCTAAGTGCGACATTATTATTATTATTTTTATTTAAATTAATTAAAATTCAGAATTATTTCTAGAGTTGTTTAAAAAATTATTCTAAGTGGAATAATTAATAAAAATTATTCTAAGTGACAAAATTTAATAAAAATTATTCTAAGTGACAAAAATTAATAAAATTATTCTAAGTGATAAAAATTAATAAAAATTATTCTAAGTGACAAAAAATAATAAAAATTATTCTAAGTGACAAAAATTAATAAAAATTATTCTAATGCAAGAAAAATAAACAAAAATATTCTAATGCAAAAAAAATTATTCTAATGAAAGAAAATTAAAGAAAATTATTCTAATGCTCTCGATGGTGGTTGCACCAAATTCGAAGTACCCCCGCTCTGATACCAATTGTATGATCGAAATACTCCGAGAGAGGGGGTGAATCTCGGAGGTTACATTTTTCTTTAGATATTAAAACTTATCTTTTATATTTTTAAATCGTTAAAGAGTATGTAGCGGAAATTAAATAAAATAGAGGCAAGCTTCTTTTACTTGGTTGACAACCCTAATCGGGTTGCTACTCCAAGGCCCATAGCTCTTCCGAGAGCTACCTCGATGGGCAATCACTATATACCCTCCAACTTGAGAACTCTCGACTTCGGAGGGGTTCTCTTTTTACAAATAATTAAAGATAGGTAACACTCTACCCTCTCTTTTGAAATTGAGTACACAAAGCGAAAATGAATACAAAAATTAAGAGCTAAGTTATACCGACACTAATGAAAATTTCAAAGTAGGCACGGAGTTTCAGAAATGCATCTTTGTGAGGAAATGAAGCTCTAGTGGATGAGGATGAATAGAGGCAGCACTTCTACGTAGTAGTAGTGTTCTTATCGAAGTTGGTCGAGCATTTATTTTATAAACATTTTCCAGTCGATTGGAATGCCTTCCAGTCGATTCCACATCAACCCGTCGATATGGAACTTCTTATCTTCTAGTCGACTTAACATGCTCCAGTCGACTCCAAGTCACCCGACTTTGCATCAGGAAGTTTGCCTCTTCAGTCGAATGAAACTCCCCAGTCGATCGAAACTCTTTCCATCTGCGCTGCCAGATCTTCGATCGATCACCAGCTAATCCTACTAACTAGGTATCCAGTCAACTGACCCATACCCAGTCGACTAGAATCCATTCAATCGAATGATCCTTGCAAAACAAGATTAGCATAAATAGATGATATCAAATATAATAGCAGTAGTAATATTGCTTGATCTCGACTTCTAAGTCCCACATGGACTTTTCGTAGGATCGATACCTAACTTTGTCCTCCTAAAGAGGACTCGGCCTCACCTCTCCACTCGAGACTTACCTGCCAGCTGCTCTGTCGGACTTACCATTCTTGACATCCGATATGACTCACAAGAGATTCCACCAACTATCCGATCTACCTGACCTAGATGGACTTTTTGTTGATTGTCCGGTCTCCTGACCTAACCAGTCCTCATGCCAAATATCCGATCCATCCGACCCATCTAGACTTCATGCCTGGTGTTCGATCCTCTTGATCTATCAAGATATTTGCCTAGTATCCGGTCAACATGACCTATTAGGACTTCCTGTTAAGCCTACACTCTTACCACTGATATTAGAACACAAGTCCGTCCTAACTTTAACTATGGTTCATACATCAAAACCAAGGAGTGATGCTCTCTGCATCAACAGTCGACTGCAGATTGACTGCTAAATAAAGCTCTAATAGTCGACTAGTGCTTTGAACCAATCGATTGGTCCATAATATGTTGGGTTTCCCCGGAACCGATGTGGGTGTGTGTTCGAACATGTTTCTTAAACATTCACACAGCGGAAGCAAAAACAAGTAATAAATTAATTTATTACAACACACACACAACACGCATGCAAGGATACATCAAGTGTAGACATAATCGCCATTTCAAATTTTGAAATAAAGGGAAACTACTCTAGGTATACCTGACGAATTACGTGAAGTGGGAATGAAATTGTTGGCAATGTGCTATTCCTCGGAATGCTCATCGGCTCCCATGTCCCCGGATTAAAATTTTCACTAATGAAAACTAATCCGGATGGGATGAGTTTCCTAAGCACAACCAATTCGTCGTCGTGCTAACGACTCGAGCGATCGCTTGAACAAACTAGTTGTTCAATCAACCAAGCTCTTCTAGTCGGTTAGCTGCGGAAGAGACGACGGACAGATCGCCGGTTTTTGAGTTTTATCTTCGGGGTCCATGATTATACAAATACATACAAATGTAAACTAGTATAATCAACATATACTAACATAAAGAACATAAGCTAGCATATCAATAAGAACATGCAAAGAACAATAATAAAAGTTGTAAAACTTTTATATCTCTTGATCTTCTATCGTATGTCCTAACCTCCTTGTAGACTTCGTGTGGGCGAAGATCCTCCACAAGTTGAAGCTTCCTAGATCTTCTTCAATCCAAAGAAAGAAGAACTCTCTTTCCCTTCTTGCTTGAGCCAACCACCAATCCACAAAGGATTGATCCCGCCGACCCCAAGAATAGAGAGAACAAAATGGAAACCACCAAGGAACCAAACTAGAGACAAACCCTAGCTTCTAGTGCCGCCGGCCAAGAAGAAAAGAAGAGGAGAAAGGGAATTCGGTTGAGCCCCGACCAAGGTGGAAGGAAGAGATCTAGGGACCGGCCACACCCTAGGAAGAAGAAGAGATCCTCTCCTATAGTTGCCGCCCACTCTCCTTGCCAACCCTAGCTGCCCAACCAAACCCTAACCTAGGATTTCTTTCCGCCCAACCAAAGGAAAGGCAAAACCCTAATCTCTTTGAAAACCATCTTCTATGTGCCGGCTATGGAGGAGGGGAAGGAGAATAGAATGAGCACCGACCAAGGTTAAGGGTAGAAGGTAGGGGCCGACCATGTCTTAGGAAGAAGAAGAAGCTCATCTTCCATGTGTTGCCGCCCAACTTTTCTCCCAAACCCTAGCCGCCCAAAAAATTCTAAACCAACTAGGATTCCTTGCCTCCAAAGGAAGCAAACCCTAATCCCCTAAACCATTCATCATCCCCTGCCGCCCAACCCAATAAGCCTTATATATAGAGTTGGGTTTAGGCCTTGGTTTAATCTCCACCGTCGGTTCTAGGGTTTTAATCTCAACCGTCGGATCTAGAGATTTAATCTCAACCATCGGTTCTAGGGATTTAATCCCAACCGTCGGATCTAGAGATTTAATCTCAACCGTCGGTTCTAGGGATTTAATCCCAACCGTCGGATCTAAAGATTTAATCTCAACCGTCGGTTCTAGGGTTTTAATCCCAACCGCCGGATCTAGAGATTTAATCTCCACCGTCGGTTCTAGGGATATTTAATCCCAACCATCGGATCTAGAGATTTGTTTTCCATCATTTGATCTAGACTTCATGAGGTTTATATTAGGCTACGATAGGGACCATGAGGAGGAGTTGGGTCTTGGCCACTCGATGGATCGGAACCACACAAACTTGATCCATCAATGATGTTCCATTCCACTAGAGGATCATCATCGAACTACCTCACCAACCCCCATAAATTAATATGGGCTCCATATATTATTTGTACATCCATCTCCCCGTGTTTAAGATATCGAATGTCCGTCAATTAATTGATTTACTAACCATCAATTAATTAACATCTAACTCCTCGAGTAGTACCACTCAACTTTATCATCATGTTGACTAAGTCAACCTGCAGGGTTTACATGATGAACCTTATGAGCTCCTCAAGGGGACATCATCAACCTAATATATAGGACACGGTTTTCTCCTATAATCAACGACACACCATGTAAATAATATCATTTCCTAACTTACCGTGCATATTGATTTAATCCATAGAAATCTCACCCTCTGGTAAATCAAAGAAATAAATATTAAGTACATGTGCCTGTTATTATATCGGGATTAAGAGCATGTACAACATAATATCTGAGGTCCGATTCAATTATGTAGTCAGCAACAAATTGAATCACCTCTATATCGGTCCTGCTCAATACACCTAAGTGTACTAGTGTAACTTTATGTTCAAGACAAAACAATACCAAGCTACACTACAACCATGCCAATGGTTTGTCCAAAACCATCTTGGTTGTGAGCCTCTACTTATATTCTACAAGGAACTGATAACATGATCTTCTGTGCCACACCAAGCACCATGTTATCTACAATGTAAAATATTAGACAATTTTGCATAATCATAAAAATATGCAAACAATGATCATGTGATTCTTATTTCAAAATAAAGATGTTCATACAAAGGAGCTAGGCTTTCAGTATACATCCCAACAGAAATCAACCAAGCGACCCTCATGAGTTTCTCCTTTATCCGTATCCACGCCGAGTATTGTCGGGATAGCTTCACTAAGCCATGAGCCCCGACTTCACGAATGGTACTAGCCTCGTGTTGAAGTTGTTGTGATCCAATAGATGATCACTATTCGAATCAAATTCAAATCCAAAAATGAGTTCCACAAACTCGCTTCTCGGAAGAGGTTTTCGTCAACTAATTGATGAAAACTTAGTCCTCTACCAAAAGGGATTTCCGGAGATCCAACCCCCGGCAAGTAGGTCACTGTCGGAGATCAAAGCGTCGATCAAACGACCTCTCCACGAAGAGGACAGCAAGCTATCCAAAACTGGATAGCTTGTTTTGGTGGAGGAGATGGCTGAGTTGGTCGGCTGCTCCATGGTCACCGACGGCCAAGGGAGGTTGGTCGACGGCTGAGGATGGCTAGAGGGTTGTCGGCGACTGGTGGTTGGCGGGCGGAAAGGATGAGGTGGCGGCACAACTCCTTGGGCGGCACCAATGGTTTGGGTGGAAACAATAAGGGAGGAGAAGAGGGAAAAATAGCTAGGGTTTTCAAAACCTAAGTCGTGTATATTCACAAAACCCTTAAGCTGTGTTTTTATAGAGAACACATTCTCCTAACGGTTATTGATTCATAACCAAAATCTGTTAATCTGCTCCATTAACTTAAGTAAAAATAAACCAAACTGCGTTGGTCTATTTTAAGTTAAAATGAACCGAATCAATTTCGGTTCATTCGTTTAAAACAAACTAAACCCCTTTGGTTTATTTTTCACCATTGGATTAGAACCAAACCGATTTGGTTCATCCATCATGACTTCATAAGAATCGGCCCATCCATGCTTTAGATGCGACTGAAACAATTTCATGCTCGCTCCATGTTTGGTCCAACCAAACTAAGTCTCTCTCAATCTGAGAATCCCATTCTCAAACTCGTTTTAAATCCTTCGGATAACACTCGTAGTGTGTGTGACCAAATAGGTTCCCAATTTATCTTGGCCATCTATAATTAACCATTAATTATAGAATGATCATGAGTGGCAACTAGTAGTACATCATGATCCCCAATTAACCAAAAAATCGACGGTTGATCCCAGAACATTTTTGAAATCCTTCAGTAGCTACAGTGAAACGTGTCCCATTCCCTTCACTCATCTTATACCAACTTGGTTCAGGACATGGTCGTCCCCACTAGGCTGACCATGTCACACCTAGCCCAAGTATTACTTCCTCGTCCTCCAGGTTCTAGTTACTGCACAAACAAGAGTACCATACTCTAAACATGTAATGCTTTAGCCAAAAACTTTAGTAACAATCCGACGAGAGGCCATAGAGTATACATCTCCTCGCAAGGAGTGGTGAATCATCTGTAGGCTATTCAAACACCTTTGGTCACTTTGACTTATACCCAATCATCCCGGGTCCACATCTCCTCAGAGATGTTTGCTTAAGATGTTAAAGCTTAAGTCTACATGACTAAGATGACTTCAATACCGCAAGTCGAAGGAACATCACACTTAAGTTGCAGTAAGAACTTCATTGACATATCCATATATGCAGAGAACCATATGAAGTCTTACAACTAGTCACTTCAAGAACTAGTTACCATAACTAGCATCCACAGTTAACTCCGGACATCCCAATGTGTTGATTAGCTAATTAGGATTTAGATTTGATTTGGGACTTGATACCATTATTGGACTAATGGTAGGATTTGTTGTTATTTGTATTTTAATTGCAGGGCCTTGATTCGAAATAGACTTCCGGGCATGGAGATTTATCTAGATGTTCTACATGTCAGGTGGGTAATTTCTACCCTGGTCAGGTAGTTTAATGCATACAGATTTAGATGCATGATCATCTTATATGATCATGTTACCTTGAACCTGCTCTTATTATCTTATACTTGATACTTTACCTTTGGTTATTAACTCCATTGCTACTATCATGTTACATTTAATCATGATTAGGAGTTATATATATAGGTGATGTAAGTAACCTAAAATTTGTTTAGCTAAGTGTGAATAATAAAGTCTGGATGACAACCTGATAGTAAATTGGGCAAAGAGGTCATATGTGGGTAGGTAATGTTTTGAACGTAGGGTTAATTCTAATACCCTTAGGTTGCATGTTACCACCGACCATGTATTGTGTAAATGGTCAGGGGAATGATACTTAGTGTGTCGCTACGGACCGGTAGTCCTAGCTTGTTACAATCGGATGAGTACGACTCTCTACAGGATAGAGAGTGTATCGATCAGTTGAGTACGACTCTCTATTAGATAGAGAGTTATGATCAGTCGAGTACAACTCTCTACAGGATAGAGAGTGCGTCGATCAGTTGAGTACGACTCTCTATTAGATAGAGAGTTATGATCAGTTGAGTACGACTCTCTACAGGATAGAGAGTCTGTTGATTAGTTGAGTATGACTCTCTGTAGGACAGAGAGTGCGTTGATCTGATTAGTATGACTTTCTGTAGAATAGAGAGTCTATGGTGGATGTCTGTATGTGAGACATTGCATTCATGTCATTTGCATGCACGCTGGCGACGAGGTCTCCCTTGTGGTTGAGAGTGTCGTCAGTCATCCTGCCTCCACGGTTACTCATAGGAGGAGTAACCGGTGTGAGGGAAGAGCATTGTGGTGTCGCACTCTACCACTATAGATGGTGGTAGTTGGATTTGTGTGTCGTAGTCCTGCATGTGTGGCACTCGATCACTCATGGGTAGTGACTGTGGGAGTGGCCAATAGCAGGGACCCCCATCTTGTAGCTTGCTCTTTACGCTTATATGCTACTCGATCATACTGCCGACTTGGCCACTCGAGAGTAGTGGTTGGTGTTGAGTTGGGACAGTTGTCATGCTTGAGCCACCGAGGCCACACTGGGGTTGTGGTAGCTTTAGGGTGAGCCGACATGACCATGCATGCTGCATTGCCGACTTATGGCATTTTTGCATATTGCCATATATATACATATATGCATGTATATATATATGGATGATTGTGATTAGTATACATATATAGATGCAGTCTATATATATATGCTTATTGTGATGATGCATTTGATTGTATTATGCTTGTTACACTTGTTTGTACATAATATTCATGCATGCTTCTTGCATATATTATACGGTTGTGTTGGATACTGGTATATGTGTTGGACAGACCATTAGATACCTTGACCTGTAGCATGAGTAGATTATGAGTTGGTATTACTCTTTCTGTTATATATATGTTGGATATATGTTCAGGTTGGATCAGAGTAGCGTAGCAGACTTCAGGTATGTCTATATTTTATGTTGTTCATTTGGATAGACGGTATATGCTTGTATTTATATACTATGCTGATATACCTGTGGTACCTCTAGATTATGTTATTGAAATACATGTGATATTACATATATACATGTTTTTCTATTACCTACTGAGTTTTACTCACCACCACCACGGACCCTGGGTTTTTCTGTCTCCCAGGTAACAGGTAGAAGTCTTCGTGACGGGTTGGAGCACCGCTGGATGACATCTCATCTCCCCTCCGAGGCTCCCGTGTTTGTTTTGGGCTTTTCGTCCGTTGTGTATTGTATTTGGAGTTTTCGTGATGTACTATGTTGTATATTCGGATTTTGTCAAGGTTTCGTATTGTTGTGATGTGTTAGTCATACCAGTATGCATGTGTGGGATTGTATTGTTGTTGTATCATTTTCGCTGTGTATTTGTTGTAGTTTGTTTGTTATGTTGTTGTGGTTTGGTTATATTTTTATATGTGTTGTTGTTATTGTGGGCCTACGGGCCTTGTATTAACCCGAAATGTTGCCACGTACAGGGGAGATGCTGTCCGTTTGCTTTTCGACACGACATGCTCTCGGGGCATGACATGTTTGGAGGCAATGACGTATCTTATTGGAAGACAAATATTATGGCCTATCTGTAGCAAGGAAGTGTTCCTTCAAATCCCAGAGAGGCATCATTGTTGATGAGAAGAATGAAGCGCTTTGTGTTGATCGAAAGAACTTTATATAAGACATTGGTAGGCCTTTATTGAAGTGTCTCGGGAGAGAAGATGTTGACTGGATAATTAAGGAGATACACGAGGGGTGTTATAGTAACCATTTCGGAGGTTAAGCGTTGATGTAAGCAAAATATATAGGGTTTTAGGAGTAGTTTTAGCACACATCTCATTGCATTTAATACTTGTTTCATGTATATTCTTCCTTGTTTTGCATTCATTTCCTATTTTCTAGTTTGGAGATCTACTTTTGTTATTTTTATGTGCAGAGTGTCATTTTTAGAGCAAAAATGGAGCAATTTGTGGAGCACGGACCTCAGGGAACACACACTAGCCATGTCCCAAGACATGGGCATGTTTCCGAAGCAAAATGAATCAAAACGGATGCTCCAAAAATCCACATGGTCGGTCATGTGTTTTTTCTGTTGGATCGAGAAGCGTCGCTAGAGGGGGGGGTGAATAGCGAGCGTAAATCTTTTCTTCGTTTCGTTCGAGTAGACAATTAAACGAGTAAACACAGCGGAAAATAAAGAGACACATTTATTTTACTTGGTTCACAACCCAGCGGTTGCTACTCCAAGGCCCTATCGGTCCTAGACCACATACGGAGGGCAAAACACTATAACGTCTCCTCCTCGTTGAAGGTAGGATACAACGATCACAAAACCGAATGTACGAGGATGAGGCAACAAGCCTACCTCACCTCGTTACGAATAAAAACAACGAATACAATATCAAAATATATTACTAGATCACGCCGACGAAGAAGATCCAACTTGTTGTCGCTGCAAGTATGACGGTGTTGGAGCGTTGGCGTTGTAGGAGCACTTGATGAATAAACTTGATGATGTTTGGAGTTGGAATCCACCCCTCCTTTTATAGATTTTGCCCTCTGAATATGTCTCCTTTTTTTTCGGAACAGATCATGAAGTTGTATAATTTTTATCGTGAAGTGGTCGTGTCAAACCTTATCCGTTTTGACCTAGCGCAAAGGATGATTTGTAGCCATCAGTCGACTGCCCAAAGTCCAGCAGTCGACTGCCAGCTTGGCCACTTCCCTGCAGTGAGAGGTTAGCTCGGAAAATGATAAATACGACGGTTTCTAATCGTCCGATCTTGACCTAGACCTTCCACAAGAAGTCTTAGTCGGATCGCCGCCTATGGTCGTCCCCGTACAGAGGACACGACCTTACCATCTCTCACTCACACGAGCTTACCTCGATACGTACTGTGTCGCTTTCACTTCCGGCCTTCCACTCGATTCCTTTGGTTCCCTCCGAAGTCACTCGAGTGTCGCCCGACCACCGCGGCTTCCTCCGGGTGTCGCTAGCCTTCAGCTCTAGCTTTAGTACTTTTCTGCACACTCGATTTAGCTCATGAGATAACGATGTAAACTTAACTTTGTATCTTTTCCATAATCAAAACACAGGTTCGATTATTTGGTGCCCCTGCACCAACAATTTCTAGCCCGATTTTCAGCCTAGAATTCATCAATTTCCAGCTTTGCACACAGCCGTGTGGTGGCGTCACAAATTCGAGGAAATAGGGTTTTTCCAAGCACATATGGAAAGCTAGAGCCGCGTCTATATATAGGAAACTCATCTAAGAGGCTGGGTAGGAGGAGGGGAGCTGACCTAGTTCTCCCAAGCCCTAGAGGAGGCACAACGGCTAGGAGGCTCACAACAGGGAGAGAAGAAGCGGCTCAAAGATCGAAATCTACGCTCCAATGGCTTGGAGAACGACAAGAGTACTCATTTATTCTTGAACATCTTTGCATTGTAGTGATTCTCTTTATGATGCCTTGTGTTTGTTCTCATCTATTCATGGAATAGGTACTTCGATTTTAGGATTAGGGAGTAGCCTATCTTGATTTGTAAACAGTTTATTGCAATGAATACATGTTTTCTTGCATTGTTTTTGATTGCTATATATTTATTCTTTCTTCTTATTCTATGATATGAGTATTCATGGTCCGGTTTTGTTGTGTTAATCCAATTTAGATGCCAAAAGCACTATGTCGTATTTTAGAGGTATAAGGAAAGACCGAAAGGAGAACCCAGTCCTCTGAGCCATAGAGAACAGAGACGTGGGGGAATAGATTACGAGTGGGGCGTTAATCTGCTGGGGTTCTCATGATAGGTTCCCTATACGACCAAGGTTACCCCACAAGTAGATTGATTCACCGCGAGGACACATAGGTATCATAGAACATAATGAACCTATTCTAACAGAAGGGCTAAAGTAGAAGAAATTAACTCTAGAAGGGTTGTGGGAACAAGTGACAGGGGGCTTCCCAATGATAGCAACCCCCTAAGCTCTGATGATTCGAAAGATAAACTTGGCTAGGAATAGGATAATCCAGTGTAGTTCTAAAAGATCACGTCGGATAAAATAGGATATCCTACCTACATGAATAACCATTGAGAGTTAGGAGTAAGACATATGTTTATAATCATTTAGGTGAAACTGAAATCCTAAAATCCTTTTAGGAACTTTGAACCTACCTTCACTTTCTCCGAGTGACACCATAATTGAGTTAGGATTGTCGTCTACCTAGTACACTTGACTTGTAAAATATTTCATTCCAAACAAACAACATCCACTAGAAAAACGGTACTTGGATTGTAGTCTCTGTGGGTTTGATATCTTCATTACTTGATGACATCCGTGCACTTTCGGGTGTTGAGAGCAAGCACGCACTTTGAATCCTCGATGATACCTGTCGGAGATTTGAGGTCGTGCTCGTGCACATCCAATTTTTGGCGCCGTTGATGCGGACTGTTGATTCGATATCGAATCGAAAGTGGATGGTTTGGATCGGACCTAGTTTAGGATTATTTTCCTAGTCTTCATTAATCTAATTCACATTTTAATTTTTCTTTTAGTTATTTTCTTGGCACCTAGTTTCTTTTATTTTTCTATTTGTTTTTTTTAGTCTCTTGCAAAGGCACTGTTGTTCCTTCCCTTGTCTATATTTTCCTGTATGTAACAATGCATGCTTTCACTCATGATTATGATAAATTTAATGCTATGAGTTTTGGTAACATTTATTGTGAGTATTGTGGTGAACAATGGCATACCATTAATGATTATCTCGATATTTTTGGACCTTTGCAATTTGAATAAGAAGATGCCACCTACGATTACAACCAGTGGCCACAAGATGATTCCTATTCATATAGTTATGACTATGGCTACTTAAACTCTCAATATTATTTCCCAAGTGAGAACGAGAGCTATGAATCACCATGGAGAGGGTACGGACACCAAGACAATGGGCAGCAGCAACCACCCAAATCCCGACTCGAGCAGATGATAGAAAATTTCATTCAAGCGCAACAAGAGGTGAACACTAAATTCTGGCGGTGACATTCGCAGATAGAGACGATACTAGAAGAACTAAGGTCATCTATGAACAACCTTGCTAGTTGACAAAAGAAACTAGATATTTAGATAGTACAGATCGCCAATCAGTCTGCTAGAACACCAGGTCGATTACCAGGAAGTGAAGAAGGGAAATCCATTCAATAACCACTAGAAGGAGAACTTGAGGATTATATAGTTGATACTTTAATTGAGGAGTGCATTGCTTCCATTAAAATACCTCCTAACCTCAAGGACCCAGAAGAGTCTGCCTTAACTCTCACCGAAACTTTAGTTACCAATAACAAAGCCCTTTTAGTGATTAGTAATGATAAAATTTCATTCTACATAATAGAATTTGCTAATCAATCTTTTGGTGAGGATATTTGTGGTGAGTTATATTATTTGCAGCATATGGATGAAATGGAATATCATGATCAAACTTCTAATGATTCTTTGAAGAGAAGCATGTTCAATCTCGAACCAAGGAAGGCAACGAATAAATATCTTGCCCCTCCACGAGCAAGATTTAAGAGATATGGTGATGGAGGACCACAAGGTCAGAGCCATAAAGTGAACAAGTATCTTGCCCCTCCACGAGCAAGATTTAAGAGATATGGTGATGAAGGACTATAAGGCAAGAGGCATAAAGTGAGCAATTATCTTGTTCCCTCACGAGCAAGATTCAAACGCATTAAGAAAGGGAGGAAAAATCTCCTTGGGCCACTAGAGCCAAGATGAAACGTAAGGGTACAGTCGAGCTACAGATCTTAAACAAGCGCTTCTTGGGAGGCAACCCAAGTTTAAATCTACATGTTGTTAGTCTTTTTGCATTCATGCATGTTAGTTTAGACTTTAATTTTTGTCGATTGGAATTTTCACAAGTGTTTTAGGGTCAGATAGAACTTACTAGGTAGAAAGGAGAGCCCTTGTTAGAACCTCAGAAGGAAGCAAAGCGGCCATGTGGATTTCACACAGTCGTGCCCAACCGTCAGAAGAGCACATGGCTAACCATGTGGAAATTCTCGAACCGTGGTGCACTCTGAGAGAAATTTAGAGTCGCATACGGGCGACCGTGTGAATTTCACACGGTCTTGCCAAATTCAGAAATTTTTCTAAGCGCCCAATAGGAGCCCACCTAGTCTACGCCATGAACCTACACCTGCACCGCCTTCTTTTTCTACCTTTGAGCAAGATGCAGGTACATTGGCATATGATTTCTTCGTGTTTCGACTGTGCCTCAACGACATTCACATCGAGCAGCAAACATAGGGGCAGCAGTGGGAGGAGCATAGGACCTATACACAGGCGGAGTTTTAGAACCTCCGAGAGCATTTTCAGCGAGCCGAGGAGTTCTACGGCCAGACCCATGATTATTTTTAGGAGGAGGCTGTCTACTGCCAGGAGGTACGGTAGTTCATGCACATTACACGATCATAGTGGGTCAAGGAGGAGAATCACAGAGTCATCACTGCGTCCACCAGTTCCTGGTTGGCCACATGTACATGTGGCACCAGGGGTTGAGCACTCGATTCTCCCAGGCGCTTGACATGCCGAGACTGCCAGATTTCCTATCTCGATTGCCATACTAGAGGTACAATATCATTTAAGTCTAGGGGGCCTAATTTTGATATGCTTTTCTACTAGTGTTAGTTTCTCTTTGACATATAGGTTTAGTTTTAGTTTTATTTGTATTTATTTATCTATGATTATAGTATTTAGTTTCCTTTCAGCGCTTAGTTGTTTGTCACTTTAAGCTGCCTCAATAATATTTTCAAAATTTTTCATGATTTGCTTCCATGCTATAGATAGCTTAACTTCATTTATCTTGTGGTATTTTGGTTTTTTGTTGTTTTGATGGATGTTCTAGATTTGCACTTGTTAGCTTTTATCTTTCACTTACACTTGACGAATATTCTGAAAGGGAAAATCTATTACATACATAGTTATGATTCATTCCAGTAGTCTAGTAATTTGGAATCTATAGGTGACTCTAGATCTAGCATTTTAGTTACTGGAGATGCTCGAATTGTGTAAGCCCATTTGGAAAAATCAAAATACCAATTAGCTAGAGAGGAACAAAGTTCCTTGGAAAAAATAAATAAATAAAAAGAAGAAAAAAAAAGAGAAAAAAAATAGAGTAAAAAACAATTGTCGTGGGTGGAAATGGTTACGTGCCCCTTTGAGACCGAGTTATGTTACTGAGGAAACACCTACCAATTTCTCTCAATATCGAGCATACCTTTGAGACTTTATGCTAATTCTAGGGAATGACCCTCACTTAGGGCAAGTAAGTGCCTAAAATCCGAATGCCTTAGGAAAGCTATAGGATGACGACTTAACTCACTGTGGAACGAGTATCCCTTAAGAAAATTCTCTCAGCACATACACGGAAAGCTAAGTTAGTGAACTTTTAGAACATATCTATTTGTTTTGATTGAAAATACCACTTGATAACTTTAGTTAGTATGCTAAGTATGGAACAATACTTTTAAAATTTCATGGCACTGAGGTTTGCTTGAGAACAAGCAAAGATTTAAGTTTGGGAGAATTAATGTGAGCAAAATATATAGGGTTTTAGGAGTAGTTTTAGCACACATCTCATTACATTTTATACTTGTTTCATGCATATTCTTTCTTGTTTTGCATTCATTTCCTATTTTCTAGTTTGGAGATCTGCTTTTGTTATTTGTATATGCAGAGCATCATTTTTTAAGCAAAAATGGAGCAATTCGTGGAGCACGGACCTCAGGGAACATGCACTGGCCATGTCCCATGGCATGGGCATGTTTCTGAAGCGAAACGGATCAAAATAGATGCTCCAAAAATCCACACAGTCGACCGTGTGAATTTGACACGACCGTGTTTTTTTTCTGACCTGATTTTCAGCCAAGAAATCATCAATTTTCAACCTTGCACACGGTCGATTGTGTGAAATTCACACAACCGTGTGGCAGCGTCGCATATTCGATGAAATAGGGTTTTCCAATCACTTTTGGAAAGCCGGAGCCACCTCTATATATAAAAAAACTCGTCTAAGGGGGTGGGGAGGAGGAGGGGAGCCACCCTAGGGCTCCCAAGGCCTAGAGAAGCCACGACAACTGGAAGGCTTGCAACGGGAAGAGAGGAAGTTGCTCAAAGACTGGAATCTACGCTCCAACGCCTTGGAGAATGACACGAGTACTGCATTTATTCTTGAACATCTTTGCATTGTAGTGATTCTCTTTATGATGCCTTGTGTTTGTTCTCATATATTCATGGAGTAGGTAGTTCGATTCTAGGATTAGGGAGTAGCCTATCTTGATTTGTAAACAGTTTATTGCAATGAATCCATGTTTGCTTGCACTATTTTTTATTGCTATATATTTATGCTTTCTTCTTATTCTATGATATGAGTATTCATGGTATGACTTTATTGTATTAATCCGATTTAGATGCCAAAAACACTAGGTTGTATTTTAGAGGTATAGGGAAGGATCGAAAAGACAACCCAGTTCTCCGAGCCATAAAGAACCAAGACGTGGGGGGATCGATTTCGAGTGGGGCGCTAATCCACTGGGGTTCTCGTGATAGGTTCCCTATGTGACCAAGGTTACCCCACAAGTAGATTGATTCACTGCAAGGACACATAGGTATCATAGAACGTAATGAACCTATTCTAGCAGAAGGGCCAAAGTAGGAGAAATTAACTCTAGAAGGGTTATGGGACCCAGTGACAGGGGCTTCCCAAAGATAGCAACCCTCTAAGCTATGATGATTTGAAAAGTAAACTTGGCTAGGAATAGGGTAATTCGGTGTAGTTCCAAAAGATCACGTCGGATAAAATAAGATATCCTACCAACATGAATAACCATTGAGAGTTAGGAGTAAGACATATGTTTATAATCAGTTAGGTGAAACCAAAATCCTAGAGTCCTTTTAGGAACTTTGAACCTACCTTCGCTTTCTCCGAGTGACACCGTAATTGAGTTAGGACTGGCGTCTACCTTGTACACTTGACTAGCAAAATATTTCATTCCGAACAAACAACATCCACTGGACAAACGGTACTTAGATCGCAATCTCTATGGGATCGATATCTTTATTACTTGACGACATCCGTGCACTTGTAGGCGTTGAGCATGAGCATGCGCTTCGAGTCCTCAACCATACCCGTCGAAGATTTGAAGTCGTGCTCGCACGCATCAAGCGCTGATTCAAAAGGTATTATTGGCAGGATATTTCTAGCCGACTCTTCATCAAGATGTTGTTCAACTAGTCAAGACCTACCATGCCTTCTAGAGGCATAGCAACAGGTCGGATCAATCGACCGAGTTGATGAAGGTTGTAGTTTCTTCTTGTCCCTTCGATCAATGGGGAATGGATATAGTGGATCTGATGACTGTAGCTTCCTTACAAAAGAAGATTTTGCTAGTAGCAGTAGATTATTTCTCTAAATGGGTTGAAATTAAACCTCTAGCTAAGATCATAGAAGGGGTAGTAATACAATTTTTATGGAAGAATATTATTTGTAGATATGAAATTCCAAGGTGTTGGATCGATGTGGTTCGCTAGAGGGGGGGGGGTGAATAGCGAAAAACCTTTACTTTTTCTTTCGTTAAAACTCGAGAGATAATTAGTTAATTGCAGCAGAAATGTAAAAATAAAAAAAACAATCGACATAAGGGTTTTACTTGGTTCGTAGCCGAAGGCTACTACTCCAAGGCCCTAGTGGTCCTTGACCACGTACGGAGGGCAAAAGCACTAAAGGAACTCCTCCTCGTTAGAGGTAGGAGTTAATCGATACAAGAAGGAACCAAAAAAACTTGAGGTAGAGGGACACTCCCCCTCTCCTCGTATACGATAAAAGCTCCGGAAATGTAAATGACAAGAAAAACTAATACCGACGTACAAGAATAATAAGAGTTAAACCTAGACGTCGGAATGGAAGGACTTCGTTGTCGGAGAGTTGCAGCGTAACGGAGACTTTTTGGAGGCTTAGAATTGTTGTTAAAACCCTAGGTTTGGCCCTCCTTTTATAGCCTTTGAGCCCCTTTTCGAGTGGGTCTTCAACCAATCACAAATGGACACCAAACCACTTTGAGGTGGAGTGATAAGCCTTGACTCCTCGAATCTGATCATTGACCATCAGTCGACTGATGGCCATCATCACGATCGATGGCAGATCGACGATTGGTCGAGTCCTCTAGCCGATCGTGATGCTTGCAATCAAAGTTAGCACAACAAAAACATAGTTTCGATGGTCGTCGACCATCCGATCTCGACCTAGACCATCTATAAGAAGTCTTTGGTCGGATCTACGCTTAAGATCATCCCCGTAAAGAGGATACGACCTTACTTACTCTCGCACACACGAGCTTACCTCGATACTTACGTGTCGCTTTTGCTTCTGGCCTTCCACTCGATTCCTTCGGCTCCCTCCGAAGTAACTCGAGTATCGCCCGACCACCGCGGCTTCCTCCGGGTGTCGCTAGCCTTCAGCTCCAGCTATATCAATCTTCTGCACACTCGATTCAGCTCATGAGAAAACAAAATATACTTAACTTTTGTGTCTTTGCTATAATCAAAACACAGGTTCGATTTCGGTGCCTCACTGCACCAACACAAGGAAGTTGATAAGTGACAATGGGCGTTAAAAAATTTGGGAATGGTGTCAGAGTATTAATATTCAACAAGGCTTCACCTCAGTGGCTCATTCTCAAGCTCATGGACAGGTGGAGGTAGTTAATAGGATCCTTATTTAGGGGTTGAAAGCTAAATTAAAAGCTAAGAGGGTTAATTGGGTGGACGAGCTTCTAGGGATATTATGGGTCTATCACACTACACCTAAAATAGCAACAGGAGAGACTCCTTTCAGTTTAGTCTATGGGATTGAGACAGTTATTTCTGTAGAAGCTCTGGTAAAGAGTTCCCGAGTTCAATCTTATAAACCATAGTAGAATCAAATTTTGAGGGGCACTGAGTTAGACTTGTTGGAAGAAAGGCGAGAGCAGGCTCGTATCCGAGCTGAAGCATACAAACAAAGAAACAACAAGTCTTCAACAAGAAGGTTATACCTTGGAGATTTCAGGTGGGTGACTTAGTTTTATGCAAAGTCAACCTCGCAGGGGATCCTCGAAAGTTAGCCCCTAACTGGAAAGGATCATACATGGTAGTTCGATGTGTTACTGGATCAGCATACTACCTCTAAATGATGAAGGTAAAGAATTGCCTAGACCTTGGAACGCAGTGCAATTGTGATATTTTTATTGTTGAAAGTAGGAAGATGTAAACCAAAGACATAGATAGAAAGAATTCTTCTTCATGCCATTGTATGACTGGTATTAGCGATAGAAAGAAAAGTTGCAATCTAGATTCGGTTTTGTATTACCGTAGCAAGTATTGTTTACAATCATATGGAAAAGAAAAGGAAGGGAGTTACAATCTAAAGTGTTTAGAGGGATAGCGTCTGAAGTCGATTTTCAATTCAAAAAGGGAGTGGGTTGGTGAGCAGGGGGAAATCCTTATGCTGCATATTACCGAATGGCTTCATTAAAGCCATCCCTGAATATAGCTTGCATCAAGGGCATCCAGCGTTCTTGTCTGTGTTTTTCAACAATACTTACATCCTGGCAAAATTTTATATAGCATTCTCTCTGCTCTAGGAAGTCTTGACGGACTCGACAGTATTGGTGTGATGTCTGAGTGAGGGTTTAAGTGAGGATATGCATGCCTTGAACATGAGAAGCATAATCCTGTTGAATGACTTTAGACATCTCTACCAAGTCTTGGCACATCGAGCTGAAACCTTCCCGATGGTTGTGGTATGGGCCATGGCATAGGCAGCTTCATACTTCACTTGCTGTAAGGAAACTTCATGTTGATGTATTTGAGAAAAGGCTATGTTTCTCTCTGACAATAAATCAAAACTATAGCAGATTTCCCTACTTACTTGGGCTCGTAAGTCTGCTAAGGTTTCAACATCTCTCTTTTGTTGTAGTTGGGCCTTTTCTAATTGAGCATGACATAAAGTTAATTCCCAAAGGAGAGAGTCTTCCCTCTGTTGATATCTCTCTTGAACTGCTGAGCTGGTTATTAAATGCTGGGAAGTTTACTATTGAAGTTGCATTTGGTAATGAGAGAGTGAGCACTTCAACTCTTGATAGTTTGTCATGGCTTGTATGTGATGAATTGATGTGTGCAAATCATATAGGGTTTTAGGAGTAGTTTTAGCACACATCTCATTGTATTTTATACTTGTTTCATGCATATTCTTCCTCGTTTCACATTCAGTTACTATTTCCTAGTTCAAAGATTTGCTTTTGCTATTTTTATGTGTAGGACAACATTTTGGAGGTAAATTGGAACATAATTGGAGCTCAAGGAAGGCAAAAATGCTCTAACCGTGTTCCACATAACAAGAGCATGCTTCGTATCAAAAGACGACGATCACGTGAAGCTCCAAAGGATGACATGGTCGGTCATGTGAATATCACACGGCTATGCCTACCCCCGAAGCCAGAATCAGAGCATGATTTTTGTTGGTGCAATCACCCCAGGTCATGATTGACCATACTCGAGTTTGACTTGAGTAGTGTTTTGATGTTTGACGATGAGTTGACCATTGTTTTACAATGGGTTGACTATATAGTTGACATGGGGTTGACCATATGATGGAGAAGTCTAAGTTGGACACATGGCATGGAAAATCCAAGCATGGGTCTTGGCAATGGTAAAGTCCAAGTTTGGGTACTTAGCAATGGAAAGTCCAAGCATGGTTCTTGGCATTTGGAAAGTCCAACATTGAGTTGGCATGGGAAGTCCAAGGGTGTACTCTTGGCCACGTAAGTCTAAGTGTGTAGTCTTGGCGATAAAAGTCCAAGTCATGGGTACTTTAGTAATTGGGAAGTCCAAGGGTTGATATTGGTGGTGTAAAGTCCAAGGGTGGAGTCTTGGCAGTATAAGACCAATATTTGACGGCGTAAAGTCCAAACATTGTTCTTGGCAGCGTAAGCCTAATGTGCCTTGACAATGTAGACCTGGTTAGCATGACAATAGCTGATGGAAGCACCTGAAGGCTAGCATATGGATAAACAAGTCATGGATGACTTGGAGGGATCCAATAGGCATGAGGCTTATGGAGGTGGCTAGAAGGCTTAGGTATAGGCTAATGGTGGTCTAGCAAGTATGAGGGCATCATACTTGGGGTTAAACCTCATGTTTGAGGTTATCAATCGACTAGGGTTTTGTACCAGTCGACTGGTTAAGTATTTTGACACTTGGCAGCCAAGTCGACACATAGCAGGCGATTGGGATTATGACTAATGACTGTCGTTAGTCGACTGGCGATCTATCACGGGTTGAAGTCATGACCTACATACGCAAGGCACCTCGATCCGGTGCCTCAATCGCCTCGAGCAATGATCGCTAGTTGCGTCGCGAGTTGAAGCTCTGAGATGATCGAGCAATGCTAATGTGGATTAAGTTGTTGTGAGATAATAGCTACAGAAGCAGTCGACTGATGGGTATGAGCAGTCGATTGCTAGGTGGAAATCAGCCCGAGTTGCAACTTTAAAAAGACCATGAAGGGTAGGATTTTTGCAGCGATTTGCTGGTGCAATTCAGGGTCTTCAAGTGCAACTCAAGCAATCAAACAAGCAAGCATTCAAAGCAATTATTATAAAGTTTTCTTTACTTAAATTTGATTATTGTCTTTGTATTTCATTGTATTACTTTTGTAATCACTTGTATGAGGTTTCTCCACCTCCGATGTGTCACCGAGAATGAGATTTATTAGTGGTGTGTGCATCACTAGAGCTCGTTGAGCTCGCCCTGTGGAGTAAGAACCCTAAGATTCCGAACCACGTATATCTTGTGTATTGTGTACTTGTAGTGTGCTTTTGTTTCTACTATTATATATTCCATTGCGTACACTAACAATTGTAGCAAGCACGCGATCGAATTCCATCGAACGAACTACGATGCTATTCACCCCTTCTAGCGATGTACAATCCCCTACAAGTGGTATCAGAGCGGGTCACTCTTCACCGGCTTCACATCTGAGGGAGCAAACACGCTATAGGAAGATGATGGAGCCAAGTTTTAGACTAGGCCGGGACATCAAAACACCACCATCCTACGAAGACTATGGATTTGATGGTTTCAATCAATGGTAAATAGTTATTGAGAACTTCCTGATGATGGTGGATATCAAACTTTGGTCCGCCTTGATAGAAGGTTGTGAATTTCCAAGAGGAAAGAAGAGTGGAATCTTCAAGGTTGAAAAATGGAACAAGGAACAACTCAAGAAGTTTAAGGCAAATATTAAGGTGATCAAAATGCTAAGTGATTTAATTCCTAATAATGTCTTATCCAAGTTAGGTGAATACAAGGATGCCAAGGAGCTTTGGATCGAATTAGCAAAATATCATGAAAATCCATCACCGGTTCATGAAGTAGAGGAGTCCGAGGAGGAGTGTTCATCCTCTCAAGCTCAAGAAGAAGCAAGTACATCATCATCCCAAGATCTTGAGGATTCGGAGGTTGAAAGTGAATCAACATCCGAATCAGAAGAGGCGGAAGAAGTACGAGAAGCCTCCACCTCTAGGATTGAGGGGGACACTACAACAAAAATGCTAAAAGACAACACCACAAAGACAATGGTTATAGGAGAAACCGTTGTGTTTTTGTTAAAAGACAATGGTTTTTGACAAAACCGTTGTCTTTGAGCGCCCATATAACACAAAAGACAACGGTTTTATAGTATCCGTTGTCGTTGAGCATATTTTTTTTTTAAATCAACAACACATTTTACAATCTGCTTCCGAATGTTGTCTTTTTTTTTTTTATCTTAACAATAATGCAATCGCGAATCAACCGTCACAACAATATTTTGTTGTCGTTGTGATAATATTACAACGGTTTTAAATAAAAGTTTATAATACTATTAATAATATTTTATTATTATAATACAACGGTGAAATTATTTTTTTAATTATTAATACTATTTTTTTTTAAATTATTGGAAATAATTTTGATCCTTCCCGAGTTATCTCGTCGCTCGCCGTCTCAGTCTTCGTCTTTATCCTCCATTTCTACTACTCCTGTTTCGCTCTCGATCTTGTTCTCCTCTTTTCCCCCTCGATTTCGAGGGGGGTTTTTTCTCTCTTTTTTTTTGTTTTTTTAATTCTTTTTCTTCTTGAACCCACCCTGCTTCCGTCTGTCTCGGTTCGTTCGATCTCGAATCGGAGAGGTTGGCGAGAACCCTAGCGCGAGGTACGATGCAGCAGCAACAGCAGCAGCTGAGGCTCAAGCAGCAGCAGCAGGCTTTGATGCAGCAAGCGCTCCTCCTCCAGCAGCAGCAGCCGCAGCAGCAGTCGCTCTATCCTCTCCCGGGCCTCTTGGCCGGTCCTCAGGTCTCTTCCCCTTTCCTCTTACCTGTTTGTCCCCAAATTAGCTTTTCTTTGACTTTAGATTGTCGACTAAAAAGCCAGTTTTAGTGTCATTTTGCTGTCTCTTTTCCTGATGGAGGTTTTTTTTTCCAACTATTGTGTTGCTTGCGGATGATATTTGCGTTGTAGTGGAAACGAGGGATGTTCAGTTAGATCCCTAAATTAGCACTCCATGAGCAGTTTCAGGGAGGTGGGTTGGAATGTATACGCTATTTTCTTGGAGTTGCCCTTCAGGAACAACTGAAAAATCAGGGTTTTGAGGCGCCATCGATTTTGATTGAAGCTATTCTGTGACTCTTGTGGAAAACTTTTGTTTGCGGCTTCAGGAACATTCAATCCCAGTTGTTAATTAAACTATAGAGTTTCTTAATTATTTGTATGCTTAACCGGAAACTTCTCTTTTAATTCCCACCTATGCAAGTTCCTGTCTACTTCTTTTATTCATAATAACCTCTTGCCCTTGATGCAAGTTAAATGTCGGACTACCTTGGTACCTTTTTCTTGCTTGTTTGTGGTGTCGTATGCGATAGTGGAGCTCTCTGATAGTTTGTAGCTTTGAAGTTTGCTAAGAATGACTTTGGTATCTGCAACTTGTTTTGGCTTTATTGATGATGTCCGAATGCTAACTTGTACTTCTCTTTTACAGATAGAGCCTATCCTAAGTGGAAATCTACCTCCTAGATTTGATCCAAGCACATGCCGCAGTGTGTATGTTTCATTAGTCCATTTTCTTATTCGTTATATATTTGCTGATGCATTGTGCTAAAACTTATCTAGATTGTCCATTACTCCATGAGTTCCTTTTTCTTTGTTTATTTTTTGATTTTTTCTGTGCCTGTTGTTATTTAACAATTATAATTTTTACATAATCTGATAGTTTTATCTTGGTTTCTATAGTCATACCATAAGTTAATAACCTCCAAAATAAGCTCACAGTTTGATCCTTTGTGATAGTCCCTGCACCTCCAAATTTATCAACCCTTACAGGAGATTGTAAGAATTTCAACTTTGTGTTGCTTACTTGTTATTTGTGTTTCTTAATATTTGCACATATTTTAGCAAGCTCAGCTACGTGTGGACTGCAACATGATTATATTCCTGTTGAAAATAAACTTGCTTATTTGTATATGAGTTCTGTTCATGAACTTTTATATAATTAAGGATACTAAGCATGCCAATTGTAGATTATATTCATCTAAAGCTGAATTTTTTGTTGTCAACTCACACAAGACAGAAGTTGCAAGTATAATATTTATTGTTATCTCCATCAGTAATTTATGATATTTACCTTATATTTGTAAAGTGCAGATTTTGTGATTAATAGGTTGTCAACTCTATGACAAAAAATCAAAGCAAACGAGGAGGTACAAACCTTGAAAAGGGTAAGGAAAAAATTGGCGCTGATTTATTAGACGAGGAAAATGTTGGCTGCACACATGGTTCCACGCCACCTAATCAATCAAACAAAATGAGTAGAGTCCTACACATATGACGATGATTTCAAGGCTAAGGAATAAGGGCATTATACTGAAAGTTAAATTCAATAATCTGGGATAGCCTATTGGGGAAAATGCAGTTAAAATGCAAAGTTCACTTGGCCAGATTGTTCGAGAGAAAGTACCAATAACTTACAATACTTGGAAGCATGTTCCTATTGACATCAAGGAGCGTGTGTGGGAAGCCGTGAATGTAAATATAAATGACCATACTTTTATTCTTCAAATATAAACTAATACTTTTTTTGTGTTTATTAACATTTGATGTTTATCCATTTTTTTATGGATTTGTAGTTGGCGTACAAGGTTGATGTTGCTTGGAAAAAGGGATGTTTGAGCTCTAAGAATGATAAGTGGCGCCAATGGAAAAGCAGTCTCACGCAAAACTATATTTATCCCAATTGCAAAACTCCAGAGAAGTTGCATATGCCACCTCCAGGATCAAATATTCCAGCAGAAATATGGAGCAAGTTCCTGATAAGTCGTTTGTCTGATGAATTTAAAGTAAGATTTTTAAATCTCATGTCTCAAATAATGAACTCTTAATAGAATATTGTGATTGGTAATGCATTGTTGTCTTGTTTATTTTTTAAGGAACTAAGTGAGAAATAACAGGAAAGGAGAGCCCAAAACAAATACCCCCATCGACTTTCTCGCAAAGGATATGCACGCCTAGCTAAAGAAATAGCAAGTAATATTTAATTATCAGACTTGGAAGAATGTTGTGAAGATGTAAGTTTTAGTAGAAAAATATTGTCAATATTTATTATAATTTTTTTATATATACTATATGCACTAAAAGTCTATAATCTTTTATGATTTTATGAAGGATCTTGAAATTGTTCAACACAGAGATTGGCAAGCACAGGAAGAAACACCCTTTGTGGAAAATAATCAAGGTATGTTTTACATCGTAGGAAGCTTATATAATTTGAATTATTTAGTAACATTTATATAATCAAGTTATTTATTATTTAGTGACATTTATATAATCAAGTTATTTGTTATTGTTATTAGAAGGATGGATCATATACTTTCATGATGTCGTATTTGTTGGATCGATCGGATCACTAGAGGGGGGGTGAATAGCGATAGAAATTTTTCGTACGAATTCGTTTTAAAAAAAACTTATATGCAGCAGAAAGATAAACAAAAAATGAAAGAGACAATAGACACAAGAGTTTTACTTGGTTCATAGCCGAAGGCTACTACTCCAAGGCCCTAGTGGTCCTTGACCACGTACGGAGGGCAAACTACTAAAAAGCTCCTCCTCGTTGGAGGTAGGAGTTAGACGGATACACAAGATGATAAAAGCTCAAGGTAGAGGGACACTCCCCCTCTCCTTGATATGATTTAAAGCTCGAAATAAGAACAACTTATAAACTGAAATATGATTCAAACTTTCGTTACCGACGACTTCAAAGGATGGAGGTTGAAGCTCTAGTCGTCGTCTCGGCAACGCTTCGTCGTAGGGATGTCGGAGAGTCGGAGCGTATCGGAAGCACTTGGAAGCTTTTTTTTTATTGATGAAAAACCCTAAGACAAGTCCTCCTTTTATAGCCTTTGAGCCCCTTTTCGAGTGGAACCCTAGCCAATCAAAATTGAGCACCAATCTCCTTGAAATAGGGTGATAAGCCTTGACTCCTTGAATCTAATCATTGACCATCGATCCGATGGCCATCATCACCGATCGTGATAAGCGGCCGATCGATCAGTCTTGCGATGATCGACTGTTTGACGGTAGTCGAGTCCTCCAAGCTGGCAGTCGACTGATGCTAGCTGCAGGGCAAAGTTAGCTCAAAGAAAACATTATTTCGATGGCCTTCGACCGTCCGATCTCGACCTGGACCATCGATGGGATGTCTCTGGTCGGATCTACGCTTAAGATCATCCCCATAAGGAGGATACGACCTCACTTACGCTCGCACACACGAGCTTACCTCGATACTTACGTGTTGCTTTTGCTTTCGGCCTTCCACTCGATTCCTTCGGCTCCCTCCGAAGTCACTCGAGTGTCGCCCGACCACCGCGGCTTCCTCCGGGTGTCGCTAGCCTTCAGCTCCAGCTATATCAATCTTCTGCACACTCGATTCAGCTCGTGAGATAATGATATGAGATTAACTTTGTATCGTTTGCTATAATCAAAACCCAGGTTCGACTTAGGTGCCTACTGCACCAACAATCTCCCCCTTTTTGAGTTATGGCAAACCCACATACAAAGTTAATAAATTAAGTGCATTAAGTAAACTGAGTAAGAGATATGCATGAATGTGCAGGAGTATATAAAAACTCTTTTTCAAGTGCTCCCCCTTGACCGAGGGTGAGTACTTGAGAAAGAGTTTTAACTCTCCCCCTTGATATTTGCTACTAAAAAAGAATTAAGTAATCGAAATCACTTAATATTGGCCATAGGGTTTAAAATAATCTTTTAAGTTAAGAAATCAAAAAATTGACTTCTTAACTTTGGCCTTTACTTCCATTTTGTTGACAAGTTAACTTAAAGTTAAATAAATTACTTTTTGAACAAGTTAACTAAAAGTTAAGTAATGATCCCTTAACTTTGGTCTTTTTCTCCCCCTTTTGTAATATATCGAAAAGAGTGAGGGTGTGTGTGGAATAAAAAACATAAGTTTTAATTTTAGAGTCCAAGCATGTTCCACATTATTTTGAAAATAATATCCTGAAAATAAGTTCATCTATAAAATGTTCGACTCATATTTGGCTTGATTGATATGAAAGATCAATCAGTCCTGGTCAGAGTCGGTTAGTATATATGATTATACTCCGTGGTTCATAGCGATACATAGCTCTACATCTGGAACCAGGAGTAAGGTCCTAACATCTCACGCCCATCTACGTGGCTAAGTACACAAACACATTAGTCCTATGTGTTGTGAGATGTATTGACTCCTTAAATCTATAGGTGCATGATATCTCAGGTATGTCCTATACTAGTTCCATAAAAATGAAATTAAAGAGATAGTAGTAAGAACATATAATTTGCAAGTACCTATTCTATTATGCACATGCCCAATTTTCGTCTTAATAGACTAAATTCGGCTTCGGGTAGGAGTTTAGTAAATAGGTCTGCCAAGTTAGACTTCGATTCAACGTATTCGAGTTGTATGGCTCCGTTGGCCACATGTTCTCGAATGAAATGGTGTTTGACCTCTATATGTTTGGTCCTAGAGTGACATATCAGATTCTTTGTAAGATTAATTGAACAAATGTTATCTACTTGAAGTTTAGTATTCGTAAAGTCTAACTTAAAGTCGCGGAGAGTGTGCTTCATCCAAAGAAGCTGCGTGACACACTCACCCATCGCGATATATTCGGCTTCGGTGGTAGATAAAGCAACACAGTGTTGCTTCCTACTGCACCAACTCACTAGACTCGAGCCGAGAAGTTGACAACAACCACTCGTACTCTTTCTATCGAGCTTACTACCGGCATAGTCCGAATCGGAGTAGCCGGTTAGTTCGAACTCGGTAGATCTAGGATACCAAATACCGACATTAAGTGTACCCTTAAGATATCTAAAGATACGCTTAACTAGGGTTAGGTGAGACTCCTTAGCACAGGTTTGAAACCTGGCGCACATACTTACTGCGAATAGGATGTCGGGTCGACTCGTAGTTAAGTATAGGAGACTTCCTATCGCGCTCCTATAGTACTTTAAGTCAATGGACTTACTTTCTAGGTCTTCTCTTATGTTAACATTAATCGCCATTGGGGTGTTTATTATCTTAGCATCTTGCAATCCCAAATCTTTTAATTAACTCCTTAGTGTATTTTTGTTGATATAGGTATATATCATCCTTAGTTTGTTTAATTTGTAGACCTAAAAAGAAACTTAACTCGCCTACCAAGTTCATTTCGAACTCACTTTCCATGAGGGAAACGAACTCGTTTAGTAAGGCTGAGTTAGAGGTTCCAAAAATTATATCATCTACGTAAATTTGAGCTATGAATATTTCTTTACCTAAGGTTTTTACGAAGAGAGTTGGGTCAACTAAGCCTTGGTTAAACCCTTTTGACTTAAGATGGATTGAAAGTCTCTCGTACCAAGCTCGAGGAGCTTGTTTAAGTCCATAGAGAGCTTTCTTAAGTTTTAGAACATGGTTGGGTTTATCTAGATTTTCGAATCTGGGGGGTTGGCTAACATAAACTTCTTCTTTAATGTATCCATTTAGGAATGCCGACTTAACATCCATTTGAAACAGCTTAAATCCTCGATGTGCGGCATAAGCTAGCAACATTCGAATGGATTCGAGTCTAGCTATCAGGGCATAGGTTTCACGTAATCTAAGCCTTCGACTTGACTAAACCCTTTGGCGACTAACCTAGCCTTGTTTCTAACTACTTCACCTTTATCATCAAGCTTATTTCAAACACCCACCTTGTTCCAATTATCGCTTTTGTCTTTAGGTGGTGGTACTAATTCTACACTTCATTCCTAGTAAATTGAGCTAGCTCTTCTTGCATTGCAATAATCCAATCGGGATCAAGAAGAGCTTGTTCAATTGATTTGGGTTCTATCTTTGAAATTAAGGAAATTTGACTAAGGTTCCTATAGGATGCTCTAGTTCGAACTCCTAGATTAGGATCTCTATCACTTGATCGATAGGGTGGTTAGTCCAATCTTAGATTGGGTTGGGTTTGGTCACCCAATGCTTGATCAATGGGGTGACTTGGTTGAACACTAGTTTGACTCGGATCACTTATCACTTGGTCGATAAGAGAAGTTGGTTGATGTGGATTAGACTCGATCTCGTGGTCGAGACGAGTTTGGTATCGTGGGCTCAACACTTGGGGTCATTAAGGGTTTTGTAGGTTCGGTTACTTCATCGAACACTACATTAATAGTCTCTTCGACTTTAAGGTATCGTGGTTATATACCCTATAGGCCCTACTGTGGTTGAGTATCCTAAGAAGATTCCAGGTGGAGGTTTTGGATTTGAATTTCCTAGGTGGTTCTTAGTGTTTAAGATATGTACTTTACATCCAAATACCCTAAAGTACTTGATGTTGGGTACTTTATTGTGATAAATCTCGCACGAGGTCTTAAGGTGCCTCTTTACCATAAGGATCCTATTCTGACATAGCAAGTCGCGTGCTAATCTCGCCCAAAACCTATCGTAGGTCGATTCGCTCAACATGGTCCTAGCGGCTTCTTGTAGAGTTCGGTTTTTCCGCTCCACTAGGCCATTTTGTTGAGGGTCCTAGGGCAAGAGAATTCATGGTGGTATCCGCTTAGGTTACGTAAGTCGGTGAACCTTTGATTTTCGAATTCACCACCATGATCGCTTCTAAGTCTTTTTAACCTTAAGGTTTTTGATTCTCGATTAATTTGAATAGATTGATTAATTGATCTAGGTATCATTTTTATGTTTGATGAACCTAACCTGTGTAATCCTAGAGTAGTCATCACCAATTATGACTAAGCAATATTGACTTCTATTGAGTGACTTGGCTCCATGTGAATCGAATAGATCCATATGCAGGAGCTCAAGTACACTTGAGGTTCGTTCTTGGTTAGTTAACTTGTGTTGTGTCCTAGGTCGTTTTCCTTGTTGACAAGCATTACATATTTTATTAACCAAATTGTTGAGGTTGGGTAAGCCTCTGACTAAGCCACTCTGACTCATCTTGTGGACGAGTCTTGGGTGCGAGTGACCGAGTCGTTGTCACAACCATGATTCCTCTTCTGTGTCATAAGACATTTGGGTGAGGATTTGATTAAGTTAATTGTATAAATGTTATTTGTCCTAGTTCCTTTGAGTATTATTGTTTTATTTGTTTTAATTACACATTCATTTTCTAAAAATATGACCTTATAGTTATTGTCACATAATTGGCTTACGCTAAGCAGGTTATATTCAAAATTCTCTACAAGTAATACATTTTTAATAATAAAATTCGAGTTAAGCTCGATATCACGTGATCCGATGATTTTGAGCTTGCCGTTATTCCCAAAGGCTACCGATCCTTGTCGTTTGAATCGGCTTCGTGAATTTGAGTTGATCCTCGTATGTGCCGGGAGCAGCCGTCCAACATCCATTGATCCTACACACAAGGTGGTTGGATTGGATGTTAGATTTTAAAAAAATTGGTTGTAAGTTGTTAAACCTAGGTCATCTCACCGTGTCTATATGATCAAGCATGTTATACTTATGTGTTTTTTGTGAGATGACTTCCAATTAAGTTGATTAAGTGCATTTAGGTTCAAGTAATTTTATGTTAGATTTGGATTTGACCCTAGGCTTGTCAAGTTTACCTTTTTAAGATCATGGCTTCCAGGTCGTGGCGAGGCACAGGGGCTTTTTTTATCATATCATCGACCACTTCCTTAGACAAAGCCATTTTCAAGAAAATGATGACTTGACTCACCTAAGACTATTTCCTAGTCTAACTGGTTATTTTTGAAAAGAGGCTCCCAAGGCTCAATCTTTTCAAGGATTTTAGTTAGTTATGTACGTGTTCTAAGTGAGTTCACAAGTTTTTAAAAAATTCTAAGCATGCAATTTCTAAGTTAAAGACTCCCCTAGACCGTTGAATCGGTTCGGTCTATCCACATAGTGGATTTGGTCCTTGGGAACCCAGTACGGGTTGGATCCTAGAGTTGAAATCAAAAAGTTCTTAGGGACCCATGCTTGGACATGTTTCCTATGTCGACTTACAATCGACATATACGACCTATTAGTCGTGTTAGAGTTAAACCCTAGTCCAAATTGTTGTATAGACACTTTGAGATCCAAGTAGGAGGTCAAGTCCTTTGGATCCCAAGTAAACCTTTCCAACGTGTTCCTAAGATCTTCAACTTGACTTTTCAAGAGAGAGTTTTCACCGAGCTCGGGTTGAGTCCTCTTCTCGAACTTGACTAGTCGAAGAGGTTAGGGAGACCTTGTGTTTGAGGAGTTTGACCTCCTCAACCAGGGTCTCGACCTTGGACTCGGACTTAACTAATTTCCTAGACAAAAACTTAACCGTATTATGTAAAGTATTAAATAAAGTTCGACTCACTTTAATGGTATCTTTTGAACCGGATGCGTATCCGTGGCTTGACTTGAAGGTAGCTTCGTAGTCCGAGTCATCCTCAGGTTCTGACTCAAGTTCAGGTTCGGTCTCCGTGTCTGACTCAATCTATTTCGCCATGAAGATGTGGTATTCGTCTTCTTCGGATGACGCTTCTTCCCATGTCGCGTTGAGGGCCTTCTTGTGCTTAGGTGCTTGGTGGTTGAGCTTGGGGCACTCGGACTTGATATGTCCAAACCTGTTACACTCATAACACCTAATATTAGAACTTTTAGGCTTACCTTAGTTGGGTCGAGTCATGGTTCGCTTCGTCCCTCGCTATCCTTGAGCTAGGTTCATTAGTTCGGCAATAACTCGGTCAACTTCTTCTGACTCGCCTTCCTCCTCTGGGTGGCTTGCGCATTGCGATTTTCTTCTTTGAACCTCGCAAACAAGGCTATACCCCTCTCGGAGTTCCGAGTTGGATCGTTCATGTAATTCAAATCTGAAAAGAGTTCATCTAACCTAATTTTAGAAAGATCCTTGGAGACCTTGTAGGCGTCGACCATGGATGCCCACAAGGTAGTCCTCGGAAAAGAGTTTAGAACATACTTTATAAGGTCGCGGTTTTCGACCTTTTGCCCGATTGCGTGTAGGTTGTTGACTATGTCTTGGACACGGGCGTGGAGTTGCGTTGCGGACTCGTGTTCCTGCATTTTTAGGTTATATAGTTTATTGAAAAGAAGATCACGCTTACATACCTTGGCTTCATCGGTCCCTTCGTGTAGCTCCACTAGTTTTTTCCAAAGATCTTTTGCGCTTATGAAGGGGCCGACGCGATTTAGCTCCTCTTTGGATAGGCCGCATTGGAGGATTTGTGTTGCCTTGGCGTTGGCTTCGACTTGTCATTTTGTCGCAATGGTCCATTGATCATAATCCAAGGAGTCACCCACTTCATTAGTCGGAAGTGTGAAACCCGTTTGGATTATGATCCACATCTCGATTTGGGTTTTGAGAAAGCATTCCATCCGACCCTTCCAATAACGGAAGTCATCTCCGTTGTAAAACGGAGGTCAGACGGTGCTAAAACCCTCGAGATGTGCCATTAGAACAAAAGACACAAAGAGACGAAGACGAAGAAACTAGCCACGACAAAAACACAAAAACAAGTACCAAGACTCGCGTCTTGGATTAGTAGTGCGGGAGAAAAACTTAACAAAACGAAATAAATAAAAAAAATAGAAATAAAAGAAAAATAAATTTGTAAAATGCCTAGATTGGTGGTTTCACCAAATCTTAGCAACCCCCAGCTCTGATACCAATTGTTGGATCGATCGAAATAGCGATAGAAATTTTTCGTACGAATTCGTTTTAAAAAAAACTTATATGCAGCGGAAAGATAAACAAAAAATGAAAGAGACAATAGACACAAGAGTTTTTCTTGGTTCGTAGCCGAAGGCTACTACTCCAAGGCCCTAGTGGTCCTTGACCACGTACGGAGGGCAAACTACTAAAAAGCTTCTCCTCGTTGGAGGTAGGAGTTAGACGGATACACAAGATGATAAAAGCTCAAGGTAGAGGGACACTCCCCCTCTCCTTGATATGATTTAAAGCTCGAAATAAGAACAACTTATAAACTGAAATATGATTCAAACTTTCGTTACCGACGACTTCAAAGGATGGAGGTTGATGCTCTAGTCGTCGTCTCGGTAGCGCTTCGTCGTAGGGATGTCGGAGAGTCGGAGCGTATCGGAAGCACTTGGAAGCTTTTTTTTTTGATTGATGAAAAACCCTAAGACAAGCCCTCCTTTTATAGCCTTTGAGCCCCTTTTCGAGAGGAACCCTAACCAATCAAAATTGAGCACCAATCTCTTTGAAATGGGGTGATAAGCCTTGACTCTTTGAATCTGATCATTGACCATCGATGGTGATGCCATCATCGATCATTGATAAGCGACATCGATCAATCTTGACCTTCGGCGATCATTGTTTTGGCGGTCGAGTCCTCAGTAGCGATCGTGATGCTAGCTGCAAGGCAAAGTTAGCTCAAAGAAAACATTATTTCGACGGCCTTCGACCGTTCGATCTCGACCTGGACCATCGATGGGATGTCTCTGGTCGGATCTACGCTTAAGATCATCCTCGTAAGGAGGATACGACCTCACTTACGCTCGCACACACGAGCTTACCTCGATACTTACGTGTTGCTTTTGCTTCCGGCCTTCTACTCGATTCCTTCGGCTCCCTCCGAAGTCACTCGAGTGTCGCTCGACCACCGCGGCTTCCTCCGGGTGTCGCTAGCCTTCAGCTCCAGCTATATCAATCTTTTTCACACTCGATTCAGCTCGTGAGATAACGATATGAGCTTAACTTTGTATCGTTTGCTATAATCAAAACCCAGGTTCGACTTAGGTGCCTACTGCACCAACAGTATTATGTCAAGATAAAGATAATAGAAGGTTAATCATTCCAAAAACCTTTATAGCAAGCTAATAAGTTAGCCTATGAAGATCAGTGTCTAGGTTTGTATTATGATGAGTTTATTCCCTTTCGCATTTCTAATTTGAAAATACAAGGGCCATCTTTTCTCCCCAAGTCCCTCTATCCAAACATACATTGTTCTTATCATAGACATTATCTCTTTTAGTACTCCCTGGAAGACCCAGTTTGATCATCAAGTCCTTTTTGATAATCTTCAAATAACTCCGATCTATTCTAGAATTGGCTGAGGTGGGTATCAAATTAGTTCGAGTTAGATCTACAAATTCCTTATTTTTTGTTAAGCACAACCTAATCTGACCTCCTCCCCGACATTTTGTTTTTCCTTGATTTGCTTCTTGACTGTGGCTAAATTGACATTGTGCTTTGATCGGCTTACTTACTCCAATCTATTCTGGAGTGTTTTGCCAATCGACATTGTGTTCTGGAGCAAATTGACATTGTGCTCAATCGTCGCGATGTTGATTCTCGAGCAAAATGACATGGTGCTCTGAATTACTGCGAGATCGTAGTACCCTTCTAATTTGCATTGCAATAATTTTCTCACTATCGCTCTTAATTGTTTCATTTTTTAAAATAGAATCCAGCTTGAAAATCATCATGTAATCAGGTGACTTTATGGCACAAGGAATTTCGGGAAAGATCATGTAAACTGTTTACATCTTGTATTCTCCTGCAAGAGGAAAAAAAACAAATGATAAAAGTTGTGTAGGACTATCGTAAAAGTAAATTCTTATTACAAATTTATTATTATTTCAATGTAAGCAAAGGTTGTGTAGGCCTATCATAACTTTTACTAAATCATTAAAAGAAATATGCAAATCTTCTTCTTTGCTCTAGATCTTGTCATTAGTTATTCTATTAAACTCAGATAAATCTCACTTTGCTGTAGTGTTATGATAGCAAATGGCATCTAGTTCCTAAATAGAATACCACTTTCAACCATGACAGTTTCATACTCAGAGTGTTTTAGGATTTACTAGAATAATGCATGGCTAGTGCTGATGTCAGGTATCAACCTATGCCAATATACTGAAACAGAGTGCTGGATCTCAACCTATGCCATGGCTAGATGGTCTATGGCCTTCAAGCAACGTCACAAAATCTGACAACGGTTACCAGTGAAGCTCAAGGAGTTAAATTCCAAAAGACTTTTACTCGTACTAGATATTGCTCAAGGAATAACTACCAACTTTTTTTTAACTCAAGTAGGGAAATTAAGGAGGTTATTAGATGTATAATTGAAAATAAAACAAATGAAACAATTGAAATTAATGACAACTTTTTTTTTCCCTTATGCCAACTTTTTTTATGTCGTGTGTAATTTATGTATCAAATTTTACTATCAGAATAACTACTATAATTTTTTTCCATCACAGGTTCCCCTTCAACCGGATGGAGCTCAATGCGAGTATTTTGTTTTACGATATATGAGAGAGATAATTGAAGGCGCCACATCCTTTGACAAGTCTTCCCTACGATCAATAGTAATATTAGATATATTTTCAAATTTTCTTATTGATACCATAGCGTTTAATTACATTTTCATTTTTTATCATAACATATCAAATTCGTGATACATAAGGAAATCATGAAATACGTTTGAGTGGGTTGATTGCTTACAAGATCACATATCGATGATTAGGAGAGATTTAAGTGTACATACATCTTTTAGTTACATTCTATAAGTGTTTTGCTTATTATGCAATACTTTTACATATGATGTGTAGTTGTTTTCATAAACAAGATCTTTTTAATATATATGGTAAAAGTGATCATTTAAAATGTAATGCATGCTATCATAAAGTCTGTATAACATGTGTTTTCATATAATTTTTTGATGTTATATGATTTATATTAAAAATGCAACACTATAAATCTACAAGGTTTATTATGTTATAGAGTAACCATTGAGAATACAACGCTAAAAACCATCAACATGTTAAAAAATCCATATAAATAACATGGCAAGGGGAATCGGTGAAAAATCATTGTAGATTTAAGGAAAAGGTGAAAAGGGTCTATTAGAAATAGTACATAGCAATCAAAGACAACGACAAAAACCGTTGTCTTATCTTCAAAACAGCAATGGTTTAACTTGTCTTATAAACCACTATGGCAAGGGTCGATTTACCCATTTTTTCTAATAGACAAATGGAGGTTTATCTTTTGCTAAATCTACAATGGTGTTTCAACTAACATCATATTGACATCTTATATACATGTAGATTTACCATAGATTTTTAATAGGACAGCGGTTTTTCATTGTCATTCGATTTTGTTGTAGGGAGGGTGGAGAGAATTTCCAAACACTAAAACAACTCAAGGTCTATCTAACATCTACTATCGAGATAAAGAGGAAGTTCGAGATTTCCCTATCATGGAAGGTAACTCAAGCACTTTAATTAATAATAAAAATCATATTGTATGCTTTGAGTGTAGGGATGTCGGACACTACAAGAGCAAGTGTCCGAAAAGGGTCAAGAAGACTCAACCGACATCAAAAAGTGAAGAAAAAGCTAAGGATGTCGGAGCCCCAATTTGTAAGAGCAAAGAGCACATTGTGTGCTTCAAGTGTGATAAACAGAGACACTACTGAAGTCAATGCCCTAGGGGGAGGAAGCCTAGAAAGGGTGAAGAAAGAGCATCAAATGTAGGGGGAGCTTCTAAAGCAAGCCCTAAGGTATATTTTAGTAATGCACCTTCGAATGTTTATGATAAAAAGTATGCTTTTAATACTCTTGCAATTGTGCATAATCATGAAAAGCATGTTAGGAATAGAGCTTATTGCTTAGGTGCTAAATATAGTAATCTTAGGGTTAAGAATCAATCTAGAAACAATAACCCTAAAACAATTCTACCTATGGAAGCAATTAGGAAGGTAGAAGATCACTTAGGCATTAACTATAAGAAGGGTAGGCATATGCCTAAGAGAAAGAACAATACCCAAAGATTAAATAGAAATTTTAAAATTGGGCAATTAGAATTAGAAAACCAAGCCTTGAGGTCAAGGCTTGAGAAATTAGAGAAGACCCTTAGGAATATGCAAAATCAAATTCAAGGGTCAAATGATAAAAAAATTAGGGTCTAGAAAACCAGAACCATCTAGGGGCAAGAAAATTTTGAGTTACAAACATAAGCCCAAGAAGATCTACCATAATATTCCATTCGATTATGGAACCATCTTTAGGTCTAGGAAAACCAAGGTTACTAGGGAAGTTATCCCTAAGGCTAACCATGGTGTGTGCCTAGTGGCAAAGGTTTCAAGGAAACCTAGGGAAGCCACTAAAAAGGTTACAAGGGGAGTTACCCCTTGAGTTAACCTAGGTAAGACTAAAATGACCTCAAGAGAAGCTGGAAGATCGTTAGGGGAAGTCATCCCTAGTGAATACCTTGTAAACCCAAGGAGCTCCAATAGGTATTGGGTTCCTAGGAGCATGATCGATTCATGCTAAATTGGTTAGGTTGTGTCAACTTGAATTTGTGGGGTAGTTAACCTAACCATAGCAAAGTTGGCACTTTAGGTCATTTCCAAGGTTATGGGATACTTTGAAAATAAGGTTCAATTTTATATTCCAAAGGATTTTAGGATGTGCCAATATAATTCATGGAAGTTGAAAAATCAATCAAATTGACACAATTTTGGGTTAGAGGACTTGGTGTGTCATTTTGGGTTTTTGGCACACTTGGTAGATATAAGTAATATGGAAAAAAGAACTTAATCCCAACAAATGACAATTAATGCTAAAATTTAGGTACTTTTATACCTTTACTTTTTATATGCCATGATTTGTTTGTCATATGTCATATCATGACATCATATTTCATTTTATCATTTTATATGTCATGATAATGTTTAGGTTTAAGATTTTATGTCATGTATATTTAGGTTTATATTTAATGCCATGGCATCATGACTTTTGGCATATGCTTATTTATGTTATATTATATGCCATATCCATCATTCATGCCTTTAGGATTAATGAAAATTGATTTAAGGACAAATGACATGATTTAAAGTCCCATGTATAAGGGAATCAAATAGTGTTACTGATGTGAGCAAAACATATAGAGTTTTAGGAGTAGTTTTCGCTCACATATCGCTGCATTTTATACTTGTTTCATGCATATTGTACTTTGTTTTGCATGCATTTCCTATTTTCTAGTTCGAAGATCTGCTCTTTGTGCTTTTGTGTGCAGGATAATATTTTACGAGATAAACGACACACTTTTAGAGCAAAAAAGGCATTCAACAAGTAGAACGGCCTAACTGCCCATGTGAACACATCGTGCCCCATGACCAAGGTACACGGCTCGCGGTGGATCCACATCATGCGGATGGCATTTTCGCGTGACTAGGGTTTTTCATGGATTGGTCGACCTCAAGTCTATATAAATATACCAAGTTTAAAAGAAAGGCATATTACTTACGATACATCGAAGTAAAAGCTTTGAAAATTAGGGAGGAAGAAGATGACTAGAGGATTGTATACTACGCTCCAACGTTAAAGAGAAGAACCAAGAGTATTGAAATTTACTTTCTATTCATCTCCTGCATTTTAATGCCCTATTCTAATATGGATTGTATTTGTTCTTTTTCATCTATGGAGTAGAATCTTCGATTCTAGGATTAGGGAGTAACTTGTGTACGTAAAACATGCTAGATCAAATGTAAATTCTGTTTTAGGATTTCTATTCGCAGTTCGTGTTTGTTTGATTCGATGAAAATTGTGTTTTGGTTTTCTATCTATTGTGCATAGCCAATACAAGGGGTGACAACCCTTGTATTAAAGATCTAGGGGAATTAAAAAGGAACCAAGTGGTTGTCCTTATCTCTGGTAACCGTAGATAGAAGAGTACGATGGAGTAGGGAATGGGACACATTCCGATTCCTCGTAGGGATTGATTTGGCATCCTCGTACCGTCTATCAAATCTTAACGAAAGGGTCGACCTAGTTAAGGATAGGTAGTTACTGATTGAAGCGAAAGGACATCGGGAAAGGGTATGATGTCCCTTCCATAAGCGCCTAATTAGAGAATCAAACTATATTTAATTGATTAGCATGTTCCATGTTGCACAAGTGAAATCGAAGTCCTAGGATCTTTTTTTTTTAACCTCGAACCAACCTTCCCTTCCTCCGTGTGACATCATACTAGAGTTAGGACCACTGACAATCCTCGTAATCACAACCCTTAGAAATATACTTCGAGCAATAACATCCACTGAACAATCGGTACTCGAATCTTAGTGTCTCTGGGATCGATAATCTATTTATTACTTGACGATATCAGTGCACTTGAGAGCATTGAACGCGAGCGTGCACTTCGAGTCCTCGACGGCTCTCATCACGAGATTTGAGGTCACGTTCGCGTGCATTAGTTGCGTTAGAAAAAATGCATGAGACCTTAGATTAGGAAGAACAAAACCCTCATCTCACATCAAATTGACATATGTGTGTTTTCATACACCCTAGACACATGTGAGATTCTAGGAAATGAGTTAAGTTCAAGGTGCATAGTTCTTGCATGTAGATGAACTCAAACTCATCTTATACCATAGATGAATCATGAGCAAAGCTTATGTACAAATCATGTGCATTAAGCTCATAGACCATGGATCAATATAAAGTTTTAAAATCATTTCAAAACCATTTTGAAAAACTTTAGTGAAATCTTTTTGATAGCAATCACCATTGATGAAGTTGATACAAAGAAGGCTCAAAACAATGAAGTTTTTCTTGTTTTTGAATTTTGTATCAATCTCACTATTTTATCGATATTTTATTTTTTAAATATTTTTCACCCATAATGATTTACCTAAGTATTATACGTATGAAGTTTCCTAATTTTTAAAATTACATATAATTACTTATGTTTTTCAAAAATTTAGTTGAACACGATTTAGATTTGCAAAACTCGATCATCACGTCCACCCTTTCTAGGGATTGAGCACAGGCATTGGCTTCATACATTTGATTGCATTACAAATGGAAGACTACATATACTTCTACGACTTTAAGACTTTAGACTTCTTTTTTTTTCTTCTTTTAAACATAAACATGCATCATCATTTCATAATTACTTCTTTTTAATAATAGAACATGCATCATTATTTCATAACTACTTAGTTCAAGTTCATAAAAATCATCTTAAAAGCAAAAACATGCATAAGTATGGGAAACACAAACAGATCTCCTCCACCATGCCACTACCACACACACTTTGCCCCTCCTACTACTCCCTTTAGTTTAGCCACCTTTACCTCTTATCTCACTAGAGTAGGAACATAAACTATAAGCACATAGGCTTAGTAAGATCCTTTCCTACTCACAAAAACTATACGTCAAGCATTAAACATAGAGTAGTGACATGATAATATAACACTTATAAGCATAACATTCATATAACATACAAAGACATATAAGCATGACATTCATGTAAACATACAAGAACATATAAGCACAACATGCATATATACGAACATAAACATCGCATTCATATAGACATTCAAGAACATAAATAAACATAACATGAATATAACCATACAAGAACATAAGCAAGCATAACATGCATATAACATACAAGAACATAAGCAAACATAACATGCATATAGACATAGAAGAACATAAGCAAGCATAACATGCATATAACATACAAGAACATAAGGAAGCATAACATGCATATAACATCATAATGATCCAGACTCGAACAAAGGATATATGCAAGATGTTCTTTGAAAACATATATTATAAGTATTTAAACATAATCTCAACATATTGGGCCCGACATTGTACCACATCATCATCATCATCATAGTACAATCCTAATAGACCGAGGTAGCACGAAACCCACTAGAGTACTAGGCCCATACTAAGTCCGTCGGCCTAGGGGAAGCATAACAGAAGCCCATCCTAAGCTTGTACTTATGACCGTCGACCTAGGGCATCTAGGAGCCCATCCGTCGAAATACAAGCAATACAAAGACCAAATCAATACACACGAGGAGCTCATCCCTTGGACCTTGTTAGGGTCCTGGTACAAGCATGAAGAAAGTAAAATACATATCATGCTTCTTATCATAACATATCATATTTCTTTTCATAAACATATCATGTTCCTTATCATAACATATCCTGCTTCTTCTTCATATCATAACATATTTCTTCTTCATAACATATCATATTGCTTTTCATAACATATCATGCTCCCTCTTCATAACATATCATATTTCTTTTCATACATATCATCTTCCTTCTTTATAACATATCATACATTCATACCATTTACAAGGCAATGAGTATAACATGATCATGCATTTAACATGGTAATGAGCAGAACATAATCATGCATTCCTACAATTAACATGGACATATGGTAGTGACATATAAACCAATCATACTAAACAACTTGAGCAAGGACTACTAACATCATGCTAACATCACACACATATAGGACATGGCATAAACATCATGAACAAACATAACATGGTGTGATCTAAACTTCATGGAGTTCTAGCAAAATTTTAAACCTTAAACAACTTATATATAATCTAACTAACCACATATTAATTCTTTCGCATATAAATCATGGCATGGAAGGCACTTAGGAGTTTAGATAAGTCTTGGCCGAGAGCTTCAAGGAAACCTAAGGTCCATTTCTTAAATCTAGCTTAGCTATCAACATGTTACCTTCATCTACATTCATAACATAGCATAACAACTTATAGATCATAGTATAATAGACCTAAATGGGTCTTGGCCGAATGGTTCAAGGAACTTAAAGGATCAACCACTTAAATTTAGGTTAACTAACAACATGTTACCTTCATTTATATTCATAACATAGCATGACAACTTATAGATTATAGCATAATAGACCTACATGGGTCTTGGCCGAATGGTTCAAGGAACTTAAAGGATCAACCACTTAAATTTAGGTTAGCTAACAACATGTTATCTTCATCTAACATCAAAACATATCATGAACTCATCTAGAGTATAGCATAGAACATGTTATCTCCATCTAACATCAAAACATATCATGAACTCATCTAGAGCATAGCATAGTACATGTTTTCTTCATCTAACATCAAGACATAGCATGAACTCATCTAGAGCATGGCAAAAAAAAAACATTAGGGTTCCAAAGGGGGGCTTGGCCGAGAGTTATATGAGGGTTTGAAGATCAACCACTTAACCAAACATATCTAGAAACCTATCATCATCTTATTCATACAAGGTATAGCATGGATCATCATGGAAAACACAAAGAATGGTCTTGGCCGAAAGTTTCTTGAAGTGTTTAAGATCTAACACTTAACCAAACCTATCTAGCAACCTATCATCATCATATTCATACAAGGTATAGCATGGATCATCATGGAAAACACAAAGAAGGGTCTTGGCCGAAAGTTCATGAAGGGGTTTACATAATAACATCAATCGAAACAACTTGTATGCAGGTGAGGGGATACTTACATCCTTTGCTTTGTTAATAGTTGGAAAATACCCTAGGTTGTGCCAAGATTAGAGCCTTCTCCTAGCTTGGTTAGTTTTTGAAAAATGGAAGAGGGAGCCTAGGGTTTTCGGTGAGGAAGAAGAAGAGGAGAAGTGGAGAATGAAAATTGGGTTTTCTCTTGTCTCCTCATTCCCTATTTATTCACTTGAAGGTGTCCCTTAGCCTCCCTTACCTTTATCTATCATTTCCCATATTCCTCTAATAGCACAACCCTCCTGGGCTTCTGGTTATCGGATGCATCTTAGGGCTTAGCTATCTACTAGAGGTTTGGGGTTCAATTCCTTGGCCATGCATCTTTTTTGGCTCTATTTCTTTTATTTTTTGAAAGAGCCCACATAAAGCCCATTATATTCATGCAAAAATTCTCATAAAATTGCCAGAAATTTTACGAGCATTACAATCCTTCATACCTTTTAAAAGTTTAGTCCTCAAAACTTAGAACAACTCTGGGTACTTCTGTTCCATGTCCTCCTTGTGTTCCTAGGTAGCTTCTTCGTACCGTTGATTTTGCCACAGGACCTTCACTAAGGGCACTTCTTTATTCCTTAGCCTTTTGGCTTCTCGGTCTAGTATCTGGATAGGCCGACTTTCATAACTCAGGTCCCCTTGAACTTGCACTGTTTGTGGCTCGATCACTTGGTCCGTACTGGAAATGCACTTCGAGCATCAAACGGAACATGTCAGAATAGTCGACATCTCTTGAGGCATCTCTAGCTCTTAAGCTTACCTTGCCAACTCTCTTCAATATCGGATATGGTCCCACATAGAGTGGACTCAGCTTACCCTTCCTTCCTAATCTCATCACCCTTCATAGCCACTTGAGGAATACCAGATCCTCGATTCAATTCCAACTGCCTACGCCGCATATCCGCATAGCTCTTTGCCGACTCGAGCGGGCTTCAATTCTTTGGCGGATGTTCTGTATATCTCGGGTGGTGTCGTCAATGAAATCTGTCTTGAGTCCCATCCCCTTCTTTTCACCACCCTCATATCAACATATAGGAGATCTATATTTCCTCCCGTATAGAGCCTCGTAGGGCGCCATTCCAATAGTAGCTTGGTAGCTATTGTTGTAGGCGAATTCTGCCAAGCATAAGTATCCGCACCAGCTCCCTTTGAAATCCAAGGCGCAAGCTCGTAACATATCCTCCACTACTTGATTTACCCTTTGTCC